>OZ018327.1:176103521-176818521 GCA_963969495.1 Ceratothoa steindachneri
ACTGGAATGTACAAAACAAGTTAATAAATATCTTAAAATCTCATCAAAATAGAGAAAAACTGGAGAAAAGGGTTATTAATCAGGAGGTATGGTTCAACCAAGGGCTGGTCGACAGACCAATGAAAGCAAGTAATATTCTCCGACTAGTCTAGTTTTTTCTCTCTTCACCACTGCAGGGCTTGTTTATGTGTAGATGCAGCCAGGAGAAGCTTTTAATCCTGACTGCCTTCTTCCTACAGTGGAGCACGTGGGAGGGTCAGTGATGGTTTGGGCAGCCATATCTTGGAATTCTTTTGGTCCACTCGTTGCCCTGCATGGTAGGATCAACAGCAACGAATATCTGAATATTTTGGAAGATCAAGTCCATTCCATGGTTCCGACATTATTCCCTGATTTTGAGTGCTTTTTCAAGATGACAATGCCCCAATACAAACCGCTCATGTGGTTAAGAATTGGTATGAAGAGCATATGAGCGAGCTAAAATACAATCTCCAGATCTTAATATTTTTGAGTATTTGTGGTGCGTCTTGGAGCGACAAGTTAGAAGTTGTTATCGTGCACTGTCGTGTCTGAAACAGCTGGAGCAGATATTGCAAGAAGAATGGCTCAAGATTCCTCTCAATGAAGTCAGGAAGCTGCATGAGTCAATTTCAAAACGTATCGACGCTGTTTAGAAAGAAAAAGGAGGACCAACTCCGTATTAAATAAATATTGATTGATATTTAACACGTGTTCCAATTATTTTATCTAACCTTATATATATATATATATATATATATATATATATATATATATATATATATATATATATATATATATATATATCATCGCTAACTCTATAATTTAAGAAGGGGATTTTTTAGAGTATTTGAATAATAATTTCATCTTAGTTTGGTTATGACTTATATTTTTTATCAAAGTTATTTTTAATAATTCTTTTATAATATCAAAAAACAAAATGGTGAAGTTCAGAAATAAATATAAGTATCGAAATTTTATGTATTTTTTAAAACCCAAAGAATTACAAATGGTGAAGTTCAGAAAATTTATTTTTATATATCTTCTTCTATTCTTCTATAACTCTATATTTTAGCAACGTGATATTTTGAAAGGGGGAAAAATTAGTTTAGAGTTCATTTTAAAAATTATTATAAATGGCGAAGTTCAGAAAATTAACCGTGGTTGCTTTTTTTTAGATTTTTAATTTTACTCTTAGTAGCGAAGCCATTGCCTAGTATATATATATATATATATATATATATATATATATATATATATATATATATATATATATATATATATATATATGTAGAAATTGGGACATCCTTCGGAAACCTCAATTTTAGTATGTAGGTTAAAGCCGCCAGAACCAGTATTCGGAACATATATATTTTGGAACGTTTCGAACATTAGCTGTGTTCATCTTCAGCCTATAGTGGAGTAAAACAATATGAAAGCAAGCAAGCTTAGAATACATAAAGAGATATATGTATTAATGACTGACAATTAGTTTAAAGTTTGTTGAATTTGAGAGAAAATAATGCGACAATGTAATAGTGAATAAATTTAGAGTTTAGTAACATTTTCAAGAAAACAATGCAAAAATTACCGAGAGAGAAAAATGCGAACTTACAAAAATTACTGCCAAATTATAAAACAAACTGAGAAAACAAAGCAAAAATTAAAATGAAATAAATGAATGAACACTTACTAACTTAAGAGAAGGACAGGAATCGAATGATTTAATATGTGGTAAATTTAAACTGAGCTAAACATGGTAGTTGTTTACAATAACTGAAATATAGTTAACCAACTAATAGAACATTATAATTATCGGGTCATTGAGTGAGTTGTTATTACATATTAGGTAAAAATTAATTATAAAACAAAGTAAAATTAAGATATTTGAATGAATATATGTGTGATACAACGAGTTGAAGCTGCGTTAATTTCAACTTCTATCACATATTATTTAAAACCACGATGCGCCTATGTGCATCTTCGTTTCGAAGCTTGGCGCCTTATCACAGCCACCGGATGTCAATGTTTAAACAAGGAGGTTATCGTCCCTCCGTTCGCCCCCATACGCCGACCTCGCCAGATTGAGTTAGGCTTATGGGCAGATAAGGTATTGTTTACAGGCTCGGCTGTGCATTCCCTCGAAGCTCCCACTCCATTGTTTCCCACGCCAAGGGAGTGTCCTGGCTATTTATATGGAAACTTTACCACTAAGATCAGATTGGAGATCCAGATTTTCGTCGCGAAATATCAGCACGACCCTCTCTCACTTTGCGCGCCAAGGGACCTCGACCTCGAGATTCACCATCACTTGTCCAGAAGGAGGACAATATCCCTTGAGTGCCAAAGGTTCGAGCCTTTCGTGACGCCAAGTCCCGAAGGCTTCCCCCTCGTGTTCAGAAGAGAACAACGTAGTACAGCAATGGTTCTTGAGCCCGTAGACAAGAGACGGTTCTCAAACCCCCCCCCCTGTTGTTCAGAAGAGAACAGCATTAGAACAGCCATTGTTCTTGAGCCCGTAGACAAGAGACGGTTCCCCCCCCCTGTTGTTCAGAGGAGAACAACATTAGAACAGCCATTGTTCTTGAGCCCGTAGACAAGAGATGGTTCTCACCCCCCCCTTTCTTCAGAAGAGAACAACGTAGAACAGCCATTGTTCTTCAAGCCGTTCGTCGAGAAACGGTTTTCATTCCCAAGACGCCACGTCAGGATCATCCTATTCCCTCCCGTTGGCTGGAACTCGCCAGCAGACCGAAAATTCCTTCAAGTCACCTTCCACTGCACCACTAGTGTAAACTTACGTAAGCCAAACGTCACCTTTGAGTACTTAACCCTTTTGTCAATTCTATCCTGTGATTTAAATGGTTTATCGAACCATCCCATCTCTTTAACTCTATATTTGTTTTACCTTTTTAAAATCCCTTAAATCCTTGATTAGCCCGAGCCCCCACGACCCTTTCCATTCTCTGTTTATGTCAATATTTTCCGTCTTGTGTTTGTTGATAGTTATTATTAATAAAACTCTATTTTATTAATGATAGCAATATTATTATCCTTGAGCTCAGTTCCACTTCTTAAGCATATCGAAGATACATAATATCGGCCGCCAGACATTAACGCACTCTAGAGATAATTAAAGAAGTTCCCTCAACGAATAGTGATATATGGTATATCGTCGGGAGTCATTCTACGACATATATATATATATATATATATATATATATATACTATTTAAATTTGGTATCAGGTGTGTAAGGTTTAACGCTATATCTTTGCAAACACTGGTCTCAGTCGAGTAAAGCATAGTGTTATTCGTTATAATAATAGAGTATAGTAGTTCCCTTTTGTTTTAACGATTGCTATCCCCTTTTTTGAAATTTAAGAAGCTGGAGTAGCTCAAGGAACTGTTATAATAATTTGTTTGTGTTTTTTTTGTGATTTTAGTCATTGGTTATTTAGATTGAGAAACCAAGTACGAATAGGTCAGTGCCCATATTTAGGTAGGCTAATTCTATAGAGGCATAATTCTTGTTGCAAGGAATTTTAGTTGGCTGACTAGTGCGCCCCCAAGTGCAAAGATGACTCAGTTCAAAATCTTTAAAGCGAAAGGAGAATCCTTGGGACTCTCCGGAAAAGAACTCATTGAGTACGTTCAAGAGGAGCAAAGAAAAGAGCGGGAAGAAAAGGAAAAAGAAAGAGAAAGAGTAATCCGACGAGAGGAACGAGAAAGAGAAATACAACGAGAGGAACGAGAAAGAGAAATACAACGAGAAGAACGAGAAAGAAAAATACAACGAGCAGAACCAGAAAGAGAAATCCAACGAGAAGAAAGAAGGAAGGATTCGCGCCCCTTCCCAGGAAAGCTGACAAAGTTTCCGAGCCCCGTAAAACCCCAAAACTTCATTCCCCAAAACCAACAACGGGACTCCAAACCTCCCGTTAAGATTTCTCCTCCATCTCTCTTCTCGAAGCGACCAATCATATGCTTCACCTGTGGTGTAGAAAACCACATGAGCTGGAATTGCCCGCAAAATTCTAGGCTTAAAAGCGGACCAGCCCACCAAGTTCACCAGATTAATACAACCTCGGCTTCCCCGGAGGTACAGACCCAAGCAGAAACTTCTCCCCCTCCGTCAGGCCACCAGGTAAAGTTGATTTTTTATAAAAGTTCATCGGGAACTTTGAAATATGAGGAGGGCAGCGTGGACGGCTGCCGAGTATCAACTCTCGTCAGGGACACAGGATGTACGTGTTTCATCGTGTCCGACGAACTCCTCCCAGTGGCCTCTAACCACGAAAAATTTGCGGTGGTACATGACCACCTTGGGCGGGCGAACCGATTCCCCGTCCTTAGATGTTATCTCGAGTGTCAATATTATGATGGCTGGGCTAAAGTCATTATAGCACCCATACAATTCTGTTCCGTACTTATAGGACAGAGCCCTCAAGTAAGTTCATTTCTGCCCCCATTTTAAAGTTGCCCAACCCGGAAAAATCCTTTGGGATTAAGACCGACGTGAGCAACGAGGGCATTGGAGTTGTACTCCTTCAATACGAGGATGACGGCACGAGTCATCCAGTTGCATATGCTAGTCGTCAATTATTACCACGCGAAGAGAGATATGCCACTATAGAAAAAGAAGCTCTATCAATTATCTGGGTCATAGACAAATTCAAGATGTACTTGATTGGTAAAGAATTTCAGATAGGAACCGACCACCGTCCGTTAGCCTATATTAGGAATGTGAGACACTCAAACGGCCGCATCATGCGCTGGAGTTTACTCTTGCAAGAGTATCAATTTAAAATAAATTATATAAAAGGTTCCGATAACCAGGTCGCTGACGCACTCAGTAGGAATGCGTTACCGAATAGCGTAGAATAATTGTATTCATAGGATTAGTATCTCCATGTAGGTATATGCCGTCTTGTACGACTTAAATTAATATTCTATTGTATTATGATTAGTTAATGTATATGTCTGAATTTTGTAACGCTCAATGTCTATTTTTTGTTTGTATGTATATATATTTGTACCCATTAATTACGTACAAATTATTTTGTCCCATATGTACTATATTTATATCATTTCATTGTTCCATGCCTTTTTTTTTATTAAGTTTGTATTAAAGGTTATTTTCCCTTATAATCAAAAGATCAAAATAATCATATGTATTGAGGTAATACTAGTTAGGTGAAGGAAGGTACGGTTGGTACAAGAAAACGAGTTCCCCACAACGGAGCTCTATCGTTGTCCCTTCTCTCTTTTTTTCGAAGTGACAACTTCCCCCCGGAATGGAGGGGTGTGATAGAACGGGTTGAGGCAGCGTTAGTTTCAACCCCTATCCCATATTATTTAAAACCACGATGCTCCCACGTGCATCTTTGCTTCGAAGCTTGGCGCCTTATCGCAGCCACCGGATGTCAATGTTTAAACAAGGAGGTTATCGTCCCCCCGTTCGCCCCCATACGCCGACCTCGCCAGATTGAGTTAGGCTTATGGGCAGATAAAATGGAGAACATATGGTTAACATCAAGCAGCACTTTGAGGAGAGTTCCGTGCTAAAATTCACTTATGAATTGAGCACGGGCAATAAACTCCCTTTCTTGAACGTTGAGGTGCAAAACATCAATGGCAGCTACCTAACTAAAGTATATAGAAAAAGTAGGGACATGGGAAGATGCCTCAATGCAGAGAGTGAATGCCCTGAAAGGTATAAAATAAGCGTAATCGGCTCATACATCCGCCGAGCTAATAAATTCTGCTCTACGTGGGAACTTTTCCACCAAGAGATTGCACGAGTAAAACAAATGCTCGTGATTATGGTTTCTCAAACAGCATGATTGACAAACATCTCCAATCATTTTTAAATAAACACTACAAACATGCGGATAAAACTGAAAGTAATCATGAAGAAGTCAACGACATCAAAGTGTATTACAGAAACCAGATATCCACGGCCTTAAAATAGATGAAAAAAACATCAATGAGATTATTAACCATAACATCAAGGTTAAAAATCAAACGGATAAAATCCAACTCATCATCTATTATAAAACAACAAAAGCCATCAATCTCTTTATGAAAAACAAAATCTGTCGAAACTCCTCGAATCTCAAGTCGAACAACATAGTTTACGAGTTCTTCTGCCCCGATAAAGACTGTAAGCTTTATAAAAACTCAAAATATATTGGCATGACAACCACTAGACTTTCGAGACGTTTAAAAATGCATCTACAGAGCGGAGGGCGTAAGAATCATATGGAGAGTGTCCATAATATTAACTTAACGAGAGATATGCTCGTTGATAACCCCATTATTAAAAGAAAAGAGGTTAATAAAGCAAGGCTGAACATCTTAGAAGGCATATTAATTAATGAAGATAAGCGGGCCATCAACAGTCAAGCGACAAGCTGGAATCGCATAATTAAAACTATTTTAAAATTCCACTGACAGGAGTGGCCCATTTCCTCTAACGTTACGTTTAATCAAGGCGGAATAAATACCACTTAAGAATCGTTTTCTTCTTCCACTGTGTCAGATCCTCACTCCACTCATAACATCGGTAAAGGAAGCAAAAACATTTCAAAGCCCTCCGAAGATGATTGAATAAGATCGAAAGCTTAGCAATTTAGTTTCGTTTTTACCAAACACATTCATTTAAAAAAAAGATGAATACTGGATAAGTAATCCACCATCTACAAGATGGAATAAAAAAGATAGTTAGAAGAAGAGAAAGTTGCCAAAATAAATTAATTAAGGCAAAATACACAATGGTCTTCAACAAAATTTGCATATATATATATATATATATATATATATATATATATATATATATATATATATATATATATATATATATATATATATATGGGTAAAAATCACGAAAGGTAACGCGTGATTAGTATAAATATTTGTCTATACCACGTAAGGAATAAAGAAGGATTAGGTGGAGGTAGTACTTTCGTCGTCTTGACATTTTCAAATTCACAATGATTTACAAAATAGAGATACACCGTATTTATACACTGCAAGGTTACCTATGAGGTCAAGTTTTTTATGATCTCTGCTAAGTCGGATTTAAGAAAGAAGGATAGATCTAGGTATAAAGAAAACAATCGGAGCTTATATTTATATTTTTCGCCTTTGTGCTGGAGATTAAGAACGATTCAAGATATTTCTGTGGATAAAATCATTGATATGCATTATGGTATCAGCTTTTGACCAGTTAATCTGGTGACCCATCTTCAGCCTGTGGACGGCCAAAGTATTATTGGAATATCCCTTATAGACTGCGATTTGGTGTTGCTTGGTTCTTACAGAAATATTTTTAGATGTTTGACCTACAAAGAATCAATTACAATGTAAACAGAGTATACTATATATTGCATTATTATTGTTCCGTGGATAAGTTAGACCTTAAACTTGTGGTCGTCTCACGGGACGCTCAATTCAATTTCGGGAAACTGAAGTTGGGGGCCTCTTATCTTTAAGAGGCAAACAAAGGGTGCTTCGGGGATGGTTTTGTCGATCCTTAAAATCCGCAGACGTGATGAGAAGGGTTGAAGCGCGCCTAACCTTTTTCACGAACAACACTGAGTGACGACTTGCTCTTCCTTGGGTCTTCGACAATCACTTAATTCTTCTCTGGACGACAAAGTAGTCGATTCCCGATTGACTAACGAAGACGTTACGGCTAACGTACTGGACGGTGGCTTCAGACACAATCTGCATGCGAACTTCGAAGTCTCGAATATATAATCTGAAATTAAATAAACAGGGCGAGAGATTCATTGCCAAACGACTTTTTTAGTTGCCTTGGGTCGCGATAAGGTATATAGCGCGAAGTCGCGATGCCTCCTTAATGGTCTTTCCATTGTTCTAATTTTTGCAGTATATAGGGTAGACAAATTTAGAGCGGTTAACGGTGAACTGGGGAAGTCAGGGGGGCGGGGATTTCTTCTATCTCTCCTAATTTCTTTACAATATATATATATATATATATATATATATATATATATATATATATATATTTATATATATCTCCAGCATACTGCAAGAAAGAGAAAATGGAATAATTTTTTTCTTCCGAAAACGTTATTTCCTAGTTGGAAAAAATCCGTACTTGGGTGGGATTCGAAACAAGCACACTGAAGCAGCGAGCAACTGCTTTGACCTGAATTAAAGTGAGCCTTTAACCACTCGGCTACACGGAAGACCAAAGATCTCCCGAATAGACAAGCTTTTACACGCTTCGCAAGGTCGATCGGCATTGTGAAAGAGATAAATAATTTGAAATTCATAGGACAAAGGACATATTGAGTTAAACACAAGGCGAATATACAATGTATATCTCACATGAGTGCGAGACAATGATAAAATAAATCCAGCATACCTCAAGAATGAGAAAACGAATTTTTCTTCTTTTTTTTCGAATTAAGGAAATAACTTTTTCCGAAGACCAAAATTATTTCGTTTTCTCTTTCTTGAGGTATGCTGGATTTATTTTATCATTCTCTCGCGCTCATGACAGATATACATTATACACACACACACACACACACACACATATATATATATATATATATATATATATATATATATATATATATATATATATATATATATATATTTTCTTCAAATGTATTAACTTTTGTACATTTATTCTAGCCTGAAGATGAAAACTTGTAGTTTTTGAAACGTAGTAAGAAATTAAAAGATGTTCCATATATATATATATATATATAATATATATATATATATATATATATATATATATATATATATATATATATATATATATATATATATATATATATATATATATATATATATATATATATATATATATATGGTATGTGTGTGGTAGCTTTGTATGACCCTGGTGGAGGCGAGCCAGCAATATTCCTAGAAAGTATGTCATAATTCTTTTTCTTCATTTTTGCCTGCTTTTCAGATAAAAATCCTAGACATAACATTTTTTCAACTACTTGGGTTATACTATCTCTTATAATTCAACCTTTACTCATCTTTCTCATATTTCCTTTTTTATTTCAATATTTAAATGAGAATATTCAAATTTATTATTTTAAATTATTTCGCATTATAGTCGTGCCCATTGGATTATTATATTTTCTTACCTTTAAATATCAATTTGTTCATTTGCAAAAGTTAATCAGTGTTCATACCTCTACTCATTTACATAATTCAATCTTTCAACCGCAGAACGATAGACAACCTAACATTTACTTTGTTCTCTTTTTAGTACATATTAAAGGTGTCCATTTCCATGCATTACTATCTAAATGCATACATTAGTATGGTGTAAGTGATAAGTAGACAGCGTGAGACAATGAGCTTAACCATCTGTAGAAAGTATCAGTTGGTTAAAACCTTGAAATCTGTTTTCATTTCCTCGTTTTTTGTTAGATTTTGTAAATTCCTAGAAGTACAGCGTGTCAGATCAGACACGATAAAATCTATTTTATTATATCTTTCTGCATATTTATTTGTTAAATTTTATACCTGAATGGGAATTTTAATTAATTAATCTGAAGTGAATCAATGGATATCGAGCCATTGAGATTGTTTTATATAATACTTATTTTTAAGGAATTTTTGAAAGAAAAATTATAAGTTTCGTTTTCATTATTTCATTATTTCTGTATCACATCGATTATTTTTGGTATAAAAATGCAAAAAATGGCAAATATGACTGCAGTTCCTTATACTAAGTTACTAACATAATTTAACACATAAATACCTTAGAATATCTCTTGTTTTTTTATAATGGTTAATTTATTTATAATTTTCTTTCTAGAGAAGGAAAAGTATTCAGTATCAGATGTAGAAATTCTTTACCTTACAATGCAATTGATATTACACACATAAATATGCAATTCCTTTTATCTTCTCTACTAGTACTTATATTATTTCAGCTTTATCGTAGTAATGCAAATAATGCAACATGCATGAAGCAAACAATACAGCACACTAATCTCATTGTCACTAGAGCACACACGAACGCACATAACTGTAATTGTAAGTTCCTTTACTTCACACAGAGAAAAAAATTAAGAGATTTCGAAGATAACAATATGCTAACAATTGCAAGCGTCATGTTCTTACAAACAATAAACTAGGGATTCGTGACATAGGTACAGGTGCGTCTGCTACATAGGGCTAGAAATCCTGTTGACGTCACATCCTTTAATTTTTCCCTTCATCAGGTCAAGGCAACACCGTTGTTGAAGCTGAAAGGGCCATGAGTTATTTCATGAGTTATTTCCTTTTGTGGGAGAAAGAATTTATATATGTTCGACATTAATTCTGTCTGCCATAATTTATGTATATATGCATGCAGTGTAAAATGTTGGAAAATGGAAAAGTGACTATATTTTCCGAAGAAAATTTGTGCTTACTCCAATAGCCCTCAGGCATGTAAAACATAATTGCTACATTTCATGTCATAATTGGTGCTTCTGTTCTACAGCGTGGATTTTTAAATCACCTTATCTATTTAAATATCTCAGTAATCATTGATATATATTCAGTAATATTAATCATATTCACTCTACTGTTAGTCCGCATGTTTTGGATCACATTCATTCCACACACAACGCTCAACCATCTTTGGTGAATGAAATGGTTCCAAAATGTTGTAGATGCAATCGCGGGGGTAAACGAAAAACCCCGATATATGTAGTTTGGGGTTTAAGGTAAGAATGCGGAGTAGGAAGTTTAGAGATTCTGGATTTGAATGAAGGATTTGATTACATGCATTTGCCGTCTCTTGCAACGAGTTTGTGATGTTCCCAATGGCGCTATTTAATCGTGCGTTTCGGGATCGCTATATTCGTTTCTGATTCTGTCACTGAATTAATTAATTGTTGATTTTTTTTTGTACCGAGTACTGTACAACTACCTGCTGTAATGTTACTATCAATCATGTTAGGAATGTGACCAACCTAAACATCGCCTAAAAGTATGTATTATTCTGGAATAAATTATGTTACACAAGCATTCCAAGGTCATTCATTTTCCATAATAATGTCTTCGAATGAACCTGATCATTTTCCTGTTTGTTTTTTTTGCCCTGTCCTCCCTTATAAGGGCACTTTTAATACGTAAAAGAGGCAAAATAATGGAGCGAGGAGTCATCAGTTCACAAAGGGCCTATCATAGTGGCCAACATGCATCACAGAAAAAAGGTGACACAACTTGTAAACCGAGAGCAAGTGTTAGAGGGAGGAGAGGAGGATAATAAGGTCAGTCGAGTAATTTACAGAGTTAGTGAATAAAAACAGTGAATCTTGAGAGAGAAATATATATGGAGAGAGAGGG
This sequence comes from Ceratothoa steindachneri, assembly GCA_963969495.1. NCBI lineage: Eukaryota > Metazoa > Arthropoda > Malacostraca > Isopoda > Cymothoidae > Ceratothoa > Ceratothoa steindachneri. Next base: position 176,114,884 of record OZ018327.1, read on the forward strand.
GGGAGAGAGAGAAAAAGAGATGAGTGAGTTTTTTCTTATAATCCATCATCGAGGATGCACATATTGTGAAATGATTATGTCAGACAACATATAAGTAAAACAAGTAATAAAGAGAAAATTAGCGGAGTACCGTCAATATTTAGTGCAATAGGAAACTTTTCATCCTAAAACATACGATCAGAAAGGTATAAATAAATAAAGCGACCTTAGGCAAAACTATCTATTTAGTAGCTGTTTTTTTATGACACAAGAATTGGCTACACTTCGAAACCGCAGGACCATTGCTTCGAAAGATATAAATGTTGATTCAATTGATCCGTAATCGTTTAATTTGTTTAAATTTTAATATTCCCATATTGAAACATTCCAACAACTTATAATTGCCTGAGAAATTTCTAATAATTATCAATAAAAGGTTGCTGTGCAATAAGGATAAACTTTCATAACGACAATCAGGTGGAATCTTTAAATTACCTTTTCAAACGTCTCCAGACAATTGCCCTATTTATCGGGTATTGTAAAAAGCCTGTTACACTCGTTACGACGCTCTCAACAAAGGACACAATGATAGTTTGGATGCAGTTAGATAGGTTTTCATTGTTTTAACATATAAATATGTATTTAAATTAGAATATTAATCAATGCGGTCGCCCTCGGCGCGAGCACGCGCTCCTGGAGAGACCTGAAGGCCACGTGCACGTTGCGAAAGAAGGCTTTCCACATGTAGCCCAAACTCGCCTGAGGGAGAACTTCAGCTCGTCGATGTTAAGGTGACGTATCCAAGTAGGCCTTTCCCTCGACATGCACCAACACGCTTTATTCGATTGAGGTCAGGTGACTGCGGGGACAAAATTCATTCGACCAGAAGTTTATGTTTAATCCCAACAACACTTGCACTGTCTGGGCCTTGTGGGCCGTGGCACCGTCCAACTGAAAGACGAAGTTCGCCTTCTTCGTAATATTTCTTACCCATGGCAAGACTTTCGTAGCCAAGATGTCACTGTAATCGGCCGTGGTGAACCTGTAGGCGGCCGCGAAACACACCGACGGCATCTTTTCACCATTCAAACAACATTATCTATATATATTGCTTTGACATTTTGCATCGAGGCAACCCCTTTAAATATGGCCAATCTTGCAAAGAATGAATGGCTATGAAGTTGTTTATGACAACTGCAGACTTTTGGCCTAGCATAATTATTTTCCCAACTGGTCTTATTTGTTGATCGTATAAACGTAGACATGGCGTGATTATTTGTTGAAGTATTTTTTATATTAAATCGGTAACTACCGAGAGTCGCCTATCTCTTTTGGAGATGGAAAGCTGTTCACACTAATTCAAAATCTCAGTGCGTTTATTATTATTATAGTGATTTAGATTTTAGCTCTGAAGGAGGATTTATGCTACTTCTCTCAAGTCTCCGAATAGAAAAAGGAAGGTATTTACCCATGAAAAATGGGAAGGACTACGCAATAATGCAAGAAGGAAGAAATTATAGTAGGGTGGTGGTATCAAATGTAGGGAGTGAGAAAGCAGGTGGCTTATAAGTTGGTTTTAACGTAAATTTAGAGGGTTTGAGGATGCCTAGTCGTCTAGGGTACTCGTTATTCATTTTGGGGACGCGGAATCTATGGGTTCTCATCCCACCATACGTTACTTTTTTCTTTTTCCTCTCGGGCGTCATTTTTCTTTTCTACATTTTCCGTAGCATGAATCACAAGGAGGTGAACAAAACTATATCTACATTCATTTGCGTAGGTTGTAAGAGAAGAGCAACACAATATCAGAATTGTTGTACAGGGTGACCCACAAAAAACGGGCCCCAACTTGCGACAGGCCTCATTTCTTAATTTTCTTCAAGGATTGAATGAAACTTTGGTGATAACTAGTTTATTGTGTTTAAAAAACATCATATCAAAACATGAGACTCTTTGGACTTTTCCTCTTGATTGTAGAGCACGTATTCGAGATGACCAAAATTTAGCTCTGTGCATTTCTTGATGCGCAGCACAAAGTTATCCATGACGTCCTTACAAACCGACCGACTAATGGCTCTGATCTCCTCCCAGATGGCTTCCTTGAGTTCCGTGATGGTCCTGGGTCTCCCTGCGTACACTTTGTCTTTAAGGTAGCCCCAGAGAAGAGAAAGAAATCTGGGTGGGTTAAGGTCTGGTGCCCACTCAAAATCAGACTTGAGACTGATCACACGGCCACCAAAGTTCTCTTTCAGCCAATCTTGGGACAAATTTGAGGTGTGAGAGCTTGATCAATCTTGCTGGAACCAGAACTTCCCCATAATTGACGGAAAAAGAGTCTGCAGCTTCCTCTTGAAGGTTTGGGGGACCTCAACATACCGCTCCTGGGTGGCTGTCACTGTCGCGCCAGATTCCTTGAAGAATAATGGTCCGATGATGCCTCTGGCTGAGATTGCACTCCATAACGTGCAATTAGTGAAATGCTGACAATCAAATCCTGAAGTTCGCCGATGGAGAGATTGCAAGATGTTAGTTAAGGGGAGAAGGAACGAATTTTTTCACCAACTTGTCACTAACATTGCTCTCTTGGCGAAGGTCCATCCATAATCTTGCGAACGGCGAAGGCGCGGAGATTTGGATCATCGTCACAGAGGAGAGAGACGAGCAGATTTTCTTGGTGTGCGTTTCATGATTTGATTCAAGGGAACACCATGTCTCGCGTTGATTGCGAAAGAAGGCGGATATATTTGATTTGGAAAAGAATGTGATTGGCGGCGTCAGAAATGTGTAGTCGAGTTTTGATCGCAAACCATCAATGAATGTAGCTGGTGACGACGTAGAAGATGAGAGAGTGCAGATTTTTCTTAACTTTATCTTTAAAAGGATGCTTGGAGAGGTAAGTTGCCCCAAGGCGACAGGCTAAAGTCAATCACTTGAAGTGGGGAATGGGTCCTGGCTTCAAAGTTTTCAGTTGCGGATCAATTTTCCTGTTGTGAATGGATTTGGAAACAAGGAAAAGGTACTTCTGATCAGAGGAAAAATCCGACAACACTTCATTTGTCATTGTAATTTCTGGTCCATCTGTGATCAAAACGAACACTTCATCCAATTATAACTCTTCCACCTTTGACAAAGAGTTCCCTATTGGTGCCTTGGAAGAAATGTTGCCTGTGGTAGGTCCGTCAAAGGCTTGGAGTTCATGAACAAGGCCGAGTTCATTTCTATGGAGGTCACAAATTGACCAATGAACTTTTTTACCTCGTCGATCCTTAATCTTTATCTAGATCCAACCATATATATATATATATATATATATATATATATATATATATATATATATATATCTCAGACAAATGCATATAATTTACTGTCACTCACCTCAAGAAGAGAAATAAAGGCTAAATTATCTTGTTGTGTTGGGAGATCTGAGAGTGTCAACGGCTTAGACAGTCCGATGACATTATTTGAGCCATTTCGAGGTTTAGCCTGTTTGCTTGCTTTAGGCATTTTTGACAATATATACAATTAATTTCGAATGATGCAATGGATTTACATATGTCAGTTGTTACAGTTTTCGCATTTTTTAAAATTATGGAGTAAGTGATAAAATGTGTGGTAGGTTTCATAGGGGTTAAATAGGTTTGTAGTATACCCATTACCCAAACAAAGACAACACACAGTCGAGAGAACATCATTAATCCCAAGCGGAAGAAACTGCAAGAGGAAACATACGACCAATTTGCACTTAAAAACATTACAAGGAAGATGCTACAAAATCAAGACCATAAAGCCGGATATGGAAATTAAAAACAAAAGAGGGGAAATGACCAGAGTAAGATCGACAAGATGTTATAAAAGTAAAGAAGTAAACAAAAGAGGCGAAGTGCCCCAACTAATATATGAAAGAAAACAACAAAACAAAAAAAGCGTAAATAAAAACAGCAAAGTGCCCCAAAATAATAAACGAAGGAAAAAACAAAGCGTAAATAAAAGAGGCGAAGTGCCCAAAGCTTAAAAACAAAGGAAAACAAGAAAAGCGTTTATATGTAGAAGGTGAAGTGCCCAAAACTGAAAAACGAAGGAAAAAACAAAACAAAAGAAAAGTCTTGGAGTGTGCCACAGAACTCATTACTGATTGGCTCGGCTCAAATTTCTGGATTCCCATCCTGCAATCAGAGCTCGAGTTTAAGATAACCGTGAGTGAATACAACATTTTTAAACCTAGCGAGAATCTTTGAGCCGATCCTAGTAATGTTATTTTTAATCGCCTCTATGTTTATAATTACTTTCTAATCTCGTTTCTTTTCTCACTTTCGATATTACAAATGTTGGTTCTAATGATGCCTATATAGGACAACTCACAGTGCTGACTTTGACCACTCTTAATATAGATACATGGGAACAAAAGTACTTAAACGAAGAATTTACGAACCGATCAAACATTGTGTAGAGAAGATAAGGTTCCATTGTGTGTCGACTGCCTTGCTGTTCCTGTCTTAGAACTCTTCAGAACTACTCCATTCAACCACTTTCGCTTTTAGTCAGACAGATTCGGGAGTCGGGATAAAAGGATGACTGGCGGGAAAGATTCTAAATAGTAATAACGGAATATTTTCTGTCGTATCTCTTTGTCTATATGTTTTCGGACACTCTATAGTCAAGCCATATTTCTTTTTGTTCTACCTTATCTAGTTGTCAAGGCATATGCACAGACCTCTCGGGAAACTTTTGTGTTTTGGATTGACTTAGACAGAAAATGAATAGATGAACGAATTTCATATAAATAAAATAATTAGACACATTTTATGTGATTTTTCCTTTGGTACATCGCAACATATCGTTGTCTGGCTATACCTTAAGCGGATACTAAGGATGGCGGGAGAAAGAAATGCAATTTGGCCAAGTCATGTGAGGCATCGGACATTCTTAATACAAGATGCGACGGGGCTTCTTCCATCTGGACGTGGTCTACAAGTTTGTGCTTTTCCCTGAAACTGGTACTCTGTTTTATTCTCTTTTGTATATGTAATTATCTTTTATAATTTGAATTTAGAATCTGTATGAGTCAATTTTGCTGTCAAGAATGCCTTACGTGATTTTTATAGCATTTTTTCCTGCTGATATCGACTCTGCAATCCATTTTTTTCAATTTGTTCTGCTTATCCGTTATGTTCCCTTCAATATTTTTGGTTTAGGTGTTTTAGCCTCAATCTGGCGACGACCTACAAGGGGTTTCACTAAATAAATACGTTTATTACGAATATCTGGCATCTCTAAACTTTATTGGGAAATTGTTTCACTTGTCCTGCTATATATATATTTTTTTTTACTTTTAAGAAAAATACAAAAATTGTTACATAATGAATAGAGCGACTAAAATTATCCCAGTCAATTTGCTTGTATCTGCTGGAGGAGTTACCATGTCAAATAGCCAATGCCAAATCAAAAAATTTGTGGAAAGATTAGATAGAACTTACTTTGGAATTAATCTATGGGGTCAAGAAAATAATTTTTCCTCTCATTTCTGCTGTAAGACGTGTGTATCAAAAACATGAGAAGACGGATGTGCAAAATTTGAAATTCATTTTCCCACCCTGTTGTTTTAATGGAAGCAACATCAAAAACTATTGTGTTGAAATTTCAGACTTCTAAATTAATATTTTCAGATTCCTCAACGCAATTGAAATTTTGAAAAAAAAGCAAAAATGTCGGAAATTCTATCTATTTGTTTTCAAACTTCAAGTTGTTACATCAACATTTATGTCCTATATGGGGTATATTATTTCCATAAAACTTTACAATCAATACTTCTACTTCCATTTTATTGAATAAAAATAATTTATTAACTACTCTATAAGTTTTCTTTCCTTTTCTTCCGTTTGTTTCCCTGCAACCTGTAGATTTTTATCATCATCACTCTGAAATAGAAGAAATTGAACAATTAACAGTTGAAATTTTCATTATTATTCAATATCCATTTATTCAATGCAGTTAGATTTTTGTAGTGTTATCACCTTTCATTATGAACACCTTCTTGATATTAAATGAGGGTATTTTTCTCCTCGACACAATTCTACTCCTTATATAGGTGTCCCGTTTGTCTTCTCCACAAACTGCTAGTGACGCTTCTGTGACCAGTTGATGCATCTCCCAACCGCTTGTGTGTGACAAGGAAACTTCGGAATATCCAATTTAGGTTGTTGACGGATAAATTCTTAAAGTTGATCATCAGAGAGCGTCCTCGTCAGCGGAGGTTTGCTCACAACGGTCTGCTGCCAATTAATTAGGTGGATGTAGTCGTCAGCTTCAAAGTTTATTTCTGGGATCTTGAAAGTGTGTATTGATTTCCCTTTATAATCTTTTCGTGCTTTCATAGTTCTTCTCTATGCGAGTACCCAGATATGATTTCTTTCATTTTGCAGCATACAGAGAAGAATGTTTTCCGCATGTGTAAGATTAGCATTTCTTTGAATCACTAGGGTAAATATATCTTTAATCTGTTTGTTCATCCTTTGCAGTGATTGCACTGTCTTGAAGAGGTTGAGTGTTCCATCTTGCGTAGAAGAGTTAGCTTTTATTTCAAACCAGCATGGTGCATACAGCTTCATAATGAACAAGACAGTGGATTTCAGCGTGTCAGAAGGGCCGGAAGTCGAAATATATAATCGAGGTATCCGATTTGCTGTTGTAAGCCTTCGCGCATGCGACATTTTTCCAGGACTCTTATGAGCCATTTCAGAAGAACATTTACCTTGTAAGATAGATAGAAGAATATCAAACATATACTTTTTGATCGGTGCTCAGATTTTTCAGCAGACGGCAAGTTAGTCGGAATTGCCTCGAATTCAACAACACTTAGAGTCTCCATTTATCCAGTTGTTTCCCTATAGGTCCGACAAATCCACGAGGCCCCGTTGTTTTCCCATCCAAATTGTTGATGAGATGGTGCAATGGGAGCTCCTTTGCATGTAGCTGGCAAATAAACCAATGCAGTGGTCTATTAAGTTTTAACTCTAAAATTCTGATGACACCTCCTTTTGTTCCTGTATTCACTGCTGTTCCATCGCATCCCACAATAACGAGTTCATCAATTGCAATGTTATTTGCTTCTAGATATGAGAATATTAGATCGAATATAGCTTTTGCAGAACCTGTCTTCATTGGCAGGTGTCGAAGGTATTCTGAATTAGGTTCTTTTATCATAGAGATGTGCTCTTCCATTATCTTCTTCTTGTGATGAGCTCCCTCCATCGTATGAACAACAAATGTGCTATCTTTTCTACTATCAAAATAATAGGATATAATGGCTTATCCGACCTAATTTCTTGATGTAGTGTAGTACATTCTTTGACACGCTCTCTTCTAACTTTTGACCTATAAACTACTACAGAAGTTTATTTGCCTTCAATTGACCATAAGTCCTTAAGGATTAGATTTGTTATTAAAGCTGCAGTTCATTAGACACACCAGTGTAGTCACATGCCAACGCCAATTTAGACAATTTATTCGTTTCGATGGAGTCTTGGATGCAAATTTTTTGTTTACTTCTTTACGTTTCACGGATGAAGAAAGCTCATAGTCAATACCTTCGTCAGCAGATTCTGTTTATGTGTTGAATGAAGAAAGAATCACTTCGATATTATCTGTGCAAGTAGATGGCTGATTTAAGAGACAATACTCAGGATTTTTCCTAACTGCACTCTGAATATTCTTCTTTGATTGAATTTTAATGATATCAACTATTGCCATTTTCCTAGTTGTTCGTTGGTCTTCCAGAAAAGTTTGCTCCAATGGCGGCAACTTCTTTTTTCTTTTTTTTTGCTACAAGAACAGTTTTCAAAGCTATCGCATTTACAACACAAAATATCAAACAATTGTCGTGCATTCTTTGTAAAATCGTCACATTTTTTCTGCTAATTTTATTTCTCATTAAAGCCTGATATTTTGAATAATAATTTAAAATTCTTTTTCTAACTGCCTCTATTGACACAAGGGATTGATGCCGTTTTCCAAATAGAAATTAACTCCGCTACTAATGTGATAATTTGTTTAATTGGCGGATCCTTTCTATTGCGGTTCTCTTCCTTTTTTCGCTCAATCAAATCATATTTTATAACATCTTTATAAGTTAGCAACAATCTTCACTAATGGCGCAGGATCGCCAAACAAAGGGCGTTATAGGTTTTAATGCCATAATTAAATATTGTTTTGATTCTTTTCTTACATATTATTTAGCTTTGAAATATATTAAAACTTGTATAAATATTTAGTGTACACTATAAATAACGGTTCTTAAATACAAATAGAAGAATGTGATCAAAACATTAGACACTAGGCAAAGCCACACACACACACACATCCAGTCTCAACGAGATCCGCCGTGCTACTGAAACATAATTCCTACGTACGCCGCTATAATATGTCATTGAGGAACCTCTAAATATTAATCGATTACTTTCACATTTCGTTTACTTGTTCTTTAAAATATATTAATTATTTGCTTGAAGGAATCAATTCCAAATTCAAATTTAATTTTCAGATATAATCCACGAAAGTCAAAATTTAGTTGAAAATCGCATTATTTTCAACTTCCAATGGCGTTAAGGAACCTTTAACATTTATTATAACAAAAAATCCTTTTAGATGGTCTAATTTGGCAGATAGCCCCATAAAAAATTCGTGGTCGGAAAATAAATTTCAGAAAAAATATTTTCTCTCCACCCTAAATTATGTCTTTAATTGTGAAATAAACCTTGGGTTAAAATTGTTATTTTCAAATTGTTTGTGGCTCTATTAAATTAAAAAAGTCAATTTTAATCCCCAAACTTTGCCTTTGTGGTTAGGACATTGAATTTTTAAAATAGCCCCCATTTATGGTAAATAACATTATTTTGATGCAAATAGTAAAAATATATAAAAAGTTTCAAGGGTTATGTTTTTTCAGTTATGGTATAAACATGATATACTGTATTTTAAAAGGTTATAAAAACAGTAATACAGTAGCAATAGCTATTATTCCCCTTATATTTTGTTTTGGGGAGACCTGGAGAGCAATTGCTGCTCTTTTACATTCCACATAGATTCAGCACTAATTTGGTGAAAAGTAAACTGTACAGCTTTCTAGAACTTTCGAGAATTTTTTTATAGGTTTGAAGAATTTCTAGAACATTCTGGCAACGTAGATGACTGTATAAATACAAAGAATATCTAATCAACAGATCAGTTTAACTCAAGCCGTTACAGGGCAGACATCGTCATTGATAGAAGCATTCGTCACACATGACATTGAGAGGTTATAAGCATCCGACAGACGCATTTTGCTATGTCTGCGGCAAATTTATTAAGACAAGAGATCTACATATATAAATATTTATATAAATGTAATGTGTTTTGTTTATTGGATACTGAATTTTTTATTTTTTAACATTTCTAATAACACTAAGTGAAAAGTATTTGTATATTTATACTCATGTTTTCATTTTATTTTTTTACAGGAGGGTACAGAGGAGAAAAGAGCTATGAATTTTGCAATCGCACGAATTTGGAGGGAGCCAACTGAACACTCAAGCAATTGTTTCTTCTGCATGGTGAACCATTCCACACGTAGAGCAGGCAGAAATGTTCCTGTTATCATGTATCCAGTCCTTTGGTCATCTATTGCGCCAGTGCCATACAGTTCTGAGCTCTCCGTACCCACTCCTACGGAAAGAGCGCAGCAGTTTTTAGAAAGGGAAAAACAGTTCATAAGAGGATGAAGTCATTGATCCAGATTACAGAGGTTTAACTGAGGAGAGAAACCCATACTACCCCAACCAAAAAGATCTCAACGACCTTGCCAGAGATCTTGGTCTCAGAAAGTCCAATGCCGAGTTTTTAACTTCAAGATTCAAGCAGTGGGATTTGTTAGAAGACAGTGTGCAAATATCAGGTCAGACAAAGCGTCACATTTTCCTTTTCGAGCTTTTGTACACGTCAAGATGAGCTTTGCTTTTGTCACAATGTGACTGGTCTGTTTCAAGCAATCGGAATCGCCTGTAACCCCAACGAGGGGCGACTCTTCATTGAAAGCTCGTCCGGGAGCCTCAAAGCAGTGCTGCTTCATAACGGGAACATCTATCCAACTCTTTCCCTTGCTCACTCGGTCTAGCTCAAAGAGGAATACAGCAGTGTCAAGATCTTGCTAAATGCATTGAGATATAAAGAGTACGGTTGGTAGGTTAGTTAGTTAGTTACTCTACTCCAACCCTTCCTTGATACAGGAGGATCCCCCACCGGAATCTACATAGAGGTCAGTATGACAATAGCTGGTCGGCCCGGGGGCACCAGAGTCTGTCCTCTTTGGGAAGAGGTGCCAGGAAGTATTATGTTTTGACACCAAACAGCGTTCACGTGTAACCTTCGTCACCTTGGGGCGGAGGGACCTGTTCCGCGTCAGAGATATGCGAATATAGATACCCATCGGCCGTATTCCTTTGAACAGAGTGTGTGTGTGTGTGTGTTGTGCTGTAAAGACGAGATAGGAAAGAAAGCAGTGTCGTATGTGTGTGGTGAGAAGTGTAAGATCTACCACCCAAATCCACCAATCGGTAGCCAGATCTCTCCGTGCGCTAACGTTTGTTTCCGCCCATGCCGGAATTTGGGATCGAACCTAGTACCGCAACGTTGGGAGACCAACCTCGTATCCACTCAGCTAGCATGAGCTCTAAGATTTAGATTTTATCGGAAACTTAAAAATGGTGGCCTTCTTGATGCGTCTCTAAGGTGGCTTTACCAAGTTTCCTTGTTATTTTTGCCTTTGGGACAGCAGAGACACCGTGGCATACTACTATCAGCAGGATTGGCCGCAACGGACCGAGTTTACATAATGTGGGGAGAAAGAACGTCAAATGGAAGCCTTGTTGGACACCCCAAAAGTACTGTTTCCTCCTCTGCACTTAAAATTGGGCCTTATGAAACAATTCATCAGAGCTATGGATAAGGAGTCTGCAGCTTTCAAGTATCTAAAAGATTTATTTCCCAAGCAATCTGCAGAAAAAGTGGAAGCCGAGGTCTTCGTCGACCCACAAATAAAAAAAAATCATGGAGGGCAAGGAGTTTCCCGAGAAGCTCACTAAGACGCAAAAAGCAGGACGGGACAGCTTTATCGCAGTGGTTCTGGACTTCCTAACGTGGTGAGAAACTACGGCAAGATGGGTTGCAGGATGGCCCTGAAAGTCCATATTCTTGACGCTCATCTTGATAAATGTAAGGAGAACATGGGAGCGTACTCCAAGTAGCATGACGAGCGCTTTCACCAGGATTTAATGGACTTTGAATGCCGCTATCAGTGATTGTATAATAAAAATCTGATGGAAGACTCTATTGGGAGGCTGATTCGTGAAAGTAATTTACAGTATAAGCGTAAATCACGGAAAACTACTCATTTCTAATATTTCAATTGTCTCACTTATGTAATTCTAGAATAAATAAATGCTATTTTTGAATGATGTAATTTTGTTTCTACTTTATGCAAATGAAAGTTTAAATTCGCGCCTTCTTTCCAGAGGTAATAAGTAAATTTTATATAAATATCATTATTCTGGACACAAAAGCAAAGTCTGAATAAAATAACAGTGTTCTCTCATGTATTCTAGACACAAGCAAATAGAAAATAACAGTTGCTACCTAAGGAAAAAAATCGTGTTACACAGTGTAATTAAACATAATATCTCTTATATAACTATTTATTAAAAATAAAATTTATCTAACTAGAAATACAAAAATATTTTTATGGTAGGAGGGCACAGAGAATGTCTCAGATATAGACCAGTTAACTTTATGCACCTGATCATTAAAGATAAGTAAAGTATGATCGTTAGCTTGCAGCTTATAAGTATCGAATATTCTTTCATGAGATATGACCTAATTTTTTAATTCATCATATTCTTTCTGTCGAACAGATTAACACCAAATTATTCTAGCTGCAGTAGTGATCAAATTATTATGGATTTCTTGAAAATTCGTAATTTTTCTGGTAAAATGTAACTTAAAACTATTTATCAGTCAATAATGAATCTATTTTATCACATTATTATTAAATAACTATTGTACATTTTTGAAGACTAAATATTAAACTGTTTGGTTTCATTTTCTGGCAAACCTGTTGAATTAAAATAAGGCAACACGATTCGGCTTTTCCCGCTGCGGCAACTGTTAGTCTCGTGCCTCAGTTCTAATTCAGACTTCGCAGGGTGAGGAAGTGCAAGTCGTTCTCTTTTGCTATTACTGACTCAGTAATTAGGAGTAACCAGGAAAAGAAGTACCCTAGGAGACCTTACGGTCCATTCAAAGAGGGTACCTTTGGACTAGCAATCGAGCAGGCACATGGCTGCTCAATTGTTTTGCACCCCTAAACGGCCACTTTTCAAGACTTTGTCTAGTCTTGACTTGAACTGGTCAACAGATTCACTGTTGACAACTTCCACTGAAAGTGCGTTCCACTTACCGCAGATCCTGTAAGTAAAAAAATTTCCACACAGATTGCGGTTGTAACGCTTCAGTTCAAGTTTGAAGCCGTGATTGCGCGTTTTTTTCTCACTCAGTGTAAAAATATCCCGGTAGTAAACATTGTCGAACCCTCGAAGTATTTTGAAAACTTCGATGAGCGGACCACGCAGTCTACGGGTTTCCAGCGAGAACAGATTTAATTCCCTTAGTCTATCCACATAACTTTTATGTCGGATAGAGGGGATCAGCTTGGTTGCCCTGGCTTGTACGCGTTTCAACCTTGCGATATCCTTTCGAAACGAAGGGCTCCAAAATTGTACGGCATACTCCAGGTGCGGCCGAACGAGGGAGTTTTACAGACAAAGTACTATCTCCTTGTTACGGTATCCAAACTGGCGCTTTATGTAGCCTAACATCCTTTGGGCTTTCTTCTCTACCTCGAAGCACTGTTTCGATAACTTGAGGTCGCTAGTGATAGTTACCCCCAAGTCCTTCTCAGTGTCGGTGGATTCAAGAGCAGTGCCCCTAAGTATATACTGAGATTGGAGGTTTTTGTGGCCGATATGCATCACTTTGCATTTGTTCACGTTAAAAGGCATTTGCCACGTGTCCGACAACTCCCCAATCTTCAGAAGATCTTCCTGCAGGCGGGCAGTATTTCCATCCTTTGCAACGTTCATACCAAGCTTGGTATCGTCGGCGAATTTGGAAATCTTCGCAACCATGTCACCGTTCATGTCGTTGACGTAGATGATGAATAGTAGTGGTCCCAGGACAGAACCTTGAGGCACCCCGCTAGTAACGGGCACTCACTCAGAAGCCTGTCCATTCACCACCACCCGTTGCCGTCTGCCACTTAGCCAGTTCTCGATCCAGCTGGCTACTTTTCCGTCTATGCCCAGCGCTCGCACTTTCTGAAGAAGGCGGCGGTGTGTTACCTTATCAAAGGCTTTCTGAAAGTCTAAGTACACCACATCCACCGCCTTGTCCCGATCGTGCTCACTGAACACGAAGTGGAAGAATTCCACAAGGTTCGTGAGGCGTGACCGTTGCCTTCGGAAGCCGTGCTGGGAACTCCTCAGTAGCAGCTTTGACTCTAAATACGACGTCATTTTGTCCACCATCATGCTATCCATGAGTTTACCAACTATCGAAGTCAGACTGATAAGTCGGTAGTTTGACGGTTGGCTACGGTCTCCTTTCTTGAAGATAGGAGTCACCTCCTCTTCACGCCCGTCTCTAGGAACGCATTCGGTCCGGATTGACATGTTGAAAATTGCGCTCAGGTGTCGTGACACTTGATCGCGCACTTCTTTCAACACTTTAGGTAGAAACCCATCCGGTGTTGGTGACTTATTCGTCATTAGGTCACTGGTCTCCTTTTTTATTTCCCCTTCGGTGAAGTCCATATCCTCCAGCTTTTTTCCCGAGTAGGAATCCATTGGCTAGGGGATGGGACCAGACTCTTTAGCAAACACTGAAGAGAAGTAGTCGTTGAGGAGGTTAGCATTTTCTGCATCTAAGTGCTTTAATGCCCCCTCCTCATTTCTCAAAGGGCCAATCGTTCGACGGATTGGTTTACGGCTGTTCACATATCCAAAGAACTCCTTGGGATTTTCTTTACAGAGTCTCGCCACTCGGAGTTCCTCAGACCGCTTAGCCGCCCTTATGCTGGCCTTCACTCTCCTAGCTAGCCTCCGATATTCGTCAAAGTCACCCGAGATCTTCGATTGCCGGTACACAGTTCTCTTCTCCCTAAGTAGTTGGCCGATTTCTCGATTAAACTACTTTGGTTGAACAGAAGAAGGACGGGGACATTTCATAGGGATGAAACGCGATTGAAGACTTATGAATGTGGTTTTGAAACTGTTCCACGAGTCTTCAACAACATCGCACACTTCTAGCCTCGCGTCAGTCAGTCCAGCACGAAGACCTGCAAAGTCTGCTCTTTTCAAATCGAGTTTCTTCGATTTACTAGTTGCAAGCCCTGCCTTCGGGACTTTGACTACAAATCTATTTAGTCGGTGGTCACTGCCACCGAGCTCTTCACCAACAGAGAGGTCCTCAACGATGTCATCCTTAAAGGTGAAAACCAAGTCGAGGATATTGTCTCCTCTCGTTGGCTCTCTCACCCATTGAGTCAAGAACTCGTTTTTCGCGAACTCCAGGAGTAGTGCGTTCTCGCCACAGGGTTCTCTGGTTTTCCAGTCAACTTGTGTGTTGAAATCACCCATGACGATACACACTCTGTCTTCGACAAGTTCTCCTAGTAGCTGGTACAGATCTCTGTCCTTTTCAACGATTTGGGCAGGAAGTCTATAAAGCATCAGGGTCCTGTATTTGGCCGGACCTATCTCTAGGTCAACACTTAGTAGTTCATGGTCAGATACGATGTTGCAATCCGTCCAGTTGAGAGTATCCTTGATATACAAAATCACACCGCCACCCTCTCTATCTGCCCTATCTTTCAGGAAGAGTTGGTAACCGGGAATCGTGAATTCACGTTCAAAGTCTTGGCTTCAGGTTTTTATCCACGACTCCGTTATGGCTACTATCTCAGGTTCTTCTGTTGCTACGAGGCCACGAAGTTCAAGAAACTTGTTTCTGATAGACCTCGCATTAAATAGCAGAACCTTGAGGGAGTCCCCAACTGTAGGACACCCTACGCTCTTCCGTTTCCCGCTTTGTTTATCTGTGGCGGGTTTACTCCTCTCTTTATGACCTCAGGAAAGGTAGTACCTGGAGTAACACGGGTGTACTGGTGTACGTCCTCCTTTACTCGGGGCCTGACACTTCTTTGGGTCCACTCCACAACAACTTGGATTATGTTGGCGAGTACAGCTTTCCCTTTAAAGGAAAGATGCACTCCGTCCCTTTTATACATGTCGTTTCTCCCGTAAAAGGTGCGGTAGGGGTCTACAAAGAAGACTCCTTCTGCCGTGCAGAGATCCGCCAACCGTCGGTTTACTGCGACGTTTCTCTCGTGAGCGGTTCGGAATGGACGTCTTCTCGGAAGCATCCATACCACGACACGTTTTCGGGTTATAAGCCCAATGTCATCCACGGCTCCCATCACCGTTTGGATGGTCTTGCCACTAAGGACAACCTTACCCCCCTCTGAGGTAGAGGTCGTTGCCATTCACCATCAGAGCGACAACTGAATTCTCAGAAATCTGAGCTTTCTCTGCATCTACTCTGATGTTGTGGTTACCCTGTCCTGGCAGGAAGCTTACCTTCACTCTAGTGCGAAGGCGGGCCGCTAGCAGCGGCTGCAGATCCCATGTTTGCGAGTCACCAATGAGGGTGACCTTCGGACACTTGGTCTCTGAAGACGGGTTCTTCCCTTGTGGAAGAGGCCTCTCCTTTTCCTCTTTACTCTCCCCATTTCTATCTTTATTTTTCTTACTCCCCTTCTTCTTCTTGTTTATGGGTTTTTCTTCAATTTTTGGTTCTTCTTCTTTTGTTTCAACTTTATTCTTTTTCTTATTTTTCTTCTTTTTTCCTTTCTTCTTTTTCTCTTTTTCCCCTGCCTCAGCTGTCTTAACGTCGGATAATGCCGAAATCTCCGCTTGGGTAAGAACTATGGCACCGGAAGATTCCGACACATCAGTGGGCGATGCCTCTTCTAGGCATCGAATATGAGCTGCGCGAAAGGCTTCGAATTTCTCAACCTTTCTCTTAAGAATTTGAGCTCTCTCCTCTGAGGCTCTATAGAAGTCTTTTAATTTCTCCACCTCTCGCGTCAATATGCAAGTAGTGCAGATACTTTCAGGGCGGCATTTTGAGTAGCAGCCCTCCGGAAAGTCAACGCACCACTTTCTAACTGGCATGCTGCACAGTTATGTTTTAGACGAACGGGTCCATTTTTGCTTGTCATTTTGCTTGTCATTCTCTCTCTTTGAAAACTCGTGACCATCAATGATAAAAAGGGGGGTTGGTGAGTTCTTCTCGCGCGAGTCACTCCCGCCTATCGATCGGAGAGGTTTTGGATTTTTCAGTAGGCACACTCCATGTGCTGCTGTTCGTCCGACCGAGTCGTCAAACCTCGGCGTGCCGTGGCTCCCAACCAAGCAGCACTGACTGTCCCCGACGGGCCATCGATTTCTCACCAGGTGAACAACGGAGCACGCCCCGTACTAAACTCCTACTAGTTCCCTTCACGACGGCCAGGATCTCGAAGCAGCGTTCAATGGATATCCCGCCACACCAAGAGACTCGACCCAAGGCTTTTTATTGGCCTGGCAACCAACCTGGGAACAAAGGGCC
This sequence comes from Ceratothoa steindachneri, assembly GCA_963969495.1. Taxonomy (NCBI): domain Eukaryota; kingdom Metazoa; phylum Arthropoda; class Malacostraca; order Isopoda; family Cymothoidae; genus Ceratothoa; species Ceratothoa steindachneri. The sequence goes on from OZ018327.1 coordinate 176,131,612, forward strand.
GTCACCTCGGACTCATGCTAACAGACGGCACCCATCAACGGGCACTGGGAACGGTCAATAATTACGCGCCAGGGAAGGGGTTAAAGGGGCATTACCCTCATCCCATTCATCGTGCCCCAACGCCTAGGACACCTCTAGTCCTAGTCTCTCGCAACCAGTGAGCGTCGATTGGTGTTGTTTATAGAGGTTCCAAAGCCTCTCTTCTGACGCGTGAGGTAGCTGCCAGGTCCTTACATGTAGATACAGGGAAAAAAGGGAAAGAGTGACATGATAGGAGTAGGCTTTTTTTTCTTTTTTTTCTTTTTCTATAAGTGTGAGCGATAGGCTGAAAGTAAAAAGGTAGAAGGATAGAGTAGAAAAAGGAAGGAATGATGCACTTAGTCTGGAACCTCGTTTCCAACCAAATCGACAAGGGAAGCCCTACCAGGGGTACCCAGAAGAAGTACCCCCGCCGACATAGCTCGAAAAGTCAAAGGTACATACAAGCTTACCTCTCCCTCTACTTTCTTTATGAGAGAGAGAGAGAGTGGATAATCGTAACCAATTTTTTCTTCTAGTGTAATAGATAAGAAGAAAGTGAACAGCTATGGGTAAAGTCAGTTACTTGAGTCATTGGAAAATTGGAAGTTTTATTAAGTGATAGTTCACTAAAACAGAATGATATTGCAAAGAAATTGAGTCTCCTCTTAAACAATAAGCAATATAAAGAAAAAAAATGGAAACGGTCTTAATTTAGATTTAGCAAGGGCTGGAAAACGTGGTCCAAGAAAGAAGCCTAGGCTTAGCAAAACCATGGTACATGCATGTCAATTCTGAGCTAATACTCATGCTGATTGGACTTCTGAGCAATGAGAACAGGTAAGAGTGGTACATTTACCAGGCATTTTCTTTATTTAGCATAAACATACTGCACCTACTGTAGTAGGTACATTGTACCGACTGTATTAGGTACATTCTGATTTAGCTACTAGCTATGCGTTCATGCTGAATGAAATAATTTCAAGTCATAATTTGTCTGGCTGTTTAATTGCTGTCACTAACATCACAGGTCATTTCAGTACTGTTATAGTGTTTTATATTGTTGCAGGTTGTGTTTTCGGACGAGTCAATTATTGCAGTACTTGATGACCGCGTGCAGAGAGTAAGGAGGCAGTTAGGTGAGGAGTTTATGCTAGAGTGTCTTAAAAAGACTGTAAAACATTCATAAAAAATCATGGTGTGGGGAGCAATTTGTGTAGATTGGACAAGTTGCTTGAATATTTTTTAAGGTATAACGAATCAGTATAAGCATATTGAAGTACTGAAAAACCGCTTGGTACCTCAAATGAAGGAATGGTTTAATGATATATCACGCATATTTCAGCAAGACTCGGCTCCTTGTCACACGGCGTGATCAGTGAAATACACGAAGTACCCATAACAACCAAAGCAAAGCTCATAAAACGTCTTATCTACATATGTTTAGTTTCACTCTGACAGAATCAAGCAATTATGCAGAACTTTAATCACTGGCATGTCAGAGCATTTTAAAGCACTTAAAGCGGCTAAAGGAGGGCAGACCAAGTATTAATCAATGTAAGAAAGGATATTTTTGTCATATGTATGAAAATAAATTGATGACTTGCTAATAAAATAACTTTTTATAACCTTTACCCATAAAAATTACAAATTTTCAAGAAATCCATAATAATTTAATAACTACTGTACATTTTTACTAAACATTCCCTTTCTGCGCCTGATTAGATGATATAGAAACTACAACAGGCATAAACATTAGTATTCAACTGGAGAGTAGGCGAGGCCATCTGCTTGTTAGTAAGTACCATGTCGATTTTGATATAGAAAGAATCAGTGTACAAAGAATATTAAGAAATTTTTCAAGATTTATCTTTAATATCACAGAAATGTTTACATCGAGTTTGAAGTTAATAACAAAAAGTTCCAATATATAATTATACTTTTCCATTCTAATGATCCTAATTCAGTGACGTTCTCTACATTTGATATAGAAGTACGAATGTGAAGAATTTAAGTAGTATTTTCAGCTATTCCTCTCTACCTGCGGTTTGATCGGCATAAGGTCTATAGATCTTATGCCAGAGAATTAGTGGTTATAATTGCTCATAAAATGATAGTGGATAAGAAATATCAGCGATATATATGGATTGCAACTGTTATAGGGAAGGATCCAGGTTTAGTCTACCGTTGTGGATGATACTATGAACTATATACGTCAGTTCACGCTTTCACCCAAGTTATGCAAGACCTGAAATGCCGTATTATACTCTTTGATACGGTTGGCCCAGAAAGAAGATTCAATCTCCTTATAGGCTTTGAATTCAGTCAAAGAACGTAACTCTACTCACATACATATATAGGCCTGGAAAATAATTTATACTATCCTATTAGACAATTGCATGATACGGATCAAAAGAATGAGATTGGTCCGAAGAAGACACATGGATTCTGCAAATCATGTTATAGCCTTCATGACAATATTATTGGATATTTGAAACAATGTTTATTGTTTGAAATCAGGAATGGGGGAAAACAAATCTATTGAACGTGGCGATGGTAATAGACACTTCTTTAATCACCAATGTTTCGGCAAAGATATAAAAACTTCACGCATGTGAGCGAATTAAAATATGCCAACTATGTGATGGACTTGTTATTGTAAACCACTATGTACATAAGATTCATAATTGTCAAAATATACGCTTTAACGTGTCATAAGAAATACGAGATAGATCAGTTCATATGTGTTGGATGAAGGCATAAAAAAAAAGAAGATGGTAAAAGACTGGATAGCTGTCTACTAAAATATTAAAACGATGAGAAAGAGGGATTTATCACGTTCATTCCTTACATCTTGGTAATGCATATAATTTGCAATCTGTGCTACCTTATTAGGAATGAAAACTATAGAAATTGTGAGAATCGGGGTGGGAGAACATGTGTTTGATAGTGGTCAGAACCCATTTCCCAGGTTAAAAAATTTGTTGACTGCCTTATTGCGTTGATAAAGAAGAGAAGGGTGGTAAAAATAATTGCTATGTCACACACTAATTCCAAGATTGACGCCAAGTTTGTCTATCAAGAGATTCTTCAATACTGTTCTCCATAATTTTTCAGCGATAATCTCCTAACATCTGGAAGGAAAATATTCCGGATAGAATTAGTTGAAGATATAATATTCAAAGAGGTTTATTTATATACCATATTTTTTAGCGAAACTTCCCAAAACAATGGGGCTCCGCGATGGTGTAAAGGGATACTTCCCTTATTCTTTTATTTCCGATGATACTGAAAACTACATCGGTAAAATTTCTAAATTTTTTGAATTAAATTATGTTGTCCCTGTGTGAAAAGATAAGATTTGCAAAAAAGGTTTTAGGATACCTATCGGAATAGAGCGTATAACTTTCAATCTAAGGCAATAAAGTATTGTATTCAGTCCGTGAATGTTCTTAAAAATTGCTTCCAGAAATTTTGCTTATCTCTCATCGAGAAGTTTAATATCGAACCAATGCAGTCATGCATAACCATGGCATGTTATAAAGTGTTTATTGTTTTATGCTAGAGAGGTCAACTCCAATAACACTGTCCAACTATGATTTTGCTACAGAAATGAGAAAGTAGTTTTCTATTGTAGTCTTTTGCGTAGATTACGAAAACTACCTTTATTTTTCATGAAATGAGTTCAGTTTTTTGTAGTCTGCACATTTATTTTTTTATTAATATTAGATTATTCAGTATATAGAGGTATGAAATATTTGTTATTATTTTTATTTTATTTGACAAAAAGTCCAAAGTTAAGCGGAAACAAAAAGCTTATTCATCAAAAGAAATTAAAAAGTCCTTTTAATACATTTCAGAGTGTGGTATTATAAAAATATATTTAAAAAAAATAATGAAGATTTAAGATTTTGTCAAATTGCTGAAATCTATACAATAGTCATATATTTTTAGAATATTTAGGCTTCTTTTTATGTACAGAATCTTGTCTGTCTGTGAAAGGTCCAGTAGAAGTCAGCAAGCATTGCAGGAGTCCATTTTCCTTTATAACGAATTTCTATAGTAGCAATATCTTGGTGGAATCTTTCACCATGCTCATCGCTAACGGTTTGCTGGATTCTCCGGAAAGAAAGACAGATGGGAATGCAAAAAATGCACCTTTAGTGACATACTACATCCTAACTCATTATAAGACCTAATCAAATTTTGAACAAGAATGTGGTAATTTTCTGATTTGTGCCTTCTAAGGAGACCATTGCATACACATTTGAAACAATGCCAGGCCTAAAATTCTGGGTTGCTCGATTTTGCTTCAAACTCACTATCTACCATAGGTTGTCGAATCTGAGGCCCAACAAAGATTCCATCTTTAATTTTAGCATCACTAATCTTAGGAATTTTTTTATTTAAATATAAGAAGGATGGCTGGCTTTCACAAATTGTTTCATTACACCTAATTTTATGTGAAGTAGTGACAAAATTATGATTTCGTTAAGAACCAATGGTTCACGTATGATATTATGATAACCTACTTTTGCCTCTTCTCTTAAAGGCCATTCTTGATTGTATGTAATGTTCTCCTCGAGCTCTACTGTCTCACTGGCACAATAAAAACACATGAATTTTGTGTAGCCTGATTGCAAGCCATTTAAAATGGCTACTACCATAAAGTCAGCACAAATCAGCCATTTATGTTCACTGTATTTAATGCTTTTTAAAATGAAATCTAAATTCTCATAAGTTTCTTTCAAAACAACAGAGTGAGCTACTGGTATCGATGGTAGTTTATTTCCATTAGGCAGAATCACGGCTTTACTACTATATAAAGAAGCGTCAATGTAAAGTCTTCATTGACTGGGTTCATAATGTATATCTAATTCTTCAAAGAGACGTAGAATATTATTACAGTAGCATGAATTGTTGTCAAATGAAAATTTATCTTGTAAATTGTTTGATCAAATGCGAAACTTAGTAATTCGAACATCTTCCGCTACTAAATTTCTTTATTTTAGTCTCGAGGCCAGTAATTCATTCTGTTGCTTTGTTAAGTTTATATTTCTTACAAGATCATCTATATCAAGTTGTGAGAAAGGTTTTGGAGTAGTATCAACAGTTTCAGGAACATAAATTTCAGTTTTTGGTCCACATAATTCTATATCTGATTCATCAGAGTTAGACAAAACAATTTCTGCAGGTGGTTCAGGTACTGGAATTTCTTTTGAGTGAGGTATAGGCCGAATAGCAGATCTAAGGTTGGGATATACAACAGCTGAAGCGCACTTCGTTGTTTTACCTAAAAGTATGGAAATTATAAGCATAAAACTTAAAGTTATGTACATATGCATATGTGTGATTACAATAAAGTGGTTTTAAATTTAATTAATTTTATATTTTAAAAATATAATATGACAGTGTACTACTTCAAAATATAAATGCAGTGGACAATAAACAAATACTTATTTTGTATGTCTACTAAAAAAGAAATAGCAGTCAGTGGCATGATTTGGGGCTCTCGCCATACCATTAGAACACCAAATTGAAGGCTTTTTATTTTTTCGTTAGACCATTTTGATAAAGAATTAAAGCATGTCGTGCAACAAATAGGTGGTGCCCATGGTTTATCCTGGTCGCCAATTTGATATCCAAAATACAAATTATATATTTTTTTTACTAGAGAATAAATATTTCTTTGATTTTCTTAAATGTTATTGAACCACATATGTAGCAGAATTTATCTGGGCTATTTTTACCCTGTCCTCTTAGAATTTTAATTAAAATTGTTGCTTGTATTTCAAATTTGATTTAGTCAAATAACATGAAAATAAAGAATAAAAGAATGAAATTCGTTAAAATCTTCAAAGTTTGACAAAAATAGTAATTAACAACTTACAAAAATCTGGAGTAATTTCGATAAAAATGACAGCTATTTTGGAAATCTATACATAAAACTACATTAAAAAAATGTTATTCTAATCTTTGTAGTTGAAAAATGTTAAATTTTGTTAGTCAGTGTAATTGACCGGAATTATCCTAAGCCGAATTCCTAAAAAGATCGACGTTATGTGGCGAAGGAATTAACTCAAAATGAAAAAATTCTTCATACGAGGAACGGGATTGATGTTCCACCAAAGATACGAAGATGTCTACTTTACCCATATGAAATCGTGGAATTAGGAATCAGTAACAAAAAAGCATCGTGTTCCTTTAATATGGGTGTATGATGTGTATGCCATGAATGTAAGAGGGATGATTGCCCACTGAGATGCATTGATGTCGTCAATGGAAAGGGGGCGTTGTCAAGATTTCGTGATTTGCAGAAACACGAAAAGAGCCTTGGGGCGGAGTTTAAGATAGTCTCACTGAGAATGTGAGCATGAGGATAGGCTACGAAGAGAGGTGGGTGGCAGAGATGTATAAATCAAATTTCAAGGAATATTATCAAAGGTGTGGTCAGAGTAGGCTAATCACTGTACCTACAGTGGGCGTTGTAATCATTTCGTTCTTTTCTACCCACCGACCGACAGAGTAAAAATTCAGTACATAGTTGTTAAGCCCGGGAAGATTCTCGGTGTAAGAATTATAGCCTACATAGAAGATTTCTTACGTCGAATGAAAGATGGTACTTCGGAATCGTTAGAGTAGACGTTGTAACCACTGATAATAGGCATCGTCTCCCTCAATATTTTACTCAAGCAAACTATTTAGAGACATAATATTATTATTTTACAATTCAATTACTTCACTTCTTTTTCTTTACTCTGAATACCAGATCAGCTTCATAAGTCTTATAATCTCGCAATATATTTTGGAACTAAGTCCAATATTAGTACTTTAATATTATTACTATCATTATTATCGACATGTCGTATTTTGAAATATTCTATATTACTGGTTAATATTAAAAATAATCCCTTTTACCTTTATTGCGTCAATAATATTATTTATACCGCCTCGGTCATCATATTTTGGCGAAATTATCGATCCTTGCTGTCAAATGGCTTAAAAGCATATTTGTGTAAACAATCTCAACAAAATTGGCATCAAATTGCAAAGGCAAAATATTATGTCATAACCTTATTTAAAAAATTCTTTATATTATTATTCTTACTTAAAGGAGTCCACAAAGATAAAAATGTGTAAAACGATGATCTAAAATATCCTCTTAATCAAAGGTGTGAATTGAAGGTGTGTGGACTACATTACAGTGTAATTATATAGTCCCTAAGGCAAAGTTAAATTTTTATACCTTTTAATATATATATGATAGAGTTAATCTGTAACGAACATTTAAAAGCATCATCTTGAGAGTTTTTTCCAGAATGAAACGTAAAAAATCTCGCTGATTCTTGAACTATTAAAAGGTTTTCGATGAAGCAACATTTCATATTAGTGAAAAAAGTAAGCAAGCATTATTACATGGTGGATATGGTCTAACGAGACGTAAAAAAGCCTTCAACAAGGCATGGATCGAAGGTCTCGAATACAAGATATCGATACTCAGGTTGAGTCCGCCCCCCCGTCATCTCGCAAGAATTATCCACAGCTACCTCACCATCAGGAGAGCATTGGTAGCATTCGGGACCACGTCAGAGTCCTATTTGACTCGCTATCCGGAATTCCCTAAAGAGAGTGTCTGAGTCCCACTCTCTTTACGTCTATGTTCCGAAACCGCCACTCCCTAGAACATTCAACATACAGTACGCGGACTACATAACCCAGATTGCGAGTCCTTTAAACAAGATCTGAAGGAGTGATGTCGAGGGCGACTGAAGTCGAGGCCCAAAATTTCTCCAGTTTCGAAGCGGAGAAGTGGAAAATCCAAACAAATAGGACTAAATTAAAAACAGTCACAATGGGCAGACTGGGACTGGAAAACAAGATCAAGCACGGCACAGGAATCAATCTAAACTGCAAGATTCAAGTTGGGAAACTGGCACTTACCAAACTATACCGATTTTGAAATCTAAACGCAAATAACAAGAAGAAACTGTGCGCGTCCTTAGTGAGAACGATCCTGATGTCACAGAAGCTCCACTCAGTACATCATCGGGCAGCAGAATGAGCTAAATGCAATGGGTCAAATATCAAACCTAACGCTTCATCCACAACATAATAAAATACGACCATTATGTCATGTCAAGCGTGCTTCTGAGAAGAACCGCGATCGACCACAGTAAATGCCTGCCTGCATTTACGATACACCGCTATTTGGAACAGCCTGGTGGAAACTATGCCACCAGGAAAGTTAGAAGATTTGTTCAGACTACATAACTGGAAGAGATATAAATCGTATATGCCTCCAGCAAGGTCGTGGCTATACTGACCATCTACAGGTAGCCCTGCAGCTAACTCGTTCACGAATCAAAGAGTAATTAAATATATAACTTAGACTCTGACCAACTTACTCGATATGCCCTGAAACAATATGTTAGTGTAACATAAAAAATTATTGATCAGTAGAGTGATATAGTCTCTAACCAAATTTCTCGATGAAAGGATTCTATTTATTAAAATTTATTCACTGGGTTACAGAAAAAGATTTTATCATATCGTCTAAGTTTCAACTGAATACGAAAATGACATCCATTTCCTCTGATCAGACCAGGCGTAAGTGCTAAAGCGATTTTTTAAAAAATCTGATCTTAAAACTAAATAAATTACATTTTTGTGACATGTTCGGTTAACTTTTGTTAGTTTTTCAAATACAAAATAAGTTTTTAAGATAAAAAACATCGTTTTCTAACATAATTTAATAATTAAATGTTAATAAAAATTGATTAGTGTACATTGAATTGTAGACAGAGATAAGGGTAAGTAAATGTAAATTGTTCAAAATTACTAGTATGCTCAGCGGTAGTGATGTCTTTCTTCAGAGTCAAACAGTAATCCACCATCATGACTGCATACCAGCGTCCCTGATAGCTGGTCTCCATCTCTTCCATGTTATGATGCAATCTTTCTTTTGCTCTTCGCTCATTGATCCTAGATTTTCAGGAAACCGATTCATGTGTGAGATTAAGTAAAGCATGTTGATGTTCATGTTCCATCCGAGGCTTTAGAAAGCAGTAAGCATATCGGTGACAAGTTCTATGTAGTTCCTGGCCTTCTTGTTGCCAAGAAAGTTCTTCATGAACACAAAAAAACTTACACGCTCCCAGTTCCACGCTGGATCTCAGGTAAGCTAATAGGCTTGAGGACCATCAAAGATGCCAGCTTTCAACTTCTCCATTGTCAATGCCGGAAAATTGTGGCATAAGTGAGTGCAGCAGCCACCACTATCCTTATCAAGAGCTTTGGTGAACTGTTTTATTAAGCCAAACTTGATGTGCAAGGGTGAGAAGAGTGTCCTGTCTCTGTCCATCAGAGGGTTGTTTATTACGTTTCTTGCTCTGTGAGGAATAATTCTCCCCTTATAGGCAAATCCTTTTTCGTGTAATGCTGTTCTCGGTCCCTACTATCCCATATGTACAAAACGCACTTATACTTGGTGGACACGGATTGTTTTCCTAACAAAAAGTTAACCATTTTCAGGTCAACACAAATCAACCACTCATATTGATCGTAACGAATTTTCTCCAGACGTACTTCTTCGTTTCATCCTAGTCATTCAGTGTTTATTTGTACTAGTTATTATATTGTTGACCTCGATAGCACATATAAATATAATTCCCAGGCATACACAAATTTGTTTGTTCGAATAAAGGTTGAATTTGAAGATTAAACCTACGTGACTGACTGCGGTAAACACACGAGGGATTTGAATACAACGAGATAGTAAATCCGTTTATCGAGGTTTAGTGAGTGAGTAATCCCAGTCCCACTTCCTAGGCATATATTATAATCCCGCACCAAGGTAAAGTGGAGGTGAAGTGTAGCCAATACACCTACCGTAGCCACTTCCGGTGAATAAGAATAATCCCGGTGCGTCCCTTTTTTATCAAAATCAAGATAATGGTCCCCTGAGTGTGTTCTCACTCAGTAAAAGCCAATCATGGGTGGACTTATGTAATATTGAGAATTAAGCCGAGTGGATTGCTTATTAATTGCCAAAGGATCGTCCAAAATAGTTAAACACACAGATGCAAAAATAATCTTTAATATACAGGAATTTCGAAATATGAAATAGCATATATAGGTATAAATAGGATTAGTCTTTGCACTGAACAGGTAAGTCTATATATAATGTAGGGATTACACTTGAATTCTACGTACTAGGATGCTTGCGTCTTAATTGCACCCGACAGAATGAATTGAATAATATTATGGAATTAAGCACTGAATTAATCACTTGAAATAATCGAAGTTATGAGTTCGGGATGTAAATTCTAGTTAACGGTTGAACTGGTGAAGTTAGGGGAGGGGATAATTCACTTTAACGATACCTTGGAGTTCGTAAGTATTTGGAGGGTGACGGTGAAGGTCTTCTTCTCCTGACGATGTGCACGCTTAGCCCGGTCGTCCGAGGTTACCGAATGTGTGAGTAATCCTAGATCACCGTCCTGATGTAATGATCCTAGGCCGGATCGCGAAGGCGAGTCAAACTGTGACTCAGATCGGAATTCTTCTCCTCGAAGTGTCCGTTTCGATTATTGGCTCCGGGAGTGGGTAGCCAAAATGATTACCTAGCTGCGTCTAGGGTAATCCGCAGAGGGAGGTCCTGTGTAACCTCTAACTCTGAAGGGACGGGGGGGTCTGCGAGAAGTTTGGCACCTACAAGTACCATGACGGCAGCAACCAATTCCCCGAAGTTTCTTTCTTGCAACGGGCTATTTCCTTTGTGGGAGTAGCTCTAGACACAACGAAGTCCAAGATCTTCTGCCTGGCTCCAGGGAGAATTTTCCCTTTTATTTTCCTCATGAGCTAAAATCGAGAGAGAGCACCGAATTCTCATTAAATTCATATCGCTGCGCGAAAGACCTTTTGTCTGCTGCCAGACATGAGACATATTTACACCTCGCCTCGATCCGAGGTTTCCTCGTCTCGAACTGGGGGTTTATGATGGCGCGAGAAGGGATGAAGGAGATTCGAAGTGAAAAGGCGAATTTAGAATAAGGGGGGGGCGACACGCAGTTGTGTCGGTGTATTTATGTATACACTAATGTATGGGGTATTTAGGCTTCTACACAGTTCCACTTTTCTCTAAGAGTGCTTTACTTTAATTATTTAACCAGGGAGGATTCGTATTATGATATATCTATTGCCATTTGCATCGTTCGAGGATCTAATTGACAACTCAGAAAAAAATATACTTTTAATTACATAAAGGAATGAAATATTAAATCTTTAAATACACTTTCATACGGAATGGGAAATAACAGAAAGGTGAATAAGTTTTGGATTCGTGTACCTTTAACTCAGAGGAAGTCGACAGTTGTGTGACTTTGAAAGTAAGTGTAATCGCTTTGTTGATTTGAGGCGAGTTGACTGGAGGCTGCCTCGCTTCGACGAGGAGGGTTGAGAAAAGAGCTGATGCTTCTCACTGGGTAGGTCTAGGCGCGTGGCGAGGCTTCTTGATTTGAAGATGTAAGTGAGGGGATTTGGGATGAACGGAAGTTATTCCGATCCCTGTGTTACAAATTCAGGCTTCTCGATGAGACTTAAACAAGAGGTGAATCTTTTCTCGAATGGAAATTCCCGTTGGTATTCCTCAATGGTGATGGGTATCTCTGTTTTTTCAGATAACTGAGATAAGGGATTTTCTATAGATGAGAATGGTATGAGAGTGGGTCTCGATACCACTGGTCTGCTCTCCTAAGCGACCAAAAGAATGGCCTCGGGAGGGTAAGTCCGACTCGGTTCCACTTATCTTCTTGATTTCCTGTTTGACGCAGGGAATTGTCTTCTTCTCTCGATTTTCACGCGGATTCTCTTCTTCATTTCTCAAGATCGAACTATATATACGTCGATTTTCCCCTGGGGGAGGGAAAGGGAGAGGAAAAAGTTTAGGAGGGGCGACCCTCACTAGCCCACAGTTTGCCCCTTCTGGTTTACGCACGGGGAAGGTGAGATTTCGTCTATTTGGCGAAAATAGACAAACAATCGGGAAAGTGAGCCTATTCATAGATTTTTTCCGACGAAGCCTTAGGCAGCAAGATTTTCATTCTAAAGGCTCTCACATCATCCTATGTTTATATTAACGGATTGCGAAATCTGCTGACTGAAATCCTTCTTTGCGAGCAACTTCACATCTTGGGCAGCGGGGAAAGGGGGACGGGGGGGGGAGGGTAAAGCCTTAGGCCAAGTGGAGCGTAATGGTTGACGATGTATAGCTAAACTAGTCGTCTGCTTGTCTTTCCTTGTGATATTCATTCTCTCACAGTAGACACCGATTATACAACGACGGAGTGAAGTGAGAGATATATGAAGGCTTAAATGTTAATTTTGGAATGATATTTAAAAGATATGTAAAAGATAATTAAAAAGGTAATTCAGTGGATATTTACAGGATCACAAATGATAATACGTAAATTGGGTTCTGTAACAATGAAAATGAACGAATTTTGTGAGTCTCGGTAGTTACAATATTGCAACGCATTTTAAAAGAGTTTAATACACACAGACACACACACACACACATATATATATATATATATATATATATATATATATATATATATATATATATATATATATATATATACGTATATATATATATATATATATATATATATATATATATATATATATATATATATATATATATATATATATATATATATATATATATATATATATATATATATAAATATATATATATATATACATATATATATATATATATATATATATATATATATATATATATATATATATATATATATATATATATATATATATACGTACATATATATTGTTTGACTTATCAATTAAATTGGATATACAATTACATATAAAAATTACTTTGAAGTACTGCCCAATTACGTAGAAGATGATGCGAGTACTGTCATAGAGGAGTTTTTTCTTTCAATCTGTATGCCAACAGTTTGGCAGAGGACGTTGACAAGCTGAGATCGCAAAATAAATCATTTAGCTCCTTTTGAGAAAAAAATATGTGGAGCATCATCATCAAAACCCCCTTCTTCTTCATCTTCTTCAACAATAGATAAATCTTCATCACTGATGTGTAAGTTCTCCAAAGACAGGTAGTGGAATTTTATCATAATGAGTTACAGGGCGACTTTCTAATTGAAGATCAGGATACTTGAGGCTACTCTGGTTCTTTATGTTGATCTCATTCAAATCAAAAGTGCAGAAGTAGCAGTTAGTTCCATGGTTTAGCTCCCTCCAAACCGTGGAAATTCCACAAACTTCAGACAACTTCTCTTGCCCTTAGTCCAATGACAGAGATACTCGGTACATGTTTTGCATAACATATGTGGTGCCAAAACTTTTGCCTGGTCACAAAAGTTCATACCAAAATAAGCATGGTAAGCATGCTTTATGAAATTTGTGACTGGATTCCTACTAGGAACAACAGTATATTCGCCGCAGATGTAGCAGAATACATCGAACTTATTTTTGCAAGCTCTTCTGGCCAAATCCATTCCATTCACTTCCAAAAGAAAAATACCAGAAAAATTGCCGCATATAAACTCTTTAGAAATCATTTATTTATAGAAATAAGAAAGATTTTTTATCAACAAAATAGGAAATACCTGTAGATGTAAAAACTCTGTATAAAACATCATGTAGCGATAAATCAAAAAGTTTACCTGACTGAGGAAACACCAATGTGATTTTTGGATTTATCACCTAAAATTTGTCGTAAAATGAGCCAAAAAAAAACCTCACACATCTTGGGAATCCGCTTTCGCGGATTCCTATTATCATTATTCGTAAGAAGAGAGGAGTGATGTGAATTAGTAAAATAAAGAAGCGAGGCATAAGGTACAAGAGATAGAAAAAAAAATAAAGAGAGAGATAGGTGGTGAGAATACGTCAGTCAAGGCTCGTTGGTGTTATGACAAATACTACTTAAGAGTAGTTTAATATTCCAATCATATTTATATCACATAACAGGAATAGAATTAATGTAATAATACATCTGCTAAAGGGAATTCGCTTTCCTCACCTTACGAAACTTTAACAGAATGATCATCAGGCAAAGACCGTCGAGGCTGGTTCAAGGAAGAAGGAAAGTGTGTAATTCTGGGGTGAATGAAAAATAAAAGGAGTTGAGGATTTGAATAATGAATTATTTCAACAGCTCATACTTTTTAAAGTTAAATTTACAACTGATATTTGTAGATTCTGTTCTTAAAGATATTCATTATTGTGCTTCTAACGACATTCTTAGGCGACTTATTCCATGTCTGTGTTATTTTATAAGAAAAGAATCTCTGTGCTATCGCAGTACTTAATCAATTGTTGATTTTTTAACCGGTAAGTAGTCAACACGTTCAGTATTATAAAGAGTTCGATTAGTTTGCTGCGCCCTCTCCACTTTTCCATTGATAGTAAATTAAGGCTCCTCAGACTGTCTTAATACCATATATTTCCAAGTTCAAGAATTGACTTCGCGCTGTACGCGTTCCAATATTACAATGTCCATGGAAATCAGCACTAACATGATATCTCAAATTATATCTTACAAGGGCGTTATACACTCGTGCCAATTATCATCGAATAGGTAACTTTTATCGTATAAGACCTCTTCCATCCCGGGTAAATGCAGAAACTCAACGTGGCATCGATTTCACAAGTAAACGGATGATCTATGAACAAATGTTGACATATGCTGGCTTGATAGCTATTTTATACTTCGCTAATATTTTTAGGTGCCCGCTCTTGATGCGAATACACCGGGCCACCATGTCCCATAAATGCTCGCTTCGGTTCATATTGGGTGAATTTTGTCTGAAAACCATTCATCGGAACTCTCCAGAATGTCACAAGAACCAACTTTAGGCAACTTGGTTCTTATGACACGGTAATTTATCCTGTAGGAATATGCCATCTTTGTTGGAGTATATGAAATCCGTGAATGAATGCAAATTGCCATCAAGTAGTGCAATGTAGCTGTCACCCATCAATAACGTGTTTAAGTGGACCAATCGACCGAATCCATACAAATAAACCACTTCTACCAGAATAGAACTACTGAAATCTTGCGCAGTGCCTTCTTGACAACTGGAGTATATGGCCTCACGAGGTCTGCGCTACACACTCACTTTACCATCATCCCGAAACAACAAGAACCATGACTCATCAGACCAGAGCACATGTTACCAGTCGTCCAAAATCCAATTAGAGACGTGCCCGCCTCAGATGTGGCGCTGTGTCCACTGTCGTGGTGTTAACATGGTTACTAGTGGGACTTCTGATCCCATGTTACATGGAATGTAAAGAACGATGTACTGACTTGCTGGATATTCGTCTGCTACCACCCGTCTTCAAAGTGTAAGTGATTTATGCCAGTGTTGCTGTTTTATTTAGATGGATAATTCTAGACACTAGTGGTAAAAATCATTAAGCACTCGTGATCGGCTGCTGCGCTCTTCCTTGTGTGCGATAATGCCTCTCAGGAAGTATTTTTGGTACACACGTGACATTAGTGGACCGAATGATGTTGAATGTACATACGGTTTCAGAAATTGAATTTCTCACACGTCTGGCCAATCTCATGCCTGTCTAGAACTCTGATATTTCCCGACGAATTGCCATAAGAAGCCTAGCTAGTATTCAAATTGACCCAAGAGATGCCGTAGCTATAAAGGCTGAACATAACAATTTAGAAATAGCATGATTTTGTAAAGTCGCTAGATATTTTGTTTACAAAATTTGCAAGTAGTTAGAGGCCAAAGATGGTTAAGCCATGAATCGATAATGTACGCAACGGCAGACCTTATGTGTTTCGACAAGACTCGGAATCACCAAACAAGGCTCAAGCAACGCAGGAATGGATGGTAGAAAATTTTCATGGATCACATAACCACTAACATTTGGCCTCTAGCTTCCCAGATCTCAATCCATTGGACTACTATTTATGTAGCGTAGTTTAGAAATAGGTTGATGAACACACTCATAACACTAAATAATCCCTAAAAGCCCCCATAGTCAGATTAATGTCTAATATGAAGAAGAACCACTTGATTCTAGCATCTAGGCGATTCAGACATCGCATAGAAGCCGTTATCGAAGCTAAAGGAGACTTTATTGAATAAAATTACAAAACAATATGTTTATTCTTACATTCACAACTTTTTCATCAAAATAGACATTATTATCTGATTCTAATAGTCATTTTTGTGCAAGTAGAAATCTGTCTTCAAATTCCTTAAGAACCCTGTATATATACATATATATATATATATATATATATATATATATATATATATATATATATATATATATATATATATATATATATATATATATATATATGCAGATATTGTTAAAGACCATAGTATATTTCGCTTTTATTCATTTTCTTTGGAAACTTTCTATTTTTCTTATTATATTTTTTAGATCATCTCATAGTTGGTAAACAACTTTTCCTACGTTCATCTCTTTTTTAATTGAAATGTATTTGGTAAAAACAAACTTGACTCTAATTGCTGAGCTTTCGATCTATGCGATCATCTTCAGTGTGTATTCCATCCTTTATCGGTGAAGAATGGCGTATTCAGAATGAAAAGAAAACGGATTTTAGGGGATTTTTATTCCACTTCGCTTAAACGTTATGTCAAGGGAACGGGTCACTACTGTGTAAGCGGAATTTTAAAACAATTTTAATGTTAGATTTCAGCCCGTAATCTGGATGTTGATAGCTGGCCTTTCTTCGTTAATTAAGATGGATTCTAAGGTGTTCAGTCTAGCTTTATTTCCCTCTTTTCTTTTGATCGTTGTGTTATTAAGCAATATGTCCCTGGTTAATCTGATGTTATGAACGGTCTCCATATGACCTTAGGGGGCTCCATGTTGCAGGTGAATTGTCAAACGCCTCGAAAGTGTGCTGGTAGTCATAAGAAACATATTTTGAGTTGTTTCGAAAATTTCAGTCTTCATTCGGGCAGGTAAGCTCGTAAATTATGTTCGTAGACTTAAGCATCGAGGAGTTTTGCAGATGTTGTTTTTCATAATGAGATTGTTAACTTTTGTCGTTTTATAATATATAATCATCTGAATCTTGCCCGTTTGCTTCTTAACTTTGATGCTACAGTTAACAATATCCTTGAAGTTTTTTTCGTCTATTTTGTAAGCCGATGACATGTGATTTCTATAGTACAGTTTGATGTTATTTACTGCTTCTTGGTTACTTTCCCTTTCATCCGTGTCTTTGGATTGCCTTCTTAAAAATTATTGCATTTTTTTTCAATAATGCTGTTCGGGAAACTGGTGTTCAGGAGGATTTGTTTTATGGGGGAGATCTCTTGGTGGGACAGTTCCCACGTGGAGCAGCATTTGTATGCTCGGCGGATGTAAATATGAGTCGATTACACTTTTCTGTACCTTTCAGGACATTCACTATCCGCGTTGAGGCATCTTCCCATGTCTGTAGCTTTTATGTACACTTTTGTGACGTAATTACCGTTGATGTTTTGTACATCTACGTCCAGAAAGGGTAATTTATTGTCCATGCTCAATTCATAAGTTAATTTTAACACGGAATTCTCCTCAAAATGCTGTTTGATGTTCTTAAGATGTTCTTCATTTTGGACGTTGATGTAGATGTCATCTACGTATTAGCAGTATGTGTGTGGTTTATTTCCGATGTTGTCTAATAAGCTTTCAAGTTCACCCATATAGTAGTTGGCATAAGTTGGCCCTAGGGGGCGATCCCATAGCTACTCCATCGACTTGTGTGTAGAGATTTCCGCCCGCTGTCCTAAACGGAGCCTCTTATGTGCATGAACGCAGCATATTCCTTAATATGTTTGTGTCAAGGTTAGGATGAGACATTGTAGAATAGTGGTATACATTTTTTTATAATGATGTCGATGGTCTGAGAGATAGGCACATTAGTAAATAGGCTTTCCGGTCAGTCTTGTAGAGTGGAGTATATCGATAAATTCCTCCGTGGACTTCATGCTATATTTTGAAGGAATGTATGTTTTATTATTTCATTTAAGGTTTTAGCTAGACGGTACGTTGGTGTGGTGACTTGAGAAATAATGGGCCTCGAAGGTTTGTTCGGCTTGTGTATTTTAACGTTTCCATACAAATATTGTGGTGTATAATCGCCGACAATCTTTCAGAAGTGAAGTCCTCCAGTGAGTGCATTAGCTTTAGTTATTTGTCTATTTATTTTCTTTTTTAAGTTTTCTATTGGATCCTTTTCATATGCTTAAATTTAGTCATGTCGCTCTAGATGGTATTCACTCTATGTACTGTTATATTCATCCTTGTTTAGAATGACGTATATGTTAGATTTGTCAGGTATATATATATATATATATATATATATATATATATATATATATATATATATATATATATATATATATATATATATATATATATATATATATATATATATATATATATATATATATATATATATATATATATATATATATATATATATATATATATATATATATATATATATATGTGATAGAACGAGTTGACTGCGTTAATTTCAACTCCTATCCCGTATTATTTAAAACCACGATGCTGCCCACGTGCATCTTCGATTCGAGGCTTGGAGTCTTATCACAGCTACCGGATGCCAATGTTTAAACAAGGAGGTTATCGTCCCCCCGTTCGCCCCCATACGCCGACCTCGCCAGATCGAGTTAGGCTTATGGGCAGATAAGGCATTGTTCTCCGGCTCGGCTGTGCGTTCCCTCCAAGCTTTCACTCCATTTTCCCCCACGCCAAGGAGATGTCCTGGCAATTTATATGGAAACTTTACCACTAAGATCAGATTGGAGATCCAGATTTTCGTCGCGAAACATCACCACGACCCTCTCTCCCTTTGTGCGCCAAGGGACCTCGACCTCGAGATTCACCATCACTTGTCCAGAAGGAGGACAATATTCCTTGAGTGCCAAAGGTTCGAGCCTTTCCGACGCCAAGTCCCCAAGGCTTCCCCCCCTGTTGTTCAAAGGAGAACAGCATTAGAACAGCCATTGTTCGTTTTGAGCCCTTCGCCAAGAAACGGTTCTCATCCCCCCCTGTTGTTCAAGGAGAACAGCATTAGAACAGCCATTGTTCGTTTTGAGCCCTTCGCCAAGAAACGGTTCTCACCCCCCCCCCTGTTGTTCAGAGGAGAACAACATTAGAACAGCCATTGTTCTTGAGCCCGTAGACAAGAGACGGTTCTCATCCCCCCCCTTTGTTCAGAAGAGAACAACCTAGAACAGCCATTGTTCGTTTTGAGCCCTTCGCCAAGAAACGGTTCTCACCCCCCCTGTTGTTCAAAGGAGAACAACATTAGAACAGCCATTATTCTTGAGCCCGTAGACAAGAGACGGTTCTCATCCCCCCCCTTTGTTCAGAAGAGAACAACCTGGAACAGCCATTGTTCTTCAAGCCTGTTGTCGAGAAACGGTTCTCCTTCCCAAGACGCCTCGTCAGGATCCTTTTATCCCCCCCCTTCGGCTGGAGCTCGCCAGCGGACCGAAACTCCTTCGCGCCACCTTCCCCTGCACTACTAGTGCAAAAGTTACGTAAGCCAAACGTCACCTTTGAGTATTGATCCCTTTTGTCAATTCTATCCTGTTCTTTAAATGGTTTATCGAACCATCCCATCTCTTTAACTCTATATTTGTTTTACCTTTTTAAATCCTTTAAATCCTCGGATTAGCCGAGCCCTCACGACCCTTTCAATTCTCTGTTTATGTCAATATTTTCCGTCTTGTGTATTGTTGATAGTTATTATTAATAAAACTCTATTTTATTAATGATAGCAATATTATTATCCTTGAGCTCAGTTCCACTTCTTAAGCATTTCGAAGATACATAATATCGGCCGCCAGACAGTAACGCACTCTAAAGATAATTAAGGAAGTTCCCTCAACGAATAGATATATATGGTATCGTCGGGAGTCATTCTACGACAATATATATATATATATATATATATATATATATATATATATATATATATATATATATATATATATATATATATATATATAAATATATATATAGATATAGGCAAAACTAGTTTCGGTATGGAGTTTCCCATACCCTTTTCAGTCGTATAATGAGACTGGAATGTACAAAACAAGTTAATAAATATCTTAAAATCTCATCAAAATAGAGAAAAACTGGAGAAAAGGGTTATTAATCAGGAGGTATGGTTCAACCAAGGGCTGGTCGACAGACCAATGAAAGCAAGTAATATTCTCCGACTAGTCTAGTTTTTTCTCTTTTCACCACTGCAGGGCTTGTTTATGTGTAGATGCAGCCAGGAGAAGCTTTTAATCCTGACTGCCTTCTTCCTACAGTGGAGCACGTGGGAGGGTCAGTGATGGTTTGGGCAGCCATATCTTGGAATTCTTTTGGTCCACTCGTTGCCCTGCATGGTAGGATCAACAGCAACGAATATCTGAATATTTTGGAAGATCAAGTCCATTCCATGGTTCCGACATTATTCCCTGATTTTGAGTGCTTTTTCAAGATGACAATGCCCCAATACAAACCGCTCATGTGGTTAAGAATTGGTATGAAGAGCATATGAGCGAGCTAAAATACAATCTCCAGATCTTAATATTTTTGAGTATTTGTGGTGCGTCTTGGAGCGACAAGTTAGAAGTTGTTATCGTGCACTGTCGTGTCTGAAACAGCTGGAGCAGATATTGCAAGAAGAATGGCTCAAGATTCCTCTCAATGAAGTCAGGAAGCTGCATGAGTCAATTTCAAAACGTATCGACGCTGTTTAGAAAGAAAAAGGAGGACCAACTCCGTATTAAATAAATATTGATTGATATTTAACACGTGTTCCAATTATTTTATCTAACCTTATATATATATATATATATATATATATATATATATATATATATATATATATATATATATATATATATATATATATATATATATCATCGCTAACTCTATAATTTAAGAAGGGGATTTTTTAGAGTATTTGAATAATAATTTCATCTTAGTTTGGTTATGACTTATATTTTTTATCAAAGTTATTTCTAATAATTCTTTTATAATATCAAAAAACAAAATGGTGAAGTTCAGAAATAAATATAAGTATCGAAATTTTATGTATTTTTTAAAACCCAAAGAATTACAAAT
The DNA here is from genome assembly GCA_963969495.1 of Ceratothoa steindachneri. Classification (NCBI taxonomy): domain Eukaryota; kingdom Metazoa; phylum Arthropoda; class Malacostraca; order Isopoda; family Cymothoidae; genus Ceratothoa; species Ceratothoa steindachneri. The sequence continues at coordinate 176,152,828 of OZ018327.1, forward strand.
GGTGAAGTTCAGAAAATATATTTTTATATATCTTCTTCTATTCTTCTATAACTCTATATTTTAGCAACGTGATATTTTGAAAGGGGGAAAAATTAGTTTAGAGTTCATTTTAAAAATTATTATAAATGGCGAAGTTCAGAAAATTAACCGTGGTTGCTTTTTTTTAGATTTTTAATTTTACTCTTAGTAGCGAAGCCATTGCCTAGTATATATATATATATATATATATATATATATATATATATATATATATATATATATATATATATATATATATATAAATATATATATATATATATATATATATATATATATATATATATATATATATATATATATATATATATATATATGTAGAAATTGGGACATCCTTCGGAAACCTCAATTTTAGTATGTAGGTTAAAGCCGCCAGAACCAGTATTCGGAACATATATATTTTGGAACGTTTCGAACATTAGCTGTGTTCATCTTCAGCCTATAGTGGAGTAAAACAATATGAAAGCAAGCAAGCTTAGAATACATAAAGAGATATATGTATTAATGACTGACAATTAGTTTGAAGTTTGTTGAATTTGAGAGAAAATAATGCGACAATGTAATAGTGAATAAATTTAGAGTTTAGTAACATTTTCAAGAAAACAATGCAAAAATTACCGAGAGAGAAAAATGCGAACTTACAAAAATTACTGCCAAATTATAAAACAAACTGAGAAAACAAAGCAAAAATTAAAATGAAATAAATGAATGAACACTTACTAACTTAAGAGAAGGACAGGAATCGAATGATTTAATATGTGGTAAATTTAAACTGAGCTAAACATGGTAGTTGTTTACAATAACTGAAATATAGTTAACCAACTAATAGAACATTATAATTATCGGGTCATTGAGTGAGTTGTTATTACATATTAGGTAAAAATTAATTATAAAACAAAGTAAAATTAAGATATTTGAATGAATATATGTGTGATAGAACGAGTTGAAGCTGCGTTAATTTCAACTTCTATCACATATTATTTAAAACCACGATGCGCCTATGTGCATCTTCGTTTCGAAGCTTGGCGCCTTATCACAGCCACCGGATGTCAATGTTTAAACAAGGAGGTTATCGTCCCTCCGTTCGCCCCCATACGCCGACCTCGCCAGATTGAGTTAGGCTTATGGGCAGATAAGGTATTGTTTACAGGCTCGGCTGTGCATTCCCTCGAAGCTCCCACTCCATTGTTTCCCACGCCAAGGGAGTGTCCTGGCTATTTATATGGAAACTTTACCACTAAGATCAGATTGGAGATCCAGATTTTCGTCGCGAAATATCAGCACGACCCTCTCTCACTTTGCGCGCCAAGGGACCTCGACCTCGAGATTCACCATCACTTGTCCAGAAGGAGGACAATATCCCTTGAGTGCCAAAGGTTCGAGCCTTTCGTGACGCCAAGTCCCGAAGGCTTCCCCCTCGTGTTCAGAAGAGAACAACGTAGTACAGCAATGGTTCTTGAGCCCGTAGACAAGAGACGGTTCTCAAACCCCCCCCCCTGTTGTTCAGAAGAGAACAGCATTAGAACAGCCATTGTTCTTGAGCCCGTAGACAAGAGACGGTTCCCCCCCCCTGTTGTTCAGAGGAGAACAACATTAGAACAGCCATTGTTCTTGAGCCCGTAGACAAGAGATGGTTCTCACCCCCCCCTTTCTTCAGAAGAGAACAACGTAGAACAGCCATTGTTCTTCAAGCCGTTCGTCGAGAAACGGTTTTCATTCCCAAGACGCCACGTCAGGATCATCCTATTCCCTCCCGTTGGCTGGAACTCGCCAGCAGACCGAAAATTCCTTCAAGTCACCTTCCACTGCACCACTAGTGTAAACTTACGTAAGCCAAACGTCACCTTTGAGTACTTAACCCTTTTGTCAATTCTATCCTGTGATTTAAATGGTTTATCGAACCATCCCATCTCTTTAACTCTATATTTGTTTTACCTTTTTAAAATCCCTTAAATCCTTGATTAGCCCGAGCCCCCACGACCCTTTCCATTCTCTGTTTATGTCAATATTTTCCGTCTTGTGTTTGTTGATAGTTATTATTAATAAAACTCTATTTTATTAATGATAGCAATATTATTATCCTTGAGCTCAGTTCCACTTCTTAAGCATATCGAAGATACATAATATCGGCCGCCAGACATTAACGCACTCTAGAGATAATTAAAGAAGTTCCCTCAACGAATAGTGATATATGGTATATCGTCGGGAGTCATTCTACGACATATATATATATATATATATATATATATATATATATATATATACTATTTAAATTTGGTATCAGGTGTGTAAGGTTTAACGCTATATCTTTGCAAACACTGGTCTCAGTCGAGTAAAGCATAGTGTTATTCGTTATAATAATAGAGTATAGTAGTTCCCTTTTGTTTTAACGATTGCTATCCCCTTTTTTGAAATTTAAGAAGCTGGAGTAGCTCAAGGAACTGTTATAATAATTTGTTTGTGTTTTTTTTGTGATTTTAGTCATTGGTTATTTAGATTGAGAAACCAAGTACGAATAGGTCAGTGCCCATATTTAGGTAGGCTAATTCTATAGAGGCATAATTCTTGTTGCAAGGAATTTTAGTTGGCTGACTAGTGCGCCCCCAAGTGCAAAGATGACTCAGTTCAAAATCTTTAAAGCGAAAGGAGAATCCTTGGGACTCTCCGGAAAAGAACTCATTGAGTACGTTCAAGAGGAGCAAAGAAAAGAGCGGGAAGAAAAGGAAAAAGAAAGAGAAAGAGTAATCCGACGAGAGGAACGAGAAAGAGAAATACAACGAGAGGAACGAGAAAGAGAAATACAACGAGAAGAACGAGAAAGAAAAATACAACGAGCAGAACCAGAAAGAGAAATCCAACGAGAAGAAAGAAGGAAGGATTCGCGCCCCTTCCCAGGAAAGCTGACAAAGTTTCCGAGCCCCGTAAAACCCCAAAACTTCATTCCCCAAAACCAACAACGGGACTCCAAACCTCCCGTTAAGATTTCTCCTCCATCTCTCTTCTCGAAGCGACCAATCATATGCTTCACCTGTGGTGTAGAAAACCACATGAGCTGGAATTGCCCGCAAAATTCTAGGCTTAAAAGCGGACCAGCCCACCAAGTTCACCAGATTAATACAACCTCGGCTTCCCCGGAGGTACAGACCCAAGCAGAAACTTCTCCCCCTCCGTCAGGCCACCAGGTAAAGTTGATTTTTTATAAAAGTTCATCGGGAACTTTGAAATATGAGGAGGGCAGCGTGGACGGCTGCCCAGTATCAACTCTCGTCAGGGACACAGGATGTACGTGTTTCATCGTGTCCGACGAACTCCTCCCAGTGGCCTCTAACCACGAAAAATTTGCGGTGGTACATGACCACCTTGGGCGGGCGAACCGATTCCCCGTCCTTAGATGTTAACTCGAGTGTCAATATTATGATGGCTGGGCTAAAGTCATTATAGCACCCATACAATTCTGTTCCGTACTTATAGGACAGAGCCCTCAAGTAAGTTCATTTCTGCCCCCATTTTAAAGTTGCCCAACCCGGAAAAATCCTTTGGGATTAAGACCGACGTGAGCAACGAGGGCATTGGAGTTGTACTCCTTCAATACGAGGATGACGGCACGAGTCATCCAGTTGCATATGCTAGTCGTCAATTATTACCACGCGAAGAGAGATATGCCACTATAGAAAAAGAAGCTCTATCAATTATCTGGGTCATAGACAAATTCAAGATGTACTTGATTGGTAAAGAATTTCAGATAGGAACCGACCACCGTCCGTTAGCCTATATTAGGAATGTGAGACACTCAAACGGCCGCATCATGCGCTGGAGTTTACTCTTGCAAGAGTATCAATTTAAAATAAATTATATAAAAGGTTCCGATAACCAGGTCGCTGACGCACTCTGTAGGAATGCGTTACCGAATAGCGTAGAGTAAGTGTATTCATAGGATTAGTATCTCCATGTAGGTATATACCGTCTTGCACGACTTAAATTAAGATTCTCTTGTAATATAATTAATTAATGTATATGTCTGAATTTTGTAACGCTCAATGTCTAATTTTTTTGTATGTATATATATTTGTACCCATTTATTTACGTATAAATTATTTTGTCCCGTATGTACTAATTTTATATCATTTCATTGTTCCATGCCCTTTTTTTTCTTTGATTAAGTTGTATTAAAGGTTATTTTCCCCTGTAATCTAAAGATCAAAATAATCATATGTAGTGAGGTAATACGAGTTAGGTGCAGGAAGATACGGTTGGTACAAGAAAATGAGTTCCCCACAACGGAGCTCTATCGTTGTCCCTTCTCTCTTTTTTTTCGAAGTGACAACTTCCCCCGGAATGGAAGGGTGTGATAGAACGAGTTGAAGCTGCGTTAATTTCAACTTCTATCACATATTATTTAAAACCACGATGGGCCCACGTGCATCTTCGTTTTGAAGCTTGGCGCCTTATCACAGCCACCAGGTGTCAATGTTTAAACAAGGAGGTTATCGTCCCCCCGTTCGCCCCCATACGCCGACCTCGCCAGATTGAGTTAGGCTTATGGGCAGATAAGGCATTGTTCACAGGCTCGGCTGTGCATTTCCTCGAAGCTCCCACTCCATTGTCCCCCACGCCAAGGGAGTGTCCTGGCTATTTATATGGAAACTTTACCACTAAGATCAGATTGGAGATCCAGATTTTCGTCGCGAAACATCATCACGACCCTCTCTCACTTTGCGCGCCAAGGGACCTCGACCTAGATATTCACCATCACTTGTCCAGAAGGAGGACAATATCCCTTGAGTGCCAAAGGTTCGAGCCTTTAGTGACGCCAAGTCCCCAAGGTTTCCCCCTCGTGTTCAGAAGAGAACAAGGTAGAACAGCCATTGTTCTTTTGAGCCCTTCGCCATAAACGGTTCTCACCCTTCCCCCCTGTTGTTCAGATCAGAACAACAATAGAACAGCTTTTGTTCTTGAGCCCGTAGACAAGAGACGGTTCTCACTCCCCCCCCCCTGTTGTTCAGAGGAGAACAACCTTAGAACAGCCATTGTTCTTGAGCCCGTAGACAAGAGACGGTTCTCACCCCCCTTTGTTCAGAAGAGAACAACGTAGAACAGCCATTGTTATTCAAGCCGTTCGTCGAGAAACGGTTCTCATTCCCAAGACGCCACGTCAGGATCATCCTATTCCCTTCCTTCGGCTGGAACTCGCCAGCGGACCGAAAATTCCTTCAAGCCACCTTCCACTGCACCACTAGTGTAAACTTACGTAAGCCAAACGTCACCTTTGAGTACTTAACCCTTTTGTCAATTCTATCCTGTGATTTAAATGGTTTATCGAACCATCCCATCTCTTTAACTCTATATTTGTTTTACCTTTTTAAATCCTTTAAATCCTCGGATTAGTCCGAGCCCCCACGACCCTTTCCATTCTCTGTTTATGTCAATATTTTCCGTCTTGTGTTTGTTGATAGTTATTATTAATAAAACTCTATTTTATTAATGATAGCAATATTATTATGCTTGAGCTCAGTTCCCCTTCTTAAGCATATCGAAGATACATAATATCGGCTGCCAGACATTAACGCACTCTAGAGATAATTAAAGAAGTTTCCCAAACGAATAGTGATATATGGTATATCGTCGGGAGTCATTATACGACAATATGTAAAGTGCTATGGGCGAAGGATTCGAATTTAATTCTGGATTAAGCATTTGAATAAATAGTGATTCCAAAATGTTGAGATCTACGGATTTATCCGCAGAACCCCAAACTTTGAAATTTGAGGGGGACAATAATGAGGTACAGGTAACCGAATGATTCTTTATGTCAGAGAATTCCGGTTTAGCAATTTGTGTTTCTGTGTAGTGCGAAACCCCCCTATGTTTGCAAATCCTCAGCTTCAATTGTAGCGTTGTTTTACCTACGTAGCGAGTTTGGCAACTCTCACACATAAATTGAGAAACAAGTGAGGACCTGAGTAGCAAGGGTAGCTTCTCCTTACTAGACAAGTAGTTTTTAAGAGAGATAGTATTGATTGGTATACAGTAGAATTTGATTTGTAGATAAACTTTAGATAATAATTGTTGTAAGTCTAAGATGAGTTTGTTGTATGTGTGTGTGTGTGTGCAGGAGGGAAACCACAGTGGTAGAATCAATGTATTCCCGAAACCAGGTTTCGACGGAAACCTCCATCATCGTCAATCGCTGGCAAGCAAATAAACATTTCATCAGTTGGCTAGCGATTGACGATGGCGCAGGTTTCCGTCGAAACCTGGTTTCGCAAATACATTAATCCTAACCCTGTGGTTTCTTTCCTGCATTTACATGTACGTTACTCTAATTCTTTGGAAATATATATATATATATATATATATATATATATATATATATATATATATATATATATATATATATATATACAATGAAAAAAATAGAGAGAATGTGTGTATTAGGTGTATTTAAATAAAGTTTCAGGTTTTATTTTTAAATACCAGCCCTGAGATAGGAATATACGAAATGAATAGTGCCCGAAACTTTTATTCATGAGAATTTTTTTAAACAGTACCTGTTCTGGACATTTCTACTAGAGTTAGAGGGAAAATTGAAGTCCAATTAGGGATGTATCGTCCCAGGGAATTCCCATACTTGGTCAGATAATGCGAAATTCGTGATGTCTCTCCTCTTACGCTTAATTCTAACAAAAGTTATCCTTTCGTGTTTCAAATGTTTGTTTTTGCGTTTCCTTTGGCCACATCTGGGTTTTTTTGGGGAGGGGAGCAAAAGTACGCGATTTTACTTTTCTGATTAAAGGTATAATTATTACGTCGGAAGTAAAGTTATTTGCCGCATGATAAGTTTGGTTAGGTTTGTGAAGTAGTCACTTTAGTTAAATTACATATAGTCACTTTTGAAAGCTTAAGTCGAATAGTGTACTTTGTATTATTTTTTTTTTTTAGTTACAGCTAATTTTCTCATACAACTTGAGTAATTATGTTTCATTAGGTGTTTTTTAGTTAGTTTCAACAAATACTTAAGCTGATGCTATTAAATGGTTCATCTTTCGACATGATGTAAGAGTATATGTAGGTGAGGGGATAGAGAAAGGGTGTGTAGATAGACAGCGGAAAGTAGACCAGTGGTGAATGAGAAAGAAGTGTGGTAGGGTGCAAAGTGATGATAGAGCCTGGTGATCAGGCCTATCGCTTTAAATTTTTTTTGTTTTGTAGTTCCATTATTTTTTATCATTTTGTTTTTATATATATATATATATATATATATATATATATATATATATATATATATATATATATATATATATATATATATATATATATATATATATAATATGGCATTCAAGCCATTTTCTTCAAATTAGTTAATGTATTTGGTTATGCTGTGCGCATTTGCTGTTGTGTTGGTAATTGCGTTAATTATTACTTTCTATGTTTGCTTAGTGTCTTTGATTTTTCATATATTTTGTAATGTGTGTAGTTTGTGTATTTTATTTCTTCATGGATGTCTTGTTCGGTGACTTTCATTCTTCATTGGTAGATTTTTTCTTCTTCGGTAAGTTTGTGTCTCCATCGGTGAGTTTTGTCAATATCGGAGAGTTTTGTCAAAATTGGTGAGGTTTCACAATTTGGTTAGCTTGTCTTGGTTTGGGTAAAAAACGTCTCATCGTGCGTAGAACGGCACTTCTGCTCCGCCAGCTAAAACCCCGGCTGAGCTTGGAAATCTGGCGCGACTTATAGCTTTTCTATTCTGGTCAATCATTTGGACGATTTCATCGTCCAATTCACGGTTGACCTTTTCCATCATATTCCTTGTCCGTTCTTCTATGACAACGTTAATGGGAGTTTACCCTGCCTCCCGGTGCAGCTCTTCTTGTCTTCTTCTTTCCATTCTGCGTGTACCTGTAATTAGGTACGCGCATTTATTCTGCACAACCTGTAGTCTCCTATTCTGTGTCTTTGAGATACACGAGAGGGCGGAAGCGGGGTATAGCAACTTCGATCTTACTAGTGCAGTGTAAATATTTTTCTTGTTGCTTTGGCGAAGATTTCTGAACCTATATGTATAGAGTCTTGACTGCAGCAGTGGTCTTGGAGATTCGTTCTTGGACGTGCTTCTTGTACCCGGATGAGGTAATCTTCATTCCGAGTACATTGCATTCAGTGGTGTAGGGATATTGTCTATCCCCAACCCTGACGTCATAAAGTAGTCTCCTGCCTATGGGGACTACTTTGAACTTTTCCTGGTTGGTGCGGATTAATCACCGGGCATCGTAGGTGTTAAGGTTTTCAATTTCTGCTGCTGTCATTCGAGCTTGCCAAGACGCATTCCTCCATGGACAAGTGATTATCTGTGTGAAATCATCGGCGAATTGAATGTTGAGGCAAGTGAGGCTTACAGGGGCTGGGATATCCGCGGTGTAAATCAAGTAGAGAGTGGGGGACAGGCACCCCTCTGCGGGAGGCCCGCAGTGAGAGGAAACTTTGGTCCGCCCGTGCACCCTAAACTGATGTACGCCGCTCTCTCCATCACATAGTCACAGAGAGTTCTTTCTAAGTGTTCACTTAGGCCCAGTCGTAAGATCTTGTACTGCATTCCTCGTTGCCACACCTTATCAAACGTCTTTGATACATCCCGACAAACAATGTCCACGTAACTCTTTTCCTGTTTTGCTTGGGCTAGCTTTTCCGTGATGACGTTAATAGCCATCTCCGTACTTCGCTTTCTCCTAAACCCGAATTGGTGTGGGTTATAGAGTGAGTTTTCCTCCAGGTAAGACACCAGTCTTTTGTTGAGGATCTTCTCGAAGAGCTTCCCGCCAAATTCCAGAAGTGAAATTAGCCGGTAGCTCTCCTTCCACGCTGGGTTCTTTCCGTGCTTAGGCAAGAAGATCATCTTAGCCGTTTTATAAGCATCCGGAAAGTATCGGGTATTGAGACAGGCCTTATATATTCTTCTCATTCCTTTGATGACACTGGCTGGTGCCTTTTCAAAGTTAAGCTTTCTAAGCCCCAATTGTCCTGGGGCTTTTTGTTGGAATGAGCGAAGCGCGTCGAGTAGTTCTTCTTCTGTAATCTCAGCGTCTCCGTTGAGCTGTCTACCCACCTGGTGGTGAAGGTGCGTCGTTTGCATTTCTTCGTTTAGCTCGTCGATGATGTTGCTTTCAAACTCTAGGTCATAGTCTTCGTTCTCCTCTTCAGTTATACTGAAGATCTTTTCCCAATAACTTCGGAATATTTCTTCAACTTTTTCCTCTTCTGTTTCGATGTTTCCGTCATCTTTCTGTAGCTCGATCTTATGATTCTTCTTCCCAGTCGATCCTTTGAGATTTCGGATCTTTTTCAAAAATTCTTTGGGAGTTGTTTCGTGATTGAGGCTATCGATCGCGTCCTCCCATCTTCTATTCTGCTGTTCGAGCATGAACTAGTAAAATTCTTCTTTGATTTCTTTACTTCTCTGCATCGAGTGAACCGATGCATTCACGATGTTGAGTTCATACATTAACTTTAGTTTGCGGTAGAGTTCCTTTATATATTCGGATTTAGGGATACAAGCCTTTTTTGCGTCGATGAGTTGGTTATTGAGGTCATGAGTGACTCGTCGATCTCCTCGAGAATTGCCTCGTCTAGGTTGGGCAGATCGTAGGCCTCGAGAAGGTGCACGTACCGTGTCTAGTGTGCTCTTTTGTAGTTCTTCCTGACCACAGCTAGGACTTGTATAGGGTTCCTGTTGATAGTGAGTAGCATCCCTATATAGTCACTACATAGTAACTGGACTGGTTCCAGATGTCTGGCTTTGTGGCACTTCGTTCTCTGACATAGGTGGTGAAGTCGGGTTTATTCGCTGGGCAATATTTCTGTCCAGCAACAGGTCCAGGCTTCTTCCTATACCATTGTAGGTCTTATCACCGGATTCTTGGCATCTGGCGTTCAGATCCCCCATTAATATAGTGGGGGCTTTTCTGCCAAACAGGCCAGTGAGAGTGTGAATTGGTAACACATCTCTTCTTGGCGGTTGATATCCGGTAGCAATGACCAACTTTCCTAAGTCGAGTTCGACCTCAATCGCAAGGTAGGATTCTTCTAGATTCCGTATCTGCTTGTATTTAATCCTTTTCTTTATGGCAATAGCGGCTCCATCTTACCACTCTTGCGAATAATTGGTGATCAACACATTGTAGTTCCAGATCTTCATTTCTGTTCTACGCGTGTCGATCCCGTGTTCTGAGATCAGTATGATGTCTGCATCAATTTCTATGAATACATTTCCGTAAAGAATTCTTTTCGTCGTCTAGCCGTTGGTGTTGATTTACATTTTCTTCAGTGTGTTCCGTAACATGGTGAGTTGTTTTTACCTATTTTTTTTTTAGTTTTCTTCTGCTTGGGGGCTGGCTGGGCGGTTTTACTCGGCACAGGGTTTTCCTTTTTCGGAGGGGGACTCGGGGGTTTTGACCTGCTCTTCGTAGCTCGTGTACAAGTGTAGGGGCCTTCTTCGCTGTCAGACAAGGAGGATCCATCCTTGCTTTCAGCCTTTTCCTCTTCTTCATCTTCCCCAGTTTCTTCCGAGGAAGGAGCTTCAATGATCTCCTTTAATCCAGACTTGACGTTATTATTCTTTATGACTGAGTCCTTGAATGCCTTGGAGCATTGGAGGTCTTCAGGCATAATCACTGAAAAAGAGATTCTTTGCCTTCAGAAGAGGTTAAGAACTTGATTGTAGCAGCCGGGTTTCACTGCATTTGCCACATTTGCGTGGGTTATGCAGATTAAGATCTTCGCACTTCGATCTCCGGTGAAGCTCATTTGTGCGAGTGCCGATGCGGGCTTTACCTCTGCATTCTTCTTGGCGGCGTTTGCATAATTTACTTCTTTTGTCTTTCTCTCTTCGACGTAAAAAATGTGTATCTCTCTTTTTGAAGGATGAAACTGGGTTCACCGTAAAACTTCCAGAGTAGGAATCCGTCTATGTAGGCAGTGCTTAAAAATCAGTCACTAGGTAAGTAAAAATGCTATCCGTAGGTTCTTAGCAGAGCGCAGTAATCGGATAATCGGCCGTCGGTACATATTTATCTTTTTAGAAGAAATTTTAATAACCTTTTGTGGGCCCTTGTCATTTTCCTATTTGTATTTTTCACATAACCAATCTCTATGTGGATTTCTGTTTGCCGTTTCTTCCATCGTCGTCATTCTCCGTTTATTCCTTTTGCAGCTGCTGTCTAAGTTCATAGGGTGAATCTCGAAAATTACAAGGAAATTTTCTTCACAAATGGTGAAGATTACATTGAAGATGTTATTTATTAATATTTAAATAAAATAAAATGTAGTTTGAATTAAATACCCTGTATATGCTTATATATTGTCTACTTGTCTTCTCTGTGTATTGCTCTTTGATCCTTTTCGTTTTGCGGGCAAAACTTTTCATGTCCTGGATAACGCTTTATTTTTGATTGCGATATATATATATATATATATATATATATATATATATATATATATGTGCAGATCTTTAGCGTTGAAAGATTGTAATTCTTTGGAACGAAAAACTTAATGTTTGTAAATGAACATTTCAGGTGTGCAATAAAGAATGTCTCAATTCAAACTTAATACTACTTGGATTGGAGAATAGACTGAGCTTGGGATTTCAAACCAATGCATGTGATGCTAAACTACGCTCACAAATTCACCAAAATGCCTATTGCGAAGGCTCTCTTTTCTTGGCTTAATGACGGGTGAGGGTTATGATTTTCGGGCTTCTGCTTCTTACCTCGCTTTTTTGAGGACCTACAGGGTGTATAGTGGAAGATGGAAAATAGAAAATTAAGATGTAAAGATTCGTGAGGAGGCAGATTGAGCAACCTCGGTAGTCAAAGATGAAAGAGGAATACTTATGTGGATTCCGAACCACCATTCTGATTTTATTCCTTATTCATTTATTCCCTTTCATTCTCAGAGTCCCTACGTTACTCTGTTATAAAATTATCGGGAGATTCAACTATTCTCTTGCACTTATTGTTAATGTTTGTTTATGTCTTTTTATTTGGCATTCATGCCTTTAGATGCAATATAAAATACTTTGTATATTGTGTTAATATAATTTACCTTAGCTCCTTTGTTTTATGTTGTTAAATTGGTTGGTACATTCGCATTCTATTGTCACTTCTTTTCTTTATTGGGTCTCTTAGTTCGGTTTTCATTTATGGGTTGTCATATTTTTTATCTCTTTATCGGTTGTCTTATATCGAGGCGTTTTCTTTCGTTTTGGTTCTTCTTCGGTTGTCCGTTGAATAATATATTCTTATCTTTGGATTATTGTCGTATTTGGTATTCTTTGTTATTTTTCTCTGTTTCCTTTTATTTTTTATGCTCTTTTAGCTTGTCTTCCTGAGTTATCACGAGTATATGGGTTCTTCTCTCGTTAGCTAATACTTGGAGCTTTGGAATCGAAGTTGTGTGCGTTGGTTTTCATCAATATAGATGTGTTCTGCCAATCCTTGGGGGAGATTGTGTATTTTCTTCCATATATCCTTAGCAATCGGGGCTTCATTTCAAATTATTGTCTCTCGTATTCATTTATCACAATTTTTGCTTTTCTTTCCGTGATATAATTGCAGAGAATTCTCTCCAGACTGTTGTTCATTTGGATATTAAGGATCTTGTATTATTAGCCTCTGATCCAGACTTTATCAAAGGCTTTCTGTACGTCTCTTAGCACCATGCCCATGTGTTTTTTGTTCGCTTTGGCCTGTGCTATTTATTTCTTTTATTAGTCCGAGGCCAATTGTGGTATCCCTGTTCTTTCGGAATCCAAACTGGAAATTGTTATATAGATTATTTTCTTTATATATTCTATCAGCATTTTTGTCATTATTTTTTAAAAATATTTTCCCGGTAAAATCAAACACGATATAGGCCTGTAGTTATTCAGGAGATTTGGAGGTTTTCCTGATTTAGAAAAATGCAACATTCTTGCTGTTTTTAATGAATCAGGGAAGTAAGTACCCGGTATTTAAGCTCGCACTAAAGATTTCTTACTACTCTTATGATGTTATTCGGGGCATTTATGAAGTTCATCTTAGTTATGCCTGTTGGTCCTGGCGCTAGTTGCTCGAATGAATTTATCACATTCATTACTTTATCTATCGGTGTTTTTGGCCCGGGGCTCACCTGTTCGTCCTCGTCGGGGTCTACTGAATGCTTCTTGCTTTTCTTTCCGTGATATAATCGCATCATTTGCTGTTTCTTCGCTAAAGTTTTCGTTTCGTTCTGGTAAACGTAAGAAAATTACTTCCCAGTGTCTACAAAATCTTGGTTCTAATTTCTTTTCTTCCTGGATTAATTTGCTGTTTTCATCTTTAATTTTTATTCTTGTTCTTAGTTTCGACCTTCTTATTCTATTTATTGCCCTCCAGTTTTCCTTCAGAGTTTTATTTAAATCTATCTACCTTGTAATTTCTTGCCAGCTTTTTTTTTGTTGTTCTTCTATTAGGTATTTCATTTCCATTTTTAATTTATTCAATTTTATATATCTTTCTGGGTTATGTCCTTCTTTCCATATTTAATCATATAACCTTTTAGTTTGTTTATTCTTATTCTTTATTTCAGTAGTCCACTCATGTTGTTGCACTATCAAATGGTTCGTCTTCGGAACGTATCTCGGATCTGCAATAACCAGGGCATCCTTCAAATGCTCTAACTCTTCAAGGTCTTTAGGGATATATGTATTCAGCTCTTCTCTATGCAACCTCCAATTTACTTTATAGTATTGTTTCCTTTTAGCTGCAAGGTAGTGGTCAAACGAGTTTTAATGTTCAGGAAGAAAATACACAATTTTGGTTCATTTGAAGCGGTGTTCCTATATGATCACTGCTCGCAATTGCTACTGGTTCCATACAAAAAATTAATGGCACATTACAGCTGCTCAGTACTATGTCTGGTTTGGTAACGAAGTTTGCTCTTAAATATTTCTTTTCAACATCATCTACAGATTTCTGCCAGCAATATTCGTCGTTCTGTAATCATCTGCGTTAAGTGGAAAATTTTGGATTCAGCGAAAGAATTCATTTTTTTTTCTGATTATTTTAAAAATTCTGACTCTTTATTTAACCTACAATAATTTAAATTTTTAAAATAATTATTCGTATCACGCAAGCTTTAAAAGCAAAATAAAAAATAAAAATATATATCAATCTCGAAACTTTTAGCCATGACTGTAAATTAACCTTCTAGGCGAAGTTCAAGTGTTTGATTAACTATTAAATGGTGCTCGTAATAACCACGAAAATGACTATAGAAAACGAAATTGAACCTTAGATGAAACGCAATTACTGTACATATTTTATATAAGAGTTGTAAGAAGTACCTCATGACTACTCTTTATTTCTATTTTGAACTACTTTAATTCCTGAACATTAAAACTCGTTTGACCACTACCTTGACACCATCTTCAGTCGGCCCTACCCCACCACTGTTATAAAATCAAAAATAGTTTAACACTCCCATGCAAGATCTAAACGTTTTTCTCTCTTGATTTGTACAAAGGGGAAAAATAGGTGCTGTGGAAAATCAATCGTAGTTTTTTTGCCGTTTAGACCTTTCTTTTGGTTTATGATCATAATTTCGATCTGTATTATAGCTCCCAGCACATAAAAGGTAATTCATTTCAGTAATTCCTAGAAAATTTTCCCCATCTTCATTTTATGGTTAATTATTTTGTAATAATTATTATGCACTTTCAAGGCATGTTTGTCTCCCCATTGAGCGCAATAATCTTCAATGGATTGCCTCATCTTGCTATTTGATTTCAATTATATTGAATCATTCTCCTAATGCCTCAATTATTCAAGCTTTATTTTATTTTCATGTTCTCTTTCGATCCTTCTGAACATTATAATTGAACGGAGATACACAAGTCATATTTCTTATTCAAAGGCTGTTTTCTGCTTTACCTTCCATTCTCATCTTTTCGATATGTGAACTCGGGTAATTGAGATGAAAACAAAGTAGGCCAAAGTGCAGCCAAAGATCAAATAAAAAATAATGAGAATTTGAAGAGGGCATAAGGACAGCAAGAACAATAAGACAATTAGTAAAGAAGAGGTGAACATGATAAATGGGCATGGTGGCGAATTCCAGGTCCAAGAAGTGAGGTTTCTCAAGGCAATTTAGTGATTCAAGAGTACAAGCATAAAATCTTCTTTAATTTTAAGGACGAGATGGGGTGGGGGTGGCATTCTTTGTTTGATGACACTATTCCGTTTATCTATTGTTACTTTAGGGTCACTTACCACTTTTTTAAAGAAACAGAAGACGGGGGGTAATTTTACAATGGTCAAAAGACCAAGGATGCTGTAAATATAAAGGAAATTTCTCTTTTGTCCAGGTTGAACGATGGCCCACGCCAGGAGTTAGGACAAGTTAGACGTACATAAAAACATATACCCAGCTATAGAAACATACACACATACATGCTCAGAAATTTATTAAACCTAAAAAAGAGAAATACCAACGAGTGTGATTCACGCAGAAGGTTTGTAAGGAGAAGAGATATGTAAAGAAAGCGGTGAAGATGTAGGGAGAAAAAATGTGAAGAAGATATCCTGCCACAGATAGGACTGTAGTCTTTGGGGCCAGGGACCAAACTGCGGGTGAGGGGGCCAGGAGGGGCACACAAACGTTTAAATGTTACCTAATACCTTTCGGTCGCCGTAGATTCCTGTGGAGTTGGATCGCATTGACTTTTTTTTATTCATTATGAAACCAATTTTTATCATATTACACAATTTTCTGTTTAGGAGATTTGCTAGCTTTCCCGATTCTTAGTGCGCCGAGTACTATTCTCCTATTCCGGTTGCCGGAATAATCTGCACTGGGGTAAAATAAGTATTCGTACATCTTCAAAATTCAATTTTAATAGACTTCCAACTCATCAAAGTTCCTGAAATTTAGACAATAGACGTATATTAATGTAAAGTTAAAAGTTATGTGCAAAAAAAGGCATGGGACAGAATTGATATTCAGTAAAATTGAAATTAATGAAAACATGTGAAAAAGTATTGGTACAAATCGATATTTGGTCATTAATACTTAGTTGCTTAACCTTTGTTTGCTTTTACCGCCTTCAATCGTTTTCTGTAGTTCTTTACTAGTTCGTTGCAACATACTAATTACCTCCAATTATTTGCTGTTCTTTGGACCCCTCAAATGAATCTTGCTCTTCAATGTTCGCCACAAGTTCTCTATTGGGTTCAAATCTGACGACTGACTAGGCCACTCTAGAACCTTTTACATTTTTTTCACGGAGCCAGTCGCGAGTAGTTTTGCAGTATGCTTCGGAGCATTATCTTGTTGAAAGATTCATCCCTCTTCAAATCCAAACTTCTCTACAGAAATGAACAGATGATCTTGTAAAATGTATCTCTAGATTGCCGAATTCATGGTCCTATCTATGATATGGATATTGCTGGTACCCTTAGATGAGAAACACCCCCACACAATGATGCTACCTCCCCCAAACTTCACGGCAGGGATGGTGTTCTTACGGTGGTAGGTACTGCCATCTTTCTTCCAGACAGGACGGTCATCATTAGGGCCAAACAATTCTAGTTTTGTCTCGTCTGACCACAGGACATTATCCAAGAACTCAGCTGATTTCTCCAAATGTTCACGTGCGAACTTCAACATTGCAGCTCTGTGTCTCTTCACCAGCGGAGGTACGAGTATGTTCATTAGCCTGCGAGACTTAAAATTATGCCGGTTCAGTTCATTACTGATTGTTCGCTTTGTGACCGACGCTCCTGCCGCCAGTAGGTTACCTTGGATTGCCTTACGGGTCATCATTGGGGTAGCTCTACTCTTTTTCAGTATTACACGAAAAGCTTTGGGGGAAATCTTCCGAGGATCACCAGAACGTTGAAGTTTGTCGATAGTTCCCACCCTTTTCCACTTCAGAATGACATGATCAATGGTGCTGAAAAGAATTTTCAGCTGCTCGGATATGTTCCGGTAGCTCAGCCCTTCAGCATGAAGCTTCAGGAATGCCTTCTTCTGGTCATTGGAGAGTTTTATATTCTTCACCATGATAACGTCTTTACGGCGCGAACGTCGAGTGCTTAATGGCATTCCAATATTTTCTGAGCTCTTGTTGACTGAAGTACATATTATTGGAACCCTCTAGAAGGTTCTTTGCACCGTCACAACTAATACTGTCTCTCATGTCCTCTAAAAAAGGAATTTCGTTAGGCTTATGTTTTTGTACAAATATTTTTTTCATCCTTGTTTTCATCCATTTCAATTTTACTGAATAGGAATTCTGTTTCATGCTATTTTGTACACATAACTTTTTACTTTACATTAAGATACGTCTATTGTGTAAATTTCATGAAGTTTTATTGGTTGGAATTCTATTATAATTGAATTTTGATGGTATACAAATACTTATTTCACCCCACTGTATATTCCCATTAGGTGGAGCTGCTCCCGAAAACGCTCACTTACACTGACAGCGTGGTTGATGTGCCCCATCCGTAACATGTGGGAAGGCGGTTGATGACGACGACAACGACAGAGACGACGACGACGACAACGACAGAGACGACGACGACGATGATATTTAAATAAAAAAAACATTATAAACCCGCATATTATCCATTGATCAAATTTATGCCTCCTATAATCCAAGCAAGGGGCGAAGGAGGGGGTATAGAGTGTTACGCCTTGTACCTTGGTGAGCTGTACACCGTTCCGGTCCCGTACCAATTCTTCTTGACCGGCGGCTAATTTAGTAGACTAGTTGCTTGCTAGCTTTTTTCCATTTAACTTTGGTGGATCAGGAGAGCGGGAGACCAATTATCGATTGACTCCCTTTGGGGAAGGCGGTTTTTAACCTCCGTGATCTCCGACCTCCATTTACCACGTCTTTTGACCAGTTCTTTTTTTCTATATTTATTCACTCAACTCAAACTAGAGCGCCACCTCGCGGAAGGTTTGGTTACATGGCCGAAAATAAAGGCCTTGAGAGTAGTGCCAACCGGGCAAACTAGCAACATAAGCGGCCGCTTCGGATCAGGCAACCGGTGCGGGTGTTTAGCTTTTGTGACCCGAATAAGTGATGTGTAACCCTGCTCGATGAGGGCATGATAGATGACAATGGCAAGAGTGAGGACGGTAGTGTTTATAAGACTACGGTTTATGATGAGGGGGGTTCTCACCCACTTCTTTTGCGATAACTTGGCTTTCCCTTCTTCTCTAGGAGCCTCTCAAGTTAGCTCTCATGCTAGTACGGAAGTGGTCCCTCCATCTTCTCTCTCAGAGGCCCCTCCCTCCCAAAAGGATACCTCTTAGGAGAAGTTTCTTTTTTCTTGAAGTTAGGCTGAAACATTTTTGGATCCCATAACGGGTTCTTGCGGTGGTAGACTCATCTGTAGGTTACCTTCGTTTTTTTGCACCAGAATCAGAGGCACCAGTTCTCAGCATAGTTTTTTTTCGAGTCGGTTCCTGGGATTATTTATTAGGTTTAGGTGGCGATGAGTCATTTCATTATTTTAAAAGAGCCTTCTCTGACTAGAAAGCTCCCAAACTGGACCCTCTACACTGAGGGTGGGATATCTTAATTGGGTGAAAGTAAATCCTACCCTGCCCACTAGGGCAGCTTCGCCCTAAGAGGCAGGCTTTTCCTGGATTAGATAATGATCAGGTCAGATACCATTCCTAAGGAAGAGCTACCAAAGAACAGCCAGGCCCCACGAAAAAAAACTCTCTTCCTTCAGAAGGGCTTTTGGTGGAGGGGAGGTTTTTCGTCATTTTGTCGAAAGGCCATCTCATGCTGGTCCATCTTGGTCGGATTCCAATAGACAGTAGGGAAGAAAGGGGCAGAAACACCTACTCTCCTTAATACAAAATATATCAAGTAGAGAAGAGGAGCCCCAAAGATATTGGGTCCCTTTATTAGGATGCCAGTTTGAATCTTTGAACCCGCCGGCCTCAACCGTTTTATATGTCATCCATTTGACTGACGGAAGAAAGTTATTCCATAGATAAATTCTCACTCAGCGTTACAGTTTAGCTTTATCTCTTGGTAGTGAACCGAAGATATCTCATTATTCGGAGGTGACCTTCGTGGCTAATGTGACCAATCCGGCCTCGAGTGGCAAATTGACTCATCTTGGGACATTCAATGTCCCAGAGTCAGATAACCACACAGACTACTTTGAAAGTTATAAAATGGGTAATATTATATGTATACCATTAAACTACTAGAATACTCCCTTATGACTACACTGAAAAGCTGACTGATCATGATAAGTGTGGTTTAAATGGGTGAGTAGTAAGTAAGGTTAGAGGGGCCTC
Organism: Ceratothoa steindachneri; assembly: GCA_963969495.1. NCBI lineage: Eukaryota > Metazoa > Arthropoda > Malacostraca > Isopoda > Cymothoidae > Ceratothoa > Ceratothoa steindachneri. Next base: position 176,172,202 of record OZ018327.1, read on the forward strand.
ACGAACCATCGTGACTTCATCATATTTATCTTAGATAGCCTCTATGAATCATGGTGCCCAGCCACTGAATGACTCAAGGGAAAAGAAGGGAGAGGCTCGCTTGCCGATATAAACCTTATGGCATTTGAATCTCCACATCATCTAGCTCATCGTATCTGTGATATCATCGGTGCTGCGTGTAAAAAGGATGTCGAGCTTGTCTTATGCTGGGTTTGCACTTTCGAACTCTGACTGCTTGGCATAGATCAAACTAGCACTTCAAGCTGCATGGCAAAGAAGATGGGAGATAGCGGACATAAAATTAATGTTTTGTGCCACTGCACCCTGACTTTCTTGTGGATATATCGCACACTGTATTCACAGTATAGAGTCATTTTCTATCTTCTCCCAATCTGACACAGTTGTGGGACGCCAGACCATCGAATAGAGTGCTCCCACCTACCATTCTATGAAGACCGCTTGGTCCCTCAAACCGCCCAGCATCTTTTGTTTGAATTTTCTCGTCTGGAGAAGTTTCGTACGCGATCTCTGTAACAGTATCGGACATGCTTTGTGCGAACCCTAGTGCAGTATGTTATAAAACCTTTGGACGAGAAGGAGCAGGTGGGCCTCCTCCAAACTATTTGAGGTTTCATAAATTAAATTGTTGGTTGCTCGCTTGGGTCCTGAAAGGAGGTGAGCATCTCCCGAGCCCCTTTGCATGGTTCTTAATCGATTTATTTTATATATACTTATATATATATTCATAGTTTATTATTAAATTAGATTGATATATTAATTTATTGCCAAATTTCTGTTTATTTCTTTTTCGACGAATATACCCTTGTTAGTGGCTACCAGATGTGCGCGCTAAGATAAAAAAAACTAAGCCTTCCAAAACAATGAAAAATAAATTTCTAAAAGCGTCATCAAATGAGTGAGGAAGGGAATGGCGAAAGTAACAAGATAAGGTAAAAATATATAATTATTATTAAAAGAAAATGGAAGTAGCCAAAATCAGTAGTACTGTGTGAGTAATATAGATCAAATATTAGAAGTGCTACCTACCATTTGCACTGTTCAGAGGGACTGAGGCGTAACTTTGCCGAACCTGCTCAACACACACAATAAAGATGGATCCTCCATGTGGCTCTGAGGGCCGTGAAAGCATGCAGTCCTGCATATGTCAGGTGGCAGTAGAAAAAAAACTTCAAATGAATTATGGTAGAAATCTATAATAAATATAAAATAAAGCAAAATGTCAAAACTGATAGACCGGATCATTTCACAACTGAGCAACCAGGGAATGTCAGAAGTGATATCTGCAGAGCATGTAAGAACTGATAGAACATAATATACCACAAATGCTAGATCATAGCATGGCTGAGCCGATATACCAGGACATGTCAGAACTGCTAGGCCACACACAGTATGTCAGAACTTAAGAAGAGATACTGTCAGAATTGTAAGCCCATAGCATGTTAGAACTGATAGATCAGAGCGTGTTAGAACTAATAGACCTAGAATGTAATCACTGATATAAAAATACATGTCTAAATTGATAGATACGAAAATATCAGAAATAATATGTCGTGGTATGACCGGCTGTACGCCGTTATACGCATACTAGCCTACTGGCCGACTGAAATTAAGGCTCTACTTGGGGATGGCTTTAAGAGTGCTTTGAATACACAGTTGCTAGGCCAAGGAATATTCAAACACGGCTACAAAAATATAATTTGATATGACTAAAGATTACATATACATATAGGGCAAGCTAAATGGCAATGCAATTAGATAATGACGGTTCACTGCTATGATGATTGACACTCTCGATTAAGTTTCAACCGAGAGATATTTAATTAAGTAATGATTTTACAATTATTCAAGTTCTAGAGCAAAGGGGATCCTTGAGATTCGTCTTCGCTAAAGGTGGAAGGAGCGTGACGAAGCGGGGTTAAATCCCTTTTACCTTAATATGCGGCGAGTAGGAGCAGGTAGGTAAGTTTGACCTTGAACATTTGGGCATCTCACGGGACAGTCAATCCACCTTCGGGAGACCGAAGTGAGGGGAGAGGGGCTTTTCTGATCCTTAAAATCAGAAGAAGTGGTGAGAGTAAGGACTAGATCTTCCTTGGCTCTTCGACTATCACTCAATTCTTCTCTGGAAGAGAATGTAGTCGATTTCCTCTCGACTACAAGGACATTACAACTAACGTACTGGATGGCGGATTCAGACACAATTTCCCTGTGAATTCTGAACTGTTGAATATATACCCTGGAATTATCTAGACGGGGAAAGAGATTCATCGCCAACAGACTTCCTTAATTGCCTTGGGTCGCGATTAGGTTCTATAGCGCGAAGTCGCGATGCCTACTTAAGGGTCTTTCCAGTGTTATAATTTTAGCAGTATATAGGGCAGACGAATTTAGAGCGGTCAACGGCGAACTGGGGAAGTCAGGGGGGGGGAAATTCCTTCTCTCTCTCATTCTTCCACATAATAGATAAGAGCATGTCAGAAGGAATTGAGAAGAAACTGCCAGAAATAATATTTAGAGCATGTTGTAACTGTTAGACCATATAATCTCAGAACTGATATAAAAGAGAATGTCAGAACTATTAGACAAGATTAAAGTATATCAAAACTAATAGATGAAGGCATGTCACTATTGCTACGACGGAGTATCTAAGAAATAATAGATGAAGGTATGTAAAAACTGATATACCATTCATGTGAGAAATGATAGACCATAGCATTTCAGAACTAATATAGCAGAGGTAGCCAAGATTGATAGAGCAGAGGATATCAGAACTGATAGGAAAGGTAAAATTAGAACTGATAGACTAGAGCATTTTAAAACTGTTATGTCAAAGAATGTCAGAATTGATATATCATAGCATGTTGGTACTGATAGATTAGAGCATGTAAAAACTGAAAGATCATAGAATGTTTAATTAATAGAGAAAGACATGTCAGAACTGATAGAAAAAACTTAAAATAACTGATGGAACAAAACATATCAGAACTGATACACCAGAGCATGTCAGAACTGCTTGACCGCACCTGGGCATGTCATGGTTGAGATACCAATGCATGTCAGAACTGATACACCACAATATTTAAAACTTGATACATAAAATAATATTATAACTGAGAGAACAGAGAATGTATGAAATGATAGAGTAGTGCATGTCAAAACATATAGAGCAGAGCATGCCAAACCTAGTAGGACAGAAAATGTCATAACTAATAGATCAGAGAATGTCCAGAGTATGTCAGAGCGGTGAGCCTAGAAGATATCAGAAGTGATAAACAATAGAATAAAAACTGATAGACATGAGCATTTCAGAACTTATTAACCGGATAGTGTAAGAACTGTTAGAAAAATCATATCAGACTTGGTAGAACAATGCATGTCAGAACTGATGCACAATAACAAGTCAGAAATGATAGACCTAATATTTCAGAAGTGATATATATATATATATATATATATATCACAGGGAAATTCAGAACTAATAGACGAGGGCATGTCCTAATTGATATGCCAGTGCAAGTCAGAAGTGATATAACACAGAATGTCAAAACTGATAGACAAGACAAGAAAATACCAGAACAAATAGAGCAGATAAATGCCATCATTGAGAGAAAAGAGCATAGCAGAACTGATAGATTACAGGTTGCCAGGATTAATAGACAAATGGGTGTCAGAAGTGATAGATCTTAGCAAATCAGAACTGATAGACTAGGGCCGGTTAAAACTAACATGCCAGAGAATGTTAAAAGAGATTAAGCAGAGCATATCAGTACTGATAGACTAGATCATGGACGAAAAAAAAAGATCAGACACTGTTTAATTTATAGACGAGTATTTCAGAACAGATAACCCAGCACATAACAAAACTGATAGAACAGATAATGTGAAAGAGTATAGACCATTATATATAAAAACTGATAAAAAGTATGTCAGAACTGCTAGATAACAAGTAGGCATGGCATGGCTTAGATATCAAGGCATGTCAGTAATAGTACACTAGATTATTAAAAAGCTGATATAACAGTTTATGTTATAACTGAGAGATGAATGCATGAGAGTAATAGTACACCATATCATTTAAAACCTGATATAACAGATTATGTTATAACTAGGAGACCAGAGCATGTAATAAAACTGATAGACTAGTGTATATCAGAACTTATAGACCAGAGCATATAGGAACTAGTTGGCCAGAAAATATCATGATTGATGTAGGAGAGAATGTCCTAATTGATAGACTTATTCATGTCAGAACGGTGAGCTTAAAGAATCTCAGTACTGATAGATCAAAGCATGTTAGTACAGATAAATTAGATCATATCAGAACTAATTAAACGGATCATGTAAAATCTATTATAAAAGACCGTGTCAGAACTCATCGAGCTGAGGATGACAGAACTGATAGACAAATGTATGCTAAAACTAATAAAACAGTGCTGGTTGGAACAGATAGAGCAGAATTTGTGAAAACTAATACACTAGAAGAAGTCAAAAGTGATAGAACCTAACATTTCAGAAGTTATAAACCACGGAATTTCAGAAATGATAGATGAGCCCATGCCAGAATTGATGTACCAGTGGCACGTCAGAACTAATAGGTCAAAAAATGTCAGAATTGAAAAACCAGAGGATATCAGATATGATTAACATAATATCTCACAGTTGTTAGATCAGAGCAAGTCATAACTTATAGTTCAGAGAATGTCAGAATTGATCAAATAAAACGTATCAGAAGTGATACACCAGATCAAGGCATGTCAGAAATGCTAGATCAAAGCAAGTCAGAATTGATAGATCAGAATATATCATAACTAATGGATCAGAGCATGTCAGATATGATAAGCAAGAACTTTCAGAGCTGATAGACCAGACTTTGTCAGAGCTGATAGACCAGTACATCTCAGAACTGATAGACCTCAACCTGTAAGAACTGATATATCAGACCGTGTAAGAAGTGATAGACCAGATTATTTCATAATTGAATAACCAGAGCATATTTTTCATCAGTAGGTAAAATTGACGTGGGAATAAAATTATGCATCTGATTGCAAAATTTTATTATTTTCTTCCACTCTAACAGTTTAGAAAGGTTCTACAAGATACCTGTAAAGTAATAGCACAAGTGTTTTAAGCAAGTACAATAGAATTTAAGACCATTGCAGAGGTTCCTAAACATTTTTTATGTTCCACACCACTAAGAAATATTTTATTAATGTTCGCATCTCCCTAAAAGTAATATCACATTCTAAGGAGAAGTTAGAATATAGAACCTCACAATGAATTATATTCAATACTGTTGGTGAATAGTGATGTTAGAGAATAAGCATTTATTTAAGTGCATAAAATGCAATCATAAAATAAGCAACCGCCACTGCTCAAGGCCAACTAGCAGATGGCTGATTGATGACTCACGTGTCACAATGATAAGGAGACACAAGCATCTCCTTTTTGTCACTCGCAGGGTTAAGAATCCCTGGATTATGAGATATTTACCAAATGCCTTTCTTTGTCTCTGAATTCAAGGTAAATTTGATTCTTTTCAGTCCTCTTCACTCATCGGCTCTAGTTCTCTTTTTACTTTTATCGCTATTCGCTCATTTCCTTGTTCCGTCTAATGCGTTAGAAAATTGATTACGTTGCAGAAAAAGCACGTAGTGACGGAATTTTTCGGGGACCTTTGGCTATTTTAGAAGAGTCACTCATATTGTGTAATGAAAGTAGCCATTGGACGGGTCAGGGTTACGTTCTAATATTTATATCTTGTTATTATATTCTCAAATACTTTTAGTTTCGATGAAATTTATATGAATTATTCACACTTTTATCTACGTAAATTTCATTATTTATATTTTCATGAATCCCCATTAAAACCTGAGTGATTTGGATTTGGGGTCAATTTACATTTTCATACAAACAAGAAATAAAACCCGTCCTATGTTCGATGTTTTTCAGACTTTTTTTACTAAGATTATTTGTAGGTGTTTTTTTTCGATACTACTCAGACTTGTTCATCCACTTTTTTTTTCTCTTTCGCATTTTGCTATCCTCTACCACACTTTGAGATGAGGTGTAGAAAAATCTCAAGGTGCTTCTTCCAAATGTTCTGCAAGTGGGCTGAGCCTCGTATCTATAAATCTTAGTATGAACTTGTTCTTGGTCAAGAGTGCTCCCTCCTGCTCTCAACCTTCAAAGGCGAGCAGTGTTTTTTTTTTAAATTGAGAGAAAAGAGCATAGAAGAACTGATAGATCAGAGGATGCCAGAATTAATAGACCAGAGGATTTCAGAAGTGATAGATCTTAGCAAATCAGAACTGATAGACTAGGGTCGTTTAAAACGGACAAGCCAGAGAATGTCAGAAGAAATAGAGTAGAACATGTTAGTACTGAAAGACTAGATCATGTAAGAAATAAAAGATCAGACACTGCTAAATTGATACACAAGAGCATGGTAGAAAACTGATCGACCAGTGCATGTCAGAAGTTATAGATCAGAACATATAGGAACTAGTTGGCCAGACAATATCATGATTGACGTAGTAGAGAATGTCCTAATTGATAGACCAATACATGTCAGAACGGTGAGCCTAGAGAATTTCAGAACTCATAGATCAAAACATGTTAGTACACATAGATCAGATCATATGAGAAGTGATACAAAAGATAATATCAAGACTGATAGACGAGGATCCATAAATGATAAAACGGATCATGTAAAAACTATGACAAAAGAGCATGTCAGAACTGATACAATAGTGCATGAAAGAACTGATAGACAAATGTATGCTATAACTAATAAAACAGTGCCAGTCAGAACATATAGAGCAGAGCTTGTGAGAACTAATGCACTAGAAGAAGTCAAAAGTGATAGAACCTAACATTTCAGAAGTTATAAACCACAGAATTTCAGAAATGATAGACGAGCTCATGTCAGAATTGATGTACCAGTGACACATCAGAAATAATAGGTCAGAGAATGTCAGAATTAATAGACCAGAGGATATCAGGTATGATTAACAGAATATCTAAGAGTTGTTAGATCAGAGCAAGTCATAACTTATAGATCAGAGAATGTCAGTATTGATCAAACAAAACGTATCAGAAGCGATACACCAGGTCAGCGCATGTCAGAAATGATCGATCAGAGTAAGTCAGAACTGATAGATCAGAATAGATCATAACTGATGTATCAGAGCATGTTAGAAATTCTAGACCAGACTTTATTAAAACAGATAGATCAATACCTGTCAGAATTGATATATCTGACAGTTTGTCAGAATCTATACACCTGAGAATGCAATAAGTGATATACCAGATCATTTTATAATTGATAAACCAGAGCATCCTCTTCATCAGTAGGTAAAATGGACGTGAGAATGAAATTAGACATCTAATTGCAAAATTTTACTATTTTCTTCCACTCAAACAGCTTAGAAATGATTTGCGGTCGATTTACCATTTCATACAAACAAGAAATAAAACTCGTCTATGTTCGATGTTTTTCAGACTTTTTTACTAGGATTATTTGTAGAGTTTTTTTCTCGATACCTCTCATACTTGTTCATTCACTTTTTTCTCTTTCGCATTTTCCTATCATCTACCACACCTCTAAACTGAGGTGTAGAATAATCTCAAGGTCTTCTTCCAAATGTTCTGGAGGTGGGCTGAGCCTCGCATATTTAAATCTTAGTACGAACTTGTTCCTGATCAAGAGTGCTCCCTCTTGCTCTCAACCTTCAAGAGCCAGCAGTGTTTTTTTTAAACAAAACATCATTCTCACTTCCTTATCATTCTTAGCTAATTACTCCTAAGTATGCAATTATCGGTCTCCTTATCTCACTTTAAGTAAAGTGTCCCCACCCGTCAAAGTGACTGTTCCCTATTTTCTGAGAATCCAGATTTTGAGTGCCCTTAACATCTGTCATGCCAGTCCGTCTTTTTTTTTCAATTTATCTTTCAAGTTGATTCGAAGTATGTACCTTTCCTGGTAGTTGGTAGTATTGAGAGATTACTCTCTCCTGGGATGATGGGGCTGGGCTCTACCTTCATGGGAAGAAAGTATTGTGCATTTCCTCAAATTAAAGATCCAGGATTAATTTTTTTATGAAAAACCCCCAGGCAATTGTGACATGACCATTATGGAACAAGAGCATAGGCAGAGAGGAGGGAAAGTAACGACGATTGTTATTACTGAACCATTTAAAAATCAGGACTATTGTTGTATTATATAATTTTTTAACTCAACACCAACTAGGAAAATGTAACAATGAGGAATATCGCTGTATAATATTACGTTCTTAACTGAAAACCAACATGAGAAGTGAAGAGCATTGCTCTATTATACCATTTTCTTCAAAGCGAAAACCAAGCAGGAAAACTTCTTTTAGAGAACAGAGTATCGTAAAGCGAGCAGTGAAGTACTGAGATGCACAATTAAGAATTAACAATGCTAGAAAGAGTGGAGCGCCATGCCAGCGAAATGATTACTGAGGTACAAAATCCAATGAAGATCGATCGAAGGAATAGAATATACATAGATTGAGAACAGGACGATCGAGAGTAGAATAATGCAAAGTTTTTAAATCCTCAAAACATTAAATTTAATTCACCTTAGCACATTAAAAAGGACGCGAATAGACGCAAGCTGCTAGTTTGAGACTGTAAGAAAGTGTTATTAATTGTCCTTTTATAATTGAATCCAAGATCGCTGCGAATGACAATTTTAATAAGATACTTATTAAACGGGACCGACCTCGGATGAACCTGTTAGTCATTACTAGCCAGAGGTTCTTATAGCTTTATGAATCTAGCGGGATTTATTGTGGCACGAGTTTTATTATCGATTCACACCGTTTGACCTTTAAATCAGGGAAGAGCAATAGTTTAATATGTTAGAATCACGGGTGTCAACTACCAAAAAATCGAGCCAAATTGGGACACCATTCGGCGACTAATCACACCCCTTAATTAGGTTTAGGATAAGTGCAGAAATGACAAAGTGAAAGGAAAGAACTCGAGTAGCAAAAGGGGGAGATTACTCGGGGCACTAAGGATCAAGAGGAAGCACAACTCTCATAAACCCACCAACCTACCTAAGCAATAACAGTTCTCCTTCCATGAGGAAATACCATGCCGAACCTCGTCTCTCCTTGGTGCTGGGGCCGGGCCAGGTGGGTGCAGAAAAAAACCTTCGGAAACAAATTCGCATCCATGCGTTTGGAGGCCAACACGCGAGCCTGGATTCCTTTTAGGTGAGGTCAAGGTTAGGGAGAACAAGCAGATCCTTTCTCTTCCGCCCAATACCTTTTTTTAATATGGTCGGTCGCCTCTTACTCAATTAATGGTTGTGTGAGTAATAAATTCACTTTATTTCAAAACTTACGAAGGGCGAGGGCGGCCTTTTGCAGGCGAGCTGAACAATTCGTTTTGGCTCCGATCTTTCAAGTTTTCTTTTTAAACCCAGGATTAGTCCACTTCCTCATTCTCTCTTCTATGAAAGGAATCCATTTCTTTCGCTCGTCCTTGAGGAAACTCTAGCAATAATCGTGTTTCTGAGGAATGGCACGATACCATCTACTACTATCTAAAGAACGATAGCAACTGGTCGTTCGATTCTGTCTATCATAGGCCCATTTCTGTTGCGCCTCTCTTACCCTATATATGGGCACTTGGACTCATAGATCTGTGCCAAGGACGAGTAGATCAAATTTGGCACTAGTTGGTCGCCGTTACGGGTTAAAGAACTCAATTGTACGAACAGTTAGAGATTTAGCTTCATCAGGAATAATTTTCAGTAGGATGAGGAAGGTGATGAAAATGATACGTTTGATGATCATCAGGTTTATATTTTCTATTTGCAATTCTCAGACGACCACTACTGCTTGCTTCCCTTGCTGCTATTGCAAATACTACTACTACTACTGTTGCTTCAACCACCACTACTACTGTTGCCCCAACTACTACGATTACGTTCTTGTTCATTTATTTTGTTGTAAATATAGTGAAGACAATTGTTCAAAGTGAGAAAAATAGCAATAAAGTAGAGACAAAACTTAAAAGTAAATGAAAAAATGCGAGACAGAGACTTCACAGCAGAAAACTTTAGACACAAAGGCCACCAACACACCGAAGAAAATAATTAAAACAGATGGAGAGTATGATAACAAGGAAGATGATGACGATTCACAACGTCATATCTTTAGTAGAGGAAGGTGATGAATTAAATGTAATGAAAAAGTTATTTCAAGAGTGTAATAAGAAAGAGAGATAATAGAGAAGCAAATGCGAATAAAAGGGAAAGAAATGCACTGGAATGTGGAAAGAAGCAAGTCAATAGATAATAACTCTTCATCCAATGAATAAATGCTGTAAGTAACGGTACTAAGATATTCTAAACTATCTTCAGAGGAGTATATAAATACCTATAGACTAGTTGCCGAATGCAAGTCAATGGAGCTGCGCCTTAGGGAGAAATAAGGAAAATAATTTCGATAAAAGCTGCACAGTATAGGAAAGAAGGTGATTTGAGTCATTATCTCTCACTCAATGTTCTTTTGTTGTCACCTGAGGAGCGATTAACTCACCTGAGTTAATTTAAAACAATAGAATAAAATCTATCTAAAATTAAGAATTAAGAAGTATTTTAATTAACTAAATTATTCTGCGTGAGTTCTGCCCGCGAAAGTTTCGCTCAAAGATGAACTTGATTAATATTTATTTCATTTTTACCATTATTCTTCAATATTGACTAGATAATTATTCTGAGCAAGAGAGATTGACGCCCTTATGCGCTGGGATGTCGTTTGTGCTGGGTGAACAATATGTTGGGGGGGGGGGGGGCGATAACTGATATTATGTTGAGTTTATTGGAGGCGCCCGGCGTCGCTGGCAGATCTTAGGATAGAACTGGACATAGAATTTAACAACCTAGGATGATTGAATTATGAAGGTGACTATGTAGAAAAATACCACGAAGGGATCTTTAAAACCTCACCCTATTATCTTGTACTTCAAAGGTTTTTTGACCTTTATCGCTAAAGGTATTTTTCCTTTTATACTTCAAATTTACTAGAATTGATGCTGGTGCCTCTATATATTGAAAAAACATCCTAAAATGGTATTCACATTGGTATTCAAGTACAAATTAAAGAAAGAACGGAAGAAAAATGTTCATGGGATAAGAAAAATAGGGAAATGAGGTTAATAGGAGTAGAAGAGAGTTAGATTGACTCACTTCATAATCTTTTCCATGAACGTGGGTGGAATTCTAGATATCAGCTTTCTGGACACTATAATTTACCATAGGCGAAGTAGCGGCCGCCCAAAAAGAGGGTGTCTCGGCCCTGCCATTTGCGGAGAGCCTCCCGGGTTGTGACCCCGAGGCTCTCCCCTTCGCCTTCTCCCTCTCTCCGACATCCCCGAGGTCTCCTGAGAGACCGCTGCCCGTTGTAGAACCCCTTCACCTACCTGCCATCGCCATCGAACCTGTGACTACACGCGACATAGTCGCGTACCAGTCGACGCGCTGGGTCATCGTGTGAGCCAACCTCCGGGATCATTTTCAAGCCTCTTGCTTTAAGACCAGAGATCGCGAGGAGATCCACGTTCTGAACGCCCTGTACCCGTTCCGGCACAATATACAGCGATCTGATTTCCATCACCTTCAACTTTACCACATCGTGTGGTAACGCGGTTGGTCCACGGCGTTCAACGACTTCCGGGAGCGACAGTCGTTGGAAACTGGCATCGTTCTCTCTGAACGAGCTCTTCCTCGCCCTCTCTTCGCTTTTCAACACCACCTGCCGACTCCTCTTGTCTATGGATCCTGGATGGCCCCAATGGGCCGCTGAAGCAGACCACGGAGACCTGCGCCACGGGCTCGCCAGGGCTTAAGGTTTCTTCCAAGACGTCTGCGATAGGGTGGACTGGCGCGGCGAGATCCGCATCACCCGCGCCCGCTGCCGCATGGAGTTTGACGCTCGGTCACTTTCCGACACATCAAACGAGTTTCGTTCCCTCTCCTCGGCATCGCCACCCTACTTCCCTACCCCCTCCCTCTCCTTTGACTCAGACGGGGTTAGTATTTCCTCTTCGGACTCCGGCCCTCCTCTTTACAGCCTCCTCTCACGCGCTAACTTCTTCGGCGAACTCCAGGACTCCTGCTCGCCTACGATCTCTGGCCCCGGCGACAGCCGCCCCTTCTCCCGTCCTCGCGTCACCAGGGACTCCCTCTTCACGTCTCCCTCACCTCATCTCCCTAATCGAGTGGTGGAGCTCATCGAACCGGGCATCATCATCAAACCCCATACTCTCGCTCCGGCCCGTCCGCCTTCCTCTCTACGTGCCTTCTTCGAAGACGCAGCCGCGGAACTGGGTTCATTGGACATCTCTGACGGACTTCCTGCCTTCATCACCGTCATTCCCCAGCCCGGCCTCGCCGTCCCTACGGTCATCCACGTCCCGCCCCCTCCCCCTCCTCCCTCGTCCAGCTTCTCTTATCACCCTTCGGAACACAGGGATGTTCTCCGTGACATCCTGAGCGGTCCCCCTGAAGTCATTCCCGATAACAATGACAACCAGAATGACGAGAATCAGCCCGCTTACGACGACAGCTCCTAAGAAGGCAACGCGGACCAGGAATGAGTTAGTCCTGGCCTCGACCCCCTAATGTAGGACGAGGACCCCCTTAATCCTGACGCCCACCTTGACGTTCGCACGCACATGTCCTTCGACTCAGTACATCCCAACTCCCACAGCCTCCTCCCTCCTCCCGCCACCAATTTGGATTCGTCGTCAGTGGCCAGAATACATCATCATTAACAAAGTTGATAATTTCAATTTATCTGAAGGGTAATACAAATTTAATAAATATATATCGAATAGAGTCGTCAATCGTATTTATAAGCCCCTGGAAGCAATGGGTCTCGGAGATTAACAACTTTTCAGATTGTTTCTTGTTCATTCACTTTGTTTAGCTTGTCATTTGCGCCAGATACACTCGAGTTTTTTCCAAGATTGTTTCCTGCAGTTTCATTTTGTTTAGGATGTGTCTCACCTTATATATACTGTTTTCCTTGCCTAGTTTCTGCATTATTAGTTGAAAATGGAATCTTGCCGAAACTAGTCCGATAGTTATAAATAAAATCTTGATTCAAATATTGTGGTTTACCATAATCTTTCACTGATATACATCACGCGAATGTGATATATTCCATTCTCTCTCTCTCTCTCTCTCTCTCTCTCTCTTTATATATATATATATATATATATATATATATATATATATATATATATATATATATATATATATATATATATATATATATATATATATATATATATATATATATATATCATTATATTTTGAAACCATTTGCAGAAATCCCTCGGTGCCATCCCTTGATGGAAGTTTTTCATAAAACGGAATTTAATACAAAATTCAGTTCTGTGTAGAGTATTTAATATATATACATACATACATATCCCTAATGTTCGAACTTTAAGTGAGCTACTTGCGACAAATATAGTGTAGCCTACAATTTACAGTGTTACCCATATACCCGGACAGAGATAGAGAGTCAATGACCGCATGACACAGATTCACAAGTCCCTCGATGTCACAAGTTATCCTATTGAGTTCGATTTGGGGCTTTTCTAATTAATGCTTATGCCCGATACCGCAAGTGTCATTTTCTATCCTCTTCTCGGCAGTGGAGGTCATATCGAGTGAGGTTTGACTCATCTTTGCCATAACGGCGACGAAAAAATGCAACCCATTAAGCATGCAAAGCAAAGAAGGAGGAAAGGGCGCAAAATTGGAAGAATTTAATGAGAGAAAAAGAGATGCAGAAGACAATGTGTGATCGTTTTCGAAGTCTTACTGGAAGATTTTGTGCAACTAAGCACAGCGACTCATAAGTGCCCAATTTTACTTCCGCTTCCACCCTTGCCTTATAGTTTGCTCTTTCTCTAGGTGGCATCTGCCAGTGGATCCTGTTTGTATGATTTTTATAGAGCTAAACCCTGTATTTTATTGCTTAGTACGCAACTAGAACTACTAATTGCCCGTAATATTCAACCCAAATAACGATGACGCCATTATTTTTTTTCAATATGCTTTAAAGGACAATTTCCTTGACCCTCTTTGCTTCCCTTCACTTCCTTACTATACAAAATGACTGGACTCAGTTTATCTGCTTATCCTTCCCAGTCGTGGTCGTCAGTCATAATTGCCCGCCTTGATTTATTGAAGAGGCGGAACATACAGTTATCCACGAGGTTGAGGTTCCGTAGTTACGAGCAACCGTGAGATGGGTATAGATACGAAGAATAACAACAGAACTCGAGTGAAGAAAGCTAAATAAAATAGGTTCAGAGTAGAAGAAGAATTTATATTACTACTATTAGCTGAACTAAAAGTGGTTGGAAAGAAAGGGTTTAAAAGGAAAAGACTAAAATTTATCAACGCTGATTACCTAATTGTTGCTAAATCAATTATTTTCAAAACTCTAAAACGAGTTCTTCTCGAGTTCAAATCTATCCAAGTAGGAAGGTCCAGTTTTCCGAAAGATGAAATTAATTACCCCCACCCCCGTATGCATGACGTAACGCGATGGACTCTGTTTAAGGGCCTTCATCTCATTTTTGAGCTTAGTCCATGTCGATTCGTAGTGGAGTAAACATGACGGCCTTCGTAAGTGCTTGTCGGGCGAGAGCTCAGTGACTGTTGTTGATAGGAGATCAATAGAATGATTTATGCCATTTATAGGCGCTTGAGTTTACTCATCACAATAGTTGCAACAGAGTCCTTTGAGATAACTTTTAAGTCCTCTTTTCTCTGGTAGATAGTGAAAATATAATTTGATTGCAGAAAAAAAAGACGAAATGGGTGGTGGTACTCAGTGGGTCAGAGAGTCCTGGGTGCAAAGAGAGAGAAAAACAAGAGTGACGAAAAGCAAACCTTGTCACCTCTAAACATGGGTTAGAATGTGAAGCTTGTACATTAGAACATATAGACTTAAAATGTACTGGATCCCCTAGTGAACTCCAAGATAAGCAAGGGGAGAGGGGGCATCAAGAATTATGATTCTAGTAGATGTGATATTGGGTACTTTTTTACCATTGAAGTATCGTTAGGGGGAAATTTTTATAGAACGTGTGTGCGTAGACATAAATGGACCAAATTTGGTTAATATATAAGAAAAATTTATTTACTTTACTACTGTTCTTTTCGTAGATTTGGATCACTTTATTTAGTCTTTTTTTCAATATATATTCTTGATAGATTCGCCTACACTGGGCATTCGAGGCAATAAGTAAAAGTAGTCCGTAGACTTTTAGGACCATTTTTCATGCATCTTTTGAAATACAGCCAATCTGTCTACACATTGGCAGGGGTAGGTTAAATAACCCACTAAGGTTATTTAACAACAGACAACTTTTAAATAGCCATAGAATCCTTACAAGCTATAACAATGTAACAAAATTATGATTAACACAGCCAGGAAACATTTTTTTTTAGGTCAAAGAGAAAATAATCATTCCTCACTGTGGAACAAACAATCCATTGGATTTATTTAAATCCTATTCATAACTATTTCTCAGCACGTTTGAAGCAGATGCGTTTGAACTTTGGTACTCGTCTCTTTTCATCTGAGTTCTCCTCTTCTCCTTCTTTATTGATGCCTTTGCAAAGACCCTTAATCCAATCTCTCATATGGTTATTTGCATATGCTTTCTCTCATTCTCGCTCTCTTTACACCTAACCATTTCTTTCTCTCGTTGTTAAGATGGATACTTGTATGTTGGCAAGAAGGGGTTAATTCCAGTCTTATTACAGGTGTAGGGGTTACAAATGACCCGGCTTAGTTATGGAGCCGCGGAGTCCATAACTCTTGGAGATTGTTTAATAGGGAGGAAATAATGCATTCAGTTTCGAAGGAGGAAGAGGTATTTACGCAACGATGTATAATCTAAACATCGTGTTGGACATGTGTTTTTTTTAGAAAATACGTTAATATTATCATTTACATTCAGCATAAAGCATTATGTCGTTTGTTACTACACTTTCCTTTATGGTTTATTTATTTATTTAGCCCAATATTTCGTTACGGATGAACTCGGAGTAATGGACTGAAGCCAGAAATTGGTTCAGATAAAGTTGAAGAACAAAGATTATTCTCTATTTTGCTTCCAAAATTTTATATCATCATTTTAATTCCATTATATTAATTTATGGAAGAGGAATAACCCATATTGTAATATTTCTTAGATTCCCGAGAAGCAGCGTAAAATACATGAGTTAAAATCTTGTGACTGAACTAACTGAAAAAAACGCCATAGAATTTTTGAGAATTCACTCTTAAAATTTACTTATTTTTTTCATTTTATTTGTTATGCCTAAATGAATATTTTATTTTACCTTGCAGAGTCTTAATTAACTAACGAGATACAGGCTACAGTTAGTGACTGAGGAGGGGGAACAGTCGATTGAGATTGGAGGGCGAGGGTATAAAAAAATTACAATTAGATATGTATATGAAGCTCCTTCCATGCCTCACAACACCCTCCTTAACGTAAACAGATCCTTGCAATTCAAACATTCAAATCGTTCCTCGTACATGTGGGTATTTTAATCTCCTTGTACAAAGTTATTCTTTGTAATTGCGTTTTTGATCTTCGTGTAAGAACTTGTTCCCCGTAATTGTCTTTACATTAAACTATTATATATCACATGATAAACATTTACATTAGATGCCAATCTCTATTGAAATTTCGAGCTAGATTACCCCAAAGGAAAATGAAAATGTGGTTCCAGGCACTTTCACTTTTTCCAAAAACCCCATGAATGTAGTCTCGGCTTACGACGAAACTGCTTGGAATCCCATTTTTTTATTTTCCTTAGTGATTCACCTGAAAAACGATATCATACAAAGAGAGAAAAAAGACAAGTAAGAGGAAAAAGTTCGTACACAAAGATAAAAGACTCAAAATTACAAAGAAAAACTTCATACAAGAAGATCAAATACCTAACAGGTACGATAAAAATACGAGGAATAGTTCGGAGAAATATAACAAATAGCCACAAGTACGAGGAACAAGTTCGTACAAAGAGAACTAAAGACTCCATAAGTAAAAGAAACAAATTCGTACAAAGAGAACAAATAGGCACAATCACGAAGTTCGTACAAAATAAAAAAACGATTAAAAACTAAATACTTTTGTAAATCTTCATTATTGACATGTGCGCTCTTCAGTAATCTTTACCTCCTTCCCCAAGGCGTCTACCTCCGTCAATTAACAGTGAAGAATCTTCTGGAGAGTTGCACACCTTTTCAGGTGATAGCACCTTGAGTAGTTTATACTGCTATCAACCATCCATGTATCGTCACTTCTTCAATTTCACGAACTTTCGATCTCCTTTTAAAACCTTTTTTGCGAAAATGCCCTAGTTGGGTCCCTGTATATGTTTCATGGAAGGAACCTTTTTACTTGGACAGATATTCACTTGAGCCCTCACAAACAGATAGAATATGAACAATCTTCTTCAGATAAAAAGTACAAACCTATGTTGCAATATGCATAACACACCAATTAATCCAACAATACCTATCAGATATACAGCATCCGCCAAGTGGATACAATACCTCATCCTTCACAAACCATGTCAACAAATCCTACACAACTACTATGCTTTCTTCACCACCTCTACCTTTACATCCCTTTACAGTGCTTCGCCTCCAAGCATTAAAAATAATTGCATATATGATGAGTTTCAACTTGAAATACTCACACAGACAAGCGCACACATGGTCAGTGGATTTGGAGTAGGGAGAAATTTTCCTTGGTAAATCCCGCGAATTAAAAGGGAAATTTCGGTGTTGACGTCTGGCGCAAAAGCAGTGGGAATACCAAGCATATTTGTCTTTGGCATTGCCAGACACTTGTCCCGTTGGCATAAGAGTGTTGGGAGCACAGGAAGTGTATCTCTGGTTAATGAAGTCAAGGTGATAGGAGCTTCAGCTGGATCAATAAATGAAGTTCCCATTTGATACTTTGAGAGAGTGCCTGAACAAAGGTCGTTTCCATCTCTATCTTTTGGCTAGTTTGTCTCTAAGTTTGTGTTGTTTTTTTTTATTTGCCGCTCCATTCTGATTGTCGCTCTTTCTGAGAGCTTTGCCGTGGATTGATGTATGTACGTCTATCTCAAGCTCTGTTTGTTTCTTTAACGTCGTTGGTTTGCCTTTCTTTATCTATTGTTGTGTATATACGTCTTTGCCTTTTCGTGTAAGTTTGCATACTCCTCATCGCATTTAGACTCGGATCCGTACAGTTTACATCTAGTTCATGCACTAGAGAACTCAATATTAAATGCACCTCTTCATAGTATGTGTTCCGTGCATGCTTTGTTTTAACTTCGGTTACTCAAGTTTAAGCTACAACTCGAAATATTTTATGACCAAGGAGACCCATTTAGTATAAACCTGCAAGCATAATTTGCACTGCATAATAAATTTATTTCTTTTCGCTTAATTTAAGAAGATGTCTGTACCACTGCAATATTAAAGTGGCCAAAGTAGTTTTAAAGATTCCGCACTCAAATGGTTCACACCATCTTGTAATCGACGATCAAAAGATTCATAAAATAGAAAAGCCTTTCGACTTTGACTAAAAACGGCCAAAGGAATTTGGCACTAAATAAGGAATGACTATTTACGCGTTTAAAAGGAATGGGGTGAAATAAATCACTTATGGAATTTGACACAGCGCCATCTTCCTTCATTCATCTGTGGACAGTCCTTAAATTTGTGTCATTTATATCTTAGTAACCTACAGTTTTCAAGTTCTTATAATCACTTTCCCCGGACTTTAGATTGCTAAAATATTACTTGTGATAATCCTTTCCAACCTCTTCCACATACTTTCTTCCTGCTAACATTCTAGGTTCATTTCTCGCAATTCTATTTTCTTATTTATGAGCACCGCATTTTAGTATGAATATACCCAACGGTTGGCGTAGGTTACATATCTATTGAAGAGCATAAAAAATAGTCCAAGAGAGAGAGGACAGGTTCTGTATGTCCAAGTCATCCCTACTGCTGGACAAGAAGCTGAGACAGTTAAGAGCGGAGTGTTTTTAGGATAAAGAAACAGGTTTACTCTCGAGGCTGAATAAAAGTTCATTTTCAAATTATTGATACATTTAACGATATACTTAAGCTCCATCTTCAGAACGAATTGTTGTATCTCTTAAAATGTCAAACATTAAGTGCAGACGTTTATATAACTTTGGCACTTTGAATTCCAGATTCTCAATAAAAGGTAAAAAAAAATGTAAAACATAATCTGCGTTTTTAATGAATTTATGACTAAGAGACCTAAATAATTTTATACTATTTGTATATAGATGCAAATGGGTTATTAATTGATCAATCTCAGGAGACTGCACCTCCGGAGACTAAACTAGTCGACCTCAAAGAGAGATTAGGAGCAACCTTGGTATTTACTGCTCGTTTATAAAAATTTGCAAAGGGTTCGATATTGGAGACCTATAAGAGAATCCAAGTTAGTCGGCGTGATCACAATGTAAGACAACTTAGGAAGACCATTTGTAAATTTTAAAAATGTATGTTCACAGATAAAAAGGATTTCACTTTGGAAGTGGCCACAAACAGAGATAGATACACACCTCGGCGCTATATCCTAAAACATTACTATTCAGCAGGAAAGTAACGGTTTATGCTGGAATTTCGTTGGAAGGCAAAACAGGAGATTTCATTATTTTGACACAAAAAAGTAAATTTTGTAAGGTACATCAGCCTGTTAGAAATTAGTTTATTTCCCAATTCTCGTTAGCCTCCTTGGTGACTAAATTTTCCAGTAAGATGGAGAACCTTCCCAAAGTAGCGTAGCAAACCAGAATTATATAGAATTATACAAGTCCTCCGTAAAAGGTGATTTACCACCTCGTTTTCTTGACTGTAATAAAATACACTAGAGTATAGTGGATTCACGCTTGGAGAAGGTTTACGACAACCAAAGAGTTGGATTCATTGAAAATGAACTTTATAAGAATAATGGTACTAATTTTAGACACGTTTGTAATTTTATCATTGATAAAACTATACTATTTAAACCACGGAAACACGTAGTAATCATGTTAACTAAATATATGTCAGTTAATGTGTATTGAATATTAGTTGTAAAAGGTTTCTTGTTTAAGTTATTCAGTTTTGAGTTTAGTAAACATTTTTTTCTGTCCACCTGACATATTCAAATCAAGGGAACGGAAATTGAGTTGCAATTGCGTTACAGAAATTAATTAACTAGATTTCTTCATTTCCTTCCTTTTACATGAGCTATTGCAAATAACCTAGAAGACATTCGTGTTTGCCTCCTCGCATGTTGTTAATTTTGCCTTATTGACTTCCATATACGATTAGATGAGTTATGTACGAACGCCAGGAAGTGGATTAACAAAGTACAGAGAGTGGTTGAATTTTCTGTGCTGGCAATTTGGATTATTAGCGAGATTTCTTTGGGCTCGCCACTTATTACTATGGATAACTAATTGATCCACCTCTCACCACCTTTTCGATTATGGTCAAAAGTGTTTCTTTGATTTTTGTTCAATTACTTCTCTATACCCAACTACTGGTGAATAACTAGTATCTACTAGGCTAAGCCCCCAAATTTGTCTAAATTTACTCGGTTAAGAATAGCAATCCAATATTTCCTTTGTCAAAAATAGCGATACCTGCAAGTTGCCTACTTTTGACATGATCCCATTTGTCTATCAGAGAGACAATTTATCCAATTTTGTTACTCTATTCTTCCACAGGGAAGACAACGCACGAACCTCACCTAACTGATTAAGTTATCAGCATTATAGTCTATTTTATAATGAAGTCACTCACATCGGTTAGTCTATAAAAAGAATTTCAAGTTTATTTGTCCCTCGTTTTCATTTCTTTACCCCGTTCCTTCACTTTATTTCATAGAAAAGTGCATTCTTTTCCTTTTTAGACTCTTTTGTAATTAAAACCCTTCCAGTTTAGTTTCCTTTCTTGTTGCTTATTTGTGAATAATCTATTCTTCCTGTAATCTTCATTTCTACATCGGGTTATTGATTTCACTAAAGAGCCTCTCGGCAAATTACCGAACAATAAACCATCCTTTTCTTATAATGCAGTAAATTCTCCTATTTAGTGACTCTATTGTGCCACTTCATTCGCTTCAGGCGAATTTAGAATTCACTCAAGGTACTATTTAATGGATGCATCGACATACTTTTTCAAATCACACTATACAATCTCACTCATTTTACCTTTTTCTTAGCTTGCTTTGCAATCGTAAACCCATTGACCTGTCCGAACTCTACATACATGCATGCTTTATATATGACTGCATTTCTCCTGCAATTCCTGAGTTCTTCTTACTTTAGACCCAGTAAAGCCTGTGCCTTCGAAATTGCTTTTCTAATTTTAATATAAATAGGATGGCATATTGAAAAGGATTGATAGTGGGTCGATTCTAGACGTTAAAAATATGATGGAAGCAATACTTTAAGATCTAAAAAAATACGTAAAGATGAACGTGAGACTTAAAAAGACAGAGCGAATGAAACAGGTGATAATAATCGTAAAAGCGACCATCGTTAGTTAGAAAATGAATAGAAAACTAGTGACAGTATACCATAAATTTCCTCAATCATTGTAATCACAGAAATTACTAAAGTTAAAAGTAATTTACACGGAGATACAGCCTAACATAATTGGTATGAGAAAAAGCATAGCAAAGATAAAGGGAAGACCTTTTTCCCTCTCTCACTGTTGTATTCGGTTATAGAAGGGTGGAAAACAACCTAGTAAGGTCAATAAAAGCGAATACCTAGGGATTTAAACTCAGCTAAAATAGCAAAAGAACTCAGCGGAACCATAGAGCTATTAACTAAGGCTATTTAGGGGAAGTAAAAAACTTTAAAAAAGTGGAATTAGAAACTATTTCAGAAGTTAGGGAATGGGAAGGGATTTTATTTGTCGTTCACCAGACTTGAAAGAGAGACGAGTAAAAGTAGAGCAAACGGGAAAAAAGAGGATTTCAACTATTGATAACAAAAGTAAATGGACCAAAAGAAACCGGCCATATATGTCCACTGAAGGAAAAGGAAGAGCAATTCATACAAAAACAAATCAGAACGTTCAGGGCTTTAGATGGATTTCAGAAGGAAGAGAAGAAACTTGCGATGAACAAGAATAAAATTAGAGGAAAGGAAACTTTAGGAAATTAGATGAGAAGGAAAGTGCACAAAGAATAATGGAAGAACAAATTATGTTCGATAGGGCAAATGATGTTGGATAAAGGTTGCTGGATTAATGATAAGTAAAATATGTGGTTTGATTTACATTCAATTAAAAAGAGTAGTTAGACTAACGCTAGATTAAAAATTGGTCATATTACCACTTATTAAATAATAGATGGATGGAAGTTTAAGTTAATAACTTATCTGTATTTAACTTTTATAAATTGTTTTAATTAACGCTTATTTTTTTAAAAGTGGCTAGATTAATACTTAAATTAAAATGTCTGAATTAAAATTTAAGCAAAGGGAATTGGATTGATACTTAATTAAAAGGGGTTTAGATAAGCACAATTAAAAGAGTAGTTTAGATTGACAATGAATGAGCAAAACCGAGGTAAGCACATTAGATAATAGCTATACTGATAAGTTCATACCAAAGAGCATGATGAGTATTGTTAGAAAAATATTTTCGATCTAGTAATTTCACCCTTTCCTCTCTCGTCTCTCTGACCGTTTTTGGGTGTGTCCACCACGCTTTGTCCGTCGATTTTGTTACATTTTGTGGGTATCCTTTTCTGTTTAAGGATCTGCGCTCTTTGCTTAGAATTAGGTTGTTGAAATACGATAGTTCCTTGCATTAATATTATAAAGTACGAACTTAAATCTTCCTTTGAGCATCATAGAAGTATACAAGTAAGAACAAAAAATTCAGATGCAGGATAATTTAGTTCCTTTATATGCCCTAATTTGACTATATATCCCCTTCAAAAAGCTCTGTCAATTACGAGTTCGAGTTTAAAAACATAGTTAGTTTAAGGCCACGAAATCTTTTCTTATATAATGAATTGAAAGTATTACACCTCTAGCCCTCGGTCAAAGTATTTATAAATTACGTACCGTACGAAAAAGATATGTCATTATGTGAGTGTATCCAACAATTGAGGAAGCAAAGGAGGGAATAACAAAAAATTAATTTGAGTAGGAATAAATGCTTAAATATTATTATTTTTTATAAGAAGTTTCGTGATCATTTTTTCGAATCGCTTGTATTGGTCCTTTCTTCAAGCTTCTTAATGACTTCTTGATCTTAGTAAATGGAATCGAAGGTTGATAAAAGTCAAATGCATTGTGCAGATCGAATGATATTGCCTAGAAAAGTGAACCAATCCTCCCAGTCTTGGTTCAATTCTAATGTTTCTTTTGTCTCTTCGCAGTTCTGGTTTCTCGTTTCTATTTCCTTGGTGGCTGCGCGACCTCAGACGATTTTTGATATGGCGTTTGAAGACATCGTACAACCCAGGGATCCCTCAACAAAAATACCAGGTGCAACCCCATCCAACACTTACCCTCTCTTTATCCATCCATTAAGCTTTGTTCCCGCCATTGCAGATCCACAAGCCTTTCTTTCTACCGCCCCCTTAAGTTTGTTTGCCCACAGCCGCATCCCTGGAGCTGTGCCCTTGTTTAGACCTCTGCAGGACTTCTCCTTTGTTCAGTTCGTTCAAGTAAGGCCGGGTTTCTATTTGTCCGAGCCTAATATCCGTCGTCCTTATGAACCTGAAGAAGAATTGCAGTTCACAAAAGTAGCAGCGCCAGAACCCGGGTTTGTGCCGATTCGCGATGCCCACGTACCACGAAAACCAGTCCAAGAGATTGATTCTCAGCCCCCAACAATCGAGGCGGAAGACGAGAAAAAGGTTGTTCGTGTAGTTCATTTCCCATCGGCAATTGGAGGGGATTCGATGGATTTAAGAGACACAGATGATTCATTGCCTTTCTCAGCCCCCGGGGGCATAGTAAAATCAGGTCAACCTCATATCACCTTCGAAATGTTCCAAAATGCAAAGGCGAGCCATAATCTTCGGTCACCTTCATCAGACTTAATAAGGGAAAGCGGAAAAGGTCCAGACATTATAGAGGTATGAGGCGATGAAACACATTTGAAAAGGGATTTTAATCTCTTTCAAAATGAGAAAAGGGCCTTTAAAGTAATTTCGAGAGCAATCCCTTGTTTTAAGGCATTTTTACCTAAAAAACATTTATTAAAGTACGTTGAATTAACAATAATTTGAGATTTGGGCAGGTTTCTTATATAAATTCCAAATTATTTAATATAAATTAATTCCTCTAACTCTAAGGTTAAAAGCTCTAAACCAACAAATGTATAGAAACAATTTAAAAAAAATTAAAATTATTAGCTTAAATCAGCAAAAAGCCTTCTCAACTCTTATTTATGAAGTGTTATACAGTGCCTCTTGTTAGTGAATTAAAAGGATTTTATAATGATGAAATTTTAAAATTTCACCATTCACCACCATTCACCATTTTTTTGCCTTGGTTTTCAAAATTAGGGAATATTTTTCGTTATTGCTTCTGGTATAGTGGGTGCGGAGCTAACACAGGGCACTCAAGTGCCTAAATACAGAAAACAAAAAGTACATATTCATAAGGTAGGTCAAATTATAATGGTGACATCTTATTTGTACAAAATATTCATTTAACTATGGATTATTTTTTTAACAAAGTCTACTTAAAACTCATGCCAAAGCATACAGATACCACTAGTTTTTTAAACCCATTTTTTCACTCAAAACACTGCTTGTGTATATGAAAACAACTCTCTATAAGGAGTTTCGATATTTTCAATTATTTTGGGGGTTAAATCATAATTTATTCTATGGACAGCAAATGGTTTAATAATTTTGCTTCTTCTGTCACAAAATTATATATTTTTAATGTTCCTTTAATTGAGATAGTCAATGACAAATATACTTCTTATGGAGAAGTGTTGTAGCGGTTTCTTTTTTTTTTACTATAAAATTACACCTCAATGAAACACGTAGTGTTTATTTAGTGCACACAGATATACTAACGCAAGTTACCATAAAATGCTTTAATACGAGGGCTATGGAACCTGTTTAGACTTTTTGTATATCCAAAAACATAAAGAATAATTCCTTGAAAGGAAAAGTGGAAAAGTTCGATTTGACTTATGGAAACTGTGTTTGATGGTAAATAAGACTTAATTAGCCATTATTTTTTCTTTTTCCTTTTAAATGCCTTTTTAAATGTTATAACCTATAGAGAATAAAATTGGAGCGGAAAAGGCTTTCAAAATATTTCTATTCTTGAACTTAGGAGTAAAATTGCTAATTAAATTACATGATAATTCTGCACTTTTAAATTGTGATCAAAATAAATTGTCCCTTATTTTAATCTCTTATTAATTAAAATAACAGGCAAGTATTGTTTTGAAATGCATGTCGTAAGTGGGTTTTTTTATTATTTTGTATTTAATTTGAATTTAAATTTCTTCGCTTTCTTCTAAACTGATATTTGAGTTTCTATATTGACATATATGTTCTCTCATGGTGTCCATTTTACATTAACTTACACATGAGCTATATCCACGTTTCCAGAACGACAAAAATATAAACTAGATTAAATCTTTCATAATTTTTTTAATTTGTTTTATTAAAAATTTTAAAAAATCAACTCTAGATAGACTAATGACAAGCGATTGTAGAGGGAAAAGAAGGAAAAAATATACGTGAAAGAAAAGATAGAATTGTCAATGCACGAACCAGGTAAAATGAGCTCTGATGATCAAGCTACAGAGCAACCAATTCAATATTTTTCACACATTTCTAAATATTAATGTTTTATAAAAAAAATGAAGGTGCTGTCGTATTCTGCCCTTAATAGTTTAAAGGAGTGATTTAATAAATTGAAAAGCAGTATTAAAATTCAAGGAAACTAATTAAAATAGCTTCAGGTTGGAGGTAAGATAATATCTCAATAGCAGTAAAACGTCCTTTTCATTAATTGATAATGATAATGGAGATTATGTAGGAACGCGACATTTATTTGAAGCGTGTGAACATCTATTTCTATTTCTAATATTTAAGGTAAAGTGCAAGCTCTTTACCCTGTATTCGTGATGTCCAAGATTAGAATATGGCTAATTTTTTACCTAGCAAAGGAATGTGCTTGTGTGTTGCGCCTTCGAGACTGGCTCGGTTCATGAGATTTGAATCAGTCTTAGCCATCTTTCCTCTTATCATTTGTATTCACTTTCATTTTATTCTTTGTTTTTTCGCATTATCACCCATTGAAGTTTACTTTTGCTCTTGTCAAATTCAATTTTCCATTTATTCCAAGGAATTTCTTAATCAATCTAGCAAGACAGCTTTTTCACGAGGGAAATTATGATATAGATGTTTTGAAGGATTGCAGAGGTGTAGTTGAAAACGCATGACGCCTTCCGGGTTATCCTATGAACGCGTCGAGACAGACAGACCTTGAAGGTCTCTTGTAACGCGTGGATGATTGGCTGAAAAAGGGCAAGGGGAAGTGCACCCACAATCGATCACGGACTAGGATGAATAATGCGAATAGCCCATCTCTGATCTACTTTTTTGAGTATCGAAGCATAGCTTCAGTCAACATTTCCACGAATTCTGTAATACGGAAGAGTGGCGTAAGGTTATTCACTCTCGTTTGAGGGAGCGGGGGAGAGGTGGAGAGCTATAGGAAAATGAAGGGGTGGAAAATCTTTTCGCATGTTCGAATTCATTTGGTATGATGGAAATGGAGTATTAGGGAAGTAAAATATGAATCGAAGCAGGGTATTGAAGTAATTAAATTAAATATGATTTAATATCCTTTTATCCTATTCAAATGTTGCTGACACTTTCTGTTGTGAGGTAATTTAGAAGGAGTTGTGGGTTTTGATGTGATAGAGACTTTTGGTTCTGAGATATTGGCTTGTAATTTTCTTAAATAATAAAAATAATAATGATGGGTTCGCTTTTTATTTTCCATTCAAAGTGGCTATGATCGCTACTAGCACCAACCATAGTAGCATTAAACATACCGGAAAGAGCAAAGTTGTACAGAATTGAGTACCCACCGGAAATACATGTAATAATGTCAAATTGGCTGAAACTGAGGCTTAAAATTATAGTGAAATATCAAGATAGTTGGAACTGCAAAATTAAGTACGTTGCAAACTGAAATATGGCAGTAATTGATATTTCACTAGAATTTTAAGCCTCAGTTTCAGCCATTTTGAAATTATTGCATGTATTTCCGGTGGGTCCACGATTCTGTACAACTTTGCTCGTTCTGGTATGTTTAATGCTACTATGGTTGATGCTAGTAGCGATCATAGCCACTTTGAATGGAAAATAAAAACAAACCTATTATTATTTTTATTATTTAAGGAAATCACATTATCATTTCTGTACTTTCTCTTGTGAGGTAATTTAGAAAGAAGTTGTGGGTTTGATGTGATAGAGATATTTACTTCTGAGATATTGGCCTGCGATTTTCTTAAGTAATACAAATAATAATGATGGGAGAAATAAGGGAAAAGAGTTACATCATTCTCATAAAAAAACTTAGAAGGAAATTTGTCGAATCTCTGCTATTTGTCTCTTTCCCCTTCACCATATCTTCTAGAATTATAAGATTAGCCTAGTAATTAGATGCTTAATTATTTCTTAGATTGGCCTCACTTAACTATTATGAATTTAGCTGCATATTTTTATGTTTACTAATGTAGGGGTGTTATATATAAGAGGCAAGAAACCGCGAAAAGAACTCTGCACCTGAAACCCACTAAAGAACTGCAAAAGGTTCAAATCTGGCAAATAGGGAGGCCAAGAGCTTGGTCGATTACCATTGATTAGAAAAAATATTTGGAAACTGTTTAATTATGACAGAAAAGGGACAAGGTGCACCATCGTTCGGCAATATTGTACAGACGAAACCTCATACTTATTTTTTTTTTTAAATAACGCGATTGTTATATAACTCAAAAGTTTTCTCATGATACGTATCAAATAACGCTTACGTTTCCTACGGATAGTACACACCATGGTTCGCATCTCACGTGAAGCTGAAGATCCACCGACTGTTTAGGTTACCTGCTAAATCTACTCCTGTGTCTCCAGCTCTGCTATCTCTACCCTTTACCATTCCTCTCACTCACTATCCACCACTTTGTTTGCCGCTAATGCCGAAAACTATATGTACTCTGGTTACCTCGGTATTAAAAGCAGTTAGTCCTCATTCACATTGAAAGAGAAGCATCCATTGAAGTGGACCTAAAAGAAGAACACGGTCATGATCCCAGTTCTTCTGTGAAACTCGGTTGACGTGACCTAATGGTCTCATTTTATGTTGTGGATGAAGCGTAAGGTTTGATTTTTCACCCTTTGCATTTGACTCATCCTGCTGCCCGATGATGTACTGAGTGGAGCTTCTGTGACATCAGGATCGTTCTCACTAGGGACATGTACAGTTTCTTCTTTTATTTGCGTTTAGAATTCAAAATCGATATAGTTTGGTAATTTCCAGTTTCCCAACTTGAATCTTGCAGTTTATATGGCTTCCTGTGCTGTGCTTGATCCTGAAGCCACTAAATGGCAAAATTAGGGCCGAGAAATGGCAAATGAAGTTTAACATAGACAAATGTAGTGTACTTAGTATAGGTAGAAATAATCCATTGAATAGTTATAAATTAAATGGCAGAATTTTAGGGAGGACTGATTGTGAGAGAGACTTGGGTATTTTGGTAAGTTCAGACCTTCGTCCTAGAAAGCAATGTCTAAATGCTAAGAATAAAGCTAATAGGATATTGGGATTCATTAGGAGGAGTGTAAGCAATAAGAGTGCTGAAGTCATTCTAAAACTGTATCTGGCGCTAGTTAGGCCTCATCTAGACTATGCAGTACAATTTTGGTCACCATATTATAGGAAGGATATTCATTTGCTTGAGTCTGTGCAGAGAAGGATGACAAAGATGATTGGTGGGCTAAGGAACTTACCCTATGGTGAAAGGCTCAGAAAACTAAATCTACATACATTGGAAAGGAGAAGAGTCAGATGGGAATTGATTGAAGTCTTCAAATGGGTAAAAGGATATAATAAAGGGGATCTGGGTAAGGTTCTTATACTTAGTGAACATGACAGGACACGTAGCAATGGGTTTAAGCTTCATAAGTATAGGTTTAGGAAGGAGATTGGGAGGAATTGGTTTACAAATCGTGTGGTAGATGAATGGAATAGGCTCACTAGGCATGTGATAGAAGCCTCCTCTCTGGGTAGTTTTAAGAATAGATTAGATAAATATATGGATGAAGCTGCTAGATGGGACTGACTTTTTTTTATGTACATATGTATATATTTTTCTAAGGAGTGGGAAGATTATATTTTGCGGTTGCATGAATGGACATAATCCTCTGGATGCATTTCATGTATATTGTAGATTAGATCTGACGAACTCCTGTTAAGGGTGACAATGTTGATGACTTTTCTCTGGTAAGAAATCTTTTGTGTGTTGAATGGAACAGGAGCTGCCAAGTGTAGGCCATGAATGGTCTTTTGCAGTCTCCTTCTTTTCTTATGTTCTTATGTTCTTATATTGTTTACCAGTCCGATGGGCTCCGTTTTCAGTCTGCCCATCGTGACTGTGTTTAATTTAGTCCTATTCGTTTGGATTTTCCACTTTTCACTTCGAAGCTGGAGATATTTTCGGCCTCAACTGCAGTCGCCATCGACATCACCCTTCCAGATCTTTTTTGGAGGCTCACAATCTGGGCGATGTAGTCCGCATACTGTACGCTGAGTGTTTGAGGGAAGAGCAGTTTTGGAATGGAGGCGTAAAGAGAGTGCGACTCATGCACTCTCTTCGGTGGACCTCGGATAGCAAGTCAAATACGGCTCTGACGTGATCCCGAATGCTATCAATGCTCTCCTGCTGGTGAGGTAGCTGTGGAGGATTTTCCCGAAATGGGGGGGTCAACTCGAGACTCGAGATCTTCACCACATTCACCTTGCAGCCAGTGACTAGCCCTTTAGCCACATACTGGTATTGTTTTTCATTTCTGTCGTTTAATTTTCACAAATTCGGCAGTTATGCTTGCTGACTTTATCACTAATATATAATATTCCTCGTGGGAAAACATTCAATATTATAAATTCCAAAGTTTGACTGCAGTTGGCAGATATTAATTAATGATGGCTCTGGCTATGAGTCATATGAAAAAGTAGGTACAAAAATAAACTTTAATATATACACAGTTAAACACAATAAATAGATTAAATGAAATAATGACAATAAATACTCTATTTATTTAAGACCATTACTCAGAGCGGCCTCTACAGAAGGCAAGGGGGGCGAGAGGCTATACGAGCCTCTGTGCAAACACACGCAGGGATGACTGGCGGGAATAGCCACAGATGATTTTTCTCAGCCTGGCTTGGGTTCGAGGCTTTAAGAGATGAAACGGGGGATCGGATGGTTAATCAAGGGGCTTCAACCATGGGAAGTTTAACCTCTAGTACTAACACTAACTGGAGAAAGTATTCGGGCCAAACGAAATGTACCGAAACCAAAGATGGGCCAATTGACTGGGGCTCAGATCCTTCAGTATAATTCTAGCCTTCCGCTCGTCGAGAAAAAGGAGCGCGGTCGAGAATAGCGTGTTTCGTTGTAAAAGGCAGCCTTATACTGTCGATGTCCTATTGGGACCAACAATATATAGGGAACAGCCAGATCCGTTACTGCTTTGTTTAAAAGGTGGGGGGCGTGGGGGGAACTCTCCATGAACCAATACAGGGCTTGAGGGATGGGAGACACTCACGTGGGTGTTTCTTGATAAGACCCTAGGAGTCGACAGATGCGCGCGTTTGAGATTCCAATCCCTCGCTTATCACGGAAGGCAGTTCGATATTCTGCCTGTTATCACGGCCCTTGCTCACGTGGACTAACCTCAAGACTGACCTCGTGGTTTTGACGGGCCGCAAGGAGCCTCTATTATCGAGAGATTTCATAGAAATAAGAAAGAAACGGAGTAGCTTGTTTATTTTACCAAGAGGATTAGGTGCGGAGAGGGAAGACAATCTTGCATAGGTTTGATTTGTAGACGAGTGTAAGGGAATGGTCACTCCCCCCCCCCACCCCGTTCACTCGTGATGCAGTCCCAAGGCGGTTACCGCAAGGACATCCGCCCCAGGCATCGGCGAGCCTAAAGCGTAACCACAACGTGGCACAACTCGGTGCCATGAAAGACCCTAAAGGTCAAAAAGGTAAGATCTCCCCCAGGAGAGTGAGATCCAGTTTCACGTTGAACAAGAAATTAGAGACGGGTTCCTCCCAATCTCGATGGCTAACGAGGAGCCGATGTTTGACTTCGTGGGAAAGACCGTTGGGAAAAAGAACTCTCCTGGGGCCGTCCTCAAGCCCCTCTCCCCCTTACCACTCCCCCAGTGGGGGTGCGAGGTATAAATGAGGAACTGAGGAAAATCGAGGTAGTATACGTCAGGCCAGGTGACGAAGTCCTCGGATCCAAAACCGAGCTACCTAGACTGGATTGGTAGTATACGTCAGGCCAGGTGACGAAGTCCTCGGATCCAAAACCGAGCTACCTAGAGTGGATTGGTAGTATACGTCAGTCTCTAGGTGACGAAGTCCTCGGATCCACAACCGAGCTACCGAGACTGGAGAGGTAGTGTACTTGGTTCGCCAGACCAAGAAGTACCCTGCAAGAGAGGCAGGGCTACCTACCTTAAGGGGCTAAGAAAAAGCTCATCCTCGAGCTAAGTCCTTGGTTATCAAACCAAACGATAAGTTAACTTTGGTAAGTCAACTTACTCTCGCCAGAGAGACTCCTCATATCCTGATGCACCTTAAACACCAGGGGTATTCCTCGTCCTTGAGGAATTAAGAAGAAGAAGGAAAAGGCTCCCCCTCGAGCACGTTATTCGGTGGCCACACCAAACTTTAAGTAACTTATTCTCGCCAGAGAAACCTCCCTCCGTTATCCTCGCCCTTGAAGAAGACCCTCCCCGAGTTCAGTCCTTGTCCATAAGGAAATAAGTAACGAAGGAGAAAAGCTCCTCCTCGAGCTCGTTACTCAGTGATCACACCGCACTCTAAGTTAATTTGATTTAAGAAACAAGTTCGACTCACTCTCGCCAGAGAGACCACGACTGCCTAGGTGTTGCATAAAGCATCGTATTGGTTCTCGTCCATGAAGAACCCCCCCACCCGGAAGAACGTGTGGACCCCCCAGCTGCCACCCTCGCCAAAACAACCGTGTGATCTAGCTCATCTTCAGCTGGCCGGCGGCACGCGTCAAGAGTAAATAACATTTCTGAGGCCTTTAAACTCCACCTGAGTCCGTAAGCCTAATTCTTATATTATTGTTTTGTGTAGAGAAAACGTTAACCAAATTTTGGAGGGTGAACTAATTTAATTAATTTTTGTTTAGGTTAATATTCAGAGTATTGCTGTAGTTAATGTATAAAGGTTATGTATTCAATTGATAAAGATAAAATATAAGTTTATTTTGTGAATTAGTGGGCGTTTCTTTTATATCCTTAGGTGTTGCAGAACGGCTCTGTTCTTTAAGATATTCTTATAATATCAATATATTAGACACTCTTAGCACTCTTAGAATAGAACAAAAAAAAGGGGGGGGGCATTCTACGACACTAAAAAAAAGTGGTGTCAGGTAAGTAGGGTTTTTATCAGAAAGAATTCTACGACATAATTAAAGTGGTGTCAGGTTTTGTGGGTTGTTATTAGAAAGAACTCAGCAGTGTCAAATTAAGAAAGAGCCAACACGTAAAGGAATATCAGATCAGGAATAAGAGAATAATTGACGAGAGGAAAATTGGTAGAGTTAGGGGTGGTAACAATCTAAAGGTAATTGGTAGGTCAAGTGGTAATTTTGTTGTCGGGAGTGGTATTTCAATCAGCATAGTAGTGGGATTAAGGGTAAGTTATGCTGAGCGCTACCTGGTGAGTGGCGGCATAATTATCTGAAAATACAGAAAGGAAAAATCGACGGACCAACACGAAATGGATCCAGTCAAAAGATTTTACCAACAAGCCCAAAGTCTGGTACTTGAAGGCACAGAAATGCATGACTACGTCATGGCAGAACTAAGAATAGATTGTGTAGAAGAAGAAAGAATTTGGGATATAGAAAAAGAACAAGAATTAATAAAGTTTGAGAGAGAAACAGAGGATATAATAAGAGAGGATAAAAGAGAACGTGAATTAATGGAAATATGGATGAACCGGAAAAGTGAAGAATCCCGAATACAGCGGAAAATAGAAACAGAGGAAAGAAGAATGCTGAGAGGAGGTAAAACAAGCGAAAGAATAATACTGTTGAAAAGAGAAGCACGAGAATTCAGAATAAGGACAGAAATGGAAGATGAAGAAAGAAGACTAAAGATAAAGCTGGAAGATGAAGAAAGAAGAACTCGACGGGAAAACGAAATAGCGAAAGCAGAACAAGAAGCCGAGGAAAGGAGAATGAAGATGGAAAAAGAGTCGAAAGAGAGGAGAATAAAGATTAAAAAAGAAATAGATGAAAGAAGAATGAAGAGGGAAAAAGAACGTGCTCAAGCTGAAAGAGAAGAGAGCGAAGAAAAGGAAAGATTGCTCGCACTCGAAAGAGCACCTATCGAGAATCTCATAGAGGCCGAGGAAGTTGTAGCCCGGCCTGGACCTAAGAAAGGACCATCGAGGGAAACCCAGCCAAATGGGGTAACGATGGAAGAAATAGGAAGTAGGAATGAGGTACCAGCAGGAGTACCTAAGGAAGAACCTACGAGGAGAACCCAGCCAAATGGGGTTATCAGGGAAGAAGAAGAAGGTAGAGTAGAGGTACGAGCAGGTGTACCTGAGGAACTACCGGCGAAGAGAAGCAAGTCAAATGAGTTGACAAGGAAGGAGAAAAGAGGTGCTATTGCGATACACCCAGGTAAGACTAATCAAATGGTAGACGCGGATGAGTATCCCCTACCCCTAGTAGTCTCCTCCCCGAACGGAACGTCCACAGAGTTACCGCTAAATCGCCAAGTCATAGTGAGCACCACGCCCATTAACGACCTCGCGGGGAAAAGTTTTCTCGATCCCCAAAGATCGAACCCAGACACGATCTTCCCGTGTACCTGGTTAAAGGAGAGCTATGGGACTCAAGTTCTCATCAATTATGCCCCGATGCAACAGGCCGCTCTAGCCATAATGTTCAATTTAAAGGTAGTCAAGTACCATAAGAAGGGTAATTCGAGTAGGTTGAAATACCGCTACCATTTAGTAACATACTGGGGTAGACTCAATAACCCGAATGGCCAACTCAGGCGCGGTAAAGTATTGGTCTTAGAGCATCATTTTAGGATCAGCTACATCAAAGGAACCGATAAAGTACAGCTGCTCTATAGGCGGAGACGAAAAACCATTTAGGGTTATTTCAGTACCTAATGAGCGTGAAACCATGCTTTCATTTGTTGTACGTGTTAACATTTATCGGTAGGATTTAAGTTCTCAAAAACTTAGAAAGGTAAGGAAGTAGCTTGTTTTGTTGTTTTTTTTTGTGAGTAAGCGATGAATTAAAGTTTTTTAATTTTCTATGTAAAATTGTATTGCGAGTAGGTCTAGCTCGACACATTGCCTGTGTAAACGCGCGCGTGGGCGCTCATGTGTAAGGAAACTTAATGTAAGAGAGGGCTCAAAGAAATACAACTTTGATAAGCTCGACTAGGTTAAGTAAGGTGTTTTGAGTTCCCGGGAGCATCCCCCGCTCTCCATTAAGTTCTTCGGTGGGAGGTGTGTAGGGGAATGGTCACTCCCCCCCCCGTTCACTCGTGATGCAGTCCCAAGGCGGTTACCGCAAGGACATCCGCCCCAGGCATCGGCGAGCCTAAAGCGTAACCACAACGTGGCACAACTCGGTGCCATGAAAGACCCTAAAGGTCAAAAAGGTAAGATCTCCCCCAGGAGAGTGAGATCCAGTTTCACGTTGAACAAGAAATTGGAGACGGGTTCCTCCCAATCTCGATGGCTAACGAGGAGCCGATGTTTGACTTCGTGGGAAAGACCGTTGGGAAAAAGAACTCTCCTGGGGCCGTCCTCAAGCCCCTCTCCCCCTTACCACTCCCCCAGTGGGGGTGCAAGGTATAAATGAGGAACTCTGAGGAAAATCGAGGTAGTATACGTCAGGCAAGGTGACGAAGTCCTCGGATCCAAAACCGAGCTACCTAGACTGGATTGGTAGTATACGTCAGGCCAGGTGACGAAGTCCTCGGATCCAAAACCGAGCTACCTAGACTGGATTGGTAGTATACGTCAGTCTCTAGGTGACGAAGTCTTCGGATCAAACCGAGCTACCGAGACTGGAGAGGTAGTGTACTTGGTTCGCCAGACCAAGAAGTACCCTGCAAGAGAGGCAGGGCTACCTACCTTAAGGGGCTAAGAAAAAGCTCATCCTCGAGCTAAGTCCCTGGTTATCAAACCAAACGATAAGTTAACTTTGGTAAGTCAACTTACTCTCGCCAGAGAGACTCCTCATATCCTGGTGCACCTTAAACACCAGGGGTATTCCTCGTCCTTGAGGAATTAAGAAGAAGAAGGAAAAGGCTCCCCCTCGAGCCCGTTATTCGGTGGCCACACCAAACTTTAAGTAACTTATTCTCGCCAGAGAAACCTCCCTCCGTTATCCTCACCCTTGAAGAAGACCCTTCCCGAGTTCAGTCCTCGTCCATAAGGAAATAAGTAACGAAGGAGAAAAGCTCCTCCTCGAGCTCGTTACTCGGTGATCACACCGCACTCTAAGTTAATTTGATTTAAGAAACAAGTTCGACTCACTCTCGCCAGAGAGACCACGACTGCCTAGGTGTTGCATAAAGCACCGTATTGGTTCTCGTCCATGAAGAACCCCCCCACCCGGAAGAACGTGTGGACCCCCCAGCTGCCACCCTCGCCAAAACAACCGTGTGATCTAGCTCATCTTCAGCTGGCCGGCGGCACGCGTCAAGAGTAAATAACATTTCTGAGGCCTTTAAACTCCACCTGAGTCCGTAAGCCTAATTCTTATATTATTGTTTTGTGTAGAGAAAACGTTAACCAAATTTTGGAGGGTGAACTAATTTAATTAATTCTTGTTTAGGATAATATTCAGAGTATTGCTGTAGTTAATGTATAAAGGTTATGTATTCAATTGATAAAGATAAAATATAAGTTTATTTTGTGAATTAGTGGGCGTTTCTTTTATATCCTTAGGTGTTGCAGAACGGCTCTGTTCTTTAAGATATTCTTATAATATCAATATATTAGACACTCTTAGCACTCTTAGAATAGAACAAAAAAAAGGGGGGGGGCATTCTACGACACTAAAAAAAAGTGGTGTCAGGTAAGTAGGGTTTTTATCAGAAAGAATTCTACGACATAATTAAAGTGGTGTCAGGTTTTGTGGGTTGTTATTAGAAAGAACTCAGCAGTGTCAAATTAAGAAAGAGCCAACACGTAAAGGAATATCAGATCAGGAATAAGAGAATAATTGACGAGAGGAAAATTGGTAGAGTTAGGGGTGGTAACAATCTAAAGGTAATTGGTAGGTCAAGTGGTAATTTTGTTGTCGGGAGTGGTATTTCAATCAGCATAGTAGTGGGATTAAGGGTAAGTTATGCTGAGCGCTACCTGGTGAGTGGCGGCATAATTATCTGAAAATACAGAAAGGAAAAATCGACGGACCAACACGAAATGGATCCGGGCAAAAGATTTTACCAACAAGCCCAAAGTCTGGTACTTGAAGGCACAGAAATGCATGACTACGTCATGGCAGAACTAAGAATAGATTGTGTAGAAGAAGAAAGAATTTGGGATATAGAAAAAGAACAAGAATTAATAAAGTTTGAGAGAGAAACAGAGGATATAATAAGAGAGGATAAAAGAGAACGTGAATTAATGGAAATATGGATGAACCGGAAAAGTGAAGAATCCCGAATACAGCGGAAAATAGAAACAGAGGAAAGAAGAATGCTGAGAGGAGGTAAAACAAGCGAAAGAATAATACTGTTGAAAAGAGAAGCACGAGAATTCAGAATAAGGACAGAAATGGAAGATGAAGAAAGAAGACTAAAGATAAAGCTGGAAGATGAAGAAAGAAGAACTCGACGGGAAAACGAAATAGCGAAAGCAGAACAAGAAGCCGAGGAAAGGAGAATGAAGATGGAAAAAGAGTCGAAAGAGAGGAGAATAAAGATTAAAAAAGAAATAGATGAAAGAAGAATGAAGAGGGAAAAAGAACGTGCTCAAGCTGAAAGAGAAGAGAGCGAAGAAAAGGAAAGATTGCTCGCACTCGAAAGAGCACCTATCGAGAATCTCATAGAGGCCGAGGAAGTTGTAGCCAGGCCTGGACCTAAGAAAGGACCATCGAGGGAAACCCAGCCAAATGGGGTAACGATGGAAGAAATAGGAAGTAGGAATGAGGTACCAGCAGGAGTACCTAAGGAAGAACCTACGAGGAGAACCCAGCCAAATGGGGTTATCAGGGAAGAAGAAGAAGGTAGAGTAGAGGTACGAGCAGGTGTACCTGAGGAACTACCGGCGAAGAGAAGCAAGTCAAATGAGTTGACAAGGAAGGAGAAAAGAGGTGCTATTGCGATACACCCAGGTAAGACTAATCAAATGGTAGACGCGGATGAGTATCCCCTACCCCTAGTAGTCTCCTCCCCGAACGGAACGTCCACAGAGTAACCGCTAAATCGCCAAGTCATAGTGAGCACCACGCCCATTAACGACCTCGCGGGGAAAAGTTTTCTCGATCCCCAAAGATCGAACCCAGACACGATCTTCCCGTGTACCTGGTTAAAGGAGAGCTATGGGACTCAAGTTCTCATCAATTATGCCCCGATGCAACAGGCCGCTCTAGCCATAATGTTCAATTTAAAGGTAGTCAAGTACCATAAGAAGGGTAATTCGAGTAGGTTGAAATACCGCTACCATTTAGTAACATACTGGGGTAGACTCAATAACCCGAATGGCCAACTCAGGCGCGGTAAAGTATTGGTCTTAGAGCATCATTTTAGGATCAGCTACATCAAAGGAACCGACAAAGTACAGCTGCTCTATAGGCGGAGACGAAAAACCATTTAGGGTTATTTCAGTACCTAATGAGCGTGAAACCATGCTTTCATTTGTTGTACGTGTTAACATTTATCGGTAGGATTTAAGTTCTCAAAAACTTAGAAAGGTAAGGAAGTAGCTTGTTTTGTTGTTTTTTTTTGTGAGTAAGCGATGAATTAAAGTTTTTTAATTTTCTATGTAAAATTGTATTGCGAGTAGGTCTAGCTCGACACATTGCCTGTGTAAACGCGCGCGTGGGCGCTCATGTGTAAGGAAACTTAATGTAAGAGAGGGCTCAAAGAAATACAACTTTGATAAGCTCGACTAGGTTAAGTAAGGTGTTTTGAGTTCCCGGGAGCATCCCCCGCTCTCCATTAAGTTCTTCGGTGGGAGGTGTGTAGGGGAATGGTCACTCCCCCCCCCCCGTTCACTCGTGATGCAGTCCCAAGGCGGTTACCGCAAGGACATCCGCCCCAGGCATCGGCGAGCCTAAAGCGTAACCACAACGTGGCACAACTCGGTGCCATGAAAGACCCTAAAGGTCAAAAAGGTAAGATCTCCCCCAGGAGAGTGAGATCCAGTTTCACGTTGAACAAGAAATTGGAGACGGGTTCCTCCCAATCTCGATGGCTAACGAGGAGCCGATGTTTGACTTCGTGGGAAAGACCGTTGGGAAAAAGAACTCTCCTGGGGCCGTCCTCAAGCCCCTCTCCCCCTTACCACTCCCCCAGTGGGGGTGCGAGGTATAAATGAGGAACTCTGAGGAAAATCGAGGTAGTATACGTCAGGCCAGGTGACGAAGTCCTCGGATCCAAAACCGAGCTACCTAGACTGGATTGGTAGTATACGTCAGGCCAGGTGACGAAGTCCTCGGATCCAAAACCGAGCTACCTAGACTGGATTGGTAGTATACGTCAGTCTCTAGGTGACGAAGTCTTCGGATCAAACCGAGCTACCGAGACTGGAGAGGTAGTGTACTTGGTTCGCCAGACCAAGAAGTACCCTGCAAGAGAGGCAGGGCTACCTACCTTAAGGGGCTAAGAAAAAGCTCATTCTCGAGCTAAGTCCCTGGTTATCAAACCAAACGATAAGTTAACTTTGGTAAGTCAACTTACTCTCGCCAGAGAGACTCCTCATATCCTGGTGCACCTTAAACACCAGGGGTATTCCTCGTCCTTGAGGAATTAAGAAGAAGAAGGAAAAGGCTCCCCC
Organism: Ceratothoa steindachneri; assembly: GCA_963969495.1. Lineage (NCBI taxonomy): Eukaryota > Metazoa > Arthropoda > Malacostraca > Isopoda > Cymothoidae > Ceratothoa > Ceratothoa steindachneri. The sequence goes on from OZ018327.1 coordinate 176,211,657, forward strand.
TCGAGCCCGTTATTCGGTGGCCACACCAAACTTTAAGTAACTTATTCTCGCCAGAGAAACCTCCCTCCGTTATCCTCACCCTTGAAGAAGACCCTTCCCGAGTTCAGTCCTCGTCCATAAGGAAATAAGTAACGAAGGAGAAAAGCTCCTCCTCGAGCTCGTTACTCGGTGATCACACCGCACTCTAAGTTAATTTGATTTAAGAAACAAGTTCGACTCACTCTCGCCAGAGAGACCACGACTGCCTAGGTGTTGCATAAAGCACCGTATTGGTTCTCGTCCATGAAGAACCCCCCCACCCGGAAGAACGTGTGGACCCCCCAGCTGCCACCCTCGCCAAAACAACCGTGTGATCTAGCTCATCTTCAGCTGGCCGGCGGCACGCGTCAAGAGTAAATAACATTTCTGAGGCCTTTAAACTCCACCTGAGTCCGTAAGCCTAATTCTTATATTATTGTTTTGTGTAGAGAAAACGTTAACCAAATTTTGGAGGGTGAACTAATTTAATTAATTCTTGTTTAGGATAATATTCAGAGTATTGCTGTAGTTAATGTATAAAGGTTATGTATTCAATTGATAAAGATAAAATATAAGTTTATTTTGTGAATTAGTGGGCGTTTCTTTTATATCCTTAGGTGTTGCAGAACGGCTCTGTTCTTTAAGATATTCTTATAATATCAATATATTAGACACTCTTAGCACTCTTAGAATAGAACAAAAAAAAGGGGGGGCATTCTACGACACTAAAAAAAAGTGGTGTCAGGTAAGTAGGGTTTTTATCAGAAAGAATTCTACGACAACGAGGAACTCGCTTGAGATGAATTAATGGAAAAGTCCCTAGGGTTCTCTGCTATTAATTTCGGAAGAATATGAAAAAATGAGAATAGGATTCCGTGGTGACTATTACAGTTAACACAATTTCTAATTAATTATTGCAATCACGAGAGCTAATAAAGATAGCAGCATAGTAAGAAGATATATTATAGTAGGTATTTTGACGGCATTCCGAGATAGGGTAAAAAAAAAATGTTGGAAGGCAAATATATATAACTGCTTTATATTGTGTATGTTTATAGAAGTAAAAGGAAAAAAACATTATTGAGTGCATTGTTTCCCATCACTTGAGAGCAAATGATTCATTTTAAGGATTTTGTTGATGAAAACACGTAGACAGCCTCACTTATGTGTCATTTGTAACCTCGGCAATGATATCGGAATCATTAGTCTCATATATGATCCTAACAGTAAATTAAAATCAGCGTTTTGATTCGTGGTTCGAGGTGATTGGAAAACTTTATCAATTTCGAGATTGTTTAAGGAAAAAAGAGAAACCATTATTAAGTTAAATATGAGAACACACAATGTAATTCGTGCTAAAGACTTTTATTCTATCTAAAGTTGAGATATTATTAGGATCTTCGCACTTGATAAATATTAGGGGCTTAATTTAGATAATTTTGAATTTAGGGGAGCGACGCCAGCCTCATTACCTGTAGAGAGCTCTCACGAGCAAAGGCGACCACAAATACCATTCATGGCCACAGTAAAGGCCAAGTAGGTGCCAAATTTTGTGAACGGAAGTTGGGTTTTAGGAAACCACAACAGCGGGTAAGGTCAGTAATTTGTCGCCTTTGAAAATTGTGAATTTCGCGCATCCGTGTTGTCTGGCGTCGGTTATATATCCCTCCTATCATAGTAAACCCAATTGTGCATTAACTATGAAGGAAACAATAACATGGCTGAATTAGATCCCCGCCAAAATTTGAAAAAGTTAGCTGTGCTTCTTGGTATTGAAGGCGGGAGTTCCATTCCAAAGATCTTCGAGTGTTTGAGTGTCAACATGAGGACGGTACAGAGGATCGGGAAAGAGTTGGTTGAGTCAAGCATGTGATTACGAAGAGAGGGCGTCTCTTAAACAACGAAGGCTACGTTATGTTTCCCTTTATCTTCTCGGAGAGCCTCATACTCAATATAGATGGCTACAGCATGTGCCTAGAAACTTGGTGTCTCCCTAGATCCATACGGGAGCCACTGGAAGGCCGTGCGTTTGACTGCAGGATTCTGAACCATGACACACAGGCTGGAAATCTAAGTCTGGGCTTTTAGACAGTTTCTGTGACCATATCTTTCCGAACACCTGGCCTCCCAACTCCAAAGAGAAAGAAAGAAAGAGAAAGAGAGAGAGAGGGATAGTTTGGGACAGGAGAAGACTTCTAAGAATAACAACAATAATAAGCATTTTGGTATGGCGCTCTTTGAGGCCAAGGATCATTACGGGCGCCTGTTTACCAAATAAAGAAAGGCTTGCGAGAAGAAATAGGTTTTCAAAGCATTCTTGAATATACAAAGGAAGAAGGAGGAGAATATGCATGCAGGTAGTTCATTCCTCTTTCTAGAAACAAATATAAGAAAGGGATTAGAGCTGAAACATAGGGGTCTCAGAGACATGAGTAGGTTCAGAGGAGAAACATGTTGCGGCGTTTAAGTTCTTATCTGTAAAAAGGCGTAAATTGAAAGAGATTCTGGATCGAATGGGCGGCTAGTACAGTTCATCGAGCCTGGAGAAGGAATGATAAAAGAAAACGTTCAGAAGAAAGCTGGATGCATAATTTTGAAAGAACTGAAGGGGTGAAAGAATGAGATAGCATGTGGCTAATATTAAGGAGATAGCAGGGAGTGGAATTAAAGTAATTATTACCATGGACTTTTCGAGATAAATGAGTATCTAAAGGGAAGCCAAGATTTTAAAAGTATCGAAAAAGGGAACGGCGGAACCACCAAGATTAAAGCAAACAAGGAATAATTTTTAGGCTCGAGTTTTGTAACGTTGACCGAGAGCCATTCGGTAATGATATCCTTATGGTGATAGAAGATTTCCACTCCTCCCATGAAACAAAGCGATGAATAAGATGATATAGATTTGCGTAAAATCGGCATTAAAACGGAATGATACACTAACGCGACACATAATAATGCTAAAGGGAAGGGAATATATAGGAAAACGGAGTTTAGCCAGAACCGAGATATCTTAATACCAAAATGCACTACTCCAGTCTCTCTCTCTCTTTCTCTCTCTATTTCTCCACAAGCTATATACACATGATTTAGCTCGAAAATAAAAGAAACAAAAGTTGAGAAAGATTTAGGAGTATACGAGTATATATCGAATGATCTTAAGTTTAGTCTTCAATGCATGAAAGCAGAAAAAAAAAGCTTCCAAGATCCTCGGATACATACATAAAGAGACAATTTAAATGGAGAAATGAAAATATCGTGCTAAATTTATATAATGCATTAGTTCGCTCAAATTTGAAATATTGTGCACAATTCTGGACGCCACATTTAAAGAAGGATATTGAAAGGCTTGAGAAAGTACAAGCAAGAGCAACAAAATCAATACAATCGTTAAGAAAACATAACTATGAGACAAGATTGAAAAGACTAAATCTCTTCAGCCTGGAAACGCGGAGAATGTGAGGCTAACTAATAGAAACCTTTAAGATATTGAGTAAGATTGAAAATGTAGAAGCTGGAATATCGTTCAAGTTCAATAACAATAAGAGAAGGAACAACAGGATGAAGCTAGTACCGTTGCGTTTTAGAAAAAATCTAACTGGTAACTTCTTTTCATGTAAAATTGTTAACCTTTGGAATAAGCTGGCCAGAGATGTAATATCTAGCAAAACTATAGATACCCTTAAGAAAAAACTAGGCACAATCATCCATACCCTCAGCTATTAAATCAAAATATAATGGGATTAGTTAATATTTATATAAATACAAATAAGTAAAATGACAAGATTCTCAGGATCGAAAAAATCTAGAATCAATATAGATACTCGTAGGTGTATAAAAATTAAATGACGAGATTGCAAAGATCGTAAAATAAATATTCTGTAAAGAATCTGTATGATTTATTTTATTTTTTATATATCAATGTCGTGTTTAATGATAATTTCGATATAGTTAATGTTTAACCGGGTAGGTTTCAAAAACTTTACCTTAAAAATTCCTGGTTGAGCTTTATATTTCAACTGAACCAGGTATCGTTTCAGTTTTCCGTACCCGTGTGGCAGTTGGGAGAGGAGGATGGGGGGGAGAGCCTTCAACTTTACTGTCCATTTGTCTTCCGCTCATATTATTTTTCTGTGTATATATTAGGATAGGAAGTTCACAAGTACCTTCACGGCATGGAGCGAAACGTCTTTTAAGGTACTTGCTTTCCTTGTAACTCCTTGTAACTCTCTCTCTCTCTCTCTCCCTCTCTTTCTCTCTCTCTCTATCTATCTATCTATCTATCTATCTCTTTCTCTCTCTCTCTCTCTCTCTCTCTCTCTCTCTCTCTCTCTCTCTCTCTCTCTCTCTAAATTTGCAGATGACACAAAGCTAGGAAGTCGAGCCCTTTCGAGAGCCGATGTAGAGTGAATGCAAAGAGACCTTAATAAAATTGTCGAATGGGCGGATAAATGACAAAGGGGCTTCAACATAGGTAAATGCAAGGTCATGCATTTAAGATGTCATAACTTAAAATTAGAATACCATATGAAAGGCCAAATCCTCAAATACGTCAACTTAGAAAAAGACCTGGTGATTTTAATCCCGGAGGACCTTAAACTATAGAAACAATGCGCAGAAGCTTGTAAAAAAGCAAACCAAATGCTAGGATATATCGCTCGGAATTTTACCTTCAAATCGAAAGATATAATCCTGCTACTATACAAATTGCTCGTGCGCCTACACCTCGAATATGCGGTTCAATTTTGTGTCTCTCTTGAAACAAGGATATAGCGCAGTCAGAAAGAGTGCAATGTCGGACTACTAAATTAGTTCCTGGAATCCTGGACCAAACTGTACGAAGATAGACTCCGCTCATTAAACCTACTATCACTTGAAAGTAGACGATTACGTGGACAATTGATTGAGGTATTCAAAGTCTTAAAAGGATTCTCTAATATTGATTACAGATTATTGTTAGAGATGGACGAAAGTGCCAACACATGCCAAAATGGTTTCAAATCAGTGAATAAGCGATTTAATTCTACTATACCTCAAAATTACTTTACGTTTAAAATCACGCAAACGTGGAAAAGCATGCCAAACCGTGTAGTAGAAAGCACGTCAGTTAATATGTTAAAAAACCGACTTAATGAGTACTTTAATAGTGTAAATATAACGTGGTAGGAGCATGGAAGAAAACCTCATACGAAATGAGGAGTTGGGAATGAAGTAGATTGAAATGAAATGAGCAATAAAAAGATGCTAGCGACGCCTCCCTGCATGGAATGAATGTGAACTCCCCTTTTCTTTTTCTGTCTGTCCTATAAGTATATTATTTTCATCACTAGCAGGCGAAGCCTGCAGGAGAAGAGAGTACTGTCCTATCACCCCCGTCCCTTGTTCGAAGAAGCGTGTTCGTGTATTTGAGGGATAGCTGAACCTGCATGTCAAGGGTGCACATGTAGATAAGTGTGTACCGTAGAATTGAAATAGTTAGAAAAGGCATGTAAAGAAAGGTCAAAGGGTACACATGTAGATAAGGGTGTACCGTAGAGTTGAAATACCGTAGAGTTTAAAAAAACAAAAAACAGAATGTAAATAAAAAGCATGATACACTAACGTTAGAAAGTAGTAGTTAACATTTTATGTAAGCAGATTGGCTTTTAGAGGACTTTAGGGTCTTTAGGGTCCTTGTTTCTGTAGCTTCTGTAGTTCTCTCTCTCTCTCTCACTCCCTCTCTCTCTCTCTCTCTCTCTCACTCTCTCTATCTATCTATCTATCTGCTTACTGCAAAGGGCCCTGCTGTACCGCAACCCGAAAGTAATGGAAATGGAAGCCTTGCCGGTGATGAAGAACCGGTGCCAGGTGGAGAAGATCCAGGAGGAAACTCGGAGGAAACTCATGGTAATACGGGCCTTTCTGAGAACAACACTCCATCCGAGTCGTCGGGAAACGCGTTAGCGGAGGGAGCGTACGGACTAGCTAGCCTTCCCTAAAAGTTTTATATTTTAACGCGAGGTCGATACGGAACAAGTGGAACGAACTTATGGCTGTATTGGCCTACAATAACCGAATAGATATCCTGGCGATCGTAGAAACGTAGATACATACTGACAAGCGAGATTTTGAGGGTGAGTTTGCGATCCCCTGTTATACAATGTTCCACCGTAACCGACCTTGTTGAGAGGGCGGCGGAGTTATGGTATACGTCCGGAGCTGTTTCCCCGTTGTCGAATGCAATTTGAGATCTTGTTACGAGATTTTAGGGCTAGACATAGAGTGTACCAGCTCCTCTTTTCGAGTAGTGGTGGTTTACAGGCTGCAAAGACAGTCAGAAGAGTTAGACTCAAGCCTGTACACAAAGCTCACTGACCTGAGAAATAGTCGCACCAGCTAGGTGTTTACCATTGAGGACGACACGGTATCCTGACTCAGCGTGGGAGAGTGTCTGGGCGGGAGCGATCACCGTACAGTCACGTTTTCCGTCTACATTCCATGTGAAAAACGCCCTCACGTCGCTATCTTTAAACCCGACTTCCCACGCACAAACTTTGTGGGTTTTCGGGATGTGATAACTCGGCTTAGGCCCGCAAAAGGAGAAGGAGCCTCGGACAAATGGTTGGCGTTTAAAGAAGATTTTATCACTCAACAGTCTGAGTTTGTCCCCAGCAGAAGGAGGACCGGCAATCCTCTCCAACCGAGATGGTTCAATCGAGGCATCGCCGCAGTGATAAGGAACAGGAAAACTGCTTACAATAATTGGAAAGCCAACCTTAATGAAGAAAGGCTTCTTCAATACAGAGAAAAGTTTAAGCAGATTAAAGCACTGGTGCGCAGAGCTAAGCGCAGCGAGGAAGTTTGGTTGGCCTCCCTCTGTAAAGAGACCCAAAAAGGATTCTTCCTGCATGTCAATAGCCGCAAGCCGATTCGTCATAGCATAGAACCACTGAAAGATGACAATGGCGTGTTACAGAAGTCAGAACCAAACATCGCCAACATGTTGAACGGCTATTTCGCCTCCATATTTGCGAGGGAAGTTGAGGGTCCAGCTCCAAGGCCAGGGGTTCATCTCAAAGAGGGCGAAAACCTATAAGAAAAAGTCTCAGAAAGAAACGAAGTAGTAGCCAAACTAGGAAACCTTAACCCGTAAAAGTCTCCAGGTCCGGATGGCTTTCTTCCTAGAGTCCTCCGAGAAGTTAGTGAAGAGGTCGATCCACATCTCAGCACCATTTTCAACAAATCTTTGGAAACTGGAGAGGTGCTGGAATACTGGAGAATAGCAGACGTAACTCACATCTATAAGAAGCTGGACCGAGAATGCCCGGGTAATTACCTGCCTATTAATCTGACGTCCATCGTAGGCAAATTACTCGAGGGAATAATCACATACCATATAGTGCAGCACTTAGAGCCTCACATCCTAATCTTGGATTCCTAGCACGGATTTCGCAAGGAACTTTCATGTCTCACTAATCTACTATAATTTTTCCACGGTATTTTGAGTGAGTATGACTGTAGTCAAGCTGTGGATATCTTATATTTGGACTTTAAAAAAGCCTTCGATAAGATACCACACCGTAAGTTGATAAATAAAGTCCGCGCCCTTGGCATTACTGGCAAGGTAGCCGAATAGATTGAAAACTGACTCTCGGGGCGGAGGCAACGAGTAACGATCAACGGGATAGCCTCGCAATGGACGCCAGTCAGTAGCGGGGTACCCCAGGGCTCAGTGCTTGGGCCTCTATTGTTTATCGTTTACATCAATGATATAGATGAAGGACTAATATGTTCGATAGCTAATTTTGCCGACCATAGCAAGCTAAGAGGCAGTGTGAGCTCGGGAGGAGTGGAACGCCTGCGAAATAGCCTTCTCAGGATAGGCGAGTGGTCAGAAAGGTGGCAGATGCCCTTTGACCTTGACAAGTACAAGGTAATGCACATCGGCCATGCCAACCCTCGGGAAAACTAGTCCTTGCTAAGCAAACAACTACTGTAGATACCACTGACCTTGAGAAAGATTTGGGCGTGCAAATCAGCAGTGATCTAAAGTTCTCTAATCAGTGCCTCCAGGTGGAATAGAGGGCCCAGCGAATGCTGGGGTACATAAAGAGGCATTTTCGCTTCTGAAATAAGCAGATTGTTCTTGCCTTGTACAACTCTTTAGTCCAGGCACTCCTTGAATACGCCATACAATTCTCCTTCCCCAACCCTGAGGAAGGACACTGAACGGCTGGAAAGGGTACAGGTCGGAAGCACAAAATTGATCACCTCCCTTAGACATAAAAGTTATCAACATAGGCTACGAGAACTTTCGATGTTATCCTTGGAGACGAGACGGTTAATAGGCCAGCTGATGGCAACTTTTAAAATAATGAGAGTTGAAAACGTAGATCACAAGAGGTTGTTCACGTTGAACGCAAATGCTACACGTAACCACGGTTGCAAACTGGAATTACTGCAATTCCATACTAGCATTTGCGGAAACTTCTTCTCGTACAAAATCTGCGCAATATAGAACAGTCTACCATCAGAAGTGGTGAACAGTTCGTCAGTCGAACAGTTCAAATCTCGACTTGACAAGATAATCTACACCCTGACCTAGATGGTACTACCTTAGTATAGATTATAGATCTAAGTAAAGTAGATAGGTTTCAATCTTTTTAGACAATTTTCTGGCTCGCAAATGCAGGTGGGAAAGAGTGGCGGGGAGAGCCTTCACCTGTGCTATACTTCTCTTATGCTATAGGTTAGGGACTTCCCAAAATAGTTCCTCTACGGTATGGTGAGCAATGTCTTTTGAGGTACTACTATTCCTTGTGACTCATTGTGACTCTCTCTCTCGCTCTCTCTCTCTCTCTTTCTCTCTCTCTCTCTCTCTCTCTCTCTCTCTCTCTCTCTCTCTCTCTCTCTCTCTATCTCTCTCTCATTCCGTTTTAATGCCAATTTCACGCAAATCTATATCATCATAGTCAATGCCTTGTAGGCAAAGAATAAGCTTCAGTAAGTATTAAAAGCATCCCGTTTTTTTTTTAATCTTCAATAATTACTTTAATTCTGTTAATGCATTTTTGCTCTTAATTTTGCTTTTAATTATTAAAAAATTAAACAAATTTTAAATTTATTAATTTTTGTCAATTTTAAAAACAGTTGTTTATTCTACTTAAAGTTTTTATCTTAATTATTTTTGTTTGTCCTTTTCAAAGCAATTTAATGTCTTTTTGACCAGTGTTTCTTTGTATTTTCTTTTTATGTATTAATTTTAGTTATCTTGTATTTTAAACAAATTTAAAACTTATTCCCTTATGTCATTTTTAAAAAATAGTTGTCTATTCTGCTTATAGCTTTTATATTAATATAATGTGGTAAGAAATAAGTTCTTGCGGTTTTAGCAAATTTATTCATTACCATTAACAATTTTAGAAAAACTTCATCTTTAAGTGATAACAATATGCATTTTAATCAATAATGTATTCTCCGTTGTTATTTACCACTTCTTCCCAACGTTCAACTAGTTTTTCGATGCCTCTGCAATAAAAATCTCCGGATTTTGACTCGAAGAATTCGTCTAACCAGGATCTTAATTCAACATCAGTATTGAACTAAACGCCGCGCAAACTGTTGGAGAGCGATCGGAACAGATGGAAATCTGATGGAGCTAAGTCTGGCGAATATGGAGGAGGCGGCCGGATTTCCCAATTAAGCGTTTAGATGGCGTCTTTTGTCATATTGGCAATGTGAGGACGAGCATTGTCGTGTTGCAGAAGGGCTCCATAACGTCGATGAGGTCGCTTTTCACGAATAGCTTCGCCGAGTCGATACATATGTTGAACGTAGAGTTTTGCATTTACAATCTCGTTGTTCGCAAGGAGCTGATAAAGAATGATGTCTTCATAATCCCACCATACACAGCATCGTCTTTTGTGGATGAAGTCCTTGCTTTAATCGCGGAAGTGGTTTTTTATTGGGGCTAAGCCATTGTTTTCGATGGTTCATGTTGATGATGCGGTGAAGAAATATGTCCTTATATCCACGAATAGCCTTGTGACGAGCAAGCAAACCCGCGGCAATCGTGGAGCGTTGAAGTGTGTTGCTTTCGCTCAAAGCGTGCGGAACCCATGCAACGAGTTTTTTAACTTTCCCCATCGAATGAAGGTGATTTACTACAGTTTTCTGATCACACGCCAATTGCACAGCCAACTCTCTAGTAGATTGACGAGGATTTTCATGAAGAAGGTCGTTCAATCGATCTTCATCCAACTTAATGGGGCGAACAGAACGTTCTTCGTCATTAAGATTGAAATGACCGTTTTTGAAACGTGAAAACCACCATTGAGCTGTCCTTTCTGATAAAGCATTTTCTCCGTACACAGCACCAATATCACGACGCGCTTGGGCTGCGTTTTCATTGTTCCCGTCTCGATTGATAATAAATAACAACAAGTGTCGAAAATGCGCTTTTCTTTCAACTTGACATTCCATTTTGAGGGTACATAGCAAAAATTAAATTAACACAACTTTTAAATAGACCGCAATGACTTATTACTCAACTTCAAGACGTAGCCTAAGCAAAAGCCTAATAGTCTACGCTGTTAAGAGATGTAGCCTAACCTTTGCAAATTTTGCTCATATTATTTTTTATTGTTTCTTAATGTGTGCACAAATCACGTCAACAAAACTTAAATCAACACAACATTAAAAAAACCGCAAGAACTTATTCCTCACCTAATTCATTTCATTAGTTTTTATATTTATTTAGTTTCAAATCAATTTATTGACATTTTGACCACTGCTTGTTCATATTTTCTTTTTATGTATTAATTTTAGTCATCTTCTATTTTAGCCTGAATTATTTTTTTGTCTCACCCGTATTTTTAGGCAACTTAATATCTCTGTAAATTTTAGATATGAATCTACTTTATATAAAATGTTAGTCCACAATAATACAAGGAATGTTCTATTTGTAATTTACCTCACTTCGGGCAAACTGGTAAATCTTTATTTACTAGAATTTACCAACATAAGTATAATATTAGAAGAAGTGAAATAAACAGTACTTTATTTTTACATTTATCTGAAAATAAACACCCCATTCACTGGAATTCTGTAAAATTCTTTTATCATTCCGCTGATTTCCCAAAAAGAAATATTGCCAAGTGTTCCTTAATTGGCATCTTACCCAATATAAACATTTCCCCTGCCTTATTTAAACTCGACCCTGTTAAAAAAAACAACTTGTACTAAATTAAATAACTTCATAATGCAGCCTGTCTTCACTATTTATTAGTGTAATATCATTTGCATTGCCTCCCCCACCACGTGTCTCTCTTGTGACTGTGGATTAACTCTTAGCCCTAAATGTTTTCGCTCTAATGATAATCCTATTGTTCTTTTTCTTGGTATTTTTCTGTCTTTTTTTTGTTTTTTCCCATTGGTTTGTACTATGCGATGGGCGTTCCCTTGGTATCTTTGTACCCTATATAAAATTACCTACTTCATTTTCATGCTATTCCTTGAAAATGAACTTGTAAATATAGTTCGAAAGTGCTTGGATTCATCTTTTCATTTTTTGTGGGTTAATTTTCATATTATTGCTTTCCTCACGTGCCACTTTGTGATTTTTTTCATATATATATATATATATATATATATATATATATATATATATATATATATATATATATATATATATATATATATATATATATATATATATATATATATATATATATATATATATATATATATATATATATATATATATAATTAGGTAAAAGGTCATGTTGTATGCAGGTTCTATTGAAGTCCACAGCTATGGCAGCGTTATTAATTTTAACTTGTATATTCTTAATATTTCTTACAAGTTTTTTAACGGGATCTTCGATGCGAGAAAAAACATCCGCAAACGACATTTTTTATTCCTAGACGTCTTTCAAAAATGTTAGGTCATCTTCAGGGAATCAACAGAAATTTCAAAAATGGCTACATTATATATAGTATTTCTACGCGAACATAAGTATTACAAAAATTGGCAAATCATGGCGTGGGAAATTTTGGGGGGTAAACTAAGCGCTACAAGAAACATATAAAATTGGAAGGCTCAGATTCGGCAAGGCTGATGGCCAGAGCCATGGCAGCAGAAGCTGAAAAGACTCCAACTTTGAAAGACGCTGGAAAATCTAAACGAACGTGTCTAAGTTCTCTGCAACTGCAATAGGGAGACATCGTACCGTCCCTTTCAATCTAGGAAACACCGATATTGAATACTCTCCCCACACGTCAATTCTTGGCTACAGACTCTCTAGTACCGGAATGAACAGACACGTGAGCACCAGAACCGGATTCACAAAAGCTGAACTAGACAAACTCCACCAATTCAGAAACCTCACAATAGCAAATAAGAAAAAGCTATACATCAGTTTGGTTAGATCCAAACTGGTGTACCCCAGTATACCACTTAATGCACCATCAAACAGAAACATGTCAAAGCTTCAAAGAGTGGAGAACCAAGGACTCCGTTTCATCACCGGCTCCAAGTGGTACGACTTACCTCGAGAAGCCTACACGAGCAAGCAGGAATTGATCCTTTGAACTTGTATCTCTACAAAAGAGGAAGAAACATTTGGGAGAAGCTAGAAAACATTCTCCCCAACGATACACTTGGCATCCTCGATCCAGAGGAGGGAGAGTATAAGAATTACCTCCCAAACACCAAAAGAGCCGAGCCAATCCCAAGATTTAAGTGAATGAACTAGTAAAAAAAAACAAAAAAAACAAAGTTAAAAGAATAAAAAAAATAGTTCAGGAAAAAAACTTAAGAATCGAAACCAATGGAGATGGCCCGAACACCGGGCACCTAAACTACTAATCTAATACTTCCTCCATTTCCGAACTATTTTCCCTCCCCCCCTCTATTTTTAGCTAATCACCCCCTCTTTTCCCCACTTTCTCTAAAAAATGAAAAAAAATGAAATGAAATGTTTGACTATTTGTCGCTCCAATCTAGTTCTCTGGCAAGGGAAGCAAAGTAAAAGGGAAGTTTGAAAACGTTCTTCTTTTAACGGCGGTCAACTCGGGGACGCCGAGATGTCGGGAGTATGGTTTCCGGCTGAAGTTGCACGTTAATTGCCGCTTTCTTCATTTGAATGGTGACGGCTTCTGCCATCCGCAATCCTCCACGATTTTGGAGTCTGAGAATGATCGAGGTGTCCTGATTCAGTTTTTCACGGATTAGGGTTGTGCCATGAGATTGGGCGTGTTTTTTAATCGCGCCACCTTGAAGGTGAGCTGTCAGTCGCCTTGACAGGGCTGTTGAGGTCACGCCGATGCACTTTTAATTGCGGTGTTCGCAGTCACTGACTTTGCACGAATATTCGTACACGACGTTAGTCTCCTGGAGTTCGCTCGTCGGAGGGAGACAGCTGTTCTCCATTATGCAACTACTTGTTTTCTTGGTATTGTAGTATATAATTAGATTAATATCCGCATTAGGGTCGGTTGGGGTCACGTTACGATCGAAAATGGCTTTGAGAGCTTTTTCGTCTTCACGGTAGCCGGTGTTCATATTAGCCTTGTAATAAAGGTCGATATTACTTTTGTTTTCGGAGTAGACCTGACGCCAGGGCCAGCAGCCAAGTTCATTTTCTCTTTCATGATGCATGGAAGGAATGTCACAAAAAATATCCGAAAAACTTACAATGCTGGTCAGTAATTGAGAAATGCTATAGAGATGTTTAAAGAGACAGGTACACTACATGGTAGACGATTGATAGGAAGGCTCAGATATACATCAAAGTCACAGGATAAACGTTCATCAGAGTGACCTTATCCCGAACTAGCTGAGCAATTAAACTGCAGAGGCTTAGAGAAGCTGGGCTTTCCGGTCTAATGACAACAAAGAAACCTCTTTTGAAGCATCATAATAGAGAAAAAAGGTTAAATTATGTTGAAAAGTATCAAAACTGACGATCGATGAGTGGAAAAAGTTATTTAGTCAGATAAGTCCAAGATTGAAATATTTGGTACCAAACTTAGAGATTTCAAAGAAGTAGTGATCGAATGGCTCCTATGTATTGTGCCTACGGTGAAGCATAGCAGATATATTGTAATATTTTCTCGCTCCTTTGATTGCAATTCGAGCAAAATATTTATAAAATATCAAATAAATAAGAACAATATTGATATCATTCCATTTTGCAACAGCATGCTATCGAGACTAAAATCCGTGTTATTGGTCACATTCGAACTTTTCTGCAAAACCTATGATTTTAAGCAAATGACCTTACTGTGTCGTAATTTTGTGGAGAAAAGAGGACAAGAAGGAGAGATTACAATCCTCCATTGACCACCTCAGGTTCCTGATTGCAATCCTATCAATTATTAGGGGATTATTTGGACAGACGAGTGACAAAGAAGCAACAAACCATTCACTAATGCTTTGGGAATTTTGTTTGAAATTTAGAATGAAATTCAAAAAGAATTTTTGGTTTCTTTTGTAAATAAGATAACAATAATATGTTCGCAGTTATCAAAGCAAAAGGCAGATATTTTGAAGGGTCAGAAATTTAATGTTATTGTTCTATTCCATTGCACGAGCTATGTACATTCATTACCTTTTCATTTTACCTAATACACCACGTTTTCAAGATCCTATTTTCAAAACATTTTGATTGAGATGACCTTGTTTAGTTTTCGGTCTACTTTAATAACATGAATGAAATCAGGAACAAAGATAATGACTTGCTGAGATCTTTTGTTTTTTGATAGCAGTTCGAGTCAAAGGTGAATAATGATTTGTAGGTTTAAAATATAATTAGATAAGTGAAAAGAGTTAAAGTGAAGAAAATAAACATTCTATAAGTTGTAGAAATATTGGGTAATAGATTTAGTGACCCTTTTTCTTGCATTCATGTAAAGAAAGATTCCTATAGTTTTTCAGTCCATAATGGTTAAAGCGACAAGGTACAAGATGGGAAATAATTTAAGATTAACAGGACATTGGCCCTGTTGTTATCTTTAATTTTCATATTGCATTCACCGCTTTGTGTTTAGATAATTGAAACTAATTACATTTTACAAATCTTTGGCTCAAAATTCAATTGAAAACTTAGTTTTATAAGAGTAGGATTCTTACAAAGATTTATCGTAATTAATAAATAAAAATCTATATCAAGTATAGTAATATCTTTTGTGATGGGGTTTAAAATCTTCTGTATGTTGTATTCCACCGAATGGTGACACTCCCTTCCTCATTGGACGAAGATTATAGGCAGTACCACAACATAGAAAACCCCACGCAACTATAAGTACCCCATTTCCTAAGTGCATTTCCCCTAAAAAGCTATGAAATGTGCTGATTGCATGACTTTACAAACAGCGGGTCATAATCACCTAATTATTTGCAAATTATAAATTACTTTTAAGAAAACTCGGATGTGTTAAAATCCTAAAATAAAAAAAAATGCATAAAACTCAGCACCAAGATAAATTTTGCTAAATACTAATTAATAATAATGGATAGAATAAACTATAAATAATGAAACGTTTCACAAACAAGTATATGGATGGCTTAGATTGATTTTACCTATACATCTGGGATAAACTTATAAATATTGTATGGGTGATATTTAAATGGTTTAGATCAGCTTGACTAATTTATCTGGGATGTATGCAAAATTGTATACATGATATTTTATATATACAAATAAATATTTTAACTCACTCTTACTCTTTCAAATAATTAAAAAACACAGTTTATGGATTTTTTTATAAAACAATTTAAAATTATATAATCATTATACATATAATTCTCAACTTGGGAGACAAGTTTAGGAAGGAAATAATTCTATAATTATATATATTTTTTTAGAAAAACATATATGCAAATATTATTAAAGGAAGGGGTGAGCAATTAAAGGGAGAGGCTTCCTGGGCCCTGAGGTGCCCCACCCCCCTTCCCCGACTTTTAAAATTTGTTTCACTGAATAATTTTGAGTCCCTAAACGGCTTGATGCTCGAATTCACCTCGAAATATAGCATTTTATCACATTTTAAATAGAAATTCTACCGGTATAACTTGTTACACTAATGAACGGCACGCATTTTATTACCCTTCAAAGCAGGATAACAATAGACCGACTTCTGATTTATTAGGGGAGAGACTATTCTGTGGTGATTTAAATTTTCCTAACCCCGAATTTGGTGATTTGTCAGATAGTGACAAGACTCGTTAATTGTTATACATTCCCACAATGATAATACTCTGACTCGAGATGTAAACGACCCACGCACTCACGGAAATAACTTCTTAACCACATAATTGTGAAAGATGAACACCACGTTCGAAGAGTGTGGGGAGCAGAGCTTATTAGCAATAAATGTATAATAGATCTAGTTGTGTTCACAGGCGTTGCTTCTGTCATGTCTTGCAAAGTAACGGTGATTATCGAATGAATGAAGGATAAATTACAAAAGTTGTGTGCATGCCCGTTTTTTGAGGGTCACCCTGTACTTTATATTTTTAATATATATTTAGTTTGTCCTCCGTCGTCGGAATTCAAGCCTTTCAATTATTTTTATGCTAACTCGTTAGCCGTTTACTTTTTAATGTTTTATTTTTTTTCGTGGGCACTCCGCCTCTTTTTTATTACCTATTACTTTTTTTCTTTTTTTTCTATACTTAGTTTGGGCACTTCGCCTTTTTTGTTATTTTACCTTTTGGGGGCACTTTAGTCTCTTTTGTTTTATTTTATTGTTTGTTTTTTACTGATGTGGGCATTTCGCCAGGTTTTTTATTTTTATTCTTTGCTGTTGTGGGCACTTTGCCTCTTTTATTCGGTTAATTATGGATTTTCTTTTCTTTTATTGAGTTAGTTTGTGTTTGACGTTCGGTAGTTCTTGTCCCAGGAGTGTGGTCTTCTTTAGGTGTAGATTGCAATCCGGGCTTCCCGGGAGCAGTTTCTTCCGAGGGAAAAGAGAGCCCTCGTGGTGATGGTGTGCATCATGAGTATAACTATTTCTAAGTCAATATCTAATGTTGAGAGTATTTGCTCCTCAACTTTGTCCAAGGTATTTCTCCTTAGCCTCTAGAGCTCCATAGTCAGTCGCTTCAGGCTTGTTCTTTCCTGAAGAACCGTCTGCCGAATAAATCCAACCGACACACACCAGCTATTAGTAGAGTAGCTTTGTTCTGCACTCTCTGCATTTGTCTTAGAGAGGTAGAACTTGCTTCTTGAGTCACCATTGCAGGGTACACTAATGTTGAGCGCACCAGTGTAGTGTATAGCTTTGTGATGTTCTTTGTGCTGAGGTTTTTGAATCTGTAGATCTTGTCAACTTCTCTTTCGGCTAGGGAGATTCTAGCGTGTATATGCTTCTTGTAGCCTTTTGAAGTGATTTGCAGGCCTAAAACTTTACCCTTGTTAGAATAATGGTATAATTCGTCGTTGACTATGACATCCTCAAGGAAGATCTGGAACTTTCGGTGGTTTGTTTTAATTTTCCATTTTTTCTCGTACCTATTGATGTTATCTAATTCGGCAGCTGTCTGCCTTGCTTGAAAACCAGCGTTCCTAAAGGGACTGGGTACGATTTGTGTGATGTCATCTGCGAACTACAGATATATCAGATCCCCTCTCACTGGAGCATGTAGGTCCAATGTGTACATTAAGTAGAGCAAAGGACTTAGACACCTGCCTTTCGGGACACTCGCCTCGTGTTCGAATTCGGATCCTCTGTAGCTCTTGATCAATATTTGGACTCTCCTCTCTATGATGTAGTCACAGAGAACCCTTTCCAGGTTTGAGTTCAGCTGGAGGCCTAAGATCTTGCATTGGAGACCTCTCAGCCAAACTCTATCAAAGGTCTTCTGCACATAACGCAACACTATGTATAACTGCGTACTTCCATTCAGTTTGCAGTGGGCGAGTTTTTCCGTTAGAAGGGCGAGGGCTGTATCTGTCCCTCGTTTCTTGTGGAACCCGTGATGTTGAGGGTTGTGTCAATCCAACTCTGTGAGCTGATCTTGCAGCCTGTTTGTCAGAACATTTCGTAGATTTTGCCCGCAAACTCTAAGGGAGAGTTCGGCCTGTAGTTCACCAATTGATCAGGGATTTTGTTCCCTTTGGGAATTAAACGATTTTCGCCGCCTTAAAACCGCTAGGGAAGTAGCCAGTATTCAGGGAGGCGTTCAGGATGTTCATGATATTCCGAATGATCTGCTGGGGGCACGTAGCAAGTTGTTTTTCGTTATGCCTGTCCATCCTGGTGCCTTTTGTTTATAGGATCTTACAGTCGCCATGACCTCTTCTGTTGTCATTGGTCTGCCATGGTCCGCGATCTCCCTCCCTTCATCAATGTGGTGATATGGGTTCGTACGATGTATTATCTGATTGAGGTCACCAATCAGTGGGCCTTCAAATTCCTTCCAGCACGTTCTAAATCTTCCTTCCATTACCGCCGTCTCCTCCAATTAGTCATAGCCCTCTTTTGGGCGGGTCTTCTCTCTATCTGGTAGCCCTTTTAGTTTCCGAATGTTATGTCAGAATTCTACCGGGTTCAATTCGCAGTCTACTTTGGCTATCAAGATGTCCCAGATCTCAGTCTTTTGGATGTTGATTGCCAGCCTAAGTTCTCCGCTTAAGCGATGTAGCAGCATGCTTCGTTTCTGGTTCGGTCCTGCCCTTCTTATTTCCTCGTACACCTCCCTGTGCACCCTCGCAATATGGCGCATCTCCTCTGTTCACCTGGGTTGTGGCGGAGTTGTGTACCCTGCTTTTAGTACGCACACTCTGTCTGGCTCGATGATGGAGGTTATTATCCTCTCCAGCTCCCCGTCAACCTCCTTCAATGTTGCCGCGCCTAGGTCAGCTGGTTTAAATCTACTCAGAAGTTCTCTGTAGCGCCCCCAGTTAGCCGAAGCGTAGCTTTTGTGGAGATAGACTGGAACCTGGAGCGGTAAGAGCGAGATTGTTGTCAGGATCGCTATATGGTCACTGGACACTGTTGAGCCTGACTCGCTATGGTAGTTGAATGGGAAGTCGCCGCTTGTCATGATTATGTTAGGCCAGGTTGCTGACCTGTCGGTGATATACGTCGGGAAGTCTGGCCTTATCCTTTGGATGTTCTTTCTATCCATAATCATTTCCAAGTTACGACCCCTTTCGTTCATGTTACCATAACCTACCGTTCAGCATCTGGCATTTAGGTCACTCCGAGAAATGCCGGTATGCTCTTCGATGTGGTTAGTACGCTGCCGGTACCACTAGGTTTCCTACCAGCGTGGGTAGTTTCATTGTCACAAAGAACTCGTCAATTTCCGGAAGTTGCCTGTGCGAGACATTTCTTTTGAATTCGATAGCAGCACGGTCGATCTTTTCTTGTGTGTGGTTTTTCATGACTACTTTGTACCCTGGAATCTTAATAGGTCTTGTTCTTGTATCGATGCCGTGCTCCGTCAATAATATAATGTCGGGGTCGAGCACTCAGTATATGTTGCCCTTCTCCTCTCATTTATTAACATTAAGTGTCATAATCTTGAGCGTGTTGTTGACGTTTTTCATTTCGAATTTGGCTTTTCTTTCTTTCCTTATTGTTTCTTGTTTGGATGTAGGTACACTTTGTGGTTAAAGAGTGCCTCCTCGACTGTTTTCTTGTCGTGATGCGAGTTATATCCTCATTTGTGCATTTTCCTCTTGATTCCCGTGAAGATTTTAGTGAAATCCATGTCTTTGGGGAAAGGAAATTGTTTCGATGCATAGATCATGAGATTAATCCTGTCCGCATCGAGGGGTTTCTTAGTTTCCAGCTTTGCTTGGCATTGCTCCTTGCTGAGAGCCTCAGAGTCAGGCGTGTTTGAGGAGTCCGAGGATTCTGTTGTCTCTTCGATTTTATTTTCGATGTTGATTGCCCCTTTGTTTGCTTCTTCCCTCTCTCTTTTATTTCAATCGGTGGGTCGGGCCTTCTGCATTCTTCTTTCGATTTTGACTCTCCATTTGTGGTCTCTTTGCTTTCTTCTGGGTCTTGTGCGTCCAATTTTGGCGTTAGTATCATTTGAAGTTGCAGGACGTCCCCTGATAGGGGGTTGTCTGGAAACCACATTTCACTCAATCCATTTTTGGCCAGCATTCGATTTAACTCCTGTGTGAGGCTCCTCTAATACAGGATATTCCACTATATCTATGGATAAAATAGAACATAAGCGCTGCAAAAGTTTGAAGGTAAGTAAGCACTATAAAAATTATGAACATAAGCGCTGCGAAAATTTGAAACATAGGTGCTGCAAAAATTGGAACATAAGCACTGCAAAGATTTGAACATAAGCGATATAAAATCGACCAATCACATTCAAGGAAAATGTTAGTCGGTATTAGTGACAGTGACCACAAAGCCCCCAGCTATCGGGAGGATGATCTTTGGCTGAAGCTGCACGTTAATTGTTTGTTTATTCATTTGGATGATGATGGCTTCGGCCGAAGGAGAGAATGAGGCTGGTAGAAAATGGCGAAACCATCGAAGAACCGGAAAGACTCGAAAGAAAGTTCAGGAGGTACTGGAGAAAAGTATTCTTCATTTTCCCTGAAAAGAACGAGGATTTCGACTTGACTTAGAGTTCGAGCACCAGATCGTAGACGAACTCAATACCAGAATCCACCGAACGCATCCACACCCGCACGTTTCCGAAGAGAGGAGAATGATGGGCCACGAGCGTCCAATTGCCACTGAAGAGTTCCTGAGCACGCTCAAAACCTTCAAACAGAGAGCTCCTGGCTGGAGCTCGCCCCTCCCTCGCCTGATACAAGGCTTTCTGAACGTAATGAACGCGGCCCTGAACACTGGCTACTTCCCCGATGGGTATAAGCTGGCAAAATTCATCTTTATACCAAAAGGGAAAAAGGTGCCTGAACAGCCAATGGACTACAGGCCCATCTCCCTCCTGGAAATCATCGGTAAGATTCTGAAAAAGATTCTAGCCAACAGGCTCCAGAAACAACTCGAGGAGAAGGGGGCCCACAACCCCCAACAGCATGGGTTCCAGAAAAAAACGGGAAGAGATGCCGCACTTGCGCTACTAACCGAGAAAATCGCCAAGTGCCAAGCGGAAGGAAAATACACGGACATCGTGCTCAGGGACGTTCAGAAGGCCTTCGACAAAGTCTGGCTGAGGGGCCTTCAATATAAGTTACTGAAACTTCAGCTAGACCAGATTCTGGAGCGCATTATCTGCGACCTTATCATGGAACGGCGCGCCAGAATCATGATTGAGGGTCATCAAGGACCTGAGTTCCTCCTCGAGGCCGGAGTTCCGCAGGGCAGTTGTCTGAGCCCCCTCCTTTACCTAATCTACACAACAGATTTACCAACCTCAGTAAAGGAGGACTCATTATATCTCCAGTTCGCGGACGATATAACCCAAGTGATCCCTAGTACATACAGGAATCCCAGGGCTCAGGCTCAAGAGACTGCTAATGAGATCAGGAACATAAATGAGTACGAGAGTAAGTGGAAGATCCGCACGAATAGCAGAAAGTTCAAGATCCTCGCCCTCGGTCGAAGAAAAACAGTGGACGTGACAATAGGAGAACTGACATTTCCCTATCACCAAGAAGGGACCGTTTTGGGACTTAAAATCACCCACACCGGGTACGGGCATCACTTCAATACTCGGGAAAATCTCGCGAGAATGGAACTATCCAAACTCCACCGATTCCGGGGTATGAGATCCAGCAATTTCCGAAAGATATATCTCATCCACGTACGACCAGCACTGATATATTCCGCGGTGATGGCTCAAACCCTAAGTAGGAAGCGCTTGAACTGCCTACAAATAGTCCAAAACAAGGCGACTCTCTACATAAACAACAAAAGGATGCGAGCCCGAATTCCCCAAACACAACTCCACCAAAGAGCCGCTCTGACACCTATCAATCTGGTGACCCAAAATTTGGCCAAAGGAACTTGGGAGAGGATCTTGAACGAAACGGCGCCTGAACTAGCAGAGGATTTAAAAATCTCAGCGAACAGAAGGGATAAAGTAAGCAGGAAGAGGCGATTTCCTAGCTCGAGAGAATGCTCTGAGGAGCAGTTGGCACCGTGGTTCACATAATAAACCACACCAATAAAACAAGTACAAACACGATACATTAACAAAGACACTCACAAACACGTATGAATGTGTAGAAGGCAAGATAATTAAATGTATATTGTAGACCCTGTAACTACTACATTTAGTATTAATCTCAAAAGAAATAATAAAAAATAAATAAATAAATAAAAATAAAAAATAAAATAAAATAAACAAATAAAAAAA
Source organism: Ceratothoa steindachneri (assembly GCA_963969495.1). NCBI lineage: Eukaryota > Metazoa > Arthropoda > Malacostraca > Isopoda > Cymothoidae > Ceratothoa > Ceratothoa steindachneri. The sequence continues at coordinate 176,233,957 of OZ018327.1, forward strand.
ATAAAAAAAATATAAAAACAAATATATATATTTAAATTTATGTAAGTTTATCTCTCTTAAAATAAGCATAATATTAAGTTTATATCTCTTAAAGTAAGCATAATATTAAGGAGAGAAAAATAAAGGTTGCAAATTATGTACGAAAGAAAAGCTTGAATGCGTAAAATATATATTAAGATACACACAAAAATACAAAATACAGGATTAAAGGTAAAAAAAAAGGGGGAATAAAAAAATTGGACAAATGAAAAGCGTAGCCCTCACTACCAGGGCAAACCCTACAAACTCTCTTCACCTATAACCTATTATTTCATCTTCCACGCTAATCTCTTCCTAACTATTATTCATCATCATCATTCAGCCATTCACAGTATTCGACTGTTTTGGAGTAGCAGGATGATGGAGGCGTTCCTGACGAACGTTTCACGGGTTAGAGTGACGTCATGGGAGATAATTTGTTTCTTAATTGCTTCGTCTTGTAAATGAGTGGTCAGTTGCCTCGATAGGGTTGTGGAGGTCACGCCAATGACTTAGAATTGCGGTGTTCGCAATCTTCCACCTTGCACGAGTATTCGTACACGACGTTAGTCTCCTGAAGTTCGCGTGAAAAAACTGTTATAATACCAATTAATAAGACAAAACCAAATAAGACAAAATTACTCCGAATTGTAAACAAATCACCGATTAAGATTCATTTAAAACAAAAAAGACAAGATGAAAGAAAAATGGAAGAAAGAATAAACAAAGGACACAAAATCACAGACACTACAAAATAAACAAACAAAAAAAAACTAAGCCCTAAAGTATATTTTTTTAAATAAAAAACAAAAACATGTGCACATTTTAACATATAATGTATATTAAGATTTTTAAGACAAATGACTTGAACGTCATTATAATAAAACTATATAATCACAACAATCAAATTACTCACCATACAAGTAAATAAATGAAAGTGATTAGCCTGACCACCGGGTGTCTAGCATCTATTTACAACTCTCCCAGAATATTTTCTCTCTTCACCACTTTTATTTCTTCTATCTACCCACACTCCCTTTTGTCCACTAAAACAAATACACACTTAATATTGATTGTAATTGTAAATCATTGCCATTGCTCATTCCCTGAAGATGACTTACCACGGAAGAAAGAAGTCTTGAAATAAATTGTCTTTTGTGAGTGTTTTTTATCGCCTCACAGAGCCAATAAAACAACTTGTAAGGAGAATATAGAGAGTACAAGTTAGAGTGAATAACGCTGCCATTGCTGTAGACTTTAACAGTGCATGTATCAAACATAGCCTCTTACCTGATTATATATATACTAGTGTAGCCGTGCCGTCAAAAATGACGGCATTATTTTTAAGTTTAGCTATGTTTCATTCGTGAAAACTGTTTTTAAATGAAAAGAGGATACACCCTCAGATCACGTCTCATCAGCGTATATTATAATAACAATATCTGCGTAAGATAATAACAGATCTGCATATACATATCTATATATCATATATAGATATTTCTAATTTATAAGCACTGTAACTGATTCATTGCTTACTCCAATAATTCCTTCAGAAAAACATTTTTCGTGTAGATCTAATTTTAATTTTGTTTGAGCTTTCCTTGACCATCATTATTTTCTATCTGTATCTTCATGTTTCTACGATCTCTAGTTCTGCTCATTGCTTCATACAGCTGTCCTTGACTAAAATGGGTTTTGGCAAATAGGTACCTAGTATAGTAAATGACTAGCCTTATGATATATTTATAGTTATTGCAAATGAAAGAATTATTGGTAATTGTCTGCGTTTCAATGAAAATTGTAATGAAATATCACTGGGTGTTAGATCAATCCTTAGAAGAAATAAACTTCTCTTGAAATGACTTCACTATTAATCTCTTTACATTAAGCATTCCTTTTCTTGTGTTTATGTTACGAATTAGCATTACATTTAAGCCAACTTTAAGTTTCAACTCGTGTGGTGGCACACCAGATAATAAAATTTTGTTTTAGAATTCTATAGGATAGTTAACAATTTGTTCATTATCATTTGAAATAACTATATCTATGCTTTTGTAAGTAGTTTCCTCACCAGGTAGAAGATTTAGTACCTTATTGTTCAAGAGCAAAACATCACTGTTTTGGAGGGTCAGAACTATTTTAGTAGCAACAGTTTAGATATATCTTTCGTAATTATCAATGTTGAGCGAATTTCCATAAACTGTGTCTATTATGTTTTCGGTTACTGAGATTTTTTTGTGATATTTGAATAATATTTGGATCTAGTCCTACGTCATTAGTAAGTCGCTCATCTCCAAACTTCAACAATCACTCAGTGAAATATCATTTTCACTGTCTCTCATATATATTTTAAGTTGAAACATTGTTGCATATTGCCCCAATGGTGATTGTTTTATGCAATTCTCTATGACGTCAGCGTTAGTGCCCTTCGATATGAAGAGGGCTGTCTGTCTAAAGTCACAACCTAAGCCAATGACTTACCATCAAATGGCTTCACATTGTTCATGATTGATTTCAGTAGCAGGTCAATATTACGAAGTTCTTGGCCAGAGAGCATTGAGGCTTCGTCTATAATTAATAGTGATGAATTCTTTATCTTGTCAGAATCTTCGGAAGGAATTTTCATTAATGACACTGAGGTTTCTAGAATAGGTATTGGAAGGCGAAATCCACTGTGAGCTGTGCGAGCATTTGTTAGCAAGGCGGCAGCAATGCTAGTTGTTGCTTATGAAAGTACTGACTTGTTTCGTGCGTTGCAGTAAGCAATTATAGTGTTATACAGATAGGTTTTTCCTGATCGTGCGAGGCCACCTAGAAAGAAGAATCGCTAATACGAATTAATGTTGTCTAAGCTCTGGACGATAACATGAAAAGCGTGTCGCTGTAAGTCGCTGTAAGTCGTTGAAAGTAACAATCCTTGCGTCAAGATTTTCATTCCTGACAGTTTTCATTTCGGTCATTATCAATAGCAGTGCAATGAGGCAATCCAATATTTTCGCAACCTTATCCATATAGTTTAACGCATTGCACTATTTCATCGTGCTGGATGTTATTGCCCTATGCGATCTCAATTTGAGCACAGTCGTAGCCTTTGTATATGTATTTAAAAATATATTTCACGGCATTGATCGAGTAGCATATTTCCAGATTAATATGGCAGTTATACTTATAAGTAACATGTTTTTTGTATGGTACAACTGATCTGTTATCAATTAAAAGGTTATTAATTTGATGTGATGAACCTTGACGTCTTCTGTACAAAGGATAAGAGTCTGAGGTGCAGTCAGTGGTGTCCCAAAATTGTTTTGGAAATCCTTTTGAACACTTGTTGTTATCCATACAGCGGGAATTTGGGTTATCTGCACCACAGGGTCCGTGAAAATGGCCTTTAGTAACAATTTCAAATAGTTCAGGTTCAGTGACAGGTTCAGGAATTTCGGAGCATACTATTTTGTCAACCTCCTCAGGGTCATTAAATAATTTTTTATTTTCCAAGATAATAAGTATGTGAGCGTGGAGGAGTCCTTGTTTCTGGAACTCAATTGAATAGCAGTATGCCTGAACGCTTCCAAAGCATGAATATGTAACAATATCATCAATTAATTAATTGAGCTATATTTTGAACACTCGAGTTATTAAATCTGGTCGATCAGATGGATTCTGACCAGAGAAAAGATTATTTTTTAGTTCTGGCCATGAAGGATTGCAAGTCACCGTAATAAATAGGTCTGGTTTACCATATTTAGATACCATAGACATCGCATTGTGGTAGCGTTCTTGCATGTTTCGAGGTGTTCCCTGGAAAGAAGATGGTAATATCACCATGCGCCCAACTTTACATTCGTAATTATTAGGGATGTGATCTGCTAAGTGTTTGTAATCTTGAACTCGTAATTGACCTTGATCGTATCTTACGTAGTTTAAATTATTAGCTTCAACTTGAAGGTGGCTATAAGCAATCCACTGCTGGAATAACTTGCCACCGTGCAGACTCGGATTGAAATCTTATGTTATAACATTGTAATATTGTTACGGCCATTACACAGGCCTGCGTTTGAAAAAAGTTTTAAGTTCCTCAGGATTTCTTTGTGGTTTCTTAATGAATAAAAACTCATCAGCTCAAAAATAAATGTATTTTTGTCAATCAGGTCAGAATTTCTCAGTACAACATACACCATTTTTATTGAGATTACCTCATTTTTCCTGAAAAAAAAATTCAAAAACCTTTCTCTATCTATTATTGTTATATCATAGAAGTAGGAATAAACGTATGTAAACTATAATCCTTTTAATAAAAAAAAATAAAGAATGCAACATAATAAAGAAAATAATTATAATTTCCAAGAAAAGACGCCCTTGACGATTTTCGTTTGTGCCTATCATCTGGTGCATCACGCTCCAAACACCAACGGTAGGTCAGCAAGCATGTTTACATCCCATTTACCCTGGTACCTAGATTCCATTGTTTTCATGTCCTAGGGGAATCTTTTTCCCTGTTCTTCACTGTAATCACAGCAGTTGACGGGAAAATAATCCAGATGGGACTGTATAAAGTGTATCTTTATAGACATTTGAGCTCCCAAATGTTTGAGACTTGTTAGGAGCTGATTAACCAGGGCAACATATTCTGGGCTTTTTTATTTCTTATAAAATTGTTAACTAGAGCTTTGAAAGCTTCCCAGGCATCTTTTTCTATGTCCGTCATTGATGCCTCAAACTGTTGATTATCTCATCAAGTTCTTGATCTGAGATCCATCAAAATTCCTGCATGGAGCTTAGCGTCACTTAGCGTCACTGATTTGTGGAAATCTTTGAAGAGGAAAGTTAAAAGCTTGGCCTTCTTTACTTAAGGGTTTTTGACATAATTTTTCATTAGGCAAAGCTTTATATTCAGTGGAGGAAGCAGTATTTTGTTAGGAGGCACTAAAGGTTTAGCTATCACATTGTTTGATTCAATTCTAAATGCTTCACGTGAAGGCCAAACCTTTTCATAGTGCATACTATCTGCACCACTGTCCCATATACATAGGAAACATGGATGCTTCGTGTAGCCTGTTTACTTCCCATATATTCGAGACACTACCTGAAAAGAAATTTACCAGGGTATATAAATTCAAAGTGTAATATTTCTAAAAACAAATTCAAAGTAATATTTCTTAAAACAATAAGAATATGAATATGTACTGAAAAATCCCCTATGTCGATGCATTAAATCATTGTATTGGAACTAATTGAATATATATGTACATCTTATTTTGAGTTTATTGAGTATTTTGTGTACCTTCTCAATTATGATAAGTTCCCCATTAACCCAAAAGGATACATTAACCTATAGGTACACACTTCAACAAATTAAATATAACTAAAAAATGACTTATGATTTCCAGATTTGCATTCTTGTAAAATGTAAGTTGACCAAAAGGTGTATACAATTATTAACAATTAAAAATGAAAATGTCAATATCAAAGAGCTTATAAATGCCAAGTGTAAAATGATCTTCCCTTTAAGTCACCATATATCCTTCAATTGTGGGTAAAGTAATTTATTCCATCCAGCAATTTTTTTCATATTTTCATAACTTTCAGTAAGTTAGATTGAATGGCCTATAGGAACGGAAGCTTTCTTGTTACCAATATTCAGTAACACAGCTTTTAAACTTCTACTGGAGGAATCTATGAAAAGTCTCCATTCTTATGGGTTGTAGGGAATTCCAAGGGCCTCAACAAGTCATTTAATATTGGCGCAGTATACTAAAGAGCTGGAAGAATGCTTTAAAAAAATAGCTTCGAAACTCTTGCTCTCTATTTCTGAACAAAAAAAATGTTGTTTCTTTAGCGAGAAGATTACTTTCACGAAGTCGAGATCCAAGAAGTTGTGCATTCTCCTTTGAAAGCCTCAGTTTCCTGGTCAGGTCATTTAACTGAACTTGAGTGAATGGTCTTGCGACCATATCATGTGCGGAAACTTGATAAGACTCAGATGTGTCATAATCTTGATCAACTTCCATATTAATCTCTTCATGGACCTCTATATGTTCAGGGGGAGAAGGTATAACAATTCCTGGACCATGGGGCAGGGGTTTGATGGCAGAAGGAACATCCGGATATGCCATACTATGTTTATTCTTCTTATTTATACCCGTGGAAAATATAATTGTATATTACATAAAGGAATTGATTTGGAGTTGCAAAGAGTACATAAATGTTTAGTAAAAGATATTTTCATGCTGAAGTGAATGAACTATGTTAGTTTTTAATTGTATGCTAAGTCTATGCATAATAATGTCATTTTTAGGAAGCAGTATAATATAGAAAGCTTAAATACTTGATACAATGCTCACTTTTAAGATTTGTCATGCAAAAATAGCAGTCCGTAGTGTGGTCCTTGCCCTCTCTCCACACCATGGGAACACCAAAAGAGAGAGACTTCTGTTCGCCCTGACTCCAGCGTCTTAAATTTATGTAGCATCCTTTGCAGCAGATATGTGGTGCAAAACTTTTATCTTGATCTCCTCGCCTTACTCCAAAATATGCATGATACAAAGATTTAATTTCAGGAGAGATTGTACATTGCTGCTGGGAAAAAGTCACTTTGCCGCAAACATAGCAAAATCAGTCGGAGCTATTCTTACATTTTCTGTTCATTTTTAATTCAACCACTACTATTATTATTATCATCATCATCACTAACTCTATAATTTAAGAACGGGATATTTTTGAGTATTTGAATAATAATTTCATCTTAGTTTGGTTATGACTTAAGTATATTTTAAATTTTTATCAAGGTAATCACCATCATCACTAACTCTATAATTTAAGAAGGGGATTTTTGAGTATTTGAAGAATAATTTCATCTTAGTTTGGTTATGACGTTTTTTATATCAGTTATTTCTAATAATTCTTTTATAATATCAAAAAACAAAATGGTGAAGTTCATAAATAAATAAGTATCGAAATTTTGTGAATTTTTTAAATCCCAAAGAATTACAAATGGTGAAATTCAGAAAATTTATAAAAGTTTAACCATGGCTGTTTTTTTTTAGATTTTAAATTTTAATCTTAGTAGCGAAGCGCAAGCCCACCCTGTATGGGGTAGTGGCGAAGCCATTATCTGGTTTCTAAGAATTTCTTTAGAGTTTGAAAACACAAAATAGTTTAGTTCAGAAAAAAATAAATAGGATTATCCAATGCTTTATAATGTTTTAAAAGAAAATGAATTACAATTGGTGAAGTTCAGAAAATTTATTAAAATTTAAGTAAGGTTGCTTTTTTATTTTACCTATAACTATATTTTAACAACGTGATTTTTTGAAAGGGGGGAAATATTTTAGAGTTCCTTTTTAAACATTATTATAATTGGCAAAGTTCAGAAAATTTATAATAATTTAACCATTGTTGGTTAAATTCCCTGGTTATAATCATCATCATCATCATCACTAATCATCATCATTAACTCTATAATTTAAGAAGGGAAATATTGAGTATTTGAAGAATAATTTCATCTTTGTTTGGTTATGACGTTTTTTTATCAGTTATTTCTAATAATTCTTTTATAATATCAAAAACCAAAATGGTGAAGTTCAGAAATAAATAAGTATCGAAATTTTGTGAATTTTTAAATCCCAAAGAATTTCAAATAGTGAAGTTCCAAAAATTTATAGAAGTTTAACCATAGGTGCTTTTTTTTAGATTTTAAATTTTAATCTTTGTAGCGAAACGCAAGCTAACCCTGTATGGGGGAGTGGCGAAGCAATTACCTCGTTTCTAAGAATTTCTTTAGAGTTTGAAAACACAAAATAGCTTAGTTCAGAAAAAATAAATAGGATTATCCAATGCTTTGTAATGTTTTAAAAGAAAATGAATTACAATTGGCGAAGTTCAGAAAATTTATTAAAATTTAAGTAAGGCTGCTTTTTTATTTTACCTATAACTATATTTTTGCAACGTGATTTTTTGAAAGGGGGGAAATAGTTTAGAGTTCCTTTTTACAACTATTATAACTGGTGAAGTTCAGAAAATTTATAATAATTTAACCATTGCTGCTTTTTCTTAGATTTTAGATTTTAATTTTAGTAGCGAAGCGCAAGCTCCCCCCGTATGGGGGAGTGCGAAGCTATTCCCTGGTTATAATCATCATTATCATCATCATCATCATCATCATAAATAGCTCTATAATTTAAGAAGGGGATTTTTTCGAGTATTTGAATAATTATTTTATCTTAGTTTGGTTAAGACTTATGTTTTTTATTAAAGTTATTTCTAATGATTCTTTTATCATATCAAAAAACAAAAAATATTGAAATTTAGAAATAAATAGAAGTATCGAAATTTTGTGAATATTTATTTTTATATATCTTTTATTCTATAACTATATTTTAGCAACGTGATATTTTGAAAGGGGGGAAATTTACTTTAGAGTTCCTTTTTAAAATTATTATAATTGGCGAAGTTCAGAAAATTTATAAAAATTCAACCTTGTCTGCTTTTATTATATTTTAAATTTTAATCTTAGTAGTGAAGCGCAAGCTCCTCTCGTAGCCGGGGAGTTTGCGATATGGGTTTTTTCCGTCAAAAATATGGTCTTAGCATGGGTAATCTTTAATCGCCCATATTATGTAAACTTTTTATGGAGCATTTCGAAGTATCATTACTCCCTTCTGTGATTCCCAATCATAGTTTTGTATGGTATAGGTATGTAGATGATGTCATATCGATTTGGCCTATAAATAGTTTAAACTTATTTGACAATATCCTTAAAAATCTTAACGAACTCCAACCCACTATCAATTTTAAAGTAGAGTGTGAAAAAGATAATTGTATATCCTTTCTTGATGTAAAAACTGTTAGAGTCATTAGCAAAATTAGCTTCACTGTGTATCGAACAACCCATTCTAACTCTTATATCATTTTTTTTCTCATCCTGATATTAACATTATGCGAGCCGTTGCATCAGGTATGTTTTTGAGAGCACTTATGATATGTGACCCTTGCTGCTAGAAGACAAGATTACATATAATTTGCAGTTTCATTGAATTAAATTATCCCCTTTACGTGATCAATGAAAGTTTATCTAAAGCAAAATCTATTCATTACCGTCCCAAGGATAAAAACAAATTTAGTAATACGAAGTGTCTATCTCTCCCCTTTTCTCCCCTCCTCAAAGGAGTGAACAAAGTTATTTCACCAGGCCTAACCACATTTAAATACTTTTTCTATCCTTAAATCTTTCTCTTCGACCAAGCCCGTGGATCAGCCAAATGAAGCAGGTGTATATTTAATCCAGTGTGTCTCTATAAACTGTCCCTCATTTAACATAGGAGAGACCGGAAGAACCTTAACAAAACGAATTTATGAACATAAAGGTGATGTAAGACGAGGAGTACCACATCCAGTATTTTTAATCATATTAGCAATTTTAACCACCAAATTGACTATTCAAAGGCACAAATCATATATAATTCTAAATATTTCCGTAAAAGAAAAATAGTAGAATCTATATTAATAGGAGAAATTTCTAATTTTAATTTGTCAGATAGGCAATGGAAATGCAGCCCCCATTCCCGTAACCTTATCGTAAACAGCTTAGTCAAAGATCTTAGACTCGCACCCCCTAATTAATGACCTTTACACCCGTTTTGTGTTTCTTTGTGTGTTTTTATTTTTGTTTTTCTGATATGTACGCTATTTATAGACTTTTGTAACAGTCGCATTCTCAGTATACGACTGAAGAGGGTATCATAAACTTTTGGCTCCTATATATACATATATATATATATATATATATATATATAATATATATATATATATATATATATATATATATATATATATATATATATATATATATATATATATATATATATATATATATATATAAGTGACAGACGAATTGATGGACGCAAACTTCAAGCGAAGTATAAACAGGATTACCAGGACAGAGCCGTAGATGTTTCCTAACATTTATTTCAAACGTTTCAGAATTATAACTAATCCCATCATCAATGCTAAAGAAACTTAAATGTATACATAAAAAGTTAACACATGTAATAAAATTATGAAACATGAATATTAAATTTAAGACTAATTGATTACATTAGAAATATGGAGGAAAAAACAAGCTAAACCAACGAGAGAATTTCTAAAAAATAGGAAAGATATAATTGACAGTGGATTTTATTCTTGCACCCCCTCTAAAAAAAAAATGTGAAATTTAACAAATTAGCATGTTTTTTAATGAGCCACTATATTTAATGGGACAGATAATGAGTTATTATTTAGACTGGGTTGAAATTTTGTAATATAAATTGACTCTAGCAGGTAAAGGTCCGAGATGTTTCTTACCTCATTAAGTGTCTTGAAGTTCTCGAGTGTAGCCCTAGAGCCACTAGCAATGAAGATGTCAGTGTCTCTGTCACAGTACAACAACTTTTCACCCAACGAGTCTAAAAGGCCATAGAGCTTGATTCGAGCATAGGCGGTTGTGAATGCTGCAATTGAAAGATTCGTTACGTGGGAGTCAACTTCTACATGTTCAGCATTGTGCAATTTCGCAATGTATGCATTGCCAACTACATCCAAACGAGTTCACAATGTAATCGTATTTTTTGATCAGGTCGATTACATCATGGTCTGAACCACAGATGACTGTTTGCATTCCGCGAATCCTCTGAGCGAATTTTCCCCAGAGACTATAAAAGAAATAAATATGATCAGGATCATGGGATGATTTTTTATTATTATTATAGTAGTATTATCGAATTTAAGTTTAGAAATTATTGACTTTATATTAGCTGTATAATGTCTTAAAATTTCTAAATCACATCTTGAAAGTAATATATCAACACATTAAAAAATCTAATCGCAGGAAGAAATTCTTAACTATTTAGGCAGAGCTTCGCTCTAAAAGGCTTTCCAGGATTCCTTTCGATCTTGTTTATTTGGATGTTTATCCCCTCAACATGATTTACCCTCTTCACGTATTCTATTTTTTCATTCTCACTAATTACTCCTCGTGGGAAGCCGTAAGCTTCTATTTTTTCTTCTAGAAAAGTTTTTATATACTCTGCGAACAAACCCATTTCTCTTTTCAAACTCCCAAAACTCGTAGATTTTCTTGATCTTATACATCTTTCCCAGTGCAAGTTTCAATTCAGGGGTCCGGACACTTCAAAAATCATACGTTGCTTTTCAGAGTGATCGCATTCTTGTGAGTTTTGCATGTGGTGAAGTGTGAAAGTAAGTTTACCATCTACGGATTGAGGTAGAACTGGAATATACATATCATTAGGAGGGAGAACATCAACCTTCACGATACCGAAATATGACTCATTCACACCCTGAGTGAATTATTGAATAGACAGAATTTCTCGCACAGATACGCAACGTCTAGGTGATCCTACGGAATAGGGATTGTTTTTCATACAGTACGGAAATAAGGAGCAAAAATAGACATAATGGATTTTTACACCTTCGGTTGGTGGGTAGTATAATATAAATGGGTTACATCTGCCACCAAAAAGTGCACTTTCCACATCCAATACACCATTGATTACATTGGCAGATATTCTATTAACCGTCTCACGTCGCCCTGGAATGGTTTGCACCATGGTTTCAAATTCACACTCCCAGAGAATGATAACCTTGTATTTACTACTAAGAATTCGATCACTCTCTAATGTCTGATAATATCGGTCAAACAACCCACGTCCAGCAATGGTAACATCCTGTTTTAGATCACAGTTTTCTTTCTGGCACCCATAGCAATAACATCCATGAAAGAGAAACACAGTTCCTCCTCCTGATGGTGAAAACCCGTTAAGAAAAAATACTCTTACACCAACAGAAAGGCTTCGCTCACTACCATTTCTTACATTAAAAATAGGGATTCCTTTAACATGTTCTTCAAACATAACCTAAACTTATAGCCTTATAAGAAAAAAGCTTTAGATTTCTTCCTGTCGATGACTGCAATAGAATTTTCTGGTAAGAAGAGATCTTTATAAACTTTGTAACATAATGAGGCTATTGTGATGCAAGACTGCATAGGATCAATGTTGAATCTTTTGATGAACGAACACCTAAACTTCTCAAAACACAGGCTAAGGATAGAAACATCTTGAATGCATAGAAAATTTTATGTCGATAGAAACATCTTAATACATTCTGTATCAATATTGTATACTTCTTTCTCGAAAGTCGAATAAAAATTACTGTCAAAGTGAAATTTTGCCTCACTGTTCATTTTTTCATAGTTAAAATACCTTTTTTCAGGAACCGGTCCAGTATAATTCAAAGTTCCCTCTAAAAGGAAATCATAAGGAGAATAACCTTTTTTACATTTCGGGGATTCCCATTGTTTTGAGCAGTTTTTTCAGCGAAGAAGGCATGAATATGAATGTGTCCTTAAAAATTATGTCCTGAACGAGCTCTATCTTAAAAATCTTTCGTCCCCGATTCATTGGGTGCAAAGTAAAGAGATTAGGATTAAAATGTTGAAGCAGTTCGCCATAGATAAATTGGCATCGAATTTGGCATTGTTATGTACCATCAAATATGTTTTCACATTTTCTCTCGATCCTCTTATTCGTATTAGCTCTTCTATAAAGGGTTTACAAGTGAAGTTTTCACCATCTCTTTGAAAAATCTTTGTTCGTGGACCACAGTTCTTACATTGTCACATATTTCATTCTCATTATCAAAACAGAGTTCCCAGATTATTTGCATAACCAATATATAAGAAAAAAGTATAAATGATCCCACTTCTTTATAGGTTTCAATATCATAATATAAGGCATTCCATTTCTTAACCATCGACTTCTTCGATCTCTTCATCCAGCACGTATGCTCTGCTCGATCCGCTCTATAGTAAGTATAAAATTTAGAGCAGAACAACTTCTCACACTCGTGTCGTCTCATCTCGTTTGCACCTTACATGATTATATGGTTAAATCTAAAGACACATGTTATTCTTCACACAAGTATGAAGCTTTTTGTGCGTATCAAAACATGATTGGCTGTAGAATGAGCGATTACACTCATTACATAAAATCCCTCGAATTCTTTCTCCATCACAATGTCCAAGACATTGACTGCATACCCCTTAACAATCTTTTTGTGAACTGTTACGTTGTCATGGAACGTATAGCAAGAAAAACACATCCCGTGATTTAAAGGAAATTTCTTGTTTTTAACATATGTTTCACTAATGTGGCGAATTGGATAGGAAGTTTCACCTTCAAGACCAATGAATAAGAGTAGGGCTGTTAATTCAGGATAAGTTAGTCGATGGAGTAATTTAAATTTACGTTCATCGCCTGTAGCCGTAAATATGAGGATCCTACATCTCTGCTCTCGTTCTATTAAGGAGAATTGATCTACAGTGACAGACTCTTCGTACACAAGATTACATTTTCTTGCCAACTCTTGAGACTCTTTTATTATTGTTGGAATCCAAAGGTTTTTTGCGCGAACATTCTCCTTCATTTTTTTCGTGAGGACTGAGGAAACAAATGCGCAGCTTGTAGAATTTATATGACCTCTATATATATTATGTCAATCAATTCTGACATTGGATGGTATTACAGCATGCCCTGCAGGAATCCTGTAAACACGAACTGTGAGATTGAAAGTACTAAACTCGATTGTGTCCACAGATTGGAATGCTGTCTCGAATCGTCTCATGATATAACTGAATAGTGTCGACTCACGTATTTGAAAGAATGGAATGTGTAAATGGATTGTATCACCGGATACATCCATAATTTGAAAACTTATATTTACACGATAATCACCATCTGGAATCCTTTGCTTATATGACCACGACGCTCATCATCAAGCGATGAGCGCTTGATGACACAGGTTCGAATCCAACTTCTTTATTTATTTTCATATAACGATTAAAATAGTTTTCTTTCCGTTCTCTACTTCTCCCATTTTCCTTCTTAAGCTTTCATTGGTACATGTAATATTCTTCTTAGCGTTTTTCCGGGTTGTGTTACCAATTTTCAATTTCTTTGGGCCTTTAAATACATCTATATATCACGTGTCATGTGATTTTCAATTTTTATATCCCCATGTACTTCATTGATCATTGGGCCCACGTCTAGCGGAAAAAACCCACTTCCTATATCGTATACTCCAGAATAGAGATAAGATGTTTACTCAACGTGTTGATAGAATCATCTGGTGTTATACTGTATGGCAGAAAGATTATAAAGAATTTAAAAACAAAGGGATGTTTCATGAAGGTGTGTACGATGTTTCATCTCTAGATTGAAAAAAATCATACACTCCTTATTTTAGATGACATAATGCAGAAGACAGATGCAAATATAACAGAGATATTTGCAGTGACCTCCTACTTTAAGAATATCTCCATATTTCTAGTGGCTCAAAATTCATTTTATAAAAATTCTTATATGCGCGATATAGCCTTAAATTATCCTAATCTAGTTTTATTTAACCAGAGGAGAGACATCTCCCAGATAAATATTTTTGCTGGAAAAATATTTCCTGTTGAACATAAGAGCCTCATGAAGATATATAAAGAAGAAGTCTCAAAACCTTATGGCTACTTGCTCTGCGACTTCAGTCCGAGAAACACTACGATTTACCTTACGGACGGGTATATTTCCAAACGAAATCGAAACCGTATATCTTTTAGAATGAACCATAAAATGAAAAGATACGCGTATCTCTTCCATGCGTTCCCTACACTTTCTAAAAAGATGAAAAAATCAATCATAGGAAGCATGGATAGTGATTTTGTCATCTGTGTATGTGAAATGTGTCTTAATTAAATAAAAGGTAATGTTCCGATGACAGCATCACAGAAACAAAAGATATCACCATCCAAACGGTTGATACGTATGTTAGCTTGGAAGCCAGGTTATATACTTATAAAGAAAAAATAATAAATCAGCGTGGAGGATCGTTTCTACCAATCTTATTCTCTGTTCTAACCCCTCTTCTCTCTAACCTACTAAGAAGAAAAAAATTATTGTTCATCCCGAAAAAGAGAGAGAGCTACCCTCAAACTTAATACCATCTCAAGAAAGATTCTTATCCTTGGAGAGAGAATTGACTACTATACTCAATAATTCACACATACCACCAGATAACATATTATACTTTATCAGAACACGTTGAAACATTATTTAAAACAGTATGATAAGGTTGTAAACTCACCTCCCGCTAATGCTAACCAGAATGATAGGGATCAAATAAACGAATATGCAGATGAAATACTAGGAACACTGGAGCCTAATGTTCGTGAAGGGAGTAGATTAATTTATAAGACATTAAAAAATACAGAACGATTCAGTTGAGATAATAATGGGCTGATTAAAATCGACGGTCAAACACTCAGACAATCTAACATTATCGACCTCCTTAATGATTTAACTAGAACGTGGAAAATACCACCACCTCTCTTCTGGGAAGAAGTAAGAGCAAAGTTAATATCTTCCAATTTCCCGAAATCTATTATAAAAAATTCGCAACGCCGCAAAGAATTAGAAAATATTACTCATGCATTAACTTCTTCCACTTCAACCTCAAGGGTTTGCGCAAACACACGTCGTGTTTCTCATTATCTCCAACAACCCAAAATAGGAAACTGGTTGAATTATTAATCAATCACTGATGAAAATGACAACTAGACGGTCAAATCAAATAATTGTAAAAATTTAAGTTGCAACTCCACTTTTATGTTAATACAAGAAAAAACCTGAAAATTCAAACTGCGTCAGAGAAACCCTATCCTAATGACTTTTGTCTCACTGTCTGTTCAAATTCACATGAATACTCAGGTGTAGGAAGCTATCTCTCGATTCCAGGTGAAGCAAATTATACAACAAGAATATAAAATTAATATATTCATCCTTTTGATGATTACTAGAACAAACTTCGGTTATGTTAGAGTGATCTTTGAAAATACCTATGGAAGAACCCATTATAACAATAAACTATTCCATAGTGAGGATGAGTTTTGGCTTGTGTTTGCTGCAATACACAGGTTAAAACAGGAAAATTTCCCCTATGGTGATCGTTTGGTGAAGGACAACGGTGTAAATCAGTTAAAGTGTGTAGTGGAGGCCAACCTTAACTGTCTATTTCCAAGAATCCATTTCGGTATTTACTGGAAAAGGGATGAAGAGTTCATTCCTACAGGATTTAAAAATGTACTATACAATGAGTATGAAGTCAACACTTTTCTAAAACTTGAAGACAATTTTCATCAAAGTTTTTGTCAAATGAAATGCTTACAGAATGTGGTTGATGTCTGTTATCTTACATTCAACGATGGACTTGATGAATGGCGAAAACTTAAACCCACCATCACAGAAGTTGAGTATATAAAAAAATATCTCGTTTGATGAGTTCCACTGTTTTCTCAACAAGAGGGGGAACAGTATCGAACTTGTGAAAGAATTTGTCCTTAGGGATCTTTACGACTACGTCACCATTAGGTGTAAAGAAAATTTAATAGAATATCTATTTATTAACCAGTCTCACCATGAAAGTCCAGAGGGTGGAATGTCACCAGCCTGCGTCATCAAGACTTGCAAGAAGAAAATTTAAGTTTACCCAAGATAGAAATAATATTTTATCCGAGCACAATTCTTTAACAAATATGTTTATTCAAATACTGGATCATATAAAAAAAACCTTCTGATATTAACTTTACCCGTTACATATCGAATACCGTCTTCCGATTCGATAATCCAGCTCTTTTGATTCAGAGAATCAGAAAATGTGTACAAATTAATAAGGTTGCAAACATCCATGAAATTCTAATTGAAATTATGTATTTTAATCTAGATGTAAAATAAAATTTTATTTTAAGACAAGATGTCTTTTCATTGAATGGTTATATAATAGTGTAAGTTAGTCAGTTATTCAGTTAGAAATGAACCGTCGATTGTTACGCTTATATACATCCCCAATTCTACCAACATCTTTTGGTGGAGTAAATCGACTACACCAATCTATAAAAGAGATCGCCAACAGAGCTGATGTAAAAAGCTTTCTCTCAGGTTTGGATAGCTATACATTACACAAACCCGTTCGAAAAAGATTCAAGACCAAACACGTAAAAGCGCAAGGCTCTAACGAGACTTGGCAACTATATTTAACTATGATGTCCAAATATGAAAGTTTTAATTATGGTGCATGCTACATACTCTTTGTAATTGATGTACATTCTAGATATCTCTGGTTAATTCTTTTAAAGCAGAAGACGGACCAGGTAGTGTCAAATGCTGTAAGAAATCTCATGGAAGAATCCGAATGGATTCCAGGTTATATATGTTCTAATGACGGAGGAGAGTTTAAAGGAAATAAGATGAAACGTTTATTAAGCGAATCTAATATCGGCGTTTATCATGTTCACTCTCTAAACAAAGCTAGTCTTGTAGAGCGTGTACAAAGAACAATAAAAGAAAGACTTTTCAGATACTTTACTTTTAATAATACGTGGAAATACATCGACGTATTAGATGATTTTGCAAAGCCTTAAAATAATTCTAGACAGAATGATTGGGAACACAGCGTTCAAAGTTATACACAATGTTGCTCTACAGAATCAGAAAACTGAAGGTAAAAAAGAGAGATTTCTATATAAGATCGGTGATTATGTTCGAATCTCACGCGTTTCCAGTAAATTTAAAAAAGGGCACGAAATAGGGTGGAGTGAGCAAATCTACAAGATATATAAAATTTCAAATGTATTAGCCCTGTATTTTATTGAAGATTTAAATGGAGAACATTTTGAAGATGGGGTTTATGGAGAAGAACTAGAGAAAGTAAAATTTGACTCCCGTAAGAAATATGTAGTAGAGAGGATAGTTAAAGGTAAAGGGCATGGAAAAAACAAGCTATATTTAGTAAAATGGCGAGCGTACCCAGAATCGCTTAACTCATATATCAAGGCATATGATATCAACTTAAAATCTTGAACAAATACATTCATAAAATGATATCATTTGTGAAGATGGAGCCAGAGAGTTTTTATATCATTCTTGCTTCTTCCTCCTCCCTGGATGTTTACCCTCAAAATACCATGTTTGACTATAGAGAATAGCTATAATGTTAATAAGTCTACACACGCATTCACAGTCTATCGGAAAATCGCGGAAATAAACAACTATGCATCAAATACTATATTGGCAAGAGGAAAGGTAACAAAAATAAAAGAAATTGACTATGCTTATGATGAGATATGGATAGACGCTAGATATTACAAAAATGAAAAAACACTCAGAGAAAATGAATCTGAAAATGAAACAGAAATTATCTTCTCAAGATTTAATGTTTCCATCTGACAGAAAGCAATGGAAAATGCCTACTGATTATATATTAATGCTCACTTCAGGTTCATTGCTCAATGTGAAAAGGCAAAAAAATCTCTTAATTCATCTGTCAAAAGAATTTTCCACTATAATGAAAAGATCTATCAGAGATGATATCTCAAAATTAAATCATTGTATAGCGTTCAATATAGATTTTACTGCTCTTATATCTCATCTGAGATCATGTTACATTTACTCTAACCTTGTAGACTATCAGTTAGTAGTCGGGACACAGTCAAGGCTGATGAGAATTATTCATCTTCCTTTCAATGATGGTTCATTCAGTATAACTTTTGATAATCCACGCTATCTGAATCTAAGCTCTGGGGACTTGAGATCAAGTTATATTTATATAAGAACGGTTGAAGGGGAAAAATTTGCCATTCTTTGTTAGTCATTTGATGATAAAACTACACATAAGAAGTAAATATTAAATAAAAATTAAAAATGTTGAATGGACCATGCGTGTTTAAAGGGTTAAGAGCCCAGAGGGGACATGGTCTTGGATCCCTCTTCTCTTTCCTATTGAGAAATGCAGCACCATATCTAAAAAGTGGTGTTCGTTATCTAGGAAAGAGGGCTATTTCAGCCGGTTTCGATACTGTTCAGGATATTGTGCATAGAAAGAGTGCGAAGCAAGCTCTGAGAGACCAGCTGGGAAGGTTAAAAAATAATATCACTAAAGATACTAGACCTTATATTATAAGAAAGTTAAAATCTGAGATGGATATTGAGAGAAAATCAGAAAAAATAGGTGTAATAAATAAGCGAAAATGGATGAATAAGAAGTCCAAGAATAGAAGAAAGTTAAGAATAGAAGAAAGTTGAAAATAGACGATGATGAGGTTGGGGATGTTTTTTTCTCATAATATAGACCATCAGACCTTTTCATAGATGTTCTCATAAATATATCGACGGCTGTAAATCTTACGCGTTGTAAAATCAATGCTCTTCATCCAACAAGTGATATCTGTTCGAAGACAGAACTCGATTTTTTTACTGTTCCACCAACATAAACTTTCATCGTTGAAAGCAATTATCAGTCTTACTCTCCCCTCAACAATATCTCTTCCGACCTCACATCGGTTGAATATTATGTATCTGGTAACGTACAGTATTATGTAGACCCTAGTGAGGTTTATCTTTATAATAAAGCAAGAATTGTGAAGTCAAACGGAAGCCAACTTCTAGATGGGGAGAATGTTTTTCCTGAAAATGATATTCTTCACACTTTGTTCAGCAATGTTGATATTTTATTTAAATAAAACATCTGTAAATTCTATTGGAAATAATTAACCCTATCGTGCATATTTAGAGACCCTGTTGATCTATACTGAAAAAGAAAAATCTACTTTTCTTTCCATTGCAGGAAATTACTCTAGTAAAGAAAGTATATAAAAGAAATATAGCAGATCTCAGAAAAAAACTAATTGATGTATATGGAAAACTACACGTTGATTTCTTCTCACAACATAAGCTGTTAATTAATGGAGTCTTAATAAAGATAAAGTTATCCAGAGCACCACATTCATTTACACTATTTAGAAGCCAGACCGATTTAGAAGTTAAATTGAATTATTAGAGAGTTTTCTTTACATTATAAAAGTCCGTTTTTTTAGCATCAGCTTATCTAGAGATGGAAAATAGGTTGCTTAAATCAAACGCTAAGTACCCTATCACACAAGTTTGCAAGCGAAAATTTACAATTGTGAATAGAATATCAATTATGAGTGTGGATAATATCTTCATGGGGCGAATACCTACACGCATGGTTATAGGAATGGTTGATCAATCTACATTTTCTGGTAGTTTTGATGCATCACCATTTGAATTTAAACTTTATAATGTGGATCGCATCACTATCTATATAAACGGGAATGAAGTTGAAAGGCCATTTGAATTAGACTATTCGGACGATACAGATCCAGTTGCGTCAAGGGCTTTTTACTCGTTATATAACTGTATAGGGTGTATTGAGGTGGGCAGAGTATTGGACTTACCTATGAACAATTTATAAAAAGTAAAAATATTTATTGTATGTATTAACCTAGATAAGGACAAGAGTACTATTTATCTTGGAGAAGGCTCCAATCCTATACAACAGAGAATAATATCAGTACAGTTACAGTTTAAATCTCCATTAATAGAACCGGTCTCCCTTATTATATATGCAGAGTTTCAGTCTGTTATTGAGATAGATAAGTCTAGGAACGTATTAGTTTATTCTTAATAAAATGAATGCAGTATAAATAGAAGAACTATTGTATCGAGATAAAACTACAAAACTAGTTTTTCATGGATGTTTTGCGAGAGACACTAATCTACGAGTATGTTTACCTTTAAAACTGCCAGCAGCTTACATGATTAATCTGGACAGCAGTCATAGACCTGGTTCGCATTGGATCGCTTTGTTTTTTAACAAATAAAGTTTGTATTATTTCGACAGCCTATGTCTATCGTTCTAGAATGATGTTTATATTGGTAAAAACTTAGTAAAAATGAATTAAATTATTATCGTCAATCCATTCAGAGTTCAAGGTTACTTTTCAAACTCATGTGGCTTTTTTTGTGTCTATTTCATTCAGCAGATGACAAACGGTAAATCATATATATCTTTTATTGAGCAATTTGATTTATATAATGATCAAATAAACGAAGAAATCGTTATAAATAATACGTTCAATAAAGTGTAAAAAAAAATGAACCTGACACTCAATAAAATTAATTGTGTATAGTATTGACAAATTATATATATATATATATATATATATATATATATATATATATATATATATTATGTAACCTGTCTAGTATAAATTAAATACTTATCTTCCATCTATTAATCTGGAGAAAATATACGCATATTTCTGTTTAAAAGTAAATAAACTGTATATTTGAGTTTAAAAGTAAAATAAATCATTATATCAAGCTAGACTTTTTAAAAAAAAAAATTTAAAAGAGAAGAAAATCACTTACTCTGTAAAAGGAGCTGTCAACTGACAAACGCTGAAATGTTCAAGAAAATCACAAATCTCCCCACACGATTTCCACTCATCTTCTGTCAGGTCTTTCATTTTCTTACATTTAGTTAAAAAAAATAAAATATCGTACGAGGGAAAAAGCTTCTTCCCAACAAGCTGTGATCTATAATAATTAAATGAGGAAGGTTTAGTATGCCCTTTTTATATCTCTACAAATGGGGGAGGAGTGGGGTAAGGTTGTAAAAGTAAGATTGGTCGATGATCCAGTTTAAACAAAAGATAGCTATCTCTTTACTTCATTGTGATTTCTTTGAGAAAAAACAAATATGTTTATTCAAGTCGGATGAGGGAGCGGGGTCAAGATTAGAAATTAAGGTTTGATAAACGGTCCAGTTTAAACAAAAGATAGCTATCTCTTTACTTCATTTTGACCTCTTAGAAAAAAAAAGAAGAAATATTTGTCTCCTTATTTATCGATTGGAAAACATTTGGGCCAATCAAAGATAACTATCTCTTTCCTTCATTAAATCTCTGCCCTGAAAATAAAAAACAGAGGAGGGATAAACATCCAAATAAACAATATCAAAAGAAATCCTGGAAAGCGTTTTCGAGCGAAGAGTCAATTAAAGATAACTATTTCTTTGCTTCATTAAATCCTGTGAACTGAAAATCAAAACAGAGGATGGATAAACATCCAAGTAAAAATATCGAAAAGGAATCGTGGAAAGCGTTTTAGAACTAAAAAAATATGTATGTGATAACATCAAAAAGATTTGAAGGGATGTGCAGTTAGTGTCTTGGCATTGTGTGAAAGTGTATATGTGTGCAGACTGTGAATCCTTCGAAAAAAGGTCACTGACCAAAGTATTGGTGGGGTAAGGGGACATCTGCATGTCACCAAGACTGGTAGTGACCAATGCTAGAGGTGGGGTGGGTATGGGGGGAGGGGGTAAGGAGACATGAGTGCGAGTCCATGTGCGTGTGTACGTATCTGGATACGCTCACAGGAGGCCGAGTTTGTGTGCACTCGACTCTTCACCTACAATACTATTACTTAGGGACTCACTCCTCCCATTCAACTCCTTAAATTATCGTCTTTCGACAGCTACATACGGGAAGATAAAGGGGACTGGTCTCCCCTGAACTCGACTGACTAGGAGGGGACTGAAACTTTTGACGTCCATTAGGAACCTCTTTCGCCTACCATACCCAACACCTCCAAATCTCCCCCCCCCCCTCTCCTTCTTCCTGTGCTCATCAGCAGGCGCTGTCGGCGTCTCTTCTAAACATTAGGAGCCTGACCAATAAGTCGGAGTATACCATGACCTCATTGTTTGCACTGGGGTTTCCTTACTTGGCCTTACAGAAACCTGATCTGAGTCTGATTCTGGTTCATGCACTGCCCTTGCAACCCCTCCGGGTCATTCTTTCCTTCATCTTCCTCGGAACCACCGTAGAGGTGGAGTTGCACTGATTTCCAACTCATCCTTCTCCCTGAATCTTCTCCCCCCCCCCCTTTAGCCTCATTTGAGGCTCTCATTGCTGTCTCACGTGCTGTGCCCGCTCTGACTATTGTGGTCCTTTACCGCCCTCCCAGCTCGTATCCGGCCTTATTTCTCGAGGAGTTCAATAACTTACTCTCCGACCTATCCTCTACTGGTTTTCTCCTTATTCTCGGTGACTTCAATCTTCCTAACCATAATGCGACTTTTCGTGCATTCATTGATATCATCGACATCTTCTCTCTTACACATGTGTCATCCCCAACACACATACATGGTAATACCCTGGACTTAGTCATCTCAAACCTCCATATCTCTAATCTAACAGTAACTGACCTTTCTAATACGATTTCCGACCACTTCCGACCACTTCTTGGTTAATTTTAAATTCTATATTCCCTACCACCTACATCCTCGCTCGTCCCGAGATCTTACGCCTTTGCGGCGACTATCGTCAATTGATACTTCTTCTCTCTTTAACGACGTTGTTTTTGCCCTACCTTCTATTGATCAAACTGCTTCACCTGACCAAACCATAAACTCTCTGTGCCAATCATTACTCGCCTACCTTAATGCGCAAGCCTTCTTTATCACTCATTTAAACTGCCATCACAGCGCCCCTTGGTTCACCATGGAACTCCTTCGTTCAAGGAGGTCCTTACGTGCTCATGAACGAGCCCTTTGTAAAGCACGCTCCCGTGGGCAGGACACGACATCCTTTTCACTTGCCTATTGCCTTGCTACGTCGACTTATTCTTCCAAATTAAGATCATCCCGCGAGGCTCATTCATGCAAACTTTTATCGGAGAGCACGAGTGACCCTCAGACTATCTTTCGTCTCCTATTTTGTCTTTCCTCGCCTAGTCCCATTTCCCCCACCTCTCCCCCCCATCACCCATCTACTCTTTCTAAATTTTTCTCTGAATAAAATTATTAACTTTCGCGCCAAACTACCCCAGTCGTCTGAACAAGCCCATGCTGTTCTTCCCGACCATAATCGATGGCCACTTAATGTCCTCACTCGGGCGTCCTCGAGGGAGTAAATACCCTGTTATCACGCTATAACAAAGCTGAGTCACCTAAGGACGTCTTTCCAACTAAATTCCTCTACCAAATTCTCCTTGCTGTCCTCCCACTGATTCTTCATCTCTTTAAGACTTCTCTTGCCACAGGGGTGGTTCCCTCTTCCTTCAAACATGCCTCAATTCGTCCTATCCTAAAAAAAAAACACCTTAACCCCTCTGAACCATCTAGCTATCGCCCTATCTCACAGCTTCCATTCCTCTCTAAGATCCTCGAGAGAGTGATTTTTTCTTGCCTTGATAACCATGTTTTTAACTGCAATATCGATGAAACGTACCAATCGAGGTTCAAAGCGAAACACTCTGCTGAAATCGCTCTCCTTAATGTTTCAGATGGCTTACGTAGAGCTGCCGATATGGGTTGTACATCCATTCTAGTCCCCTAGACCTCTCCTCTGCTTTCGACACCATCGTCACACTATCCTCCTTGCTCGTCTTCACACTTTCCTTGGTCTCTCGGGCACTGCACTTGCTTAGTTCCGCTCATACCTCTCCTCCCGCACTCAGTCGGTCGCGCTCGATAACCTCCCCTCCGAGCCCGCGCCCATTCATTTTTGGGTGCCTCAGGGCTCAGTCCTTGATCCCCTTCTCTTTCGCATCTACTTACTTCCTCTTGGCTCCCTTCTTCGCGATTTGGGCCTGTCCTTCCACCTCTATGCTGCTGACACTCAGATATACCTTTCCTCATCCCCTGTGTCCTTCTCTCAATCAATTACCAAGCTCCTTTCAGCCTACACCTCCATAAACGAATGGCTCTCTGCCAACTTTCTCAAACTTAACCACGATAAAACTGCAGTTCTCCTTGTTGGTACCGCTTCGATGGTGGTTAAATCTAAAGCTCTCTTCCCCTCCCTTAACCTTGGGGAAACCAATGTCGCCTTCTCTGATACCGTCAGTAATCTTGGTGTTATTCTTCTATTATTCTATAGCTCTATATTTTATCACTAACTCTATAATTGTATAACGGGATTTTTGAAGATGGGTGAAAAATTAATGTTTCTTTTCCTTAGTGGACAAATGACATTTTTTCTTTATCAAAGTTATTTCTAATAATTCTTATATAATATTAAAAGACAAAATGATGAAGCTCAGGAATAAATATAAGTATCAAAATTTTGTGAAATTTTTAAACCCCAAAGAATTACAAATGGTTAAGTTCAGAAAATTTATTTTTATACATCTTCTATAACACTATATTTTAGCAACGTGATATTTTGAAAGGGGTGAGGGGAAATTTAGTTTAGAGTTCCTTTTTAAAATTATTATAATTGGCGAAGTTCAGAAAATTTATAAAAATTTAACCATGGTAGCTTTTTTCTAGATTTTAAATTTTAATCTTAGTAGTGAAGCGCAAGCTACCCCCGTAGGGAGGAAGTGGCGAAGCCATTGCCTGGTTTAATAGAGAAAATAATTATTTGTTAACCTCAAAATTTAATCGAGTTTGAATTAATTTATTTTGAGGCTTTCTACTTTTAACTTAAGGATACCAAGCAATCGATTTTGCAGAAGGCTCATTCCCCAGCTCAGTTAAGGCTTCATGTTGCTTTAACAATTGTGTTTTTTTTTAACTTTAAGGATTTCGCAAATATTTTTTTTAAATAATATTTATGATACGAACCATTCACACAAATGACATAATTCAGAATCTGAATTACTAATTTTTTTAGTCAAGTTTATTTGAAAGCAAATTTTACATCAACTCAGTGAAGGAGATCGACCACGCCGTCTAACATTAGCTGGGTGGTTTCTTGGAAAATCTAAAGATTCACGGAACAGTTAGCGGTTGGAGATGATGAGGATTGCTTTATGAATGGTTATAGTGAACAGGCAAAATTGTCGTAATTATGTACCGAAAAGTCATCAGCTTAGAAATCACATCTACGAAAAATATTTTAAGAGAAAATTAGTTCATTACAATAAAGAGCTTGGATCGTTTATTTAGTTTTCTTTGAGAGTGATCTACCTAGTGGCTCTCCACGACATTACGAACTTAGTGTTAAATTTCCCCTTTTTCGCGAGGTCGAACATCGAGCTTGAATAGGTACCACATCATCTGAGTAGATTCTGATTCTATCCTCCAGGGGACGTTTTCATTGTGTTCTTCTTTATATGCCGATTTGAACTGCTTCTCCTTGAATGCCTGAACCGTATTCTTTGTTTGAGTCTGTGTGAAATGCATTGCGTCTCTACCGTTCATCTTCATATTTAGATCTTTGGCCTCGCACACCAATCCCTATTTTTTGGTAAGATCTATCTTTCGTCTTCCTTCTTCGCTCTCGCTTGAGGATGATTGCCTATTTTATTTGTCTGGATTTATTTTGGGTAAATATGTAGACGAGCGGCCCGGACGATAAAACGTACTATTTTCGTCCGTGTTCCAAAATGTTCACGTTTTTGGAGTACATTTAAGGGGACGGCTCGTGTGGGGGTAAACACAAGGGGGGGACCACACTATGAATATCCTGAGTTTTATTAAATTGGGGGCGGTCTGGGGGGCACAGCCTCCCAGTATACTGGGGGCTGTGCCCCCCAGACCCCCCCCCCTCAATTTAATGAAACTCAGGATCATCGTAGTGTGGTCCACGCATCGTGTTTAGCCCCCCACGAGCCGTCCCCTATAAATTTACTCCAAAAACGTGAAACATTTTGGAGCACGGACGAAAGAGTACATCTTATCGGCCGGGCCGCTCGTCTACATATTTACTCCTAATTGTTATAATGTTCTGACGTTTACAGAGGTGAATGCTTTAACTACAGCATGTCAGCGTCTTTAATCGTTTTGCGAATTATAATATGGATTGAGGGGGGGGGGGGGTATGACGTCAGAAATGCTTGATTTCAAATTTTTTTCCCACTAAATAGCTTTTTATTATCCTGATTCGGAGTCATTTTTATTTGTCAATATATTTTTCCCCATTTTACTATTTTTATTACCTTCTTTTATACATTTAAATGTAATTCGCTAGATTATTTCAAGGAACTACTTGTTTTTTAGCAGTTTGGGTGTCAAACATTTCCCTTTTACGCAGTTTGAAAATGATCAATCAGACATCTGTTACGCAGTGTGAAAATGGTATCGAATTGTGAACTTGGTTCGTCGTCTATTGCGGAATTATTAACCCTAGTTTCTGATAAAGATAAATTAAACACCTTTTTGGATGTTCATAATTTAGTGTGAATTAAAAGCGAATGCGACATTTGTGGCCGAGCATTAGATGTGAACCCTAACTTTGAATTTAGAAGCTCGAAAATAAAACGTGATTCAAGTCAGCTAGATTTCGAATAGGACGCAGACGCGCAAAATAAATAGGCTTTCCTCTTTGCTATTTCGGAAGTATAACCACTGCAATTAGTACGGAAACAGCGTGTTTCGTTTGTTTTTTTCAGGCAATTTTGTAAAAAAAAATGGCCTACGTAAACAGAGTTTTCGGTTTGTTTACTTTCGGGCATTTTTTTAATACAAAAAATGGCGGCAGCTATCATTCGAAGAAAACTCAAACGCGCATGAATATTCAAACACAGGTGAACGATAATATTTACACAAAAATAATTTTTTCCGGCCGGGCCGCTCGTCTACATGTTTACTTACCCTATTTTGTCTGTTCTTTTTCTTCAATTCAATAGTATTATTTTCTTTCTTTTTGACGATGTCCATTCTTGATATGTCACATAATTCTTGTTTTTCTCGGAACCACATTTCTTTAATTCCGTTCTTGGCAATAATTAGGTTAAGCGACTCTTCAAATGTTCCTGTTTTACCGATGTTTGCCAGATGTACTTAAAGTATGCGTATGAGTAGATCTGATCCTACACCTGTGTAATGAGAGATTCTTCTTTGCCTCCTTCATCTCATTTCTGGTTGCTTTGGCTAAACATGCACAAGTCGCATTTTGTACTTTTTGTTTTGGTTGCTTTCCTGTCTATTATTGACTTTCTTTGGGAGGAAGTTCGTGCAAGTGTGTGGTGGGGCTTCCGCTGTTGAGGCACATTTTAATGTTTCAAGTACCCTCTCTCCATCCCCACTTGGTCACTTGCGCGTTCAGAGCATTACTTCTGGTTCACTTAAAGCATCTTTTGGGGAAGATGTGGTTAGCGTAGTGGCCTGAAAAGAGAAGAGCTCGATAGCATAGGTTTTAACAGTCATTACTATTTAACTTTTGTTTATTCCGTTTTCTATCTCTCTTCCTTCGTTGTTAATCAATGTTTAATCTTTTTTTCTTATAAATAGACAAAATCGCTTATATATCATCTCTCCTTATTTCCTATATTTTATAGAGCATCTACCGTGTCACGTGTTATTGTGATTTCCCTTTCACACACACACACACATATATATATATATATATATATATATATTTATTTATTTATTTATTGAATGATGTCTTTGGCAACAAATAGAGAGGAAGAATAAGAGAAACCACAAGTAGAGCAAGGCTCATTATTATTGACGTTTCGCTCCTCTTGAGCTTTCACAACGTAACAAGAAACTAAGAGAAGAACTAAACGGGACTGCTGGCTTATATAAGGATAGGACTGAACATTATTCTGACCATCATATGAGCTCTTCACTGATTCTTCAGTTTTTGATGAAGGCTAAAAATTCTACGTCTGCAGGAAGCCAACCAACAAAGATGACTTTGTCTACTAATTGTTGACCCAAGATTATAGAACCAAAATGGTTGTCGTCACCAGGTTCGTCCTGCAGGTACGGAGTATTTACAGCTAAGAGTTCATCGCACTGGATATGATAAACATCCAAGACTCCTTCCAGAAGCTGGGATATCGTGATGCTTTCTTCAGGAAGGCTAGTAGCAACGCCATTAACATCGGTCAGCATGCTGAAGCAGCAGGGAAACTGAGACCTAACACAAAGTTTATCTCAGCCCCTACTAAACCTTTCTCCATCGCAGTAGGAAGAGGGATGGGACCATTTACTAGATTCGCCCTTCAAGTTGGTGTCAAAGTTGGGGGTATCTGCCGCTCCAAACCAACGACGGAAATCAATTGGAACACCGTATTATACAGGATGACCTGTAGCGACTGTCCCCTGGCTTAGTTGGCGAGCCACACAGGGACGTGGACACCATATTAAAGGAGTACAGACAAGATATATGGGCAGGGAGATTCATCAACTCTCTCGCCGAACACCTGCTTGATGCTAACCATATCATCAACTAAAGGAAAGGGAGCAGTTGCATGTGTGATTAACAAAATGAGGAGGAGGGCATTGGGAGCAGCATTCATAGCTACAAGGGGCGGTCAATAAGTTTTGTGAATCGGTAGGGCTAAACAAAGGAAAGGGGATGGCTGTTTGTGGGAAGGTTAGCACAAGTTATGACAAGTCAGGACCTGCAGCCGCACGCTCCTGCCTCGTCTATTTAAGAAGCAGTAGCTTATCGCAGATCGTCAGTCACAATTTTTTCAACGATGGAGAAGGTTGTGCACGGCGCAGTGACAAAGTTTTTGACCAAGGAAGGCAAGAATGCAAAAGAGATCCATGAACGCATGGTTGCAGTGGACAACGACACCGCCCCTTCCTATGCAACCATTTCTCGCTGGAATAGGGAGTTCCGCCATTAGTCGTGAGTCCCTTGAAGATGACTCCCGTCCAGGACGCCCGTTAGACGTGACCAACGAGGACAATGTGGCCCGTGTGGAGAGGATGATCCTCAAAATCGACGGGCGAAGGTCGAAAGTCGAAGGAATCGAGCGATAACTTGGAATATCACATGGAAGTGTTATCAACATCATCCACGACAATTTGGCCATGACCAAGGTCTCTGCCCGTTGGGTCCCTAGAAACCTCACGCCCCATGATCGACTTCAATGTCGTCAAAGTCCACAAGGCCAGAGTTGCACAAGCGGCCCTACCCGAGTGCGGATTCGAGGAGCTTAACCATCTCCCCTACAGTCCAGATCTGGCCCCTAGCGACTACTTTTTATTTCGCCAGCTCAAGGCTGCACTGCGTGGAGGCCGGCTTAGGGACGATGAATATGCCCAGCTCGCCGTCCAGGAGTGGATTGAACAGCAGTCGGGAGATTTCTGGTTGTCGGGAAATCGAAGCCTCAGGGACAAGTGGCGCAAGTGCATTGAAGTAGAGGGTAGTTAGATTGAAAAATAATAAAACACTTCTCCTTATATCTCGTTTCTTTATATCCGAATTGCAAAACTTATTGACCACTGCCCGTATGTCAAAATGCTTGAACACCAACTCCGGCTTCTTCAACATAAGTCGAAATGTGGCCAAGCAAGTGGTCTTCCCCATTCTTTAGCCTGCTTTATCGTAAAAAGATGCAAGGAAACAATTTCGTGGCTATAGACTGCACCATAAACTTAGTTTGGACTCATAAGTAACTGACTAATCACCGACGAGCGCAGATGATGGTCACAGTAATGTTTAGTTATATGTGTATATAAGCCGGCGGCCCCGTTCATAAAACTCTGAAAGGATTTTTATGCATGCAACCTTTTCGATCATCAAACCTATACCCAAAGGCTTAGCCTTACCCGAAACTCCTGTATAATGACTCTCCTACCACACCTAAAGGAGAGACCAGAGACGCCTATCTGAATATAAAAAGTTATTGCCCACCAGACCCAGCTGAATGCCCCGAAAGAGCCACCAGAAGCATCGCTCACCAAGCTCTAATGGGCGCCTCCTAACAAGACCCCCTCCACCATTTCTACAAGACGGGTATATACAGCTAATCCCCCGAAGGTCTTGAGATAAACAGAAAACAGCACCCTGCACTATACGAACCGGGAAGGCATTGACGCTGCTTTTGCCCCTCCCCCCCTCTGTTACTGAGGGGCGGAGTGATTGGGGATTCCTCCTGTATCTGTCGCTCGTAACAAAGACGTCAACAAGCTCAGGCAGACTCATAGAGATTTAGCCTGTGTCTGCCTGGATTGGAGGAGAAGTAATGGCCTGGGGTCGGAGTCTCAGTCAGCCCTATCTGACCAAACCGGTTCAACAGGTCGTGGAACTGCTTAGAGATGCATCCGGTTTCTGACGAACCTGACAGGGACTAAACAGGCGGAGATATACTGATTGGAAATTCCTCCTGTTTCTATTTCGCCTGTGGAGAAGGAAAAACTACAGGAGAAGATGAAGCTGGGACTCTTTTTTGGCAACCAATGCTCAAAAACTATCAACAGAACCAACTAACCTAGCCTCGAAACCATAAGAACAAGAAGAAGTGAGACAGGCCCGTCAGGAACCTGAAGTTACCCTGGAGTTGGTGCCCACCTCATCAAAAACCAGAGAGCTGAGAGTCGCAGAGGAAAATCCCAAGAAGCATCAAGAGGACAGCCCAAGTCTGTCCTCCTGACGGGTCGCACCAAATAAGTACAAGTACGATGATAAGGAAATTAACCATATCATCACGCTTAACTCGCACACTACTCAGAAAAAAGCAATCTCTCTGGAGGAGCTAACAACAGGAGTCCGCAGAAGGCACTTTAAAAAGAGCTTTGACTCATCCGTAGAAAAAGAGTCGGTCAAGTCAGCTTTGATGGAGAAGAAGATCAAGCTGCACAACGACTGATTCAAACTCCATGAGACAACTCTCTACAAAACACTTCGCTCGGGCATGCCCTACAGCCCTTTGCACTACCAAAAGCCAGCAAACAAAGCGAAGAGACATGATAGTTGCTAGAAATAGACTTACTATTTTAGCACACAATGTACAGGGTTGGCAGTTGCGCAAGGATAAGCTGTGCAACATATATAAATAACTGGACCCAGGCATTCTCCCGCTATTAGAAACTGGCATCAGTGAGACAACTAGGAGAAAGTTATGGGTAAAACTTTCGCCCAAAGAACGTTACAGGAGAGATATGACGGAGATATTCAAGAAGGACCACCTAGTACTATTCGTCAGGGACTTAAACGCGAGTAACAGGATAGCAGTGACACAAGGGCGGGTGTTAGAGGCAGAAATCTGGACCTCTTGCTGAGAAGCGATACCGTTGAGCGCAGTGGGCGGACTTCCCTACATTCCTATATCTAGGGTCACTACCCAACCGAATGTCGTTCTCATGAATCCCAAATTACCATTCCACCAACTAGTCCAACCTGGCCCTTGACGCCTAGTGACCACATCCCAATGCTGATCACAGAGGCAGCTGCTCATATACCAGTTCATGTTGCAGCCAGGAAAGACTTTCCTAAGGCCAACTGGGATGCATACAGGAGGATGACCTCGACGATGAGTTTACTGCTATCAACGTCGGCATTTCCAACGCATACGCAATAGCTATTCCGGTAATCTCTCTTTAAAATTTATTGCCAGCTACCCTTACACAAGAGTGAATGGTGTTTCAGCAGCGGCTCACCATAGCCTGCAACTGCATCCTCGACATGAGCTACACAAGGTCCATGGACTTTCAACTCGTTCATCAACTCAGGAGACAGCTAGGCTCTGCGCTGGGTAAGGAAATGAAAGAGAAGTGGAACCATATAATCGAAAGATTAGACATCGGCAAGAATCCGAAGTCCTTTTGGGCGAGCATCAACAGACTAAAATGGACTACCAGAAGACATCGCCAACTGCAATTTCGCACGAAGGAACCACGGCGACCACCAGTGAAAAATAGAGACTATTCTGTGGACTCTGGAAAACGTTTTCAAAATCTTCGATAAAGAGGATAAAAATTTCGACCCAGGCTTCGATGACTAGGTTCTTGAATACATGGGGAGGAAAGGAATACAGGTTCAATCCCTACTGAACCGCAAACCTCACCCGTTTTCATAATAACTCACAGTAAGGAAACATCATCACTAGTGCGGTTTTGTGGGAGGCAATTTTATCGTTCCGACCCAAAGCCCAATGACTGTTGAACCTGCTGAGTGCCTACTTGGCAATTAGAAACTTAACTGGCGCCATTAAGACTTCAAAGATGATTTTCATCCGAAAGCCTGGAAAGCTGGCAAACCAGGTAATGAACTTCAGACCTATCTTATTGCTTGAACACTCTCTACTGAACGAGAAACAACATAGATTCATTAGATATCGATGCACGGAAACAATCATAGACCACAGGCTTCAACATGCAGTGTCAGGGTCGACTAAATTGTGCTGGATCGACGTCGTTTGCAGAGATGTAAAGAAGTCCTTGGTAAAGTATGGATCGACAGCTTGAAAAAAAGCTTTTGCGAGTCAGACTCACACTCCACTACGAAAAAAATCCTGTGTAGCTACTTGACAGACAGGCAAGCTGCCATCACCTTTGAGAAGTATATAGGTGGAGCCGTTGAGCTCCTATACGGTGAACCCACCCTTACCACCACTCTCTTCACCATCTTCATGAGATATATCCCCAAATCTATCAACATAAGGGCTCTAACTATCTAATACGTGGATGATTTCATCCAGGTCGTGGTTCGAATAACAAACTCCGCAAGGATGATGTCCAGAGCCACGGCCACTGAATCTTAAAGTATCTTTAGATTCGAAAGAATCTGTAAGATCGAAACCAAAGTGACGAAATTCACAGCAGCCGCAATCTGGAGACATCGGAATGTCCTTCTCAAGTTAAATGAAACAGAAATAGAGATACTAAACAATTGTGTCCGTCCTCGAATTCAAACTTGCCAGCACTGACGTGGGCGGACACGTTGACAGAAGGATCAAATATGCAAGAACCGAGCTGGACTAAAAATACCGATTAAGAAACCTAAACCTATCGAACAAGAAGCAACTTTATATTAGTTTAGTCATATCTAAACGTTTGTACCCTGCGATACCGCTTAATGTGGGCTCAAAAGATATATATGTCGAGATCCAGAGGGTGTAAAATCGAGGCCTTCGGCTTATCACTAGATCTCGATGGCAAGATTACCAGACCTCAATAAACAAACCTCCATGAATGGATCCAATCAAGGTTTTTCTGCACAAAAGAGGACGGAGCATTTGGGCAAGGTTAGCGGAAATCCTCCCCGGGGAGACTAGCAGCTTTTTACCCAGAGGCATTAAAAGGTAGATGCAAAAGCTACCTCCCAAATACCAGAACACCGTAACCCGTAACAATATACAAGTAGGTATACTAAGGTATTAGAAGAGAAAAAATAAAAATAAAAACAAAATAAAATGATCCCGTAGTGGAACACTAAAAACAAAATAAAAAAGATTGAAATAAAAAAAATCCCGTAGTGGGACATCTAGTCCAAACACAATCATATAGAACGGAGAAAGTCCGTTTACCAGGCACCTTTCATTACTACCACTTCCTTCCTTTTTCATTATTATATAGCCCTCCCACTCTCTTTATTACTCCTCTCTCTCTTATTATATCTTTCTACAGAATTAGAATTTCTTGTATTAGTGTTTTGTTACTCTAAGGAAGCTCCAGAGGAGTGAAACGTCAACTTGAGTAATAAAAAACCTTGTACCACTTGTGGTTTCTCTCTTAATCCATATATATATATACGCACGATTTATTCATGCGTATTGGGCATCACAGGCTCTCGCTATTTCCGGACTGAATATTTCAAGTATAATTAAGAATTCGCGCCGTGCGAAATAATTATCGCTGTGTTTGTTTTTGTTTGTAAGTAAAGAATCGTTGGTCCGCCAAAGCCTACCAGCACTTCCCCTGTGCGTCAAATAATTCCCACTTTTTTGTGGTGTTTATCTTGAAAACTGGTCGAACGCTATAAAATGTCTTCATTATTTAACACGTTCAAGTTGCAAGGAGAGTCGCTTTGGCTCAGCGCCAAGGACCTCTTAACTTATATCCAGCAGGAGGAAAGGAATGAAAGAGAAAAGAGAAAAAGAAGGAGAAGGAAGGAGAAGAAAGAAGAGAAAGAAAATGTGAGGGAATTCCACGTGGAATTTCTTTTCCAGTCCAGAAGTTCCATGTGCTGGAGAAGATTCTGTTAGGCTTAACTTGGTAAGCCTACCCCCTCCCCCCTTTCACAAGCAGTAGCCTCGAACCGCGTCCACCACGGTCCGCCTTTACACGGGTTAGAATAGCCGGGGCAAGAAGATTCGAGGCCATTCGAGAGTAGAGCTGTTTCGCACTACCCCCCACCCCACCCCCGCCGGGAGAGCCTCAGATATAAATAGTGCTTGGCTTCCATGAGGCAGACACAGAGTTGAGAAGTTTTGCCCTGACCCAAGAAGATTCCCCTAGTTCCAAGTCAAGTGCTAAAAACGAAGCAAAGTGACGGCTGAACTAGTTGTGTATTGGAATTAGCCCCAACCAGTGAGGTAATTCCATTTAACTATCGCTACCGAGCGATTTTTCCTACTTCACCCATCAACTCCTGTCGAAGCCCTCCTCGTTCGCCCCTCGTTATCGGGTGGCCGAAATACTCTCCCCTGGACCAGGCGTTACCGCCCCCTCCCCCTTTTTGGAGAACCGTCATCACTTTAAATTCCCGCTCAAAAGCCCCGAGCGGCCTCACCTCACGTACAGAAGACATCCGTGAAGCCTTACCGCGACGTCTCACCCGGAATCCTCCGTAAGCCAACCTCTCTCCTCCTTCAGTAACCCATGTGAGTTAATCCCCCCAATTTGAATAGTCTCATCCTGTAATATCATAAATTTTAACTTCATGGTCTGATTCATAACTCGTGTATCTGATGTAATTTTGCCCGATAATTCTCTGATGTAATTTTGCCCTTCAATTCTGTAATTATTTTTATGTAAATAAAATTATATTTTTGTACATGCCTCTTTAAGTAACCTTGAGCGTTGCCATTCCCCATATTATACCTGACCTCGTTGCACTCTTATCTCGCCCTTCGTTCGTTGAAACTCGTGGTGTTCCGTACCTTTGTCTGCTCGCCTTTAAGTTATTGGTCTCTCTCCCATAGATATAATATTGTATTGATTTAATATAATGTCATACCACGACAGAGAAGAACGGGAAGAAATGGAAAGAATCCACCTTCATAACTTGAAATGAGTTGGACCAGGAACGATACACTATCCATCAGCTCGATGTCCGAGGCTTCCCCTACCGCGTCTGTTAAGCTTCCGGTTTTCAGGGAAGGCGAGGATTTCGGAGACTTCTTTATCCACTTCGAGAAAATCTTCGAAATCAATCATTGGGACATCGAGGCAGATGGAATGGCTCAATTGTTGCCTTTGATAAATTCCCAATTCCGAGATATATTCATATCGCTCCCCTCGGAGGCAACAGTCGATTCTTCAACCTTAAAATCGGAGTTATTGGCGGCATATAACATAACATCAGACTTTTACCGATCTAAATTCAGGCAGGTCAGAAATATCGTCAGTTTAGGTAGACCCTCCAGCGTCACCTCAACCTTTGGCTCGATACTTCTAAAATCCAGCTTAACTACGATGCCCTCGTTGACTTTTTATTGAGAGACCAGTTGTTGGTTGCACTTTCGGCTGAAGTCAGATCTTTCGTAAAGTATTAGCGGTGCCACACATTCAAAGGATGCACAGAAGATGCCGATATTTATCTACAACGCACAGCCTTTATCCGAAAGAAGGGAAGAAAACGCCCCCATTCTTTCCCTAAAACTTAAAATCGGAGTTATTGGCGGCATATAACATGACCCCAGACATTTACCGATCCAAATTCAGACATGCCCACCTTCAGGAAGGTCAGACATATCGTCAGTTTTGGTACACCCTCCAGCGTCACCTCAACCTTTTGCTCGAAACTTCTAAAATCCAGCATTAGTACGATGCCCTCGTTGACTTTTTCTTGAGAGACCAGTTGTTGGTTGCACTTCCGGCTGAAGTCAGATCTTTCGTAAAGTATCGGCGGTGCCACACATTCAAGATGTGCACAGAAGATGCCGATATTTATCTACAACACACAACCTTTATCCGAAAGAAGGGAATAAAACGCCCCCATCCTTTAACCAAAACTTAAGACAAACAAAGGTAAATTTATCCCTCAAAATGGAAACAAGTTTGCAAAGGTAACTGGGCCGTCGGATCCGAAACCACTCTTTTCATCCGAACACCGGGATGTAAAAGTATTCTTACCAGGCCTCCCCTACGCCATCTCTCCCCAGGAGATCCATCATTTGTTTTTATTGTGGCGTGGAGGGCCATGTAAAAACTAACTGCCCTTAGAACTCTCAGTTCAGAAATAATTCTTCTCACCAGGCACACCAGATCTGGGCCACGTCTGCGTCTCCGTCAACACCATCGGAATCTTCTCCTTCCCCGAGCACCTGAAGTCCCAGCGGCCACCAGGTAAACTTCTTGTTTGATAAGAATGCCCCTGGAGGCCTTAAGTTCGAATCCGGAACGATTAATGGCTGCCGTGTATTCACTCTTGTGAGAGATACCGGGTGCACCTGCATAGTGGTGTCGGACAAACTGCTTTCCCCAGTATGTCCGGACTACAATAAATTCGCCATCGTGCTCGACTACTTGAGGCACGCCAATCGGTTCTCCATCGTTAAGTGCTACATCGAGTATGCGTACTTGCCTGCCTAGGCAGAAGTAGTAGTAGCCTTTATTAAATTATGCTCCGACCTCATTGGCCAGTGCCCATAGGTCTCCCCCAACTCCGTGGCCCAACGTGTGGTTACCCGTTCGCAAGTGG
The DNA here is from genome assembly GCA_963969495.1 of Ceratothoa steindachneri. Taxonomy (NCBI): domain Eukaryota; kingdom Metazoa; phylum Arthropoda; class Malacostraca; order Isopoda; family Cymothoidae; genus Ceratothoa; species Ceratothoa steindachneri. The sequence continues at coordinate 176,271,434 of OZ018327.1, forward strand.
TAAAAGATTCGAAGATGCCCTCGCCCCTAGAAGCATCACGTTCTTCAGAATTTAAGGAGAGCATGACCGAAGACTTCGCAAGAAACCAAAAGAACTGCGAATCCCTTCGACCCCTGTGGGCTAAGGCCCAGTCAAAAGAGCAAGAAGCCACCCGGGGAGACAAGGTGATCTCCTGCTAAGTTACGGACGTCTTACTTTACCGTACGTGCTCAGAAAATAGTAAACCCCCAACGTGAGTATTGTGTGTCTCACTTTCTCAAGTGGTCACATTTTAAATACTGCACATGACAGCCTATTTTCAGGTCATTTTAGCCACACGAAGACCAACCAGAAGATCTTCAAATATTTTTATTGGCTAGGCGCCCATGAAGAAATCCTTCGCTACTGTAGGTCTTGTGACATCTGCCAAAGACGAGTTAAGCCCGCACCATTGCAGAGAGGAGCCCTAATCTTAGAGCCGTTTTCCCGTGTTGCAATTGATTTCATTGGTCCGATACATGCCCCGTCGAGTTTAGGGGATTTTGCCACCCGGTTTCCCGAGGCCGTACCATTGAAGAATATAGACAGTATCTCATGCGCGGAAGCACTAATCTCCATCTTCTCCTGCGTTGGAATACCCAAGGAAATCCTGTTTAATCGTGGCCACCAATTCAAGTCGCAACAAATGGAGTACCTCGGCATACTATCTGTTCTATAGTTTGTTTGTTTTTTATTCACTTCACTCCTTTACAAATTGTGAAGGGGAAGATGTATGTACCATTGCTGATACTTTATTTCCCGACGATTTTTTCCTAATGAATATTTCTTGACTTCTTGCATCTGAAGTATTTGATACAACCAAAATTAGTTGTTTTTTTAATTTAAAAACCAGATTCAGATTCACTCAGTAACCTGTGATTAGTTACATAACAAAAGATTAATAGTGGCGGGGCATTGTTATCTGTAAATGTAATAAAAATGAAGGTCTGGGTAGTTTACGAGAAGATTTTATATATAGTTTTGTTGTAGTCTATCATGTTACAATATAGATTAGAGAAAGGAAAGATCAGTGATTTACGTATTGCCTCAACGATTTTCAATATTTACAATATTTTGTCTCTTTATGAAGAAATATGAAACAAGGTTTTTTTTTTATTATGTGACAGCCTTTGAAAATTTATAATTCCCATTTGAAGTTGGCATGCAATGTTTTCATGTTTATGCTCCTCTTCCTTCATGAATTATTTAAATGGGATATGCTTTATTGTGCATTAAAATAAAACTTACAGGATTTGTGAATATGTGTTTCCCGTCGCTTCACGGTGAGTTCTTCACTTGACTAATGGGAAAGTAGAAAAATATATTGAGTGAGAGAGCCATGAATGTTGTTTAGATAACCACCATACAAAACAGGGAAAACATTAATAGTCTACCTTTTTAGCCCCCTTGGACTGGTATCAAGGCCAACCCGCGTCTCGTGGGAAAACTGCCACCGCAGTGTGCGTGACTTCATGTTTCTAACTGATAAAAGCTTGTTTGTCGAAAGAGTCCAAAAATTGAGCAGGTGTTCGAAGTTATCAGTGTGTTGATGCATCTAGGGCAGGTTGCATTGTTCAATTGCTTTGTTAAGTGCCTACAATATTGTACGAATGAGTGGTGTCCAGACCTGAGCCTAGAGATTTAGAGTCTGGTGTTTCTTGGGAGTTATTCTTCCTCTTTTTAAATTTCAGGCGAGTGCGTACGAAGTAGTGTGCTGTTCGGCAGGTTCCAGATGTGATGTGCAACGATTTGGACGTGTATGTGTTTGTTATATCGCTGGTTTGGTGGGAAGAAGGGCAGGGAAGAGAGAAGGTGGGAGTGATGTGAGGAGGCTATCTACTTTTTTATGAGTTGTAGAGTTTGTTCTAGGGCAGTGGAATGAGTGCGAATAATTGTCTGTTCTTGTGTAGAACTTGGCCCCGAACATGCTTAGTTGCATGTCATTCGGGGGAGGGGGTATTTTTGTTTGTATGTGCGAGTGATTTATTTGGTGGATTTTTATCTATTCATTGATTGAGGGGAGGGCAATATTTGTGATAGTTCGAGTGCTTCTGCATTGAATGGAAATATTGTTGGATGCTAGGCGCAGGAATGGATTAGTTGTTTGTATGGTATGATGAGTGTTTCAATCTGTTCTCGAAGTTGGAGCCGGTGAGTGCATACAGTGTATTTAGCTTTTTTGATGACTTGCTTCAGGTTTCTGCTGCACTTTCTGAGAAGGTCATGTGTGTATCAAAAATAAGGCCGGATATTAAGGAAAGTTTGTTGAGTGGGATACGGATGTTGTTCAGTGGAATGGTCGGGTGACTGTGGGATTCTTTTTAATTTAAGGTGAACCGGGTTACGAAGGATTTTAAGGTGCTTAGGTATCCCTGTTTATAAATCAACCTTTTCTTATTTTCATAGGTTTCTGTACATCCTCCATTATTTTTGAACTTACAAAGCTGAAAATCACAACTCTTTTGTTATAAGTTTATTGCCGCATGTAACTATAAATTTTCAGCCATAAAATTGGCCATAGAACTAGTGTCGGGATCTATTAAATAATTAAGTATCGCAATATCACTTTTGATCTGAACAAGAAAGAGCCACAAATTATGCATCAATTAAAAAAGTATAAAATTATTAAATATTAAATGTTATCTTTCATTTTTCAGGAAATAACAGAAACTCTATCAGAATCTAGAAAATCGTCCACAAGTTACAACTTCACAATGGCCTTACGCAAGGAGCTGAGGGAGCTCTGTATGCGCACATTTTATATATAGAACCTCTACGTACCTCCATAGCTAGGTGTCAACTAAACCATCTACCAGATCTCTCACTGAAACTTTCCTAGTTGGATACTCCCCTGCTTTTATCAGAGGTTCCCAGCTTCATCCCTCCGAAAACAGACAAGCGTTCCAGTATTTCCTTAACCTTAAGAATTTACTGGAAAATTTATTGAGAACCAAGGTTTAAGACATTGCATGTGAAAGAGTTAAATCTATCACCTCATTCTGGCAGAAAAATAGGATCAATACAATGACCAAGTACAATGTACCGAAGCTCTTTATGAAATTGCATGAGAAATATCGTGCTTTGGTGAAAAGTAGAGGACGATCAAGTAACCCTGAAGAAAAAGAGGAGCTTCGGATGCGATCCATGAAAGATGTGATATCAACTTCTACGAAGAGCAGAAGACTGCCGCAAGCTGCAAAGAATAAAAAACTGTAACATAAACAAGAACCAGGTAAAACTAATAACTTTGAATGGCACATAAAGTTTTTTTTAAGTTTTCCTCAATTGCGAGATTTTGGCATGTACTTAACAATTGGTTCCTTAATATGTGGTATTTTACAGCAGCAGCATAACAAAAGGTAGTTGATCATGTGAATGACATTCCTTGAGGTGACTCAACTGATAACGACGCTAACACAAACGTCATAGATTATCATCAAGCTCGTGATGGATGTTCTCACAATCAAGACACTGTGACTTGTGTGACTTTGAATTTCCAAGGCAGGTCATGGAATATGATGTCATCTGCAATGCAGCTGATCTTCTTGGTTTATCAGAGAATCAAGTTACCTCGTGGCTTCTGCCATCTTGAAAGTTCAAGGGACTTATCTAGATAATTCCATCATCTGGTTTGGCGCCAAGCACCGAACCAGAATCCCCCCCTATGCAAGGTCCTCCTCAAACGGCTTGGGTTTCCAAGGCAGTACAAGTAGAGGAAGGATCTCTTCCCACCGGTGCCCCTACGACTGCCAGGACCTTCTCCATTTCAGAGAAGGACCTGGCTGAGGCCCGTCCATTTGGCCTAGGGGCTCCTGCCGGCGGAGGAGAGAAGCGGGTTCATTCCCCGCCCTCCTCTCCTATAAAGAAAAAAAATAGGAAAAAGACTAAGAAGACTCGGGGCTTTTCTAGATCTGCGAGGGCTGCGGGCACGGATGGGGTCTGCTGTCACTTCGGTAAGCGACCAAGCCAAGATCGGTACATGCGGCCCCTCTGCCCCCCGAGTGCGGAGCCCCAGACTAAGACGAAAAGTGCGCAGGGCCGATCCTTGATAACATCGAGGCCCCTCATTCTGAGGTTACCTGGCGTTTTCGAGCCCGCTGGCTTTAAACGCTTCCTCGTTATTCGCTCCACTGATGGCAGCATGTTGGTCGAGGGGAACATGATCCATCAGAGGAGAGCATTAGCTAGTGTAATTGGTAGAGAGCTGAAAGTAACCCTTTTCTCGGACAGGAGCCTTCTGGCGAATGCGGGGAATCCCTCCGATGCGGCCAAGATAAGTGCTCTTCGGACACTTTATGGCACCCCGGTGAGTGTGACGCCGCACTCTACCATAAACTTTGTGAAAGGAGTAGTTTATTCGAGGGAACTCGTTGACTACTCCATAGAGGACATCACCGTTGAGCTGGCCGACCATGGGGCTGTCAAGGTCAAACGTGTGATGAGAAAACAGGGAGGGGCCTCGAGACCCACCCCTACACTCTTCGTCACGTTCGACTGTGACAAGCTGCTTGAGTATGTGCGTGCCGGTTGGTACCCCTACCGCGTGAAGGCATTCGTGCCACTGCCGCGGAGGTGCTATTACTGTCACCGCTTCAGCCATACGAATCGCTCATGTAGACGTGCAAAGTCGAGATCACCCGATGTATGTGTAAATTGCTCCAAGGCCGCACACGATAAGTCCAAATCGTGTGTGGCCAAGTGTGTCAATTGCAGAGAGCCGCACCCCACTTCTTCGAATTAATGTGGTGCATATCTCCTTGAGAAAGAAATCCTGGCCGTTCAGGCCCAGGATCGACTCTTATTCTGCGAGGCTAAGGACTTGGTCTTGGCGCGCCCGGCTCTGCCTGGGACGTCTCATGCCTCAATGGTTAGAAAGATCCTCTGCTCCTGGCCCATCCAGGTCAACGAGCACAGTTGTTTCCGCGGCCATTTGGAGCCCTTCTGTGGGTTATACTCAACCCAGGTGCTCCCCTTGTAAAGCTGGCGGCACAAAGGGTTCACACCCAGCCCCGGCTAAAACCAGGGCTCCCTCCTTTCCCCAGCGTGACAGATTCCCGTAAGGCGAAACGGCCACGAGGCTTTACCGAGTCTTTAGACTCACAGGAGGCAACACCCCTGAAGTTGGTAGCCAGGCCATCTTACGGGGTTCCTAAAGCTTTTCCCCGAAAGGAGGACAGCAACAAAGGAACTTCGGCTCCGTCGCCCACGCTTAGTAGTGAGCTGAGTGGCTCGGAGACGATGGAGATTCAAAGAGAGCACCCCCCCGCCTCCGAAGCCACAGTGCCCGCCTAAGGTTTCGAGGCGGAGGGAGGAAAAGACTCGCATGGCGAGCCCAACCTCCCCCAATAAGTCCTCGAAGGCGACAGCGCTTTGTCCGCCCACAACGCCCGGGGTTCTGCCTCCGTGAAGCGTACGGCCATTCCCGTGAGGGTCATCTATTCGAAGAAGGCCCCTGCCTCTCTTCCAAGCTAGGCCTGAAGGGCATATTCCTTCAATGGAATTGCCGTGGACTCCGGGCCAACAGGGGGACCTGCGGAGGCTCGGTACGGTCCCATTCCCCGTTAGCTATTTTTCTGCAGGAGACCATGCTAGGCGCGTGCCCCCTGCCAGCCTTGCCGGGGTAAAAGGGTTTTGCGACCCCACTACCACGATATGGGGGCCAGGCTGGAGAGTGTGCGGTTTACACCCGGCATGATGTCTCCGTTCTTCTTTTCACTTTAGAAACCTCCTTTCAGGAAGTGTCTGTGCAGCTTTGCCTGGATAGGAGGTATACTATCATTTCTGCGTACATTCCACCGTCAGCTTACTTCGACGCGGGGCACTTTCTGCCGCATCGTGGCACGGTTACCGAAGCCCTTTCTGTTGCTTGGAGATCTGACAGGCAGACATCCTCTCTGGGAGGATTACTCAATAAATCCCAGAACACAAGTCCTTGCCGATCTGATCGAAGAGCTTGAGATAGGTGTCCTAAATGTGGATGAGTTTACGCATCACTGCCCGAGAACCGCTTCATTTTCTTGCCTTGATCTATCTTTGTGCTCTTCAGGAGCACAGCCTGATTTTGATTGGTGGGTGGCAGATGACCTCCATGGTAGTAATCACTCCCCATTCAGAAATCATTTTCAGGGCAACTGCCACCTGAAGGCCCACCTCGGTACTGCTTGGCGCGGGCGCGGTGGCCTGAATTTCAGGAAATGACTGAATTCTCTATCTCAGTCGAGGAGTTAAGGTCGGTAGATGAGGCCGTTGAGTTATTCTCCAGCAACCTCATCGCGGCGGGCCTGACTACTATTCCCAGAACGTCTGGTTGTTTTGCACGCCAACCAGTCCCGTGGTGGTCGGCCGAGTGTGAGATGGCCCTCAAACAGAAGCGTTATGTCTACATGCGCTATAAACACGAGCCGAACGATTTCACTGTCGTTGAATTTCGTCGGGCTAAGGCTAGGTTCCCGTATATTTAGAACCACGCCTGCCGCTCTTCCTTTTGGGATACGTGTCTTCACTTAACGGGAAAGACCACTTTAGCAGAAGTGTGGAAGCGAGTCAAAAGGATTCGGGGCAAGTTCTCGCATGACCTCCCTCCCGTTCTCCAGGAGAATGGGACCGTAATCTCGAACCCCGCGTCCGTGGTGGAATCCTTCGTGCCGCTTACTCCGCATTCTCTAGCCGGGATGCTGCTCCGCCAGCATTCAATGCACGTCGTGATGACGTGGAAGGCCGCCGGCTGGAATTTACTTCCAGAGGCGGAGAACCCTTCAACGAAAAGTCTATCTGGGTGAGTTACGTTCCACTCTTGCTTCGTACGCGGACACCGCCTATGGTCCACACGATGTCCCATACGCCATGCTTCGACATCTGGGTGAGCGAGGCATGGCCTTTCTCTTTTATTTGTTAAACAGGATCTATGTGGAGGGTCTCCTCCCAGATTCCTGGCGAATCGATACTCTGCTCGGCTTCCGCAAACCAGGGAGAGATCACTCTAATCCGGCCGGTTTCTTTCCAAACTCTCTAACCTTTTGCGTGTGCAAGTTGATGGAGAAATTGGTAAATGTTAGATTAGCCTTTTTTTCTGGACAGCGTAGGCCATATGTCTTTTGCACAGTGCGGCTTCCGCAAGTTCCACTCCACGTCGGATAGTCTGTTCCGACTGGAAAATTCCGTATGCGAGGCTTTCCTTCGTAGACAGCACTACGCCACGGTGTTTTTCGATCTGGAGAAGGCCTATGATACCGCATGGCGATACGGTATCGTGGAGACTCTCCACACGATGGGGGCGAAGGGACGCCTCCCAATATTTATATCTGAATTTTTGCGAGTTCGTCGATTCCGCGTACGGAGGGGGGGAGCCCTTCCTGGTTCAAAGGAGCAGGAAGAGGGTGTCCCGCAGGAAAGTGTGCTGAGTGTCACACTCTTTGCCATGAGCATCATCGGCATCACCTTGGTGCTGCCGGAAGATGTTCTCGCTACGCTCTACGTAGACGACCTTTCGATCTCTTTTGGCGCGGCCCAGATGCCAACTCTGGAGCGTCGACTCCAATAGACATTGAACCGCGTCTCTCGCTATGCCAAAAAGCACAGGTTTCGGTTTTCCTTAGGCAAAGCTAAGGTGGTGCACTTCTGCCGCCATCTACGGCTCCACCCAGACCCAGACTTGTTTTTTAATGGGGTACGCCTGGAAGTGGTTGAATCGCACCGTTTCCGTGGTCTTGTATTTGACCGACGCCTTACCTGGGAGACTCATATTCGCAGCCTTAGGTTCTCTTGTACCTAGGCCATGGATATTCTCCGTTCCGTGACGTTCAGCGCTTGGGGCGCTGATAGGGCTACTGCCTTACTTTTTTATCGTACTTTTGTTCTTTCGAACCTTGACTATGGACGCAGGTTTTATGCATCTGCAGCCGAGCGTTTATTGCAGAAGGTAGACTCGATCCACCATACCGGCCTTCGCCTTGCGACCGGTGTCTTTCGCACTTCCCCCATTGAGATCCTACCCTTCAATGCTGGGGAGATGCCTCTCGCTCTACACCGTGTACAGTGCATCATTCGCCTGTACGCGCAAGCCCGGCCTCTCCCACAGTCGCTAACAGTTCCCACTTCATTCGCAGCTGAATTCGACGGTGCCTATGCCGCAGAGAGACGCCAGTCATACCCTAAGCCCTTTGGGTTTAGAGCCAGGAAACTCCTTCGAGAGCTAGGTATAGCCCTCGGGCCGCGTCACCCCTGGTTCTGCCCAGGACGCCACAATGGAGAGTACAACATTTGGCTATTTGTCGCCACGCCTCTACTCCCAAAACTTGTACAGCGCCGGGAGAATTGCGTTCGACCTTTTTGGAGCACACCTCCTGTCATGTTGGAACCATGCCAGTGTATACGAATGGCTCCAAGTCCGAAAAGGGGGTCGGCTTCCACGCCGTATCCCCTCTGTTTGAAGCCAGCGGGGCTCTGCCAGGCGCTTCGTCTGTCTTCACTGCCGAGCTGGTGGCAATACATCACTCGGTACGGGAGATTACGCGACGCGCCCGGTTCGAAGACCGGATTGTGATCTATAGCGACTCACAAAGCGCCCTGACTGCTCTTGGGGCATTGGAATCTCCGCATCCCCTGGCTCCTGATATCCGTGATGCCACGCTCTTGGCGAGCCGGGCGGATGTCGAGATTATCTTCTGCTGTGTCCCTGGACATGTAGGAATTGCGGGGAATGAGCGCGCCGATGAGGGCGCCAAAGAGTCAGCGAGGACTCTGCGACCGGACCAGCGTTTCGCTCTTCCTCACACCGACTACATGGCAGGAATACGGGTAGCTCTTCGGGCTCCTTGACAAAGAAGATGGGAGACGGTCTAAGGGAACTTAAAGTAGCGTGCCATTGCGCCGCGACTGTTCCCATGGACCTACCCCCCAATGCCGCCAAGGCTTCAGGTTGCTTTCGTTCGTCTCTGAATTGGGCACACTCGCGGGACGCACCGCAATTTGATGGAGCGCTCGCCAGCGCCCTACTCTGAAGACTGCGTTGTCTCCCAGACTGTTCGGCACATTCTTGTTGAATGTCCCAGTCTGGGCGATCTTCGCGCATGTTACCTATCCCGGTACCGGAATGGACGGAGTTGCTACCGCCTGTCTCTTGTACTCGGGACGAATGCGTGCACATTAACTGGTGGACTTTTAGACTTTTGGGGAAAGGCCGGCCTTCTCCCTTTTATTTAACTAGGTTTTGTTGTTTTTTTTGTTTCTTGTTATTGTTGTTTTCTTTGTAGGTTGCAGGCTACTGCGCCGGGGGGGAGGGGGACCTCCTCCCGACACCGGAGCTTGCTTCCTAATTGTTGTCATCTCTCCTTTTTATCGTTGTTTTGTTTTGATATTTTTATTTTAAAGTAGCCTAGAGCTAGGCAGTGTGATTGCGGCAACTTATGCCCAAGTGGGCAGTCGCCAGTAATTCTTCTAAAAAAACAAAAATAGAGAGGATTAGTAGCTAGGGGCAGGTCTGAATACACCTGTCCCTCTTTTTGCTTTTCTTGTGCTGGGCAGGATTCATTGGAGTTAGACTGTATGTTTAAATTCGGTTGCTTCTCTTGGAGATATATATATATATATATATATATATATATATATATATATATATATATATATATATATATATATATATATCTTTAAGGAAGAGTAGTTGACGCCTGTTGTGAGCATAGTCTACAGTTTTGGTGTTTTCTTCTATCATTTTTCGGTTGAGGCATGCTCCGTGTACTTCCTGTGTATGTTTTTTAGGTGCACCGTTGTTCAGATGGTATGACATTCTTCTTGAGAGAGTGGTTTCAGTCATGCCGATATACGAGTTAGGTAAGAGCTTAGAGTCTCCTAGTTTACATGTGTACTCGTATATCAGATGTGTCCTTTTGTTTCGGCTGTAGCGGGGGTTTGCCGTTATTTTTTATGAAGAGGGTTGAAGTACGTCTATTTTTTTAGTAGATGATTAGTGCGATATTTTTATCGGCGTTTATGGGTTTGATTCGTTGATCTATAATGTCCTTGATGGCTCTTTCATCTGTTTGGTGTTTTTTGCTCATAGTATTCCCGTAGAGGTTTTATAGTTTCCTCATTATCCGTATTCCTGTTCTTCAGGGGTTCTTAGAGGTACTATCTGTCCATTTTAATTCCTAAGCCTGTTTGTATTTCTATATTGAATAATCCGTTATTTTCGAGTACCTGAGTGGCTCACTCGAGTTCGTTGTGTTTGTTCTTTAATGTGGTGCAGTGTCTTGTGCTCATAGTATTCAAGTAGATCTATTTTATAGTATCCTCATTATCCTATTCCTGTTCTTCTGGCATTCTGAGAGGTACCATCTGTCAATTTTAATTCCTAATACTGTTTGCATTTATTTATTGGAGAATCCGTTATTTACGACTACCTGAGTGGCTCTCTCGAGTTCGTTGTGTGTGTCCTTCCATGTGGTGCAGTGGATAAAAGCACGATTGATGTACGACGATATAACTCTCAAGAGAAAACCCATGGCAACTCCATCAATTTGGCGGTACATGCTTTCATTGGGCTCAAAGAAGGGGGCTTCGGATGTGCAAATTTGTAGGAGTCTCTTCATGTCGTCACTTGGTATTCCAATTGGGGGGGCGGTCATTTTGGCCATAGACGTGTTCTAGTATTATGTCTATTATTTCGGCGACTGGTACATTGGTGAATAGTGATTCTACGTTCATGGAAATTATTATTTTCTTAGCCTTAGTGGCTCGGATGATATCCATGAAATCAGCCGAGGATTTGAGACTGTATTTGTTGGGTACGTATAGAGTTAATATTTTGCTTACGAATTTTCCGAGTTCGTACGTGGGTGTAGAGATTTGGCTAACTATGGGCCTGAGGAGGTTTCCAACTTTCTGGGTTTTCACGGTCCCATAAGCATATCCTGGACTGAAGTCACCTATAATTTTCTTCATTTGTATGTTTCCGGGTTGTTTGTTGATCCGTTCAATGATTTGGTTTACCTTATTCTTAATATTGTCGGTGGGGTTCTTCGAGATTTTTCGGAATTTGCTTTGATCATTTAGGAGAGTGTCGGTTTTAGTAAGGTGTTGCTCAGTCGGCATGATGACAAAGATGCCTGCTTTATCTGCTTTCCTGATGGTGATGTCTCTGTTGTTTTTAAACTCCTTTGGCAGCCTCTTTTATGCACGGTGTCAGGACTTTCGACGTAAAGTATCCTCTGCTTTTTTCCGGCCTTTGCGAGGAGTTATGTTACGAGCGTGGGACTGGTAGTGATTTTCTTAGTATTTTCTAATTTGCGTATGTCGTCAAGAAGCATTTCTATTTGAAGTCGTTTTTGTTGCTTTCTCGGCTTGCTGATATATTGGCAATTAGTTCCGAGGTTGAGGAGTTCTTCTTGTTCCTGGGTTAAAGGTTAGTTTGATAGGTTGATGTATGCCTTAGTGGTTTCTGGAACCCTAAGTGGGCTTCCATTTATAACCGCTAGTTTTTTTAGGGTTCTGTTGCGTGAGGTTTCTTCATATTGCTCTAGGATGTGAGAGAGTTCCTGTTCGATATTTTGTTTCAAATCTGGGGTGAGGTTGTTGTCTCTTCATTTTATTCGGTGCAGTTCTAGTTCTCTTTGTAAATCAACCAGGTTAGTTTTCTTTAGGGTAATATTGGCGGAGGAGGAGGTCGCGTAGGTATCTCGCCGTCCGATCCTCATGTTGTGCAGAAAGGGTCGTGGAAAAGTATACGTGTGAATTTTGAGCAGTATATTCTCATTATAGCATGTTTTATTAAAAGCAACCGCTAGTTTTGAATTAATAATTCTTTTGTCAATCTTCTCGATTTGTCTTATATTCGCCTTTTCTTCATTTTTTAACCTGTGGATAAGCATGCTGAAGTTCATTGGGAACTGATGTTTGTTGTTTTGCCAAAGGTAGAAGTAAATTAAAGTAATTTAGCACTTTCTTTAATTTTCCTGATGTGTTTCGATACATTGAGTATCATCTTCAGAGTTACAATGTGGAACTATTACAAAGTATTCAGTTTATATATGTTAAAAATGTATTAACAAAATTACGAACGATAAAAGGTCGGAAAAGTAGGTAGCCAGAGAGGAGGGGGGAATTAAACTGCTTGCCAGAGTAGATTAGTGGCTAGGGGCAGCTCTGATTACACCTGTCCCTCTGTTTGCTTTTCTTGCTCTGGGCAGGATTTCATTGGAGTAAGACTGTGTCTTGGATATATATATATATATATATATATATATATATATATATATATATATATATATATAGCTTCAAGGAAGAGCAGTTGACGCCTGTTGGGAGCATAGTCTAAGTTTTGATGTTTTCTTCTGTCATTTTTCGGTTGAGGCATGCTCCGTGTACTTCTTGTGTAGGTTTTTTCAGGTGCACCGTTGTTCAGAAGGTATGACATTCTTCTTGAGAGAGTGGTTTCAGTCATGCCGATATACGAGCTATGTAGGAGCTCACAGTCTCCTAGTTTACATGTGTACTCGTATATCAGATGTGTCCTTTGTTTCGGTTATAGCGGGGTGTCGTAGAATTGCTCATAGTCTGGTCCAATAATTATTCTAGTCGTTGATCTGGACACACCGCTTTTGTTTAAGTCGATGGTATTGACCCTATGACTCAATCTACGATCATATATATATATATATATATATATATATATATATATATATATATATATATATATATATATATTCATATAGTTAGGCTTTAATTCCTACTGAACGTGCTAAAGCTGGTTAGAGGCGGGTTGTCCTGTAGCCAGGATTTTCACTATAAAAGTCCCCACTTGTTACTGGGGGGAAATTTGTGATTGTTGAATTCTAAGAGTGCATAATGCAGGTTGAATAAATTAGCCGAAGGGATTCTTAGCTTAAGTCTTGCCAAGGGTACGTCAAAAGGGAGGAGCCACAAATAAACCCACGTACAAAAAAATAAACTTTACTTTACACAAATATAATAATTAGCAATAGTTAAACGGGAAAAATTAAGGATTAAATATTAAACACTAACGTTAAGCGTCTAGATTTATAATGACTCAATGGGAGTATCAATCACTGTTAATTAAATAGGTAATTTAAGAATAGAGGGACACTGGGTTTACAGATTACCATTAATTGTGATGGATTGGAGAGACGACTACTCAGGTCCAGACGGGGTGGGTCGGGTGGCGTTAACACGAGTTCTCAGGGAGAGGGGGGATAAGACGACGGGTTCGGGGCTGCTGGCTGCAGTTCCGGTTAGTTCACTCCTAACTGGATGTGACACTAACAAATAGTAACTTCCAGTAACTATTTGGATGTTCCTTTTCTTTCTCAAGTTACGTTGAGCAACAGAGCGTATTCTTCTAGTCACAGACTCTGCGGGAGAGATTTACTTCCGGAACACTTTGAGACAGCGACCAAGTTGTATCGGCGGCGCGTTGACAGTCGATACGTTAACCTACTTAAAAACTTGTAAAAACCGAAACGGCAGGCTAATGCGCTGGTCATTATTGCTAGCAGAGTACCGTTATGAAATCAGATATCTAAAATGGTCTGACAATGTACTCGCAGATAGCCTTTCGAGAAACCCACTTTCAGATAGCGATTAATAGTAGAGAGATGAACGCCGATGTTATTTATACCGCGGATTGTGGGAAATCGAGAGAGAGATTCCATTCACGACAATTCGCTAATCGCAGCGCCTTCTGGACAATCTTCATGGTATCATAAAGAAGGCCAATAGAATTTAGGCTTCTCTGTGAGATAGGCCTTCTTTTGTCAGACTTCCTGTTGCCAGTTGGGGAAAGGGTGGGGAGAGAGAGAGAGGAAACAAAGGTCAACTCAAACGACAAATTTCTTTCGTTCCCACGATTGTCTGGCGGCATGCGAGTATGTACGTTCCATACTCTCACACGCCTACCTATTTTGAGGAACATTATTCGGCCATGAAATAAGGAATAATGTGAAAATTAACTTCACCGGGGGAATTTGTAATTATCTTCCTCGACTCGAACAATTGAGTCGGTAATTTTATCAAAACCATTAGGAATTTACCTTAGTATCTAATGGCTACAAAATACTACTGCTACGTCAGTTTCTCTAATTTACATATACAAAACAAAATAAAACACATACAGAGTACAGGCAAGAAATAATTATTTATACAAAGAGATACATACAAAAAAATACATAATTGACTATTAATCGCTATCTGAAATTGCGTTTCTCGAAAGGCTATCTGCGAGTACATTGTCAGACCCTTTTATATATCTGATTTTATAACGGTACTCTGCTAGCAATAATGACCAGCGCATTAGCCTGCCGTTTCGGTTTTTACAAGTTTTTAAGTAGGCTAACTGTCTATGATCAGTCTCTATGAGGAATGGACGACCTACCAGATACATTCTAAATTTTGTAATCCCAAAAACAATCGCTAGAGCTTCCAGTTCTACTGTAGTGAAAGCCCTTTCACGAGCCGTCAGTCGGCGACTCGCATAGCTTATATGAGCGGGTTCTTGGTCCTCGTCGTATTGGAGTAATACGCAGCCAATATCCAGTTAGGAGGCATCTTTCCTTACGCCAAATTTCTTTTGAGTGTTCGGCAGTTTTAAGATTGGGGTGGAGACTAGCTTCTCTTTGAGCTCTTCAAAGTGCGCTTCGGCGTCGGGGTTCCACTGGAGGGGGTCCGGGAGTTTCTTTTTTAGCAGATCGTTTAGGGGAGCTGCTACAGAAGCAAATTGGGGTACGAAGTGGTGGTAAAATGAAGCAGCACCGAGGAAAGACCGTAATTGCTTCTTGGTGCGCGGTAGGGGCATATTTACAATAGCCTTTACCTTCTCTTTCTGTGGGGCCAGATGACTTTCGCCTATTTTAAATCCAAGGTATTCTATGGATTTATAAGAAAAATGGCATTTTGAGGAATTAATCGTTAAGCCATGATGCTTTAAGCGTTCTAAATGCGGGCGGAGGGACAAGATATGGTCGTTCCATGAACGTGTAGCCACATACACGTTATCAAAATAAAAAGAAACGTTTTTTAAACCGTTTATTACAAGGCTCATTATGCGGGTGTAGCTACTGCAGGCAGTGACTAGGCCAAAAGGAAGACGAGTGAATTCCATTAAACCTTTGTCTGTAGGAAAGACTGTTAGTTTCCTCGACGATGCCTTTAGGAAGATCTGATAATAGGCCTTACATAGGTCTATCTCATTGATGTAGGCGGTTCCTTCAAAGAGATGTAAGTTTTGGTCAATTAGGGGAAGAGGCTTGGCGTCGAACACGGTGACGGTGTTTAACTTTCGAAAATCGACGCACATCCTAAAGGACTGGTCTGGCTTGCGGACCATGACTATTGGGAAACAGTAGTCGGACGTAGATGGCTCGATAATCCCTAATTGCAAAAGATTGTTGACTTCCTCATTGAAAGCGTCTCTTAGGTGTCTGTATAACGTAATCGACCGATCCGTGGGTTTTCTGAACGGGGTAGGGGCCTTTCCATTGGGAGAGAAGTTTATGGGAATCCGAGGGGAGTAAGAGTAGAACTTCATCTCCGAGCTTCAGTTTTCTGTGTTTGGCCTTTAGATCAAAGTATGTCCGATACTTTTCCATATTAATTTCGTAATTTCTTACTGCTATGTCAGAACACCTTTTTAATCTTTCCCTTAGTTCGAGGACGAAGGAATAAGTATTCCTTAATTCTGGACACAAACGGGAATTTGTCCATAACTCCTTCAAAATACTGAGGGGCCCCCGCACGTTTCTTCCGTACAGGAGCTCAAATGGGGAAAATCCGATGGTCATATGGGAATTTTGCGGCATGCGGATAACGTAACTGGCAAATATCGGGGCCATTCTTGGGGTTGTTCCATGCAAAGCTTCTTGAGGACGCTTTTCAAGGTCGCATTGAACTTTTCGCACATGCCGTTCGCGCTCGGATGGAAGGGGGTGGTAAAAATAGGTTTGATTTGGAGCAGGGTGTTCACGTGTTCCATGAGCTCAGAGGTAAACTGGCGGCCTCTATCTGACAAGATTTCTTTGGGCAATCCTACTCTAGAAAGAATGGAAATAAGGGCTTCAGAGCAAGAGATACTATCGATCCTTTTTAGAGCGACAGCGTCTGGTAATCGGGTAGCGCAGTCTATCAATGTTAGTACATGCGTATGACCTTCTGCGGAAGGGGGGTGAATTGGTCCGATGAGGTTGATGGCGACTCTCGAGAAGGGCTCCGAAATGACTGGGGTTCTTTGCAGGTGAGCTAGTGCTATTCGACCTTTTGCAGTGGTTTTCTGGCACAAATCACACGTTTTGCAGAATTCTGCAATATCTGCGGCTGCACCGGGCCAAAAAGAGTATTTAAATACTTGCTGAGAAGTCTTGTTATAACCGAAATGACCGGCCATGAGACTTTTATGTGCTACTCACAGGATTTGGTCTACATGTGTGCGCGGAATACACATGACCTTGGAAGGTGGGTCAGAATCATGTCGTGAGGTGCGAAACAGAAGGGAGTCGTTAATGATGTACCTTATGGGACGGTTCCCTCGAACGATCACCTCTTCGTTCTTTCGGGCCTTTTCCCAAAGGGATTGAAGTAAAGGGCAGCTCTGCTGTGCTCTGAGGAATTGTGAATTACTCGTTGAGACCTCTAAAGGAGCCTCTGGGGTGAAAAGGAGTGTTGGGGGAGAGGCCTCGCGGCTAGCTTGCGCTCAAGTGACGACGGCTTGAGTCACTTCACTCGGGAAGAGTAGTGCGCTCTGGCCAATGAGTACCGAGAAAAATTTGATGGGGGATGCCACTACGTCGGCCCAACCAGTGAAATATTTATACTGTACATGGCAGCGGATTACCGGGAATCTATTTTCTCGACCCAAGAAGTCGTGTACAATTGCGTACTTCTTATGTTGGGGGTCGACAGGGGGATGCAATTTGTCTGAAACCACAATGCATGTGCACCCTGTGTCTCTGGTGAGGGTGGACACTTTACAGCCATTGATCGAGCCGGTTTCGAAATTTAGTCCTCCGGGGGAACTCTTGTTGAACAGGAAGTTCACTTGAAATTCCTGTGGGGATGGAGACGAGGAGGATGACGTAAGCGTGGCCGGCTGTTCCGGGGGAAGGGTAGCAGTTACTTGGTGGACTTGTTGGCTCTGGGTGGGACGTAGGCCGGATTTCTGTACACATTGGGACTTATAATGGCCGGGGGAACCGCAGGAGTAGCATATAACCTGCTTATTCTGGTGCTGGTTATTGTAGGGGGTATTGAAGACTGGGGGTTTTCTGTCTTCGTGGGCTACAAAAGGCTTATTCTTTGGCCTTAACGGGGCTGTGGTCTTTATCAATGGAGGGGGTTTCCTTTGTTGGGACTTCCATTGACTAAATTTATTCTTCGGGGACGGGAACTATTCTTCCGGGTATCCTGTGGGTATGGGCGATGATTTGTCGCATGGAGATCAGCTTCCTCGAGGCATTCTTGAAAGGTAGACGCTCGGCGGTCTTGCACGAATGCTCGGATCTCCTGGGGGAGGGTGGCAAATAGCTAGTCTTTTAACATAAAGTCAATCAGGGCCTCATACTCCGATTCGACTTTGGAGGATTCTAACCAGAACTGGAAGTTTTTCTTCAGGATATATCCAAAATGTCGGTAAGTTTGACCGGGCTGGATTTTAGCCGATCTAAACTTAGCACGGTATAGCTGAGGGTTCAAGTTGAAGGCGGATAGCAATTCGGCCTTCAAGGTGCTATAGTCTATTGTAGCTTCATGTGGTAACGAGATGAAAAATTTCTCTTAAGCGCGGACTGAGCAATGGGAGCAATCTACTGACTCCTTCGGATTCTA
This sequence comes from Ceratothoa steindachneri, assembly GCA_963969495.1. Lineage (NCBI taxonomy): Eukaryota > Metazoa > Arthropoda > Malacostraca > Isopoda > Cymothoidae > Ceratothoa > Ceratothoa steindachneri. The sequence continues at coordinate 176,289,275 of OZ018327.1, forward strand.
GGGCCCATCCGTTTACCTCGAAGATCTTTTCAAAATGTGTTAAGTATGAGCACAAATCTTCTTCGTCTTTATATTGGGGAAGTTTCATAGCAGGGGCCTAGGGTTGATGATCACGGGATCCAACAGAACTGAGTTCAACTTGGTATCTGCTTAATTCCCTTTCATGTTTTCGAATCCTTTCTCTTTCTTCAAATTCTAACTCTTCTTTTCTTCTCCTTTCTTCCATTTCTTCTTTTCTTACTTCCATTTTACATGCTCTTTCCTCTCACTGTTCGCTTTGGACGAATTCTTTTAGTTCCTGTCCTGTGAGACCGAGAGCTTGTCCTTGCTTGACAGAAAATTTCGAATGATTGTGAAGCCATTGCTGCTCTTGCTAACGCAACTGGTGAATCACGAAAGAACTTACGCACCTGGTAAGAGAATTAGAAGCCGCGATTGTTCCTAACCGATACAATCTAATAACTAACCCGCAAAATAATGAATATTTTCCTAGCTTTGCTTTTGCTATCTGGAAACGATTATTAATGGTTATTATTTATATTCCTTCGGGGAATAGACTCTAATTATTAAAATTTACGTTAGTTTATTTGGGCTTCCTTGGACGTTGGCAAGTTTTAGGCAAAATATGAGTTCGCTTCCGCAAAAATTTAACCCCTTAAAGCTGACACAATGGTTCGGGGTTATTTTTCATGAAGAGGGTTGAAGTACGTCTATTTTGATAGTAGATGATTAGAGCGATCTTTTTCTCGGCGTTTATGGGTTTTATTCCTCGGTCTATAATGTCCTTGATAGCCGCCCCCCAATTGGAATACCAAGGGACAATATGAAGAGACTCCTACAAATTTGCACATCTGAAGCCCCCTTCTTTGACCCCAATGGAAGCATGTACCGCCAATTCGATGGAGTTGCCATGGGTTCTCCCTTGGAAGTTCTCTTTTACAACTTTTATATGGGAGTGGTTGAAAAAAGGGTCTTCTTAAGAGTATCCAAGCCCCATATTTACTGCAGGTACATATATGACATCTACATCAACGTACAAACACAAGAAGAAATACATAATCTGGAAAAAGCCTTTAAAAAATGTTCTTCCCTCAACTACACCATCGAAGAAAGCCATAACAACCAAAAAACCATTCTAGGATATCCTCACTACCAATATCAATGAAACAATAACAACTAAAGTTTATTTTAAAGCTAGCAACCCGGGATTTTGCATGAATGGCGACAGCGAATGTCCTAAGCGCTACCGAAAAAGCGTGATATCGTCGTACATCAATCGTGCTTTTACCCACTGCACCACATAGAAGGACACACACAACGAACTCGATAGAGCCACTCAGGTACTCGTAAATAACGGATTCTCCAATAAAGAAATACAAACAGCCTTAGGAATTAAAATTGACAGATGGTACCTCTCAGAACCCCAGAAGAATAGCAATACGGATAATGAGGATACTATAAAACTGTTCTACAGGAATACTATAAGTACAGAATAACAAGCAGATGAAAGAGCCATCAAGGACATTATACATGTAGATCGAGGAATAAAACCCATAAACGCCGAGAAAAATATCGCACTAATCATCTACTAAAAATATAGACGTACTTCAACCCTCTTCATGAAAAATAACCCCGAATCCCCGCTATAACCGAAACAAAGGACACATCTGATATACGTGTACACATGTAAACTAGGAGACTGTGAGCTCTTACCTAACTCGTATATCGGCATGATCGAAACCACTCTCTCAAGAAGAATGTCATACCATCTGAACAACGGTGCACCTAAAAAACATACACAGGAAGTACACGGAGCATGCCTCAACCGAAAAATGATAGAAGAAAACATCAAAACTTTAGACATGCAGCCATCTTTCTCTTAAAATCTAGAGTAGCGCCTTTATCCATGAAGGCAAGAGAGACAAGTTCTTCGGTTATATACCAAAGGTGACGACCAAGTGCTTTGCTGGCTACCTAAGCAAGATCCTTATCTTCAGACATTTGGAAACTTTGCAAGTACTCTAAGTCCTTTCGTGGAGCAGTGGATGCAGTTGAAGATGTAACCCAGTTGGGAACGTAGTACTGTACAACAAAATGTGCGAATCGCTCCACTGATGTCTCCTCATTTTTGGTCATTTTGAATTGTGACTTGAAGAGTACAATTTTAATTGAATAAATAACCTTTGTCATCCAACGTGCTCGATGCACTCCTCCAGGTTGTTTAAAGGAAAAGCTTTCTGTGTCACCCCCTAAATATGCAACTAATACTCGCAAAGGTTCTTTGTAATCTGCTCGAGGATGATGACATTTCATCATGTATTGTGTGCTTCATACGATGAGGTATTGATATTCTTCCAGGAATCATGAAAACGCTTAAATAATTGAATTTCTGGTTCTGGTGAAGCATCAAAACACTTTTAAAATACGTCAGATACAATTATTTCATGAATAGGATGCATGCAAGTAAAAGCAAGAATACTTGTATTTGGTTTTGTTTCTACAGTATTGGAACACATGCACCTTTCTTAGGACAAGTCTTACTAGCAGTGATGTCAAAACACATAGCTTTCACACTGTTCTCGATATTCCAATTCTAAAGACATTCCACAACTGCTTTTGTTGTTTCAGCACCTGCACCTGATGTTAGTTTCGCCATCTCCAAAAGCTTAGAGTTACCACCACCAGTCACTAACACAGGCAGTCTATCTATATTTTCAGTGCCAATTAAATCAGGCATTAATTTGCCATCCCAATGGACTGCAAGAGGTGCATCTGTACTGAATGTTTGTTTCAAACTACCTGCTATTTCTTTACGCAGTTCTTTTCTTTTTCTTGTCAGTGCACTTCTACTTCTGGTTATATCATCAATAACTTTTCCAAGGTTTAATGCTGTTTCTTATGTAGCCACTAAGTCAGGTGAAATAATTTTCTCGCTTTAAATATTCTCTTTCTTGGATGATTAGATGGACCGCTGTTATTTTCGCTGCTGAGTTACTTGTTAGCTGAACAACTGACAAATTTACTTTTCCACGCAATTCTCGTTCAACTCACTGCGATTATTTTTCACTTCCTTTGCGTTTTTTTTCTCTATTCTTTACTGTTTTCTTGTCAACACTACCTATATAGCCTCGTCTACCTTTCTCTCTCTGAGCCTGTAGAAATAAACGATCTTCTTCCTTAGTTATCATTTCTAGTGCGTTAGCAAATCATTTAAAGATTCTTGGAATGAAGTTTCCTTTGATATTTGAGTTTTATCTCGCCTTGATTTTGTTTTTTAGGGGGTTCTGAACTACTTATATTTCTTCTGAATCTTTGTAACCACATGCTGTTTGTCTCTAGTTGGTATTTTTGCTTTGTCCCATATTTCATATATTTATGAAATTAAAATGTTACAGGTCTCTTTTACATTCTTTTTGCGATGTGTTGAGAAAAACAGTCCCAATATATCACCATTTGATGGAAGATTTGTGTTTGAATTGCATCAATTGTTTCTACAATAAGCCATATTTCTGTTTTACTTCTTGTTTTAATTGAACTTGACATGTTAATTATACTCAAGAAAGACTTTGTTAAAGACAGATAGACATTGGTTCACACAACACTGAGTTGGGCATTGGTAATTGCCAACTGGTAAGGGATGTGCTGCTGAGACATAGAAATGCGACACCAGAGCGCCTACAAGACTACACGTTAGTCTTATTTATCCTTTGTACCCACCCTATAATACCACAGGTTATAGAATGATAATGAAACTCGGAATGCACTTAATATAGTTGTTAACATAGTACAACTATTAATTTATATTTAGGTAATACTTACTCTGAAAAAGACGAAAAATCACTAATATTTAACTATTTTCATATTTTGCACATATTATTAACCAGGCAATGGCTTCGCTAATAAGATTAAAATATAAATCTAAAAAAAAGCAGAGATGGTTAAATTTTTATAAATTTTCTGAACTTCGCCAATTATAATAATTTTAAAAAGGAACTCTAAACTAAATTTTTCCCCTTTCAAAAATATTTCGTTGCTAAAATATAAAGTTATAGAAGATGCATAAAAATAAATTTTCTGAACTTCACCATTTTTAATTCTTTGAGTTTTAAAAAATTCACATAATTTCGATACTTATATTTATTTCTGAACTTCGCCATTTTTTTTTTTTCATATTATATAAGAATTATTAGAAATAACTTTTATAAAAAACATAAGTCATAACCAAACTAAGATGAAATTATTATTCAAATACTCAAAAAAATCCCCTTCTTAAATTATAGAGTTAGTGATGATGATGATGATGATGATGATGATGATAATGATACGTGTGAAACTAACATGTGTTGTGGCACTACTAAATATGATTATATTTGGCTGCTAATTTGAACGGTGCATTTTTTTCATCAAGCCTCATTATATCCACGGTTGAGACAAAAGATTTTTTAATTATTTACCTTTTGGGCCAGTCTACTTTATATATATATATATATATATATATATATATATATATATATATATATATATATATATATATATATATATATATATATATATATATATATATAATACATATATATCCAATATATGCACACTGTTGTCACTCTTTATTAGTGCAATATCATTCGCATTGCCTACCACACCACGAGTCTCTGTTGTGACTGTGGATTAACTCTTAGCCCTAAATGTTTTCGCTCTAATGATAATCCTTTAAAGTGTTTTTTTTCACACACCATATTCCATTAATATACATAGCGTTGTTGGGTGTATATCGTTTTAGGGATGCACATGCCTGTTATTAGTTACCTATTGTTCTTTTGCTTGGTATTTTTCTGTCTTGCTTTTGTGTTTTTTCCATTGGTTTGTACTATGTGATGGGCATCCCCTCCATATCTTTGTACCCTATATAAGCTTGTCTTCTCCATTTTCATGCTATTCCTTGAAAATGAACTTGCAAATATAGTTCCAAAGTGCTTGGATTCATCTTTTCATTTTCCTGTGGGTTAATTTTAATATTATTGCTTTCCTCACGTGCCAATTTGTGAGTTTTTTCATCATATATATATATATATATATATATATATATATATATATATATATATATATATATATATATATATATATATATATATATATATATATATATATATATATATATATATATATATATATATATATATATATGCAAGGAAAAATTAAAAGATGCTTCCATGTACTTTCAAACTTTATTCAGTTCATTATCAATGAAAGAAACCTTGTTGAATGTTCAATGCTCATGTATAAGCCAATTTAATAACTTTAACATTTGCCCTGGCCTTTTTAAAATTGATGTTGTTATGAAAAAAAATCATTCTCAAAGAAATTAGCTTTGACTTATGTTCCTAATTTTATTTGCAATTTTCATTTTTATGGGAACCCGATTTGTCAATTTAATTATTGCATTGATTTTGTATTAACATTATTTTATTTCTCTTCCTTATTATATTACTTTATCGTGTAGTTATCCTTGAAAATGAACTGAATAAAGTTAGAAAGTCCTTGGAAGCACATTTTGGTTTTTCCTACGGGACATTGCATTCATTTCGAATATATTTATATATATTTAAGCTGTGGGAAAAATTCTTCGGCGACCTCGGAAGTTTGAGGAAATTAGATAAATGCAGGTACGTAAAGTTTTAATTTAGATATAAATATGAATATAATAGTGAAATAAGGAGGAATAAATGGCAATAAGTATATATGTCACAAACAATCAACAAGAATCAACAAAATTCAAAATTTAACTTTAGCGATATACATACACCAGATAAATAAAGGAAGCTCTGCAAAATTTTCAGCAACAAACTGAAACAGGAAGCGCAGTACCGGATCGAGAGGCTCTTTGCACTAATAAGAGCATTTATTCTTTAAGGCTTGCTCTTCACGAGTCTGTGACACTTGGGAAGTGTAATGTTGGCTCACTCTACGGTGATGACTACCTTTAGTTTTTCATTGGAGAGTGGCTGAGGACGTCTTATAGTCTCTTTCAAGTCATGCCAGAGGTTTCCGGTGGATTCATATCCGGAGACTGAACTGGCCAGTCTACCACCCATATTTTTTTTAGCCCGGAACGACTATATTGTGGCCCCAGACATATCATGGGGCATTGTCCTGCTATAAATTCAAAATCCGGGCCTTTGTGGATAGGTCTCGGGCTGAAGTCAGCATGTAATCTCTCAGAACAGCTTGGTATTTCTCTGAATTCATCGTGCCATAACAAACAGTGAGACGACCCACCACTGAATTTAAAATGCAACCCTATATCATTTCAGAGTGGCCACCATGTTTTACTATCGACACTATGCACTCTGGATTCTACTGCTGCACTGGCCTTTTTCGAACTCGAACGCTTGCTGAGGTCAAGAACAACTGAAACATGGACTCATCGGACAATAAGACATGTTCCCACTAACGCATGTTCCAGTTGGGGTAGGCAAATGTCCAACCAGTCGACGTGACTTCAGCTTAAGGTTAATCAGTGGCTTCTGGCGGGCTTTACGTGACTTTAGCCCGTTTGAAGTAGACAACGATGGACTGTTCTGACGGATGCATTAACATGTAGCGACGCCCGAATTGCAAGGTGAAGTAGGTTCAACGAGGAACCTCACATATGATCACCGTGTTGGACCTATGAAATCTTGAAATTGGGCACACATATTAACTACTGAAATAATATACCATGTAGTAGCAATAAACTAATGTAGAATAAAGCGAAATACTTATATATAATGTTAAATAATAATTGTACATGTATTAAGAAAAAACATGAGTGTAAGAGGCAAGTGAATAGTTTGAGTTTCCTACGCAAATGCACAAACATACACACGCGAGGAAACAGCTGCGAGCCGAAAGGTCTGGATACAAGCTAACAAGGTACAGTAAAGGAGTCGGGTTTGACCAGCTAAGGTTGACGTGGACTTGAAAAACGACAAAATATACTTTGCTATCACCTTGCTATCGTCGCCAGCCCGAATGCGGCCAAATGTGCCGACATTGAGACACTCACACCCTTTGACTCCGCCCAGCTGTCTCAAAAAAGGAACAGACAAATATTTTTCTGACCCTATAAGCTCTACTCCGCGTCCAGATTAGGAGAAAAGAAGTCATGCCCCCTTAATTGGAGGTGGTATAAAAAGAAGGGGTTGTGGAAATATTCTCCTTATTATTATTCATTCGTCATTATTCTCATTCTGATTATTAGCGTCAGGATTCCGTTCCCCGTCCTTAAATTCAGCTGTCCTAGCCCCAGCTATCTATCGTAGAGGGAAATTTCCATAAAAGCCGCGTGTCAAGGATAGAGGCTTGTGGCGGCCTGTCGAAACTATGTGATCAGACTCGAAGTCAGTCCACGTGAGCGAGAACCGTGAGAACAGTCAGAATATCGAACTGCTTTCCGCGATAAGCGATGGATTGGAATCTCAAACGCACGCTTCTGTCGTATCCATGGTCTTATTAAGAAACTCCTGCGGGAGTGTCTCCCATTCATCAAGCACCGTGTTGAGAGATTCCTCCACGCGCCCCCCTTGGCGGATGCAGTAAAGGATCTGGCTTTTCTCTATATATTGTTGGTCCCAATAGGGCGTTGATAGTATAGGCCTATATTTTACAACGAAACACATCATTCTCGACGCGCTCCTTTTTCTCGACGAGCGAAAGGCTAGAATTATACCGAAGGAGCCCCAGTCAAGTGGCCCATCCTTGGTTTCGGTACATTTCATTTGGCACGAGTCCTCCCTCCAGTTAGTGTTACTACTAGAGGTTAAACTCCCCGTGGCTTTAATTTGTTATTATATGTCCAAAATTCACTTTGGGGTGCTTCTAAATCTATTTTCTTGATGTGTGATCCCATTTCTTTTTATGTCATCCTTTTGAGCTGCCGCCAAAGCTCGGAGGTAAAAAGAGTCAATTTGGACTGAATTGATGTTCCTTGAAAGGTAGTCAGCGACTACGTTCTCCTGACCAATATGTAGGCGATATCGCTGAGAATTCCAAAATGGCTGTCTAATGGCGTTGCTGCCTGTCTGTTTTGCACTTAATGGCAATGAAAAGGCCGATACTAATGGCTTGTGATTAGTGCACAAAGTGACATGGTGACCTTCAATCAAGTGCTTGAAGTTGATAACAGCAAGATATGCCGCTAGGAGCTCTCAGTCGTAGGTGGAGCATGCTTGCTGTGTCCAGTTTAGCATGCTCGAAAAGAATGCCACCGGTCGTGGCGATCCGTCTACCATTTCGTGCAGGGCAGCACCTGCCGCGTATTGGAAGCAATCCGTCACCAGCTGGTATGGTGATTTATTTGGTAATGGGTGACAGAGTTTAACGGAGCCATTTGAAACCGATTTGGTATTCTCAAATTCTCTTCGTGACTCATCATTCCACTCGAGCTCACGAGCCTTAGGTTGCAGGTGTACAAGCTCGGTTAACGGGGTTGCAATCCTGGCAAAATTAAAAATCATTCTTCGGTAGTATCCCAACATGCCCAGATATCGTCGAAGTTCCTTTTAGCCCTTTGATAATAGCATGGCTCTAATTATGTACATTTTATTGGCTAGTGAGCCAATTCCTTCCACCGAAATGTGATACCCTAAAAAATCGATTTCCTCCTTTGCCAGCTCACATTTCTCCAGAGATATCTTCACATCGTTTTCTACCAGGATTTTGAAGACTTGATCTAAATGCTTCAGGTTGTCGTCCATATTGTCTGAAAATATCTGGATATCTTCTATATATACATAAATAAACCCTAATCCTCGAAACAGGTTATCCATGTGCTGTTGGAATGTGTAACTTGCATTCCGGATGCCTAATGGTAGCTTCACGTACTCCCACAAACCAAACGGCATTGTTACCGCAATCTTCTCTATGCTACTTGGTTCATAAGGATTTGATGGTAAGCACAAATCAGATCCAACCTTGAGAAAAATACTTTTGCCATGGAGGTGGTTCGTAACACTTTGAATTTGCGGCAACGGATACCTTTTGGGTTTCATGATCGCATTCAGCGCTTGGAAATCGCCGACCACCCTGTACTCACCGGGTGACTTCTTCAGCACCATGTGAATTGGCGAAGCCCATGGTGATTTTGACGGGAGCACGACTCCCTCCTTCAATAGTGTTTCGAAAGTTGCTTTGGCAAGCTGCAGCTTCTCTATTGAAAGAGGCCTCGCCCGTGCGAATTTCGGTAAAGAACTAACTGCTTTAATTGTATGCGTCACTGAGTTCGGCGATGATGATGAGGGAATAGAGGGCGCGGGACTGTACAGAGCCTCATATTTCTCCAATATGGCTCTGCAATGGGGCGGTAGGTGTTGTAGATCATTATTAATTAAAGCTAACGTAGGCTCTCCTGATAATTCCACTTCTGATACCAGTTTGATTTGCTTGTCGATAAGTATGCCACGCGCACAATGCATTGAGAGAGTAAAATGCCTTAGAAAGTCAATTCTTAATAATGGTGAAGTGGTATCCGCGACCACAATGACCACCTAAATGATCGGCGAAGACTAGGTATAACTATATCCGTGTGAACCTCGCCGTGCACTATTATTTTACCGGCATTAGCCGTTGTAATATTTATTTTTGGCTCGCGCAATTCCCCCGAATTCACCAATTTAGCCAAAATTATTGATACACTCGACCCCTTGTCAATTAAAAATTCACATTTATTATTATACACTTTAGCACCGACGGTGAAAACAGATGGCATACCAGTGGCCAGCTACTTTTCCGCCACGGCTGGCGAAGATGGCCTGGAGGAAAGTTACATCTGCACTTGTTCTCCTCTTTTTGGCCACCTGCACCAAGGTTTACAGAATTTAGCATTCTCACTAAAATACACATGTGAGCGGCAGACTACAGGTCTTTGGTTCTATCGGAAGGGTCGCAATCCTCCTGGTATATTATACGCCCTGTGATCACTATTTTTCTGCATACAACCTTGACGATTCCCATTAGGGTACGCACCTCTCGCCACTGACCGTGCATTTGACGCCGAATTATTTATATAATTATCACTTGTATCGTTATTAATATAAATCATAAACGCATCTCGGACATAGAAACGTCACTGCGTCTTATCGACTCACTACAATTATGTACATTAAGGCACTGCGCTCTATCGAATGAAATGTCATCTGTTCATCGGCTAGTTTTCCTAATTGTGCCAGGGTTAGTTCTTTTTTGTGTTGGCCGGCAAGAATTGAATGAACTTGTGCCTCACAAGTTATTTACCAGCTCCTACCTTAAGGGCAGTTCTTCGTAGTTCCTCTACAATGATAGAGTGTCGGCCTGTGAGAGTGGACGATGTAATGAGCTTTTTCGAAAAGCTCGGCTTTAGTCTTATCGAAGAACCCAATCACTTTCGCCCTTAAAAGTTGATCATTCTGGTCCGATATAATGGACGCTGGAAGACCATCCACGGTTTTAGGATAAAGTGAAGTCAAGACATGGAAAAATTTAGTATCCTCCTTCTAGATTCCGGAGATGTGAAACTAGGCCTCCACAATTTGGAACCAACATGCGACTGCCGTTGCATTAAAGATGGGTGGCTTGATAATGATAGCGTTTACGAACTCCGTCTCACCTTGTCCTGCATGACGATGGCTTGATGCGTCCATTTCCTCGACACCTTCACTGTCCGGCCGAAATGAAAGGGTCACCAATTTATAGGGGAGTCGCCAAGTTTATAGGTGACCTGTTTATACGTGAATGGGGATCCGTTTATGGATAATAAAAAGGGATGGTAAAAGGTGATTTACTTATAAAGTGTGTGTGAAGGAGAATTACCAATTTATAGCGGGATCCTTTGGTAACGGTTTATAGGAAACGGAATTAAATATCAGAATCCAAAGATGAATTCTTCACTCTGTTCTTATTTTGACTGGGCTTACCGAAGGCTTCAGGGTTAATCGAGGGAAAGAAAGACATCGCAAAAATATATATTATTCTAATATTTTCCTATTAACGGGGCAAGCGGCACGTTACGAAGTTACTTTGTGAGTGAGTAGCAGTCCATATATATTCAACGCGAAGTATTAAATTCTGAGCGACAAGACTTGGTGAATTTAAAAGGGGAAACGACGTGAACGAGATAATCTTCTTAACGATAGTAATCATATATATATATATATATATATATATATATATATATATATATATATATATATATATATATTTAATATATTATATATATATATATATATATATTTATATATATATATATATATATATATATATATATATATATAGATATAATATATATATAGATATATATATATATATATATATATATATATATATATATATATATATATATATATATATATATATATATATATATATAATATATATATATATATATATATATATATATATATATAATATATATATATATATATATATATATATATATATATATATATATTATATATATATATATATATATATATATATATATATATATATATATATATATATATATATATATATATATATATATATATATATATATATATATATATATATATATATATATATATATATATATATATATATATTATATATATATATATATATATATATATATATATATATATATATATATATATATATATATATATATATATATATATATATATATATATATATATATATATATATATATATATATATATATATATATATATATATATATATATATATATATATATATATATATATATATAATATATATATATATATATATATATATATATATATATATATATATATATATATATATATATATATATATATATATATATATATATATATATATATATATATATATATATATATATATATATATATATATATATATATATATATATATATATATATATATATATATATATATGATGAAAATTAATGCAATATCGCAAATAAGTGGTGAATTTCTTAGTGGCTTTATGCTTACTACCCTAAATTCTGAAAAATCTGACCAAATTGGTTTTCCCTAAAGATTCCAGATTGCGTTAAATAAACTTAAATTTAATAACAACATTGTTATAACCAAATCCGATAAAACGAATCAGTTAGTCATTTTAGTAAAACATAGTTATAATGATAAACTAAATGGACTTCTTAATGATGTGAACACATATGAAAAGCTACAAAGTGATCCGCTCAATAACAAAACAAGCAATTTCAACAACAAATTGAAGAGAATATTGAAAAGCGCAGATTTAATTATACAATTCAGGAGTATGAACCCTTCACTTCCCTATATGTATGGGCTCCCAAAGACCCACAAAGAGGGATGTCCCTTACGCCCAATCATTTCCAATATTAATTCTCCCACTTATAAGCTCTCCAAATGGCTCGCCAAGCATTTATCTCCAGCAGTAGGAAGAATCTCATCTGCACACATTAAGAACACTCAAGATTTCGTTGACCGCCTCAACCACTTGCAATTACCGAATGGAAAACTTTTGAGCTTTGATGTAAACTCTTTGTTTACCAAAGTTCCGGTTGACTAAACCATAGGCCTTCTGCGGGAAATCATGCCTAGACTTAATTTGGATCTTCCCATTTCTACGAGTAAATTTATCGATTTAGTTGAATTATGTCTCTCTGACAATGTGTTTCGAGTAAATAATGAGTTTTATAGACAAATATTTGGCCTTAGCATGGGAAATAGTTTATCTCCGATATTGGCATGTCTCTTCATGGAATATTTTGAGACTGAACTCCTTCCCACAACTTCTCCCCATAACTTTATATGGTTAAGGTACATTGACGATGTATTTTCTGTATCGCCTAATGGCCATGATTTTGATACCTTTTTTAATAATTTTAATAATTTGCATGTCTCCATCAAATTTAAATATGAATGGGAATATGATAATAGATTACCCTTTTAGATGTCCTCATTAATAAAGATCACCATGAATTAAAACTTGAGTGTATAGGAAACCAACCCACTCGAATGTCTATATACATTATTTTTCGTTTCACGATAATACTGTTAAAAAATCGGTAATTTCTAACCTTTTCCTTAGAGCATACAAAATATCTCATCCTTCCTATTTAGATGAAGAAATTGTCATTATCAGGACCATTTTTTCTAGTTTGTATTACCCCGATTGGTTCATATCGTCTGCCCATTTTGCAGCTAGGAAAACATTCTATGGTAATAAGCCTTCCCGCACTAACGACTTCAACAAATGTATAACATTGCCATTTAATAATAAATTAAATAGTTTAAAGGACATATTTTGAAAAGCGGGTATTAATCTAGCCTTTAAATATAATAATTCCTTAAACCAATAGATGATGGCCAGGAAACCCAAAGAACATCATAACATAGGAGTATATGCAGTACCATGCAACGATTGCCATAAAGTTTATATAGGGAAAACGGGGAGAAATCTAGACAAGAGATTGTACGAACACAAAAGAGATATTTGAGTGGGCAGCGAAAGTAGTGGAATTTTTTGCCATGTTAGAGACAAGAATCATACGATCGATTTCAATGGAAGTAAAATGTTTTTTAATCGGCCAACTATGTTAAGAGAAGAATCGTAGAATCGAGCTTGATATCGTCAGTTCCTAATTTAAATCTATCTGAGGGTCAATTTTCTTTTAATCCTGTAATAAGATTGAAATAAATAAAATAGTAAAATGTCAGCCCTTCAATATGGTTAGGCCTAACCCTTCCCCCCCCCCAGATTAGCCACAAGTAGGGGATTGGGGGGAAAAAGAGGGGATCTTGTGTTATGCCTTTCTCATTTTTCTGCGCAGTGTCAGTTGAAAAAGGGTGTGAGATACACCGAAACTGTTCTGAATTAAATTGTCTTCGGAGAATGTGGTTTAATTCCTCATATATATATATATATATATATATATATATATATATATATATATATATATATATATATATATATATATATATATATATTTATATATATATATTTATATATATATTAACAAATATCTTTACATTCCTTATCTTTTATATTCAAATTTCAAATTCATAGATGTAAATTTATCTATACATTCTCATTTCCTTATTCCAATTTCAGACATATTATTTTATATGTGAGGAGAATTCTGGGCTAAAATAAGACCACCGCGCGTACATTTTGTGGAGGTTTTCGCTGGGCCTATCGAATCTTGCAATTTGTTACCAGTAGCCTTCCTATTACATAATCCGATCACTACATATCTAATAGGGAATTGGAGGTAAATGTTTTCCGGGTTAGTAGGAGCTTGGTCGTTATTCACAATGTCGAGTATATTGATGATTCCTTGTTATTGCGTACGACGGGTGGGGAGGAACTTGGGCCATTGGGCTTGCTTTATACCTGTGTCAAATTGTTTCTGACTCCGTAATAATTCTTCACGAGGGTTATGATTTATACTGTGCTTACCAAAGGTTTTCCGCTAATCGGGGTAAAGAAGGACTTAGAAAAGGGCGTAGCAAAAAAAATATAATTTTATTCTTACGCTGTCCTATTAAAGGGGCAAACGGCACGTCACCAGTACTTTGCAGTCAATAAGTAGGATTTTTATTCTACGCGAACTATTAGGTTCAAATGCGACAGTTCTTAGGTGAATTAAACAGGTTCCGTATCGCTACTACGGTAGTAAGTGGTGTTAACGAATAATGATTCTCTTTCTCTTTATAATTTTTGTGGTATTAGTATTTTGAATTACATGTATTCTGTGATATATTTAGGGTTTGTTGTTTTTTTTCTGCGTTTTCTTTTCCCTTTTTTTTGCGTTGCTTCCTCTTGAGTTAAAATCGGTGAGTTTTCTGAGTCGTAGCGAGTAAGTTTTTGTGGTAATCGGGTATTTTTTCTAGTTTGTTAATAATTACATTAGTCGGTAAATGTTTTCTCTTTCCGGTGAATTTTACAAATTCCATCATGGGCAGAACGGAACTTTGTATCCATTAGCCATAAAGCTAGTGGAACTTGGGAATCTTGATTGGCTTCTGGCTTTTCTGTTCTGGTTAATTATTTCGATGATTTTTAGTTGCGTGCGACTCTATATCTCACTATGTCGGTCAGTCGGTCTCCCGGGCTGTCGGTCCCCGTTTTGTATTTTTTTGGTTTTTGTAATAACATTGTAACTATTCGGCCAATTCTAACGAAATTTGAAACCCTTAGGTTGTTTTACATTCTCTTTCGAATGATATAATTTTCAAGGTCCTTCCTAGTTAGCCCAGGAATTATTTCGTTTTGTCAATAAAAATATAACTATTCGGCCGATTCTAACGAAATTTAAAACCGTTATGTTGTTTTACATTTTCTCTCGAATGGTATAATTGACAAGATCCTCCCCGAGTTAGCCTGGCAATTATTTTGTTTAGGAAATAAAATCATAACTATTTCGACGATTCTAACGAAACTTGAAACTCTTATGTTGTTTTACACTCTCTTTCGAATGATAGAATCGGCAAGGTCCTCCTAAGGTTAGTCCTGGAATTATTGAAAGATTTGAAGGTACTAAGGTCGTAAATCAGAATACGTGAGAGCACACGACTTTGGTCAGTAGACCTTGTTTCATCCCTTTCGTGATTAACCATATCCTGCATATTATTCCTAGTCCGTTCTTTAATGATTATGTTAATGGATCTTATATCTGTCTCCCTGTAAAGCTCTTCTTGGCGTCTTTTTTTCCGCATGCGTGTTTTACGCATAATATATTGTTGCATTGCATCGATTCCTTCTCCCCCTTCTTTATTTTTTTAAAATTTAGGCGTTCTTTCTATTGGAATAAAATGTTCCGCTCTTACAATTAATTGCACAACACAAACGTTTTTACTCCAATGGAGTACTCAAAAGCAACTCAATTTTGTACGCATCCGATCTTTTTAAGGAAGAACAGCATCATTCATTCTATTTATATGAATCTCTTTGTTTCAAACATTATAATAGGCATTTGTTGTGTGACAATTATATTTATCAAATCTTCATCGATAAAGTGTTAAAAAATAATCTATTTCTAATGAATTTTGCATAATAAATGAAGAGAAAGTCAAATCGGATAGTGAAAATTTAAACACAGACACTGAAGGCATAGACCGAAGGCCAAAGACTGGCCGCCTCGTCCGTTTGCGTAGTAATCAGTATGCTGAGTATAAGGCTATTACGTCATATTGATAATATTGGGAAATTTTAATAGCTCTTTGCATTATTTCAAACATATTTTGTAATAAAATTTATAAAGCATATTATCTTAAAGTGAAATTTAATGCTTTTAAATATATTAAAAATAAAGGCACACTTTCGAACGCGTGGAAGCACACCAAAATATTACGAATCAGCAGAGAGAAGAATTTGTTGTTTATTGAATCAGTTGAAGGTAGAAAGTATAAAGGAGAGAGTGATGAAATGGGGAGAAGAGATATGGAGGCTAGGTATGAAGAGGAAATCAACACTGAGTACATATTTTATGAATAAGAAGGTAATCAAGGAGGAAAATATATATGGCAGCTTATTTAAGTCCAAGCTAATGTTTATATGCAGAACCAACTTCCTGCAGCTGAATTGGAGGAAGAGGTTTACAGGAGAGGAGGAAAAATGTGACCTCTTCAACCGAGGAGAGCAAGAGACACTACGACACTCCCTACTAAATTGTGAGGGACTAATAGACATACGTAGAAAGTATACTACTATAGGAGACACCACATTGGGAAAAGTGCTCTTGTTCAACCCAACAAGTGAAGAAGTAGAAAAATACACATTATATATCGAAGAACTATGGAAAGCTAGGAAAAGAAAGATCAAAATAGCCCAAAAACTGCCCTAAGCCTAAACCTGAATAGGAATTAAAGTTATTGCGTTGCCGTTACAAAGGCCTTATAGCACCTTATATCTGTATCTGTATCTGTGGCCTCCTTCACATTTATTTCCTTTCTCTATTCTATCAGTAACTTACATAATTTTATTTTTAAGGGCATATTTTTTATATTTCCATTAGCTAATTGAAGATTTAAAATGCTTTCAATAGTGAGGATAATATATATATATATATATATATATATATATATATATATATATATATATATATATATATATATATATATATATATTAAAACTGTATTTATTTACAATTGAAACAGTTATGTACATTGAATTAGAAATCCTTTTCTCTATGGTACCTTTTAAAACAAGGGTGAACTCATAATGGTACTTCACATTCACCACAGATATAATTTGTTCTTTCATATTTTTTTCTCAGTTTTTGTTGTTTTGGCGCATACATGACAAGTTCTTTTTGGAGGAAGAGGCTTCATAAAATGAATACCAACATCAACAAGGCACGATGGTCGATTACCCCTATGTCTAATATCAGAAATTCAATTTTTTTTTTCTATATTTATGTACCATTTGAGCAATCACAATGTTTGAAAAATCCAAAATTGTTTTTTTTTCTTTCGTTCGTTTTCTCCTTGTATATATAATAAGCGTTTAGAATAGATAAGTCAATAAGGTGGAAGAAAAACTTCTTATACCATCTAATAGTTTTACGCACACACACTATACCACTTATCAGCATATCACTCTTATCAACCATTCTCATTTTTTTTTTTTTGCTGTACTCAATCACACATACAGGTTTCAAAATAAGGTTATCATCTCTATCCCTTTTCCTGCTGTCACACATTTGATCATCATGCACACTTGTAAGCAATTGTACATTTCGTTTATCATACCATTTTACGCATAATACATATATTGTTGCATTGCATCGATTCAACCTCTCCCTTCTTCAAATTTTTAAATTTAGGCATGTTCTTTCTATTTGAACGAACAGTTCCACAATTTCTTTACTTCAAAAATTTATATTATGCATTTTATTGTGTGGCAATTATATTGATCACATCATCGTCGATAAACTGTTTAAAATAATCTATTTCTTTTGAATTTTGTGTAATGAATCATGAAGTAAAATTTTATTGTGAAGATTCAAACACAGGCAGTAAAGGCAGGGAATTCGAGCCAGATGCCCATGACCAAGTTGTGGCACGACGTGTTCATTTACGTGGCCGAGGGTCGGATACTTCCTTTTATATTTTCACTGTCAAGTTCAGATTATGATTCACTGGGCCAGCCATCATCGCTAGATATACTGCTTGGGATATCTGAATCTAAATTTTTGAGCAAGTCACTCGACTCATCGCCTATTTGGCCCTTTAAATTTGGTGTCCAAAATTGCAGAAATTTTCTACTCGACATTCTGAGAGGTACTGATACGGAATGGAAATATTTCAAACATGGCAACTGATAGAAGAGTGGCAGAGGAAACTACTTACAAAAAATTCAAACCTACAGGCAATGGGAGAATAAATACTAGATCAAATCCATATATGGCTGATTCGCAGTTAACCGTTATTTTAGATTCTATCCATATATGGCCGATTAGCAGCGAAAGGGTTAAGGAGATAGCACATTTTTTCATTAGTCACTATTCAAATTCTTTCGTTCAAAATTCGCATTTTTTGGTGTTGTATAATATTTTATTGCAAATTTTATGCACTTTTATGGTATAATTATTTTTTTAGCAACATGAATAAGAACATAGTGAAAATTAAGATGATGCAAAATTGTATACATTCGTAGAAAACTTTTCTTAGATATTTAAAGTTAATTTGTGAAAAACAAAACAAACCTACGCCATTAATTTTTATATCATTTTATTGTAAATGTGATGCACTTTTTATAGTATATATTTAGTTTTAGCAACATGACAAGAACATAGTGAAAATTATGATAATGCAAAATTTTATACATTAGTGGAAATTCTCCGTAGATTTTTAAAGTTGATTTGTGAACAAAACGCAAAAATATAACATGAGGTTTTAAATATTTGCTAAAAGAAAACAGCGCCTGAGAACTGCTTTATATTTTTAGCATCATTCGAATATAGATTGAACTAATTTCCAGGGCATTCAGAACACCACTACCTTAACACCCCCTCTTCCAACTGAGAACAAAACCTATAGTTGACCTTGTCCGAAGAATATATGTTTTAGTCCACCATTAACACAAATTTACATGGAACTAAAGAAAACTGATTTCAAATGATAACTAAATCATATGTGCATCTTTTTCTCTCGTGAATTAAGTTCGAATGCTTAATTTTTAGTAATTCTATAGCCATTTATATGATATCAGGTTTAAAGAGGGGGGTTCTGAAAAATCCCTGTATCTCAAAAACAGCGCCGTAGGTTATTATGATTGGGGCAGGAATAAAAGGGCTTTTAATGAGCTTTAATTTCATATATGATAATCTAACGTAGTAAAACATTGAAAAATGAATGTGGTATCACCTTAAGTTCCTCTTCTTCCCTGTTTATTTTTTTATTCAAGATCGTACCTGTATATTTGGGCTGGAGAGAAAGTTTATTTATGTTTTTTTTATTTTTTACCAAGTGATGAGCTTCCTCTGCCTTTTATGGTGAATTTTCTGCCCGATATAGGGTTGGTACCAAGGATGAGTTATGTGGTTAAATGATGAAGGATAGACCTGGTGGGATCCTCCGAGGGATGACTCATGAAGGACTTTTTGTTGGATGGTGGGGGAATCAACTCCCACCACCCGGGGTGCCGATACCTCTGGTTTTGGTTATTCTTCGCTGCATCCCGCATACATAGGGTTTATCTCCCTATATGGTCCTGGCCGGTCACCCAGGAGTTCTTTTGGAACACCCCAAGTGTTGCAGTGAAATCCCATTAACCAGGAAACCTATGACTCCGAGTTTCAGAGTGGGTTATTCCTCAAACCTGCTTTCCTCAGAGCCTCAAATTATACCTTTTCAAAGAGAATGGCATAATTTGAATTAGGCTATGATTGACAGCCTCCCTAACAGTACGTGATGCTCTCGTGGCATGGAAAGGTTAATGAATTTAGCCAGACATTTTAAAATATGTAGGCCGGACGAAAAGTATTATTCTCTTTTAGGCCCTGTAAGGGATGGACTGAGAATGGGTGAGATGAAAAGGGATGATAACGGGTGAGAAAGGGTGTTGGAGAAAAGAAATAAAGATAGTGATCTCTGAAGACTAGGCTGGTTTCCTCGAAAGACCTTTACGCAGAGTGAAGCGCCTTCATTAGTGACAATTCTTCCTCAGCGTGGTTTTCCTTCCGAGATTCATAGTACAGAAAAGGTTCTTCCTTCGGTGGAAAGCGAGTGCGTGCTTTCGGTGTCGCGAACTTTGGAGAGTACGCGCGAAATAGCTGGGAGCTACCAGTCTGGAGGAATTCTGGGAAAGCCACGTGTATTTATAGCCGGGCTGGGTCTGGAAAAGTAGCATAAAGCGAGCCAAAATAGTGAATACATTAGGTGAAGGTGGCAAGGGTTTAATGAAGGGCGTATAACATCAAGTAAAGTAAATTTGATTAAGGCATAACATGCGTTTATACATAAAGACTAATAGCAAGTTTTAAGTTAGGATAAATTACAACACGATTACAATAAAAGCTACGTTATGGTTCTCCTATCTAAGACTGTTGTAGCATCGTGGAATATCGATGTGTCTGTTAATGCAAGACTCGTTGGAGAACCACGCCCCAACAATGTCTCCGCTGTTATAAAGTGGGGCACACAACCAACACTTGTCTAGCACTTGTCTTGCACAAGCACAACACTCCTGTGCATCAACTGTGGTGGCAATTACACCACAGTAAATAAGGAAAAGCCCATATCTCCCAGAAAAGCGGGCTATGGCCATCTCGGAGTTCGCAGGCCACAATACACGCCCCCCTCATACAGACTTCTCCTGCCCCCCTCCACCCCCTAATGAGTACCTTCGCTGCCGCTTGCGGAGCCACGAAGAGCACTCACCCCCCTCCCTACACTCACGCCTAATGTGCATCAATACACACACCTATAATTTAATCACACATTACCAGCACACACTCAACGTGAACACACACGCATACACACACAGACACACTCCGCCCGTAAACACACACATGCTGACTAGACACACACTACACACACATCAACATTCCCGCCTGTTGTATCGGGAAGACTTACCCCACACACACCCTATGTCAACATACCCTCTTTCCCCAACACACAAGCACACAACTGACAGACTCCAAGGTGAATATAACCACCGTGCTTCCACGGATGGCATAGGACTGGTCTGAAGGAGCCCCTTGCCTCTGCGCCACTCCCTTGAATCAGCTCTTCGACGCAAATGGAATCGGGCGCATCGTCTTCCCGGAGTAGATATTTTCCACCATTCAGGACCACAAAAATATAAAGCCAGCCCTTTTATCCACTCTAATAAATATACCGATCCAACTCATCTACACTGCACCTGGCTGCCCCCTGTCCACCTACAGCACCCTCCCTCTCATAGCCTCTATGAACTCCTCCATACTATCACCACCCGCATTCCAACCCCCTACCTGAGTGTTCCTACTCCTACTCCTGCTTCAACCTCTCCCCTTACTTCTACCTCAACACCCACTCCGGCTTCCACCGTCTCCCACTCTGCCCCCACTATGTTTCCTTCTGCTCCTATGCCCCCTCAACCCCTGCTTCCATTAAGAAACCAACACCTGCATCGCAGGCCTCTGCACCCACATCTACTCACACGACAAACCCATCCCCAACTCTCAGCACTTGCAAGCAAACACATCCCCACACCTTTCCAGACTCCCAAAACTGCCCCCCCCCCCCCCCTACTACCGTTATCACAGTCCCAAAACGAACACCTCGAGTCTCGCGCACCCACGCCACACCGAAACCTCAAGGCGTAAAAGTCATTATGATGCCCCCTATTGTCTTGTCTGAATGTCAGGACATAGGGAGTCGTAAGACAGCGCGTGCGGTGTTTCTCGCCCAGTATAGGTCGTTTGAGCGTAGCGCAACTTAACGTACAAAGTTGGCACAGTGTTCACCACGCCGTCTCCAACTGGGTACTAAACACACAACATCCTGAACTCTACCAGTTTACACCACCCAAATACTAGGTTTTGCATTGCAGGCTACCGCACATATCTAACCCCACAGGCGCTACAGTTAAGCTTGGTGATCCTAATTAAACGCCATATACACCATCACTCATAGACACATGAGACGACTCCTTCATAGCCTGAAAAATTACACAGACACTGGACCAATCCTAGTTTGCACACACTACAGACCATCTGTCTATAATTACACATAGATGTCCCACTCTCGGCACTGTTAAACCATAACTCCCACTCTTCTTCCTTGGGGACCTAAACGCGCATAATCCTACAATCTTTTCTAGCACAACAAATGAGACGGGAAGCTACCTATTCCGTGCCTTGCAGCGACTTCGCTCCGAACACATTGTCCCGGCCTTCCGGGACCTCGTCCTGGACGTAGTCCTCTGCAATGACCACGCCGCGAGATTTCACACCCACATAGTCCCTGGTTCCCATGTAAAATCCGACCACATTCCTATCTGCCTCCTACTATCTACTTCTCCAATACCAATTACCACACCACCTCTATACGACTACAATTACACGAACTGGGTAGAGTTCGGGAACCACACACACACACCACGCAACCTTAAAATCCAGGGGATCAGATCCTCACAACTAGACAACCACTGCAAGGTTCTCATAGACACTGTTACGGGCAGGGTTAAGTCCCAAAACACTAAAGAAAATAATAAGAACCTCGTTATGAACACGAGGTTACAGAACGCCAATTAGAAGCTAAGCTAGACTCTATGCCAGTCTTAAGAAACCCCAAATGTGTACAAACAGTCAAGTAACAATGATAAGGGAGATGGCTGTTTGTGGGGCTGTTAGGACACGTTATGACAAGTCAGGACCTGCAGCCGCACGCTCCTGCCTCGTCTATTTAAGAAGCAGTAGCTGATCGTAGATCGTCAGTCACAAATTTTTCAACAATGGAGAAAGTTGAGCACCGCGCAGTGATCAAATTTTTGACCAAGGAAGGCAAGAATGTAAAAGAGATCCATGAACGCATGGTTGCAGTGTACACCGACACCACCGCTTCCTATGCAACCATTGCTCGCTGGAATAGAGAGTTCCACCATGGTCGTGAGTCCCTTAAAGATGACCCGCGCCCAGGACGCCCGTCAGACGTGACTAACGAGGACAATGTGGCCCGTGTGGAGAGGATGATCATCAAAAATCGACGGGTGAAGGTCGAAGAAATCGAGCGAGAACTTAGAATATAACATGGAAGTGTAATCAACATCATCCACGATAATTTGGCCATGACCAAGGTTTCTGCTCATTGGGTCCCTAGAAACCTCACGCCCCATGATCGACTTCAACGTCGTTAAAGTCCACAAGCCAAGAGTTGCACAAGCTGCCCTGCGCGAGTACGGATTCGAGGAGCTCAACCATACCCCCTACAGTCCAGATCAAGCCCCTAGTGATTACTTTTGATCCGCTAGCTCAAGGTTGCAACACGTGGACGCCGGTCTGGGGACGATGAAGATGTCCAACTCGCCGTCCAGGAGTGGATTGAACAGCAGTCGGGATATTTCTGGTTGTCGGGAACTCGAAGCCTCAGGGACAAGTGGCGCAAGTGCATTGAAGTCGAAGGTGGTTATATTGATAAATAATAAAACACTTTTCCTCATATCTCGTTTCCTTATATCCGAATTGCAAAACTTATTGACCGCCCCTCGTACTTATAATCCCTAGGTTCTGAAAATAATGTCATGAAGATGCGGCCGTTAATAGCAACACACTGTTGGAGTCGATCTCTGAAGTTTCGTACAGCACGTTCGCATATATTGCGGGGTATGGCGTTAACTTCTTCAATAATCCGCTCCCTTAGCTGTGGGGGGTGTGAGGGCGACGTTTAAACACCTTTTCTTTCAGGTATCTTCAAAGAAAGAAGTCACAAATGCTGAAATCAGGTGACCACGCAGGCTACCCTAAATTACCCTTCAGATTCACCAGACGTCAGGGAAACATTCGTCTCAAAACATTGACTGAATTTCGGGCTGTGTGGGCTGTAGCCCCATCCTGATGGAATCACACGTACCCCAAATCTCCTCCATTCTGGGTTTCAGAAAATTGTGCAACATTGAGACATAACATTCTGAATTCACGGTCACGGTCATTCCTTCCTTCTCAAAGAAGTACGGGCCTATCACGCCAAATTGTGATATGGAACACCAAACCGTTAGTTTAGGGGAATGTAGCGGTATTTCCTGGATAATTCAGGGCTTATTTTCAGCCAGGTAACGAGAATTTTGCTTATTCACAGCCCCACAGAGGTGAAAATGTGCCTCGTCGCTACTGAAGAAAGTTTTTTAGGGAGCGATATGTGCAAGCATGTCTTCACACAGACTTTGGCGGTTGACAAAGTCTGCTTGGTTCAATTTTTGAGCCATCATTATTTTGTAGGGATGAAAATTCAAATCCATATGCAGAATCCTCCTCAAACTGCGGTCGGAAGTTCTTAAAACAACAGCATGCCTTCGATCAGAACGTCTTGGCAACTGCATGATCGCTGCTCTCACCATCTGCACATTTTCTGGTGTTCTGATGGACCTGCGTCGGCCATGTGTATCTCTTCTTAGTGTGCAATGGGAGCAGGTGCTAAGCGAGCTTCGACAGACAGAAGACTCGGTAGCTCCCAACAACCCCCATGCTGCCTTGTAGGGCTACCTCTTTAGGTAAATGCTAGAGGAAGGATAACCTCGATAATAAAACCAGGAGTGGGGATGACTATAGGCGAGCTCCAGCAGACCGGTGTCTCGGCAACCCTCTGCAGCCGAAGATGAAGCCTGGTCGTCTTGAGTCCTCTTCTGCCACCAGGAATCTTCTCCCCTTGGTCAAGATACGGGTCTGAAGTGAGCACGCCTTCTTACTCGTTTAAATCTAGTGCAGGTTTGATGTCCTCAGCAAACCGACCCTAACCAAGGTTGGAGACCGTCCTGAGGACATCCGTCATCATCGACCTCGATGTACCATTCTAAGCTACCAGTTGCCTCTAACTGCCTAACCCAGGGCCTAATTGTGTTCGCCTGAGGAACGGCATCGTTGTGAGGAATATTGAACCGTCGCCGAAAATCTTTTTGCGTCGCAATAACAGATTGATTGTTCTCAAAATACGCGCGCACGGCAAACCCGCGATATGCTCGTCCACACCATGTTTGCTACTGAAATGGGGATGTCTACAGAGCAGAGCGAAACCACGCGCACCTCCATCCCCCCTTCTTCCCCCAGGCATTGACTCATCAAACTGCTCAATCGGTTCTGCCGCCCCCTGTATATATATATATATATATATATATATATATATATATATATATATATATATATATATATATATGAATCCAACAAATCGCAAGAAGCAGAACACGGGAAAATTTTCTTCGCAAATAATATTTCCGAATTCGCAAAAATTCCCTACAGGGGTGGCCTAAGAGGTGATTTAATTGAGATCAAAGCGGATTCTCGCTGCTTCAGTGTTCACAATTCGAATCCCACCACTGTACGGAATCTTTACGAGTTAGGAAATATTATTTCCGAAGGAAATTTTTTTCCCCCTGTTTTCTGTATCTTGCGGTTTGTTAGATTCATTTCATCATTCTTTCGCGCTCATGAAAGATTTATATATATATATATATATATATATATATATATATATATATATAGTGGAGTCGCAATTCATACCCTTCATTATTCAGTTGATAATGACGAAAGCCGAAACTGGTTCTGTTCATTGTGGAGCAAAATCTTGCGTTTAGCGAGGAAGGATACGATATGCAGGATCCGGTTTATTTTCCTTTATTTGATGTTTCGATATTTTTCGTTCATCTTCGGACATCGACATATCAAAATTTAAAAGTAAATGCAAACTACTTAAAGCTTCCTAACAAAAATAGGACATTGAATGGGATGAAGGATTAATATAGCAACAAAATTGAACAAAAGTAGTAAATCGTGATGTAACACAAAAACGAAACATCTCTCAGGATCTTAGAATCAGTCCACATCATAAATCAACGCCCCACTTTTAACCACGACTCCACTTTCGTTCCCCTCCGAACTCCATAAATCATCCACAATCAATACCTTTTTATCAACCCCTATCCTATACTCTCTCAATTCCCATAGGCTTATTTTTTTCGCATGTTTAAAGAAATTTGGTACATATCTGACTTGAAAATGAAAACAATATTTATATTTTCCATTTTTTTCATTTCTTGTGGTTGTCCATTTTGCTTGACTATGAGCAACAGGAAAGGAAATTTGAGAATAACAGGAAAACGGCACATATGTATATCTCTTTATTTCATATAACTTTTCCAAAGTAAATATATGGTAGATATATAAGTTGATAATGATATTCTGAGCAATATGTAAGAACATCCTTTTAATATAATGATTATATTTTATTTGATGGGGTTTTAATTCTAGTAAGCAATTCTAGATAAGTGAAGAAAACTGGCGAAAAACAAAATTTTTCCTTTTATCCTAGCTCAATTTTAATTAGATAAAAAAAATGCAGATAATATCTGGTTTAAACCGCACTAAGAAAGTTTACTGGCCAGACAAAGGACAACGGCTGCTCCTAATCAACCCTTTCATGTTTTGTCAGTGGTGAAGATGTTGCTCATTGATAAAGTTATAAGAAGTCTAACTAACCAAGGCGAGTTGCTGTTGACCATAACTTGTACCCAAAACCAATGCAATTTTCATGCACAGTATCAATCAAATACACTAGAAATAAAGCAAGATTTGACAACGATGAAACTTAAAACACTTAATATGAGCTGTCGAAGTCTTTGTTTTCTATTGCTTCTGCGCAACGACGACCACATGACGTCACCAGTTTCTTGCAAAATTCTTGTGTTATTTTGTTCCATTCTTGCTTAAATTTTGTCCATAAATCCGTCAGATTTGATTGAGCTTCTCATTGAATTAAGTTTAGGTCGTGGCTCTGAGCAGGGTACTTCATTACTTGGATATCTTTTATTCGAAACAGTATTTTACTCGCTTTTCAGTAGGTAATGTCGCGTTGTCCTGCACAAATACGGCTGGCTGGTTCGATGATGCTCCAACTGAAGGTATAACATGTTTTTTTATACAACTCCTTCAGACGTAAACATTTCCCTTACCATGACGCTGCCTCCTTTATGCTTAGCACACCCAACTAAATTAAATTTTCTTTCATCCCTGAAATCAATTATCTGCCAATCTTCATCCCTCCAAACAACATGAGCTTCACCATATTCGAGGCTCATCTTCTAGTTCTTGTTACTGATTATTGTTTTAATTACTTGTGTATAAACTTTTTAACCAAATGCATTGAAGTGACTGGACACTAGGAAATGGCTTACTTCTTTGCTAATATTACTCTTAATTTTTGAGAAATTCCTGCTCCAGTCTCTAAGGGATGCTTCATAGTGAAACGTCTAATAGCTTTGTCTTCTTGAACAGTGGCTATGCTGGGTGGGCCGACCTTTGCTTGAGATTTATGTTTTGTTTCATTGTATAGGTTCAGAACGCGCGAAATCACTTTCCTAGACCTTCCTATCTCTCTTGAATTACAGAAAGAGGTTTCCAGAAGTCTTCAAGGAAAAATTCTCTGACGGTGGCATCTTTGCAGAGTACAAAAACAATGGCGGTTGTACAGTTTTTACCTACTGACCCAAATGTTGCAAAATGATTTTAAAAAAAATTCTAGGATGTTCCTGAAAAAATATTTATCTTATTTTGTAAGTGTCAATATTTTATTTTGCTAGTTTATTTAATATAATTTCTTGAATACATGATTGTATCAGAAGAAATCTCTTAAAAAATATTAAATGCATACCTATATGTACCATGGAAATTTATTTATCTACTTATCATATTTTTTAAAATATTTTAATATGAAGGAAAAATTGTTCTCTTATTTTGCTCGGTAGTGTATATGTTATTTCGTACGGTGATTAGCATAACATGTTATCATTGTTATCTATTGAAATGTAACTAGTTGCAATAAAATGAAAAGTTCAAAGAATTATTTGTTTAATAAATCAGTTCTTACTTCGCTATATTTATCATTAGGACAAATTCATGCTATCATACGTATGGAAGTATTGGTGAATTTTAAAAAAATCTGTTTCATCTAATACTACATGAAAGAAATTCGCTGTAAGTATCATGACATCTAGCATTTTGATAATATCTTCAGTATAAACACTAAGGAACCAATTTTATGGGCTTTTATATATATATATATATATATATATATATATATATATATATATATATATATATATATATATATATATTTCTAAGTGCATCTGCAAGAAAGGGTTGAATTTTTCATCACTCACTCATGGCCGATTACCTTTTTGACACAATGGTAATTCTTCATTTTCTAATATACGTGCATTTCTGTAATAGAATTCTGCCTCTGTTATTAGTGGTATCCGGCATTTAAGCAAATTTGTCTAAAGTAAGTTGTTAAAAATTATTTTTTTCAATAACAATTTGTCTAAAACACAAATATTTAATATAGCATACAAATTGTTGCCTGAAATAAAATCCAACCAGTTTCAATCTTTTCATCAAAATTTCAAATATCAAGCACACAAATGGATTTCTAGATATCTTCAGTTATTTTTCCAATTATATTCTAAACAGTGCTTTTAATGCAAATTATACCTTAGACAAATAGTGATTAGACCAATTGACGATGAGTGAGATGATTTAGGTTGGATACGAGCTTAACTTCAGTTTCAGCATAAATAACATCTCCGTCGTCAGAAGGAAAATGCACACGTCATCCTTATTTTTATATTCATCACTAACCAATAATTCAGTAAATTTGTGCACTGCAAGTCTAAGAAGGAAAAGGAAAAGACTAATATCATAACTCTATGAATGTAATAGAATATAAACCTTCGGTATAAGTGGCTTAAATAATTATTGATTATTTTGTGTGTGTTTTTTAAGATATGTAATACATTTTTATTTAATTATTTCCATCTTCAATTAAAATTACAAAGAGGAAAACGTTTAAAATAATTAACATACTAAAGCCCTAACTATTTGTCATAAATGCCTAAAACATAAAACTCTAACAATTATATTATATGTTTCAAATACTCCTCCCACTCATAGTTATTTGTACGTAAGCCCTTCATTTTGAATACCTATATTAATAAAAAAAAGATTGCATTGAGAAAAAAGCATTTTTTGTGCTTTCCTAATAATAAACATACCATCGTCTTGAAAATAGCAAGCATAGTTACGTTTGTATTAGCCAGGATTTAAGATTTTACTGCACATAAAGTTGGAGTAGACTGAGTGTTGACTATTAACCTATATATTAAATAGTTATATAAATGGTATTGGTGCATTTTCCACCTCTCTTACCTACATCTAAACTAAAACTGATTTGATATTCAAAGTAATAACGATGATAAAGGCTCCTAATTGAGTGTTCCCTGGAGGAGACTATAGAAACTGAAGAATTATTGTCGGATCTCGGGGATTGAAGGTAAGAGTCTCCTTTATATTTTTTTTACCGTCCCTTTGATATATGTGTTTTATAAGAACTTTTAATCAGCTTCCATATAATATGTAGTATGTTTGTTTTAACATCTCTTATCAGACTATCATAGAGTTATTATGAGATCATGCTTTACTGTTTCCGTTTTGTTTAGTTGCTTTATTTGTCCTCTATCCCATTTAAAATTGATTTATTTAGCAAGCTGTAATTCATTTTATTCCATTTTAATTTATACTTTGGGATACCTGAAGATGAATAAGAAAGCTCGAAACGTTAGAAAGTAAAAGAAAATGAACTGGTTCATCTTTATCCTCATTTTTTGTTAAACTAAAGAAAAATTATGCTCTACAATGGCAACCCTTTATATATATATATATATATATATATATATATATATATATATATATATATATATATATATATATATATATATATATATATATATATATATATATATATATATATATATATATATATATATATATATATATATATATATATATATATATATATATATATATATATATATATATATATATATATATATATATATATATATGTGTGTGTGTGTGTGTGTGAGAGAGAGAGAGAGGTGAACAAAGTTATATTCCGAACATATGACAGCACTGCTTAGATATGAATGCTGCGATGTTCATTTGTTTCGTCGGTAGCTTTTTAATCCTCATATTTTGTATTACACTCAAGTGATCTTGTTTTTAAGTGACGATCACGGCTTGCAAAAGAATAATACGTGATCTATCAGACTTCAAAATACGGCAATTTGTTGGAACTCGACTAGCGGGAGCGGATGGAATTGAAACAGCTGAACTATCTAATAGGTCACGAGCAACAGTGTTCACCATCCTCGGTTATGGCAGGATACACAAAACAAAGTTATACTTCATCAGTGATGAACAACAGTGGTCTAAATTCAAAGTTTAATGGCAGGGGTCGTCTAACATTAATAAAGCTTGTGTCCGAACAATACAAAACTACTGTTGCAAAAGTGACAGCAGAACTCAATTCTCATCTGAACGACACTCAAAGAGAACCCTGCCCCAGAAATTTCACAAACTGAACTTTCTTGGAAGGCAGCTCTTCCATAAGCGCTGGTAACGTAAACTAAGGCCAAATTGCAAAAGAAATAGTGTCGAAATCGACCATAAAACATAGACACTTGATAACTGGAACGAGTCATCGAATCCAACGAGTCATCATTTGCATTATTTCTCACAATATTCGGATTTATGTATGAAAAACCCAAAGCAAGCCTACAATCTTGACCGCCTGCCTCTAACCGTCAAACATGGATGCGGATGCGGTATGGTTTGGGCAACTATATGCTGGTATTCAGCTTGTCACGTTATTCCCAACAAAGAACATATACATTCTCAATAACGTTACTTACTATGACTAACATACTATTTCAGACACCGACATTTTTCCTGATTATAGTACACCCGTAAAAATGGTCAAAAGAGTTTATTTTTGGTTTGAGGAACATTGGAATGTAATCTTGCCTATTCAGCACAGTCACCTTATCTAAACTTTATTGAACGATTATGTGCAGTTTTGGAGCAGAGAGTGCGAAGTAAATTTCTACCACTGGCATCACTGAAGCGATTAAAAGACGTTTTGTTAGAAGAATAGGCGGCCAATATTCCGCTGCGATTCATACATGGGTTTTATGATTATATTCCACGAAGGATTGCAGTTGTGTTAAACAGACTAATTTTTTTTCGGAAAAAATGTTATTTCCTAATTGCAAAATAAATCGGGCTAGTGGCGATGATCGAACCAAGCACACTGACTCTCCGAACAAACTTTTGATGTCAGTTAAAGCAAAGCCTTAGACCACTCCGCCACCTTGCGAGGATAAAGATTCTTAAAAATAGGCAGGCTTGCGAGACTTACTTTGCTAGGTCAATCGGGAGGACTATGAATTCGCAATTAATTTCCCTCTTTTTCATATTCCTTCCCATCAAAGCTCCTAAATAGTAGGATAAGGAAAATGCATATTCTTGCGATTGAGTCTTTGTTATTTTGGTTATTTTAAATTGATCTTGGAATAAATATATTTTTAAGGCATAAAGAGCCTTTGACATGCACAAAACTGGGCTCACAACTCAACAAATCCGAAATGAGTCTCATCGTCAGGGGGCACCGCTGAGGAGAATCACGGCCAATTCTAATTCGCAATAATCATTTCTATGCTATTTCTTGGGTAATTGTTATTGTAGAAATTTTACAATACTTACGCAGATATCTTCGGCCACATCTTATTTCCTACTATGCTATTTTTATTGTCTATGGCCAACCACTTCTTCTTAAATATTTTAAACAAAATCACATCTGGTCCAGAATTTGTACCCATTGCTACGTCAAAACTACCTCTCAAAGCTAATTCGAGGATGAGATGTCTACACGAAAGGTAGAGTAGGCACCATTCATTCGCCCGGTGGTGCTTTATTTGTATCGAAACACAATGCCTGGATTTTTCTTCTATGTCACATAATTTGACTGCTTGGTAAAAGTCTATACCTAATAAGTGTTATCTACGTGAAAAGTAATAATCATTCTAATCTATCAACTTTTACAACGTCACATAAAGCTAGACTTAACTTGCCATCTCAGTGACACACCAAATTTTTCTTTAATTTTCGCTTGCTTCTGTTCCTCATTTTTTTCTTTGATTTTTAAAAGAAGTTTATGATGTTGCCATTAAGCGATGAGCAGCATTTTGGTCTCTGATTTTGCATATGTCTAATGATTCAGAGTGAAGAAATCTAGTGTAACTATTGTGCCCGAAGTACTTGGTTCACTTAGTCTAATTGTATCCCTTTAGCCCTGTTGTGCATCTTCACCTGGCTCATTATAATGATAGGTGTCTTCTTCAACTTCACTATCTTAAACTTTTCTCTGTTTCCTTTCTTTGCATTGCTTGTTTTTGTTCACGCGCTTAAAATTTGCGATCAATGCTAGACATAAAACTAAGTCCTTTCTTAACCTGCAATAGTAAATATTGCTTATTCTCTTCGTTTTTGACGATGTTTGAAGCATTCTCATTGGTAACATCAAATAAATAACCTAATTCTCTAGGAATTTTGCTTGTTCATTCGTTTCAACATCTGGTTCTCTGATCAACCTCTTCTGTAAATTTTCCCATTTTGCATGCAGTAATTTAACTTTTTCAATGCAATGATCAGTTCGTTTGTGGGAATTCGTGCGTTTTCACTTAAACTTGAACTTTTTTCACAATTATGGTCAGACTTGTTTTAATGGATAATTCAATTTCACGTAAGTGGAATAAAAACCACAGTAGTCTTATTTAAAGCTAATTTCGCTCATACAAATTACGTTTGTCATGTTTCCGATAGAATGCATTCCTAATGATGATGCCAGCCAGAATAACGCGAAATAAGATTAATAGATATTCACTAAATGAAAGTGCGTACAACAAAATAATCGGGAGCGAACTTCAAAAACTGTCCAACTGGTTTGAAGACTTGAACTGAAATGACTGAGCTTAGTATGTAGTAGTAGGAAGGAAAGATTTATCGCCGTTACAGGCCCCTCTTTTCCGAGTGACAGAGGTGATGGAGAGTGGCCCCCGTTCCATCTTTCATCTAACTCCTTCTCCTTCTCCAAAGGGTCTAGGACGATCTAGATTGGA
The DNA here is from genome assembly GCA_963969495.1 of Ceratothoa steindachneri. NCBI lineage: Eukaryota > Metazoa > Arthropoda > Malacostraca > Isopoda > Cymothoidae > Ceratothoa > Ceratothoa steindachneri. The sequence continues at coordinate 176,322,466 of OZ018327.1, forward strand.
AAGTGTCAGTGGGACCCAATGAAGGTAGAGGTGAGTACTCGGAGAAGAAAAAAAATTAAGAGAGTAAGAGAATCGAAGTTCATCTATCTTGACTTTCTTCATATAGCGGATAGATTTGATAGAATAGAACAACTTAATTGTGCGAAACTAATAATTTTATCGTAGATTACCATCCACGCATCGCTCTACCCTCGATTCCTTACATCTCTTTTAGTTATTTACTAATCTAATGTTTCATTTTGTTTTAATAAAGTTTATATTATAATTGGAAGGTAAAATATGAAAAGTAGAACCCAAGCAAATTTTATTAATAAATACAGTCAATTGATTGCCACAATCAATATTTACAATGATGTCCCTTGTTTTCAAGAGGGTTTCAAATCATTTGGGCATGCTAGAAACAAAATGTGCGATGATATCTGGGCTTATAGTGCTCCATTTTTTGTTTTATAAGCGCCCGAACTTGCACACATTTGGATGATTTTTGTTTATCAACGAACAGCTTGATTATAGCCCACAATTTCTCTATTTGATTCAAATCTGGCGAATTTGATGTTATTTTCAGCTAAGAACTTTGTTTTTGCTCTGTGAGAAGGTACTTCATCATCCTTAAACATACAGTTATCATCCCACTATTGATCCTGAACTGTTGGTAAAAGATGCTGATGAAGCACATTTTGGTACAATTTGGAGTTCATGGTAGTGTTCTTGTGCAAAATTGCTATTGCTCCAAGCACGATACAAGGCAAGACTCGTGAAAGCGCTCTCTCTTTCTCCTCGTAAAGACGACACTTTCAGAAGCTCCAAAAAAGCAGAAGCGAGCTTCATTGGAGAATATCAGTATGCCGTAGTTTCAACAGTCCACTCTTTTATTTCTACAAATGTATAGCTTATCCGTAAGGTTATTCTTGGTGAGATAAGGCTTCTTCTAAGCCCTTTTCGATTTGAGCTATTTGTATAAAAGCTTCCGCCTCACTGAAAGAGGATCACTGGTTTTTGAGACAGATTATTATATACTGTAGCATTTAATTTATGTGTAAAAGAATGGGAGGACAGATTCCAGTGTTTCAAAACATGGCCCAACCATAACGCTTCCACCTTCAAATTTTGCGTATATTTGGTGTATGTGAGATTCTATCTTTAACGTGTATGGTACCTTACATGCTGCTCCAATCCAATGCGAGCAAATGATTTTTTTCCTCACTGAAAAACACTTTCCTCCTTTTCAACGCTACACAGGATATGCGTGGTTTGAGAGACAGATTCACATTCATGTTCTTGGCAACTTGACGTGAAATGCAGATTACTCTCGCATTTCTCTCCTTCACCCATTTCATCGTGCAATCTGTCATGGAAGTCGAGTTTTTTCAAGATGATCCGTTTTACTCGTTGACTTGCAGGAACAGGTATCTTCATATAGCTTTATTACGCGTGAAATCACACTTTTGATCGAATACTATTACTAGAAATGTTGAACACTGCCATTACTTCACTCGCACATTGTGCAACCTGCTTTCTGTAGGTTTTATCGACCTTAACTCCTCTCGCAATCCTGATATACGAGTACTACTATAAGTACCAATCTATGATACAAGTGAAGCAGAGTTGGTCTACATACTTTACGAAATTTTTCATGCATAAAAGTTATCATTGTAGAGTTTGGTACGATTCCTTTCATGAAATACACATTCCTTTCCTTATAACTTTTTAACCAATTTGTATGAAATAAAACGGATATTATCAGAGGTAAATTAAAAAATAATTGTGCGCAATTTCGATGGAAATTTAATATTCTGAACTCAACTCTCAGTTATTCAACCAACATAAAATACAAAATCTTTTAGTAGCCTTTTGGATACGGCGTTGGATTTTTAACTTCGAGATGGGAGTTCAATCCCAGTGACCGCTGAATTTGTCAAGCTGAACTTTAACCTTATGATGACTTATAAATAAACCTAGAATTACTAAAGTATAATTAATATCTTCTCTTGCATACACAGTAACATAAAATCGTCATGGAGAGATAGGTTGGTTGAGTAAAACATAAGAGAGCGAGACAATGTTCTGCCGATGCTACTTTATTGGTCGGTGGCTTCTCTCTAGATGAGATACAGCCAATGTTAATATTATTACAAATCTAGCTCATCGTTCTGACTGGAAATTAACTTTTCAAAAACGAAAATAAAGAATTAAAGTTTACTGGTGATAGAGAACTTTGTACTTTATTAAATATTTCCTAACAACGCAGAAACAACTTTGTTTCTGACTCTTATTGGAAATACAAATAAAGAAAATAAAAGAAAATTAGTTGGGGGTGAGTAGGGAAGTTCAACAACATATTTCAAAGCTACATGTATATATGCTAAAAACGCAAATTATAATAATATTCAATCAAAATGCTGATAATTTTCCCCTTTCAACCCATACTAGCGAAAATTGAGAAACAAAAACAAAATATACTTAGAACAAATTCGATATTATCGCCTCATTCCTTTTATCATCAATATTTTCAAACATTCCTGTTTATATATTTTCCACTAAAAATTGTTACCTTGTCTTAGCCAAATTCTTCCGTTTCTGAGTAATATGTAAGGATGAACAACCCTCAATCTGTGTCATATGCCAAGTCCTCTAAATGGCCCAACCGACGTGGTCGAGCTACCCATGCTGAAGGCACTGAATATGGCGAACGGGCGTTACCTGATAATGCCCATTAAATTACACTTAAATATCGCAGGGAATCTGCCCAACAAATATTAGTTCTTGACTCGCTACGCCCTGAGCGTCCTTTCCAGGTGAAAAGGAAACACGGGGTGAAGGGGTTGGCATTTGTAAAATTCCTGTATTTTTACATGTTTGCGTCTTGTTTTGATTAGCAATTCTAACAGGGTCTGTATTTGGCGAATGTGCTCTGTGTCTATGTACATATGTGTATGTAAACTGGTTGGGTTTGTACGAACATTTAGGTAGTGTTTGCGACTAAATTGAGCGGGTAATGTGTAGGGTGCTTTGGGGTAAAGGATGGAAAAGGGAGGTACCCATTTATCCTGTATTCGTGTGTGTTTGAATGACTACTTCTGTCACTTTCCTGACTACATGATGTCTATCATCCGAAAGTATTATTTGGAATGTTTGTCTAATTTTTATATGTTTATCTCCTTTTTTTCACAGGACACCGTTCATCTCTCTAATAATGCTTACTTTGAGATACTAACTAAAGATTTTTGTTCTAATTTTGTCTGACAATTCCAGAGTGAGTCGAGGCAAATGGAGAGGTAGTATAAAACTTGCGATAATTTTTAAGAAATCTTCAGATAAAAATAGTAGTATGAATATAAAGGGCTTAACTCCACTAGTTCATTTTAGTTTTATCTATCACAGTGGATACATGTACATACATTTATTGAGGGTACATCCATAGCTTATGTGCATATGTCAGACATCGAGGGTGAAAAGGTATCTTTCAGCATGGCTTTCTGTTATCAAGTTAAATTGTGGGCACTTCATCTTTTGAGAACTGCTAAAAGGTCTGCAAACTAAGATAGGCAATTGCTTATCGTTTAGATTTCGGAATTGAAAGATACAGGGTGATCCAAATGTTACTGCGCACCTAAAAAAAATTATTTCAGACTTTACTCCTGTCCTTTAGGCGGTTTTTAAAAATTAAATAAAAAGGATCCAAGCCTGTATTTATGCTAACGGGGGTCACTTTCAACATATAAATAAAAATATAATAAATTATAAAATATAATAAAAATATAATAAAATATGATATATATAAAATAAAATAAAAATATAAGTGCAGTGACTTTTGATCACCCTGTATAACATTTTTAACTATTAAATAATAAAAGTTTCTAACTTTAATGGGTTTTTTTAATATCATTAAAAGAAAGGCCTTGACGGTCATTATCTCTATGTCTAGAACTGTGGCCAAAGTCGACGATATTTAGACACAAAGAATTCAGCCTATTGTGGCGAGTCCCACCTGCTGTAGTAAGCCTTTATTTCGATGCTTTCAGAAAAATAATGATAGCAGGAAAATGTATTAATAAACAGCTTGTCGAATCCCCTAAAAGGCAGCCAATTAGAAGTTTACAATGACCTGCTGGCTATACTATTTGGACTTCAAGGTGTCTAGGAAGGTCTTGATACTATTCTCTTTTTCCTGAGGTGCAATGAGTTAACCAAGTAAAGAGTGTGGTACTCATTCTCGTTATTTAGCAGCAAGGCTTTTTTGCAGATTCATTGATCAATCGTCAATAATAAGGAGACAAACATTTATGTGTTAGACGATTTTCATTGCCTTAAAATATGTAGATTAGGTCAGCAGTGGGCTTTGCTAACGGTAAAATCTATGATGATATCGTTGAAGTCTTTTCGTTTAGAGAAGTATGGGTTCATCTCATCATCTGCAATCCCCAAATTGTAATTTGCACACTTTAATCCAATAAGTTTCAGGGCTTAAGATTATATCACAAGAGCTCAGCAGTGGGCTTTGCTAACGGTAAAATCTATGATGATATCGTTGAAGTCTTTTCGTTTAGGGAAGTATGGGTTCATCTCATCATCTGCAATCCCCAAATTGTAAAATTAAAAGACAACGTTTTCCCCGCCCTTCTGCCTTCTACCTTGCTAGTCTTTTTTAAACGAGAGCTGCTCAGGTAGATGATAAACTAAGAAATCATGGCCATGTGTCACTGGAATAGTGAATAAATGAAGGGGCAAATACGTGCCAACAGGGACAATCTTCTGAGTAAGGCTTTTAGAATTTGCTACAATGTGGAATTAACAATCAATTTCTATGCTCTTAGATGGAGCAAACATCTGGGTTTCGTTATTCATTTCTTTATCAACCTAAAAACGAACAGTATTAAATTGTGATTATGAAAAAATATACAGATATAAATGTATTGTTTCATGAATAATATGTTAAAAGTGTTTCAACGTTTTTTTATGAATTTCTTTCAATACCATTTATAAAAAACATTAAAGTATGAACTTTTTAAAATTTAATAATTAAAGTTATAGTTTACAATCTCGCGATTCCCCCCTTCCCCCAAATTATCTTAACTTAAAGACCTGTTTGAAGGTCTCTGCTAGATATAATATGCCAAGAAATTGTCTTGATTGGCTGCAGCCCTACTTATAGCCTCTAGATCCTAGATTCCCAAACTGGGGGCCATACAGCAAAATTGAGGGGGCCACAAGTTGAGGCTGTGTACAGATAAAATCCCAAGCCCCACCACACTAGAACAGCAAGTCAGCAATTGGGCCAGCCAGAGGAACAGGTGCGTCTGTACTCGGTATACGTTTGAATAATGCCAGACGCATGAGTAATATGCCTCATTCTTTCTTTATTCCGTGTAATTCCATTTTTATATGTGATTTTGTGTTTTTGATAAAATAATTCATTGGGATGCATTACGATACCAAACAATTTTCACTCAATAACTTGCTTAATACTTCCTATGCTATGGTTTCTGTATGAGAACCTGGTCTTGAATCTTGAGTATCAACCAGTCCACAGTCCCACTTTAGAGGCCACAGTTAAAAAGCAAACACTTTGTGAGTGTGTGTGGCTCCCTCAAATAATCCGTTTGCGCCAATTTTAGTGTTATTGGGACTTAAGCCACCATCAATACCAATTTAATGGTAACTGAGCTTTGCATCATGAAGTGTATTAAGAAGAAGGGAAAAAATATATGTTGCATTTTTGCACAATCCATGAAATGTTTTTATTTTTTTGACAGTTTAATAACCTGAAATTTTATTTCCTTCCAACTTCTCATTGTTATGAACCACTTGAAAATGTTGTTTAAAAACGGTTTTACTCTTTTAGAAAATAAAAACATTAGGAAAGTTTACATAATAAAAAGCCACTAAGCTAGGGCCTATCGAGGTCATCTGCTTTTGAAAAAAAGTGATTGGTAAAGTAAGTTAATGAATGCTATTTTCTGGTCAAATAGCAATGTCAAATTAGCAAACACCTGCAATAATCTTCCCTCTCATAGGGTAGTCCACTGGAATACCAAAGACATTATGTTAAACATAAGAACAAAAATATAAATATAAACACAAATCAATTACAATAATCTTCCCTCCCATGGGTAGTCCACAACATACCAAATATTCATGTATTATGAAGCTTCATATTTACCTTTTGTACTCATTATGAGTGATGTCATTTAGCTATAGTAGTATTTCTTTCCGCTTCAGACCCCTCTGTGATGGCTTCTAACAAGAAACAAAAATACGATGACAGCTATCTGGATTTTGTATTTACAAGCATTAATGATAAAGGTGTAGTGAAGCCTCAGTGTGTGATTTGTCACAAAATACTCTCCGCTGAATCACTGAGGCCTAGCAAGCTTAAATTACACCTGGTAACTACACATTTTCAACATGTTGGCAAGGATTGTTCTTTCTTTGGTCGACAGGAATTGAATATGAAGAGACAACGACTCGGTGCCAGCGGTTCCATTCACCAATAAAATGCTGCATTAGTGGAGGCATCATTTTTGGCATCCCTTGAAATAGCAAATAAAAATAAACCTCACACCATTGGGGAGGAGTCAATTTTGCCATGTGTCAAAACTACGGTCAAGCTTGTTTTGGGTGAGAAAAATGCTGAAAAGCTGAGTGCTATTTCCCTCTCAAATAATACAGTGCAACGCCGAATATCTCATGTCAGATGATATCAAAGAACAGGTGATACAGAAAGTTAAAGAAACTGAATTATACAGTATTCAACTCGACGAGTCTACCGACGTCCAGTCCTGCTCACAACTCATGCTTTTTGTTAGGTATGTTCATGGTGAGGTTATGAAGGAGGAATTCTTGTTTTGTGAAACTCTCGAGCAATCTACAAAAGGTGAAGATGTAATGCAGAAACTTTCAGAATTCTTTAGAGCAAATGGTCTCGACTGGGGCAATCTCTGTGGGGTATGCACAGACGGGGCTCTATCCATGTTAGGTTCTAAGTCAGGTTTTGTTTCAAGAGTTATACAAAAATCACCATATACTATACCTCTCCTCTGCATGATCCACAGGCAAGCCTTGCTTCAAAACCCTTACCCTCAGAATTACAGAAACCCTGAATACCATTATAAAGACAGTTAACTTTATAAAAGGTAGTGCTCTTAACACACGCCTTTTCAAGAAACTCTGCCGTGATATGAATGCAGCTCATGAAATCCTCTTATTTCATACAGCAGTTCGCTGGCTATCCAAAGGAAATGTAGTTCACCCTGTATTTGAGCTCAAAGAAGAGATCAGACTCTTCCTTGAGTACAGGAAAAGCAAGATTTGTTGTCAGCATGGTCTGTATATGGCTTCGAAATACAGCTAGCCTACCTTGTTGACATATTTAAACAGTTCAACACACTCAACCTTGAACTCCAAAGGAAAGGAACTTTGATAATCGATTTTGTAAACAAAATTAAAGCTTTCATTCTTAAGATGGAGAATTAGAGGCGAAAAGTTGGAATGGGAAACTTGTCAATGCTGGAAATAGTGTCAGACATTGCAGAGGAGTGTGATACTGCTACAAAGAACTTGATTGTTCAACATCATGAAGCCTTAGTGGATGAATTTAAAAGGTACTTCCCTAATATCCAAAGCTAAACCTCTTGGGTAGTAAGGTTCCCCTTCACTGCTCCAGTGACATGCATACCTGATGATAATGATGATGGCCAGACTGAACTGCTGACACTTCAGGAAGATACAGGAGCCAAAATGAAGTTTGAAGCAGAATCTCTCACTGTATTTTGGTCATCAATGGCACCTTCATACCCAAACTTATGTAACTTAGCTTACCATCAACTACTACCCTTTGCATCAATTTATTCCTGTGAGGTTTCATTCTCTCAACTTTTGTATAGTAAATCAAAATATCGCAATAGACTTGATGTGAAGCATGACCTACGATGTACTTTGAATGAAACAAAGCCAAGAGTTAAGGTGCTGGTCGATGGCTTTCAACATCACCCTTCACATTGAGTTTAATTGGGGTTTGAACAAACAAACTTACACATGAAGCTTCTTGCTGGGAGAAGAGAAGGTGATGTTTCCAGTAAAGGTCTTGGTTTTGTTATTTATGACTCTCTATGATAAAATTTCGTTCAGAATTATTAAATTTGTGCGTAGAAAAACGATAAGATTGCTTTTGATTACACTTTTTTATGCAGTGAAATTTATTTTTTCTACTTTTGTATATTGGAGAAAGGTTTTTGGAAATTATTAGTTTTAATTACAGGTAGGCCTATTCTCAAATTCTAAAAAATTATTTTATGTGCATCAAATTACTTCTTTAGTATCATTTTAATGTTTATTTGAGATTTGGCAAAAAGTAAATTGCAAGTTTTCATGACTCAATATTTAATAAAAGAAAAAATTGTCCCCTACGCCATGGGGCTTGCTCCGGCTATTTAGACCTAGATAAATGAAGGGCTACAGACAGTCACTATTGTCACGAGATATGGATTGGGAAGGGGGTCCATGGATAAGGATCATATATGAAAAGTGAGTAAAGATCAGAAAAAGTTTGGGAACCACTGCTCTAGATAGACTCGAAAAAATGTATGAATCCACATAGGCAACTAGAACTAAACTTAACTGGTGGATTTAAAGCCTTTATATTTGTACTCTTTTTGATAATCGGAAAGACACGTAGATTTTAAATATCATTATCCTCATCAAAGAAGCATAATTAAAAAAACAAAAAACAAATTTCGATAGTTTTTACAGATAATCAATTACAAAATAAAAGTTTAAAAATGTGCACACCGTACGGAATAATGTGATACTCGACTTCTTATCCCATGACTATGAAGGGTAGGGGTAAAAAGAAAGACGAGGGGGGATGGCAGACAGAGTGCTCTTCCGCAATACCCTAGACGGAGCTGAAGAAATGTTGGAATTCTTGGAAATATTTGGGCAACTCACAAGAGCTATCTTTCATTGGAATTAATTGAAGAAATGGAGTTGACCTTGGACCAATATCTTCATGAGGGAGTAATTAATTGTCTGATTGACGCAGTTCTTTTCATGCTTTTCCAAAGGAGTATACTAATTAAATGGCTATAGTAAAGATGATTTATTTATCATCATAGATTTGTGCCTGATCATTTGGTGTAATAAATAGTCGGATGATGAAAAGACTTATTCTCTGGTCAATGGAATAATGCTTTTCGAGTGGTTAAATGACTACTTTATTAAAGATGCATTTGTTTGGTTATGCTGGTGGAAATTAAATAGCTGTTATCCTCACAAAATTGAGTTTCTGGAAATTAACTTTCAGGATTGAAAAAATAATCTTTAGAAGATAAGGTAGAATAAGAAAATTCATTTTTTTGTTGCTGATTTGCGATTTTAGGAACGAAAAATCCTCCTTAGAGTGCAAGCTAGCAGGAGAATAGATGAACGAATATATTAACTTGGTCGATTTTATTGGACTCTTTAACTTCCACATTTTGGCAACTTTAAAGGTTAAAAACTGATCTACTTTAAGATCTAACCAATCATTGTCATATTTTATCAGTTGTTACCGTTACCGAAGTTATTATTCTTTCTCACTTGCCTTTTTGTATATGATCCTCACCCCCAGTTTATTTGCTATTGAATACTAGAGTGATTTAAGGACCTATATATCTGTGGAGAAATGGCTACATTAAGCCTCCTGGGGGAGTATAGGTACATTCAAGCCACCCTCCCTTCATGAGGAGAAGCGTGGGAAAGGTAGCCGGCGAAAATGCTTACCATGTGTGATCTCCTCGCCGCTGTGGGCAGTTGGAGCTAACATATGTTTGAAGGCGACCGCCTAAGGTCCTTAAACGACGCTCTAACGATCGTATTACCTACGAGACCCATAAACCCGTGGTTAGGAAAAAAAAACGGTGCGAGTCAGAAGGCACGCCAAGTAGCGGTGCGGTTGCGAGCCTATAATTTGCGAGCTGACTTGGGCACCCCAGTGCCACCTCAGGAATTATCGCTCTCTCCAGATGCTAACTCTCCATTCGCTCCCCCCCCCCCCTTTTGCATCTGTGGCCTGGTCACTTTCCCCTTTAGATGGGGCGGCAATCCGCCTATATATAAGCCCCGCAAAGAAAGAGAAGAGGATTATCAGAAGTCAATACGCTAGAGGTGGATTAGTTCGTGAAGATCGATCCATCGGCTAGACAAGAAGATTATTAGAAGTCGATTCGCCAGAAGAAAGATTAGTTCGTAAAGATCGATCCTTCAGCCATACAAGACTATTTCCGTGAGAAACGATAGGATCAGATTGAGAAAATCGATCCCCCCCTTTCAGGGCCGTATTAACCTAATTAGTCAAGTTTTATATCGGTGCCATACCGAAGAAGCCTTTTTCGTCTGCAAAGAAGCCCGACTGAAGAAAAGCAAAGCCGCTCACACTCGAGTGATTCTCACATCTCAAGCACCGTAAGAGTGAGAGGAGAAGAACCCTGCCCCAACGAGCTCCCGTTCTTTAATTACGTTGAAGAATCATCCTCCGGCCCAGGCGACAAGCAACCCCTCCTCGAAAATTTCAACCAGCGGCCACACCGCTTCAAAGCGAGAGATAAGTCCTCCAGCGACATCCGACAATCCCTAATACCTACCTGTAAGTTAACAATAACATTTATATCTCTATTGCGATAGTAGAAGTTTAGTACGTCCCACGTTTTAAAGGAAAGTAGAAACCATTATTCTTGAACCTAGGTCATATGTGTTGGTAGATGACAGTACATTAATTTAATGTTTTATGCTAAACAAATAGGGTCGTGATAAAAATACTAATTGGCAATTGGTTTGTTTATTGGAAGCCTACTTGTTTATGTTTTGTCATTGAAAAATCTTTGAGGCCAAATATAGAAATGCTTTTACTGTTGGTTTGTAATATTTAATTTAAAATACATGTTTATTTTTGGTAGATTCTGGTTTTTCCTCTTATCCTTATGTGTTTAAAAATAGCTCTTCCTTAAGGACTAAACCACTAAAATAGCACTCTTAGAACAAAGCCTACTTCATCATAGAAGTAACTCACGCCCCTTAAAGCATACCGCTACTAAAAGGGTGTCAAAGCGTAGAGTGATCAAAGCCAAGGGTCATTCTACGACATATTATAAAAGTGGTGTCAGGTCTAGAGGTTTTATATTAGAAAGAACCCAGCAGTGTCTATTTTAAGGAAGAGCTAACACATAAAAGGAACACCAGGAATAATAGAATATTTGACGAGTGGGAAATTGGTAAAGTTAGAGGGGGATACCATCTAAAGGTAATTGTTAGGCCAAGTGGTAAGTTTCGGTGGTGGAATAGGTAAGGCTTGATTAAAAACAAGGTAGATGACTGACATAAGCGCGATGGCATTGTTTGACCTTTATCGGAAGCGAGGTCAAAGCCTCGGACTGGAAGGAACCGATCTGAGTTCGTTTATTCAGGAGGAAGAGAGAAACGAAAGAGAAGAAAGAAGAGAAAAGATGAAAATGGAAGCAGAAAAGACGAAAATGGAAGCTGATGAAAGAGAGAAGATAAGGGCACACGAAAGAGCTCTTAGTAAAGACCAGTTAGAGGTGCAGTCAGTGTCATCTAGAACAGGAGTGTCACCAGCGGCCAGCATAAAACTCCCGGAGTACAAGGACGAAGAAGATTTATGCTCATATCTCTCCCATTTTGAGAAAATATTTGAAGTCAATAATTGGGACCTAGAAGAAGATGGGGTCGCCAGACTGTTACCGCTACTCAATCGTAGGATGAGAGAGATATTCGTATCTTTACCCTCAGAAGCGACTGTGGACTATTCCACTCTCAAAGCCGAACTTCTCTCAGCAACAAACCTAAACCCGGAAGAATATAGGATGAAGTTCAGGCAGTCTCGTATAAGACCTGGACAAACATACAAACATTTTGGCTTTGCGCTTCGTCGAAGCCTACAGTTTTGGATGGAGTCAGAAGGGGTAGAGAACGAAGTCGCTGCGGTCGTCGACTTCATGCTTAGAGATCAGTTACTAAGTACACTACCCCAGGAAATCCGTGCATTCGTTAAGGACCGAAAAGCTTCTACCTTCAACGAGTGCCTGGACGAGGCTGACCTCCACGCGGTAAATCATCGGTTATATCCTAGGGAGTACAAGAAAGAGAAGGCTCCCTCCTCAAAGAAAAATGGGCCGCCACCCAGGCCTTTACAGAAGAAGCCCTTTAAGTTCTCAGCGGCAAAAAGGAACTTATAAACCAAATTTTGGAGGAGAAAAAAATCAAAAAGAAGTTAGGATTCCACAAGGATTATACCCTAATACCGGCACGTATCCCAGGAAGCCCGTCACTTGTTATACCTGCGGGATAATAGGTCACCTGAGTTTCCAGTGCCCATAGAACTCCCGACTGAGGGAGACCTCGAGACAACAGGTGCAAAACCTGACTGCCGCGATCCCAGCAGGACAAGCTGATTCGTCCTACGTCCCCGCGCCAACATCCGAAGGGCCCCAGCAACAGGTAAACTTTCTATTCAACAAAAGTTCGCCAGGCGGCCTACAATTTGAAGAGGGCACTGTTAATGGGTGCCGAGTATCCACTTTAGTCAGAGACACCGGATGCACGTGCATAGTGGTATCCGACAAGTTGCTGCCCCCAGTAAACCCTGCCCATAAGAAATTTGCAATCGTCCACGACTTTTTAGGACGCGACAATCGATTCCCCGTCGTGAGATGTCATATACAATGCAGATATTTCACCGGTTGGACGGACGTGCTAGTAGCCCCGATTAAGTTCTGCGCAGTACTAATCGGACAAAACCCCCTAATTCCCCAGCAAGAAGTGGCCCAACAAGTAGTCACCCGGGCACAAGAAGCCCAGAGGAAAGAGCAACCTGCTAAGTTGACCCCGAGGATTACCCTCGAAGACAATAGGTTCAAATTGACTTCCTTCGCCAGTGCTCAGAAGGAATGCCCCACTCTTAAACCTCTATGGGAGAAAGCTATTAAAGGTGAAATTCTCCAAGTGAAAGGAAAGAAGCCTATCCAGTATATCGTAGAAGACTCACTTCTGTACCGTACTATCAGCGAGGAGGATAAGGAGAACAAGAAAGCACTGTGTGTACCTCAAGAATACACGCAAAGAATTTTGAATACCGTGCATGATTGAATATTAGCCGGACACTTTGGGCACAACGAAACGGCGCAGCAGATATTCCGACACTTTTATTGGCCCCAGGCCCCAAGGGAAATTGTGGCCTATTGCCGATCATGCGACGTGTGTCAGAAGGATCCCTCCAGAGGACGGGTACCTCCCGCTCCCTTACAAAAGGTGCCCGTTATAACCGAACCATTCTTTCGAGTGGCAATTGATTTGGTGGGACCAATTCACCCCCCTTCAAGTGGAGGACACTCCTACATCCTCACTCTAGTGGATTGTGCCACCCGGTTCCCAGATGCCGTGGCCCTACGGAAGATTGACACTATTTCCTGCGCGGAAGCATTAATTTCAATTTTTGCACGAGTAGGCCTGCCTAAAGAAATTCTATCTGATAGAGGGCGCCAATTCACCACAGAATTGATGGAGTATTTTAACAAACTTCTGTTAGTCAAGCCAATTTTTACGAGTCCATTTCATCCAGCCGCTAACGGAATCTGCGAGAAATTAAACGGGACTCTCAAAAATATATTGAAGAAGTTGTGTCAAAACAACCCTACACAGTGGCACAGATACCTGCCTGCTGCCCTTTTCGCCTGCCGAGAAATACCTCATCGGACGTTGGGATTCTCGCCCTTTGAGCTATTATACGGGAGAAATGTGCGAGGTCTTATGAGTATTCTTAAGGAATTATTTTCCAACGCGAAGCTCGAGCAAGAAATCAAATCGTCTTACGCCTACGTGATGGATATGCGCGAGCGCCTAGATTACTGCTCTGGCTTAGCTCGAGAGAACGCCGAGAAAAATTTAGCCAAATACCGGGACTCTTTCGATATGAAAGCAAAGGCTCGAAAATTAAAGGCAGGAGATGAAGTCTTATTATTACTCCCGACCGAAAATAATAAGTTATAGGCCCAGTGGAAGGGACCGTTTGAGGTAATCGAGGCACGGGGTCCAGTCGATTACTTGATAGATACCCCAACAGGGCGAAGAACCTATCACATAAACATGCTAAAAAAATATCACCGCCGCGCGTGCATAAAGAATATTACCCTTCTAGACGAAGAAGAACCGATGGATGCCGTTTACCCGGGTACGCCCCTGCAAGTCATACACACCGTGTGTGTGGAACAAGACGAGGAATACGAACTTCCCTCGCTCTCACCTACCCCGGAAGACCCTCGGGTGGATTTAAAGATAAATCCCCACTTAGAAATTCAACAAAAAGCGGAAATGTTGAACTTGCTCATGGAATTCCCAGAAGTCATTTCTGAAAACCCCGGATGTGCCAAGGATTTTTTCCATGAAATAAAACTAAAAACTAATTCAGTGGTTCGGAGCAAACCATATCCTTTACCAATCCACCTACGAGAAGCCTTCAATAAGGAAGTCCGGAATTTACTAAAATTGGGAATTTTAGAGCCATCGGAGTCCGATTATTGCTCCCCCATAGTAATGGTTAAGAAACCTGATCAATCATTTCGGATGTGCGTGGACTTCCGAAAATTGAATTCCGTGACCGTTTTCGACGCCGAGCCCATCCCACTAATAGATCAAAATCTCCATTTATTTGAAGACGCTAAATTCATCACCGAATTGGATTTGTGTAAAGCGTACTATCAAATACCTCTCGCTAAGGAGTCCAAAAAACTGACGGCTTTTGCGACCGAGAGAGGTCTGTTACAGTTTACCAGGCTACCCTTCGGACTACTTACAGCCGGTAGCAATTATAATAGGATGATGAGGCGAATTATCGCTGGACTAAGCGACGTGTCGTTTTACTTCGACAACGTGTACGTAGCTACCCGTACATGGGAGTCACACTTACACGCCCTACGCTCATTGCTGGAGAAAGTGAAGGAGCAAGGTCTAACCGCCGGGCCGACCAAGTGTTATTTTGCCTACGAATCCATTGACTACCTGGGATTCAAAATAGGACAAAAACACTTGACTACCCAGCAAGAAAAAGTGGACGCCATAGTCAAGATGCCCCGGCCGAAAACAAGGAAACAACTCCGATCGTTTATGGGAGCGGCCTCGTTCTATAGGCGTTTTGTACCACACTTCGCTTCCATTGCGGCCCCACTGAATGATTTGTTAAAAAAGACAGCGTCAGACCCTGTCACGTGGAACCCCCATGCAATAACTCAGTTGGAGGTTCTAAAAGGAAAACTCGTAACTGCGCCCATTCTTCGCTTACCAAATCCCAACAAGATCTTCGGCCTTCGCACGGAAGCTAGTCGGGACGGGTTAGGCGGAGTATTGCTTCAATACGAAGATGACAAAACAGCCTATCCCATAGCTTATGTCAGTAGGAAACTGTTGAGTAGAGAAAAAGCCTACGCTACTATCGAAATCGAAGCTTTGGCCATAATATGGTCCATAGGTAAATTCAAATATTATCTAATAGGGCGCGAGTTTAAGTTGGAATGCGACCATAAACCGTTGTCATACTTAGGTAAAAATAAGTGTAAGAATGGAAGACTCCTGAGATGGAGTTTACTCTTGATGGAGTACCAGTACTCCATTCACTATATAAAAGAGTCCAACAATTGTATGGCCGACTCGTTAAGTCGGAACCCTGTCGACGATTAAGGAGCAGCCCAACTATTGTATTATAGCAAAGTTAAGTGTAAATCAGTAGAATTGTAAGTAAGTAGGGGCGAGTAACCCGAGTGGTAGGTAAGAAAATCCTAAGTTGGCACAGTAATATAGGAATTAATGTAAGGTCAGGTGAAATGTTATCGAGGCATTCCCGAGTGAACTAGAATTTATTGTATAATATAATGTTCCGTAAGTTACCCATGTATATTATTGTAAGCGTCGGATGGGAACCCCCCCCCCCCCCTCCCGTTATTTTCTTAAGAATGGACGTAAATGTGGAGAAATGGCTACATTAAGCCTCCTGGAGGAGTATAGGTACATTCAAGCTCCCCTCCCTTCATGAGGAGAAGCGTGGGAAAGGTAGCCGGCGAAAATGCTTACCATGTGTGATCTCCTCGCCGCTGTGGGCAGTTGGAGCTAACATATGTTTGAAGGCGACCACCTAAGGTCCTTAAACGACGCTCTAACGATCGTATTACCTACGAGACCCATAAACCCGTGGTTAGGAAAAAAAAACAGTGCGAGTCAGAAGGCACGCCAAGTAGCGGTGCGGTTGCGAGCCTATAATTTGCGAGCTGACTTGGGCACCCCAGTGCCACCTCAGGAATTATCGCTCTCTCCAGATGCTAACTCTCCATTCGCTCCCCCCCCCCCCCTTTTGCATCTGTGGCCTGGTCACTTCCCCCTTTAGATGGGGCGGCAATCCGCCTATATATAAGCCCCGCAAAGAAAGAGAAGAGGATTATCAGAAGTCGATACGCTAGAGGTGGATTAGTTCGTGAAGATCGATCCATCGGCTAGACAAGAAGATTATTAGAAGTCGATTCGCCAGAAGAAAGATTAGTTCGTAAAGATCGATCCTTCAGCCATACAAGACTATTTCCGTGAGAAACGATAGGATCAGATTGAGAAAATCGATCCCCCCCTTTCAGGGCCGTATTAACCTAATTAGTCAAGTTTTATATCGGTGCCATACCGGAGAAGCCTTTTTCGTCTGCAAAGAAGCCTGACTGAAGAAAAGCAAAGCCGCTCACACTCGAGTGATTCTCACATCTCAAGCACCGTAAGAGTGAGAGGAGAAGAACCCTGCCCCAACGAGCTCCCGTTCTTTAATTACGTTGAAGAATCATCCCACGGCCCAGGCGACAAGCAACCCCTCCTCGAAAATTTCAACAAGCGGCCACACCACTTCAAAGCGAGAGATAAGTCCTCCAGCGACATCCGGCAATCCCTAATACCTACCTGTAAGTTAACAATAACATTTATATCTCTATTGCGATAGTAGAAGTTTAGTACGTCCCACGTTTTAAAGGAAAGTAGAAACCATTATTCTTGAACCTAGGTCATATGTGTTGGTAGATGACAGTACATTAATTTAATGTTTTATGCTAAACAAATAGGGTCGTGATAAAAATACTAATTGGCAATTGGTTTGTTTATTGGAAGCCTACTTGTTTATGTTTTGTCATTGAAAAATCTTTGAGGCCAAATATAGAAATGCTTTTACTGTTGGTTTGTAATATTTAATTTAAAATACATGTTTATTTTTGGTAGATTCTGGTTTTTCCTCTTATCCTTATGTGTTTAAAAATAGCTCTTCCTTAAGGACTAAACCACTAAAATAGCACCCTTAGAACAAAGCCTACTTCATCATAGAAGTAACTCACGCCCCTTAAAGCATACCGCTACTAAAAGGGTGTCAAAGCGTAGAGTGATCAAAGCCAAGGGTCATTCTACGACAATATCTATACTAAAATAAAACTCCAGAAATATGTGCGATCCCGTAAAAATAGGCAGGATTATTATATGGGTCAAATATTATGGATAACTATGCTCAAGTAATGGAAAATCGGGTCTTAGAATGTTGTCCATTGTTAAATGTTATCTTAGAGAAGACCCTAGGATCCACTCATGGTTAGTCCAAGGGAAAGGAAGGAAGGAAAGTCGGAAGTGAAGAATTTGGAAAAGGAAGAGAGGATAAGAAAACGGAATTAGTTTTAAACTATTATTAACTAATATTTTAAATCAACCAATAAATAAATACAAATAATTAAATAAATAAAAGAAAAATAAGTAAGAAAGAAAGAAAGAGGGAGAAAGGAAGAAAAGATAAAAGAACGAGAGAAAGAGAGAGAGAGACGAGATATATATATATATATATATATATATATATATATATATATATATATATATATATATATATATATATATATGTATATATATATATATATATATATATATATATATATATATATATATAGAGAGAGAGAGAGAGAGAGAGAGAGAGAGAGAGAGAGAGAGAGAGCGAGAGAGAGAGAGGGGGGGAGACAGTGAGACAGAGATATATAGATAGAGGGAGAGAAAGAAATTTTTTAGCGTCAATCTGGCGACTGCCGAAGATGTCATAATTGTCAGTACTTGATTTCAAGCCAAATCATAGCCAAATCAAAGAAACAACAATAAGAAACAAATCAAAAGAAAGAAGAAGGAAACACGCTTCGGCGTTGGGGAGAGGACGGCCTCCCCTTGCCGTGGGAACAAGTGAACTGCACCTTCTTTTATGCCAGGCAGACTCAGGGCTGTGGTGATTTCTGATATGCAGCTGGTGTGAGGGAGAGCAAATCCTGTCTGGTCGTCTAATTCTCGCGCACTTCTTCGCGTCATGGATATTGCAAACATGTGTGTGTGTGGACATTCCAGGGGCTCGAGAGCTCTCAGGTGGATTTGGGGCTCTCTAAATATCACAATCCGGTCTTAGAACCGGGTATGACGCGTTAGCCCCCTAACTGAGTGCTGTGCTGCAACTAGCTCGGCCATGAAGGCAGCCCCACTGATTTCAAAAAGAGGGGATATGACATGGAATCCGACTCCCTCTTGCGACTTAGAGCAATCCAAATACACTGGAACAGATCCATGATGACAGGAAGTGTGCTCAAAGAAAGGCCGAACGTGATACTCGTGGCGCTGTGGAAGCTTTCGGAACAGAGGCGTGGTTTCAAATAGTCACAGGTGGTAGCCTCTATGGTGTTGTCCTGGGCAGAACCAGAACCAGAGGCACTACCAGCCCGAGAGCTGCACCGAGCTCACGAAGGAATTCTTTTTCCATAAACGCAAAGGGGTTAGGGTAAGACTGGTGTCTCTCGGCAGCATAGGCATCTTCAAGATTTGCACAGATGCAGCAAGAACCGTTTGTGACTGATGGAGGAGCCAGAGATCAGGCGTACAAGCGAATAATGCACTTTGTACGGTGCAAAGTGAGTGGCTTCTCCGCGGCATCGATAGGTTGGCAGTAGCTCTATCAGCACTCCGAGGCTTCGGTTGAAAACAAGACACGTTGAGAATCAATCACCTCCAGGCCAACTCTGTTTCGAACAAGTTTGGATTGGGATGTAGCTGTGATAGTGGCATCTGGATCACGCCAAAATAGGTCGAAAGATCGTCCACGTAGAGCATAGCAAGAATATCTTCCGGTAGCACCGAAGTGATACCGTCTATGCTTAGGGCAATTACTGTAACACTGAGGACACTTCCCTGCAAGCTATCCGCTTATTGCTCCATTGTGCCCTAAAGGGCCCCCTCCCCATGCCTCCCAATCACCATGCGGTATCAGAGGCCTCATTAAGTTCGAAAAACACTGTGGCGTAGTGCTGTCTACAAAGGAAAGCCTCATGGACAGCATTTTTCAGTCCGAGCAGAGAATCTCACTTGGTTTGGATCTTGAGGAAGCCGCACTGGGCAGAAGATAAGTGGCTTCCATTTTCCAGAAATAGGTTTATCTAACATTTACCAATTTCTTCACTAACTTACCCACGATAAGCTTAGATAAATTCGACGGAAACTAGCAAGAGTCGAGTGATCTCTCCTTGATTTGCGAAAAGCAAGCACAGTAGCTATTCGCCTGGAGTCTGAAAGTGTACCCTCTTTTCATATCTTGTTGGACAAATCTAGCGGAATTTCCATGCCTCGCGCACCTATGTTTCGATGCATGGTATACGGGACATCGTCAGGACCAGGGGCGCTGTCCGCACATGAAGTGAGAGCAGAGCGCAACACACTTAACGTAAACTTGTTTTTGAGGAGTTATCCACCTCTTAAGGTGAAGTCTAGTTAGCGACATCACGATTTGTATTGAGTGCTGGCGGAGCCACATCTCAACTTGAGAATGCGGAGAAATTGAAGTACTCTGCCACAGACGCTGTGTCCTAGATTGCGATCCCGTTTGCCAGGAAGGGGAGGTTCTGCGAGGAATTGCCCCGAATCCTTTTGATTCGCTTCTCACCCCTGCAATAGGGGTACTTCTGCTAAGTAAAGGCAGATATGCCCGCCATGAAGAGCGGCGGGCGTGCTTCGAAATAAACCCGAAAGTAGCCCTAGTTCCACGGAATTCACCGATGATGAAATCGTTCATGCGGTTCTTATAGCGCATGTAGGCATATCGCTTCTGGATAAGGGCGTCTCACACTCGCCAAACACCAAGGAAGCGAACGACGTGCAAAATGACCAAATGTTCTATGAATAGTAGTTAGGCCCACGGCAATCTAGACCACCACGCCTGTTCTACTCACAACCTGGGTGTTTTTCAGGCGGAAGTGGCCCCAAAATGATAGTTGAATGGTAAAGTGGTCTCTACGAAGAAAGTTATCGAGCACCGCCCACCCCAAATCTGGCTGTACATTAGGAGAGCACAAGCACAGATCAAGAAAGGAAAATGAAGCTGTTCTCGTTCAGTGATGCGTAAACTCATCCACATTTATGACACTCATTTCCAGCTCGTAGATTATGTCGGCAATGACCCATGGGACTGATTGAGTAGTCTCCCCAAAGAGGATGTATACCATTCGAATCCAGGAGCTACCGTGACACGACTCAGCGGAAGTCCCCCGCATCGAAGTAGGCTGACGGTAGAATCGACGTAGAAATAACAGTATACCTCCTATCCAGGTTCAGCTGCACAGCTACTGCCTGAAAGGAGGTATTCAAAGCAAATAGAAGAACAGAGACATCTTGCCGGCTGTAAATCGAGCATCCTCTTGCTGAGTCCCGCCTCGTGGTATGGGGTCGCAAAATCCTTATACCCCCGTAGAGTAGGGAGGGGTCACACGCCCAGCATGGTCTCCTGCAGAAAAATAACTAACGGAGAACAGGAGGAGACGAGCATTCATAGCTCCTCTAGTTAGCTCGGGATCAACGGCAATTCCCGTTCGGGAATATTCCTTCCAAGTTTACCTAAGAAGAGATCCGTGTCCCTCTCCGAAATGAAGACTCAAGAATGGTCGTACGCTTCCCGTTGGCAGAACTTAAGGCGTTGAAGGAACTTTCGCCTTCAAGGAATTATCGGGCAGTCTTGACACGATATGCTAGTCATTTACTCTCTCCGCCTCAAAACCCTTGGGTGCAATGTTGCTTCGGAGGTGAGGGTTCCTCTTTTGGAGGGGCCCGCGTCTCTGAGTCGCCCACTTAAGCTTTAGGTGGGGTGTAGGAGACGAATCTGCGTTTATGCTGTCCTATTTTCGAGGGACTGCTTTAGGAATCCGTGAAGGCAGACTCATTAACACCTTCGGGGGATTTGCCTCCTGGGAGTCTAACTACTCGGTGGAGGTGCGTGGCCGTTTTGCCTTACGGGAAATGGTCAATCGGGAGAAGGCGTGGAACCCTGGATTTATCTGAGGCCAGGTGGGAAACCTTTGTGCCGCTATCTCTACTGGGAGAGCTCCAGGGGAATGCCGGGAGAGGTGTAGAACTTGCGACGAAAGGACCGTTCTTTTAAGGCTGGAGGGGCCAAGAGCAGAGGATACCTATTTTAGAACTGAGGCCGTCCCAGGCAATGCCGTGGGTGCCGGGTCTAAATCCTTAGCCTCGCGACGGGAAAGACAAGAGCCGTTTCCTGAATGACAGGATTTCCTTCTTCAGGAGATAAGCGCCACATTGCTTTTAGAAATTGACACACTTGGCTATACATGATAAGGACTTATCGTGCGCGGCCTTAAAGTAGTATACACAGACTTCAGGTAAAGCCGACTTTGCGCATCTTTTAAGGAGCAGTTTACGAGTTCCCTCCCTTAAACCACTCTTTTCACGAAAGTCTTGTCATGGTAGAGTGCGATGTCACACTCGCCGGTGATCCATTGAGTGGTTGAAGGGCACTTATCATGGCCACCTCCGAAGGGTCCGCCGCATTCGCCCTAGGTTCCAGTCTGAGAAACGGGTCACCTTAGGCTCTTTACCAAGCTATCCAGCTAAGGCTTTTTACTAACTAACTAAAAAGTATTTAAGCCCGCTGGCTAAAAAAATGCCAGGTATTCTTTGAATGAGGGGCCCTGAGGTAATCAGATTCCGCTCAGCACACTTGCAACTTTGGTCTTTCTTGGTCTGGCCTCCCCACCCGTGTGCACCTTGAGGATGGATTGTCCAGTCTTTGCCTAGTCACTTTCCAAAACAGCAGCAGGCCCGTCCGGCTCCAGTGGACCAGCGGAGGGAGACGAATCTTTTGTCCTTTCTTTTTTTCTTACTTTTGCTTTTGTTTGTATAAGAGTGTACCTGCTTCTCCCCCCTCCCGCAAGGGGCTCTAAGACCGGACGTACCAGCTTCGGCCAGATCTTTCTGGGAGATGGGGCATAGATCTTATCCTGCCAAAGGGTCACCAGTTGGGTAAGGAGTCCCTCATCTCCTTGGGAGTCCTGTACACTCCTGCTGCCTGAGGAGAGCCTTGCAGAGGTGCGGAATCAAGTGTGGTAGCTGACACTGAGCCAAGGCTTAACCCCCTGGAAGACCCTCCCATCTGGGGTGGGGTCACCTCCGGGACCATCAACACTTCAGGAAGGGCCTACCCCCCAAGGTGTCAGATATCCCGACAGAGGAATCATAGATAAATTATTCGTTATGGTTCTGAAGTGGCTAAAGTATGTAGTACCTTCGATTCTGAAATCGGTAAATTTTTCACTCCTTCATTCTAGAAAAGGTAAATTACTCACTCCTTGCTTCTGAATTGGATGTTATTCCCTCCTTGTTTCCTTAATGATTAAATTATTCCCTTTTTAATTTTTAAATAGGTAAATTATTATATTCATGGGGCTGAAAGGGGTAAATTACACTAGGCAACAAATTTTAACATTTTGTGTAATGTTTCCCAAGAATTAATGCCTCCCCTTTCATTTCGATATTTGTTCCGATTAATAAGACAGGATATTGGAGATGTTCTAGATGAACAATGGAGGTTATTGTTGTAACCAAGCGTTCTCCTCGAAGACAGTCCTTCCCCCCCTCGTTAAGGACAACCCCCCGAAGAACCACTTCTCCTGGAAATCGCCAGTGTGACCGAAGATTCCTTCCCATCGCCTTCCTCTGCACGACAACCTTGTAATTACGTAAGCTAAGCATTACCTTTAATCATTTAACCTTTTGTCAACGCAACTCTGTGCTTTAAACGGTTTAGCGAACCATTCTCCCTTGTTATTTGTTTGCCGTTTTAAATCTCTCAAAATCTTAATCTTCAGATTAGTCAGATATTCCCATGATCTTTTTCATTTCTTTTGTTTTTCCCATTTTTAATTTCCGTTTATGTAAAAATTTTCCGTGTGTTGTTTGATAGTTTATTTAATAAAACTCTATTTTATTAATGGTAGCCATATTATTTATCTTTGTGCTCCGCTCCACTTCTTAAGTATATTGAAGATAAATAAGCCTCTCCAGGCTTCCCCCTTTTTGAACTAACCTAGGTCAATCAGATTACCATGCACTCGGAATATATAATAATTCACTCAACGAATAGTTACTTATAGTATATCGTCGGGAGCCTATTCTACGACACACTCCTTGATTCTGAAATGGGTAAATTATTCCATCCTTGAATCTGAAATGGGTAAATCTTTCCTTTTCTTTCGATTTATCCTTTGCCTTCATTTGTTCTATTCTATTAATTGTAAATGTGGTATATTGTTTCATCGGTTTTCCTTATTGTAGTCGACAAAATATTAATCGTCAAGGTTTTAAATTGTCTATTAACTTCACAATTAGCGACCAATGTGGAGTTCATTAGTTTTCACATTTTGAATATCGGAAATGCTTAATTTTTTTTTTCACTTATTTTGTTAATTGATAAAAAATCTATTTTAGTGTATATTAATTCCTTGAACATACAAAATCGATCATTTTCATTCTTTGAGCATCAATTTCTTTCCTGAAATTAAAATATTTTTCATTTTCATTTTATGAACGTTAAATAATCTGCATTTTCATTTCTGAACATTACAAGTACATGAACACATTCTCTGCCTAGGCCCTCGTGCTGTTTCCGATCTCTGGATCGGGTCTATGGGGTTTCCACCCAACTTCTTTCCTCTTTCACTACCACTACGTTTTTCCTTCTATGAGTGAGGATGACCTTGTCGTTTTTACTCTTCTCCAAATTGCTATGGACATAAAATTCACCCGTCACCACACCTATCACCACAAAATATACTGTAGTCAGGTATCCGTAAAATGTAACAAATGCAAAAACTTAATACTCGCGCACTGCTCGACCCTTCCTTCCATATATCACTACAGTACAACCTGGACCTGCACAGGATGCTCCCACACATCCCAAACACCCCAAAATAATAATCCTCCAGAATAACACACCCTTAACCTTCCTAACATAATATTCGCTCTATCTCTACACAAATATAACATCCAGAACAAAGATCAAAGGCTCAGAATACAACCTGATCAAAATATACATCACCTCCTTAGATCCTAGAACTCCTCACACAACTTCTCAACATCTTCATCTGCTGTGACTTTAACGCACACAACTCATTCTGGCTCAGAACTCAAATATCAGACAATAGAAGCACCTACATAGCCGAACAACTACACGCCCTCACTATAGTCAACAGAACATCCATACTAACTAGACAACCACCCCAACACACGCAAAATATTATATGCCCAGACCTAACTCTGCTCACTTCACCTACACGTCAGAATCACACGGAACACTATAGTCGATCTCCCCTCAGATCATATATCCACTATAATATCCTTCCAAACCAAGTACCCACAACCAACCTCTTTCAAAGCCACATATCCGAACTAGAAAAAAACAGCTTGACAAAACTACAACCAATAAATAATAGATGACACAATACTACATTAACAATCATACTATCGAACACACAAGTAGTAAATTCATCCCGCACGGCCACATAAAAATGTATTCCCCCAATTTCACAAAGGAAATAGCAGACTGCAAAAAGCAGCTCAACATCCTAATACAATATAGGGCCCCTTCACAACAATAAACACAACACTTACATCACCAACCTAGCCACTAAACATCAAACAAAAAACTGGAACCAATACGTCAACCCAATAGACCACAAAACAAACTGAATCCTTACTCTAGAGAATCTTAAAGAAAATCTACACATCACTTACCACTCCAGCTTCTACACACGAGTCATTAGTTACTAGAAACAACCAATTTGCAACACCTAGACAACACTGTAACTTTCTTAGGAAATACTACACCAAGATCAACTTCTTCCCAAAGCAGAGACAAAATAGAGAAATCCACAAAACATCAAGAACACACATATATTCAAAGAACAAACACTCTTGACCTTCTACCACAATAAACTTGCAATAAACCAACATATCTAACGACGATTTTAAGCACTTAGGCAACACAGCAATCTTAGCCATTATAAAAATTTTAAAACACTCCTGGCTCACCAACACACTTCTCTCAATCTTGACACTTGTCCACATCATTGCAACACTAAAACTAAATAAACCACCACACAACAGAAGCCAACTCCTACTGCTCAATCTCACCGC
Organism: Ceratothoa steindachneri; assembly: GCA_963969495.1. Classification (NCBI taxonomy): domain Eukaryota; kingdom Metazoa; phylum Arthropoda; class Malacostraca; order Isopoda; family Cymothoidae; genus Ceratothoa; species Ceratothoa steindachneri. The sequence goes on from OZ018327.1 coordinate 176,348,014, forward strand.
TGTGCACAATCTCAAAAACACTTGAAAAACTAATACATCAAAGAATCAGCACAAACATACCTCTGTCTCAGACACAACTTGGTTTCAAGAAAGAACACTCAACCACGACCCTCTTCACCAATCACACAACACATAATTGATGGTTTCAACTAGCTCTTAACCCCTCGCGTATAATCCTTGCTACAAATGACATAAAGAAAGCCTTCAACATTGTATAAAAAACATCCTAGCACACAAATTCCTGAAAAACATCAACGACAAAAATTGAATAATAAATGACATCTCGCTCAGAGCACAACACCCATCAATCACACCAGCATGGACAATCCAGCAACATATACCTGCCAATAAACAAACTTCCAACCTTCTAGGACTCATATTACACACCTACATGGAATTCACACAACAAACATTTCAAACAAGGCCACAAAGAAGATCAACGCCCTCAAAGCACTATCAAAGATTACATTTGGAAAACAGAAAGAGCCTTTCACCACTCAATAAAAACAATCCATTCGCACCACCCTAAACTAAGTAGCACCAGCATGGCACCCAACCACAGCCAAATCTCACACAAACACACTCCAAACCACGCAGAACAATCACAGGATGTAGGCGCAGCACACCCACCTCCCACGTACATGCTGAAACAAAAATACTCTCAATCGAGATATACCTAGACATTATTGAAACCCAACACTTATGAAAAGCACTAACTTCATTCCCACCCTAACTACCGCCTGACATTAAAAACCCCACCACCCAGACACAAGAAAAAGCCCCAGCACAGCACACTACTTCCAACACCTCTACAATAACCTCCCTCCCCACCACTAAACCCCAACTTAATCAAACGCATGCACACTCTCCAAACCCAAACATACTTGAACACACTACCACCAAACAACATTCTAAACGAGCCCCCCTCTCCCTTAATACACCAATCAGAGAAATCACTACATAGAACACAACAATTAATCTTTTCTCAACTCACGTCATGCCACTCCACTCCACTACAACAATAACAATACAGGATACACCTTGCCCCGACGCCAACATGCACCAGATGCAACCAAAGACCAAAGAGCATCAAACACCTACTTATAGACTGTACAGACCTCACTACACAAACGGGCCTGTGGATCCATCCAGGGAGCGTGGGGGCCCTCCCAGGGACTACACCACCTCGCAGAAGAGAGATAGAGGAGAGGCAAGTAAAGCTTATTTAAATATCTCTGTCATTCATTAAACATTGAATATCGTTCCTCTTCAGCCGATGGTAATAGAATATCGCTTATGTTAATTTTATCGTCATAACTATTCTTTCATTACTTTTGAACATTTTCTCCTTTATCTTCATATGTTAAGTCAATATTTTTAAGAAATTTGATTCACTTTAAATGTAATTTTTTCCCTCTAAAGTTCGTAAATTTCTTGCTTCTAAAAAATTTAAGGCTTGAAATTCTTTATTCTCACTTCCCGACTCCATTATATATATATATATATATATATATATATATATATATATATATATATATATATATATATATATATATATATATATATATATATATATATATATATATATATATATATATATATATATATATATATATATATATATATATATATATATATATATATATATATATATATATATATATATATATATACATATTCATAATTCAAATATATATTTTTTTTATAATGTTCATTATCTTCATAAGTTACTCGAATCTTGTCTTTTAAATAATTATTGACCAACTTGTAACGGGCGAATATACTTAAAAATCGTGACAACGTTAATGATGTCAAATTGATGCGGGCGAATGCACCTCACTGTGTGGCACCCCATGAGATTTAAATTCATCTCGTTTAGAATTTTAGTCCTAATGCCACACAAGGAGCTCCGTGCGCGTTTAAGCGACTCCCTCTGTGTTGTTTTGACCTATTTCAGCAAGAGTAGGAATAAGTTTTCACCTTCCGCAACAGAAAAGGACCGTTCTTCCTTAGAGAAGGGAGGAAGTTTGGTCGAGTTACGGGGCTCAGATCTCGGGACCGCGAATCGTCTCCTTTTTAACGATTGACATTAGTACGCTCTACTCATTTTCGCTTCTTCCAATTTCCCCATTTTATTTTATAGCTAAATTGCTTGCGTTAGTTTACCACCTGTTTTTTTCGGCTAACGCCTTGCCAAGTGGAAATACCACTTCCGATTACAGCGAAGTTAAGCCACATCGGATGTGCCAAGTTGCTGGATGGGGTCAAATCGTGTTGCCATCGGAGTGGCTGCCATACGCTGTAGATACCCTTGATTCAGGAATAAAGGGCATCTTAAACAAATATGTGACAGTGATAAATCCCTTATGGATCTATTTTTCTTTTAAAATAGCAATCAATATTAGGGTCTCCAAGAATATATTGGATTAAACGTCGGCTTGCTGCTGTGAGTCTTTCTTTATTCCATTTTTCTGGGGGATTTATTTATTACTTGGTCCATTAATCCCTAGTTTCCATTAGTAATTATTTAATTTCTAATAAACTATGTGTCCTCTCATCATCACTCTCATGCCGCTACATAAACGGAGATTCGACCGGCACGGTACAGCCAAGAGAAGCCATGACTCAGCTTGTGCCGTTAAACTTACATCTTGCATTCGCCCGGAGTCTACATAAGGAGGGTTTGGTTTCTTATCCGTGCAACATCCGAGGATTTCGCCGGGGTCAAAATCCTCAATGCAAAGGACATTGAGAATGACACGGCTTCTGAGTTCTAAATCCTTGAATTTGAATTTCGGGAGTCCTTTTGGCAAAAACTTGATCCAGAAAGTTGGGGGATATATTTCCGTCCCTCCTCCACCCGTATCCAGCGATAAGGAGGGATCTCGAAAAAGGATTTATATCCTTAATCTTTTTTATGTAATCGTTCTGTATCCCCATTTCTTTTGTGTCGGCTCTCTTTCCTAAACGCTGAATAACTCGCATGCAGGTGACCTTGTTCTCAAGGATCCAAGAAGGTCCTCAAAAGAAGAAAAGGGTGAGTGACCGAACCGGGATTTGTCTCTGCGTGGAAAAGGACTGATCACTTTAACTTAGAAGTTTTCAGGTCCAGTGGAAAAATAGCACCATCTAGATAAGAGCTACATTGCCCAGGTGCAAAAGAGCTCGGAGTGACGGGTGACCCCCTCCTAACCCATACCAGGGATGAATGGACGAAAGCTGGTCGGCACCTAGCCGGCAAAAATTAGTCGTAGGCCACATGAGATCTAGAAGAATATAAAAGATAGATTCAGAATAGTTTCTTAGTACCCTGGACACTGAAGCCCGGGACGCCAGGTTTGCGGTAGCGCCCTACTTCATTGTTCGGATTTTATGTAATAACTCCACACTAAAATATGCACCAGATGATGTGAAATGGTGGTAAGATTTTTAAGGAAATTATCAAATAGGTTTAAATTATTTATAGCCCAAATTGATATGACATCATCAACATACCTATACCTATAAAATATTAACGACCTCCATCCAACTATCAATTTTAAAGTAGAGTGGGAAATAGATAATTGTATATCCTTTCTTGATGTAAAAATTGTTAGAGTCATTGACAAAATTAGCTTCACTGTGTACCGGAAAACAACCCATTCTAACTCTTATATCCATTTCTTTTCTCATCCTGATATTAACATTAAGCGAGCCGTTGCATCAGGTATGTTTTTGAGAGCACTTATGATATGTGACCCTTGCTTTCTACAAGACGAGATTACATATATAACCTGGAGTTTCATTGAATTAAATTATCCCCTCCACGTGATCAATGAAAGTTTATCTAAAGCAAAATCTACTCATTACCGTCCCAAGGATAAAAACAAATTTAGTAATACGAAGTGTCTATCCCTCCCTTTTTCTCCCCTCCTTAAAGGAGTGAACAAAGTTATTTCTCAAGGCCTAACCATATTTATGTATCCTTTTTCTATACTTAAATCTTTCCTTTCGACCAAGACCGTGGATCAGCCAAATGAAGCAGGTGTATATTTAATCCAGTGTGGCTCTACAAACTGTCCCTCATTCTACATAGGAGAGACCGAAAGAACCTTAACAAAACGAATTTATGAACATAAAGGTGATGTCAGACGAGGCAGTACCACATCCAGTATTTTTAATCAGATTAGCAATTTCAACCACCAAATTGACTATTCAAAGGCACAAATCATATATAATTATAAAGATTTCCGTAAAATAAAAATAATAGAATCTATATTAATAGAAGATATTGCCAATTTTAATTTGTCAGATGGGCAATTGAAATGCAGCTTCCATTCCCGTAACCTCATCGTAAGCAGCTTAGTCAACGATCTTAGTTAGACTCACACCCCCTGATTAATCACCTTTATCCCCCGTTTTGTGTTTCTTTGTGTTTTTTTTTCTTTGTTTTCTGATATGTACGCTATTTATAGACTTGGGTAACAATCGCATTCTCAGTATACGCTGAAGAGGGTATGATAAACTACATACCGAAACTAGTCACGTAAATTAAACTTTTGGCACCTATACAGTGGTTTCACTATCATATATATATTGCTCTACTATATATATATATATATATATATATATATATATATATATATATATATATGATAAATAACACCCACAAGGAAAATAGAAAAACGATTCAGAGCGCTTTCGTCTTCGTTTTTATTCTAAAAGACTACTTCATGGAATAAGGTAGGTCAGGACAGACAATGTCTTAAATAGTAAAAACTGCTACCTGGATCAAAACCCTAACTAGGGGGTACAAATTCTGTAAACACTTTAATTTGTGATTTAATATAATTAGATATGATAGGATCTAGGCTCAACAATCCAGGGCTAATATTATAATTTGGGGAAGTATTAATAGAGATACACTCCAAAATATTTCTTGAAATGTAGTTTGTACATTTAATAATAGGTTTAGCACTATTCCAATTAATAGTATGATCGTGACTATAGAAATGTAAAAATAATGCAGATTGTTGACAAAAATTACGAACATTAGTTTGGTGCTGTTTAACTCTAACATTAAATTCTTTATCTGTCTGTCCATAATAGCATTTTTCACAATTATTGCAACTAATATAATTAATATACAATGCCTGGTTTAGGGGGTGAACTTTTTACGAGAAGGCGATGGATAGTGTTTTAATATTTAAAAATAACATTTACGTTCAAAGGTTTTAGTAAACGAGGTAATTTAATGAAACTTTGGTTAAAAGGTAAAACTAATACATTTTTGGCATGAAATTTAGGGATGTTACGATTAGGTTGATAAAATGTACGCTTAGCAGAATTATAACAATTTTTAAGTACATAGAAAGGGTATCACAAATTTAAACCTATATTATATATCATATCAACCACTTTTTCCAAATATTCGGGTGAAACAATTCTCAGGGCACGGGGAAACATGGAAGAGAAAACACTTTTTTTGATACTAATATGGTGATCGGAATAGAAATGGATGTAGGTTTTCTAGGAATTTCATATTTAAAACCTTGGTCTGTTCGGTGGATCAAAATATCTAAGAAAGGGATGGTGTTATCTTTTTCATTTTCTAACGTAAATTTAATTGAGGGGGACTAACTTGTTGATTTTTTCAAGAAAAGTTTTGATATTAAGATCATTAGGCCACAAACAAAGAATGTCATCACATAACGCATCCATAAAATATGGGTTATGTTGGTCTGGAGAAGTATTTTGTATTCAAAAAACTCCATATATAGATTGGATCCCAAATACTTCCCCATACCAACACCATCAACTTGTTGATAGATGGAGTTGTTAAACAGAAAACAGTTGTCTCTAATGGTTAGTTCAAGAAGAGTCCGTAAAAGCGACGGTCCTGACTTTTTGTGTAGCTTTGATATCGTCTCCCTTTTTACAAATATCCCCGTAAATGAAACCATAGACCTAATCATCCAAAAGACCTTTCCAGAACCGGATTCGACCTTTCATAAATTCACACCGTCGCTTTTACGGACTCTTCTTGAACTAACCATTAGAGACAACTGTTTTCTGTTTAACAACTCCATCTATCAACAAGTTGATGGTGTTGGAATGGGTTCCCCCATGGGTCCTCTTCTTGCTGACATTTTTATGTCCAACTTCGAAGAAGTTGCTTTGCGAGAATGCCCTCCTGATTTGAAACCGATATTTTACCGTCGTTTTGTTGACGATACGGTTCTAATATTTAAAACAGAAAAACAGTCTCTTTCATTCTTTGAATATTTGAATCATCGCCATTCAAATATAAAATTCACAATTGATAAAGAAAAAGATGGAAAATTACCATTTCTGGATTTTCTCATATCACGCTCCTCGCCCAACTTCACCACTTCCGTCTATCGTAAATCCTCCGTTTCTGGTCTCGGCATGAACTTTTACAGTTTTTGTGATATTTCTTATAAGATCAACAACATCAAAACCCTCATTCACCGTGGCTTTCAGCTTTCATCTGATTATTTTCTTGTTCATTCTGAATTCAGTTTTCTCATGGGTTATTTTCAAAGGAATTGTTTCCAGCCCTCACTTGTACAAAAATGTATCCGTCAATTCTTTGATAAAATATACCATCCTCCACAAGAAATTTCCTCTGTCCCCAAGGATGTCCGCTATTGTCTTCTTCCTGATATTGGCCCACTCAACCTACCCTTACGCCGAAAACTTAAAAAGCTTTTGAAAAGTTTTTACACGCATACCAACTTCAAAATAGTTTTCCTTAACAACTTTCATATTGGAAAATTTTTCAGAACTAAAGACAGAATCCCACCTGAAATGAGCTGTTCAGTTGTCTATAAATTCATTTGCCCCAGGTGCCACCAGGGGATCTACATTGGCAGCACTGTTCGCTCACTTAGGGCTAGGGTCTGTTCTCATCTTGGTATTAGCTCTCGCACTGGCTCCACCTTGACCAATAAAGAAACTTCTCCCATTCGAGATCATTCAATTAAATGTAAGACAGAAATTTCCCACAAAAACTTTCAAATTATAGGACATGCAAAGGACTCCACTTCCCTGCGCATTCTCGAATCATTATTTATAAAACAACTAAATCCCAGTTTAAATTCTGATTCAACTGCTTTTCCCCTTCTCATTTCATAAACCACTCAAAATATTTTCACAACCTACCAATCTCTAATTGGTTCCCTCTATAATCTTTCCTCAGTCTCTCCGCTTTTACCGTCCACTAAAGGTGACTAATATTTTTGTGTACCAATTAATTGCCCCAATTAGTATATTCTTATATTTATCCATATTTATAGCATTTATATTCAGTGTCAAGTTTTCAAATGATTTTTTCACATTTTCATTTTATTAAATAATTTATTACTATTGCTGCTTCATTTTGTGACTAATATCTGTGTCAACCAATAATTGTATCAACTAGTGTTATATTTATGCATATTTAAAGTACCCATAATTGATCCATATCTAAATTTCAATAGTTTTCAAACGATTTGCCATAATTTCAATTAACTAAATAATTTATTTTTAAACTTTGTGTGCATTATAATTTTTGTAATTTTAAACGTGTTCTAAATCTCTTTTATAGACCAGAAGATGGGTAAGATACCCGAAACGTTGTACTTAATAATATATATATATATATATATATATATATATATATATATATATATATATATATATATATATATATATATATATATATATATATATATATATATATATATATATATATATATATATATAATATATATATATATACATATATATATATATATATATATATATATATTTATATATATATATATATATATAATATATATATATATATATATATATATATATATATATATATATATATATATATATATATATATATATATATCAGTGGTGACTCCGGCACTCGGGCGGTTCGGGCTTAGCCTGAGCATAAATTTACTATATATATATATATATATATATATATATATATATATATATATAATATATATATATATACATATATATATATATATATATATATATATATATATATTTATATATATATATATATATATAATATATATATATATATATATATATATATATATATATATATATATATATATATATATATATATATATATATATATATATATATATATCAGTGGTGACTCCGGCACTCGGGCGGTTCGGGCTTAGCCTGAGCATAAATTTACTAAAGTGAACCTGTATTGGCAAGCTGATTTAATTTCTGCCGACAGTGACTTCAAGTAAGTATTTGCATCCAATAACTCGGACTCCTTTTATTGGGCCTGGTCGTAGTTCATATATTTTCGTTCACTGTCTAGCAGTTGTCTTAGAGGTGCTTTGTTTCAAAAGATATCATTCGTAGCAGACGTTCTATCGACATCGTTCACATGCGCTTGACTCGGGCTCAGAAGTTGCAGCCCGAGTTGTTATCTATAATCATAAAAAAAAATTAATTAATTCAATCTTTTCTTGAAACAATAGATTTCCTTAGCGATTAGGAATTCAAATTCCAATTTATGAACGTTTTCTGTTCTACAATATTCTTAAAGGAACGAAAAATTATCTAGCAACTCGGGCTAATACGAACGAGCCTGGTAGGTGTAAAAGACTAACTGGCATCTCTTGTTAAGAGTACAGTACAGGTACCGCTGTCATTATTTGATTTCTGTCATTGTGTGCGTCTGTGTGTAAAGATCAGTTGTATTTTGCAGGGTTACTTTATTTTAACTCTTAACTTAGAAATGGAGAAAGACATAGTGCTAGTATTTCCATCGTGAAAAGCATTTTTAACGCCTTGGACAAGAAGAAGGAGCTGCACGTCAGGATATTATATGAGTTCGTCATCAAACCAAGACGACTGGAGTTCATGTATAAATGAAGTGAGTAATTTTTATATTAAAACTATATTTCTGTCTTATTGTTAAATATAAGTGCGGTGTGCATTACGTATCTTACCTTCTTCATCTGATATATATATATATATATATATATATATATATATATATATATATATATATATATATATATATATATATATTAGAGTACTAGTATTTGATCTGTTCCGTAGGAATCCGTTTCGTAGCAGGTAATATAAAGACACAGGAAATGGCTCTAAGCATCTATTGACCGGAAGTTTCGGACCTCGTCGACTGGGACCATCATCAGCGACTAACCAGAGAAGGGTAATAATATTCGCACTATAAGTTTTAAAATACATTAAATAATGGTTTAAACTAAAAATCAGGGCAAGGAAAGGTGAACAAATAAAAAAAGACAAATATTGAGTGGTATTTAAAACTAAAATAACACATTACGTAAAATTACTTAACAATATCTTGTGTAATTATTTTCAAAAGAGGCAAGACATTGTTTTTTTAATACAAACTAAATTGAGTATCAAAAATTAAAAAACAAACTGACTGGAGTTAAGACTGAGATGGTGTAATATTATAAATAAAAAACAAAACACAAATGTGAACAAATTGCAAACAGGGACTAACTAACCTGTATCGTTAGAGTTGTGATAGCAACTGACTAACGCTAGAAAACTAATAACAAAGAATGTTCGTTTTTCATTTGGTTTGTTGGCGGGTTAATAAATTGGTTGGTTATACCTTAAGTAATTTAATTAAACAGGTGTAATTATTTATATTAGCTTTGAATTTATTGATGAACAACGACCCAAGGATTTTCAAATTCACTGATTTTAAGGCAGATAACAAGAAACTAAACGATTCTGGATTAAGTGGATGTTTGTGATTATCAGAGTGTTGTCTAGTGAATGAGGGTTCTGGTTTGCAAACGGGAATGATAGTCCTGTGAGACAAACCCAATTATTTAGCGATCCTGCATTTTAGTTGCAAGGCAGTTTGGCCCACATAGCGATTATAGCTGGTCTTACATGTATAAATATAAACTACATAGGATCGCAAGCCCATAGGAATTTACTCCTTATTGAGAAAAAAGGAATGCAAGTAAACAGGGTTAGAATTAACAAAATAAATGGCATTGTGGGAAGTGGTTTGTGAGGGTATAGAAAAGTTTATTAAACTTAGAAGTAAAATGTTTGAGATAGGGGAATATGAGAAAAATGTTTTGCTTTGGCATAGTAGTTATAATCGTTCGTGGATAATATATTTTATAGAGAAATTTAGAGACTACCATAAAAAAATGAAATTGGATTAATAATTTAAAATCAAAGAAATCCCTTAAATAAATTATTTATTCATGAAAAGCTAACCAGATTGAGCAAATATGGTAGGCTCTGAAAATTCTACTTTAAATGCTTGTTATCTTGAAGTGATTAGGAGAGCTGCTGAAAAAATGAAACTCACAACCAGCAAGTTTTGGATTGTAAGATAAAAAAATGTGCAATAAAGGGTGTCCCAGCAACTCTTAAAAATTCACTTCCACGTCGCACGTACATTTAATCATTAGATAGGATATAAGTAGATTTCTACTCAAAGCATCGATAATATAGATTCTGACATACTGCAAAGTATGCTTACTGCTGTCTTTAATTGTTTAGCAAGAAGATTACAGCAATATGTTGTTGATTTCATTTATTTACTTATCTTGGTACTATTGGAAAGGGGGAGGAGGCCTCAGTATGGTACTATTTCTGTCTAAGCATCGTTGCGATCAATATGAAATTAGCTGAGTGGAAATAGTTTGGCACCATGAGTAAAGTTAAGTGGAGTTTTAGGAGGGTAACCATATACATATGCTATAGGGTCACGTAGTTCAGATTTTCCGTTAACATAACGAATTGCCTGCAAATAAAAAGTATTTATATGCATAAGAACAAAATAACGAATGTTAACTATATTTGTGCAATCCTAATAAATGATATAAACCTTTTGTATCATCTGCCTACATCATCCCCACGCACTTTTGTTTCCACTTTTTCCAGCTCTAATTCCGAAATCGGTGTGTCATCATCCAGAGGAGCACAGCTTCTTACCGCAGCCCACATATATTTGAAATATAAAGCGACTTACCAGAGACTAAACTGAACAAAAACTTGGAGTAATAAATTTTTTAAATTTAAGAATTAAAATCTCTCCAGCAAAACCAATGATGAAGAAAATGAGAAACTAGATGGGTTGCCAAATTCGAAAAAAAAGCTTTATTAAGACATCATTGTAACTTGAGAGGCCTGCAAAGGTTCTATGAGGCCTCCAAAGTGGTCTATCTGAATTGAGAGAGCACCAAAGACCTCTCGTAAGCTTATGTTTGCTTTGAAGAGTCCTAATGGAAAGACCTGCTCTCCCACACGTCCACTTTTAGAGATCCTGAGCTCGGGAGATCGGGCGAAATATTATTTTTCATTCATTTATACACATAAAGAGAGAACACGATTAATTTAGATACAACTGTAGTACTTTAAATAAAGCATAATGATGAAATACTGATTATTATTTTTTGTAGCATGGTAGTAGCAGTAGTGGATAAGATTCGTTTTAACACAATTACAATTTTCCTATTTACAAACACATAGACGTTTTTAATTATTAAAATGATGTTCACCGATGTCATTTTCAACTTCCAAAACTTAATAATAACCTAGTTATTGACTTTTCGAAAATATATTTTTACCTTGCGAAATTTTAATCTTACTGCGCCATTTGCCCTATTCCCTTCAAGTTTGGGCCTGACTAGTTAGCGAATAGCAGGTTTTGTTATATCTGCAGGCGATCTGCGCATGCGCCTTTTGGCGCTTAACTAATAGCATTCTTTGTTATATTTTCGTATATTTCGGATAATTTTCGGTTGTCCGTGTTTTCAGTTCATATGGTATAATGGCGTGCGGTGTCTGTGCTAGGTTGCAATACCAACTAATACGAGAAGTTTTTGATGCTGATTGTCAGGCATTAGAAATAGATAGGGCTCATAGTGTTAGTCCCGCGAGATATTACATGCCGCAGGATTTGTAGATTTAAACAGGATCAGAATTTATTTTACTGTGTTAAAATAGCGAATGATTCGAAAGAGCGTTAAAGCCCATGTATATATTCTGTTCGTGCGTTTAAGGGCACCTGGCTTTCTAATGCCCGCATTCGACCAAGTATCAGCATAAATTTCTAGGCAAATGAGGTGAGTTTTTCCCAAATTTCTCTCTAATTTTATTAGGTTAGGTTAGGTCTGGTTCTGGATCTTTTAAATGACTTTGAAAATGTGTTTTTCTTATATAGTTTTGTGTGTACCTTTCACATCTGAACCTCGTTTTTGCTGGGGTTTTTGTATGGGGTTTTGTTTACATACTTTTCCTATTATGGATGTTCAGTCGATTATGGGAAAAGTATGCATTGCTGGGGAAAAAGAGTGTCAGATCTGAAAATGCACTTGATGCGTCAACTAGATATAAAACTAAAGACAGTACTTACCGACCTTTTTAAAAGTCCTGGGTATAAAATTAAATATAGAATAATAGTACGTTAATATCTATAATCAGAGTATGTTAAGTTATAAATATGTATGGGGTTTTGTTAATTAAACTAAAGTATTAGAAAGAGAAGATCTAAGGAAAACGAAGCGCAAGAATCCACGGGCGCCCAGATATTTTGGCCCCAAAATAAGTTGCAATCAAACTCATAGGGTAGTTTTCTTATTATTTCGTATAGCATTTCAAGAATCTATGTGCATGTGCACCATACAATTAAACAAACTCATGGTTAGTAATTGACTAGGTCAACATGAAGAGGACTGATCGTTGTTATCATTCGGCCTCTATCTATCGTCAAGTAAAAGGTCTTTCTTACGAGTATCTCTGATTTTTATTAAATGATATTAACTCTAGCAACATACCCTGAATTTGCAAGACTTTATAAGATAAAATATTTTGAGATTTGATTGTATGAAATATCTATTAGTTTGTACTAATTTTGCGACTGTTTAGTATTTCAACTCAAATAGTAATTAATATTACTCAACCTTTTTAAGTTTTTACACCTTTCTAAGATTTAGCCTTGTATTCGTCGAATTGCAACTGATAATAATGTCAATGATCTGAGTCATTTTGGGGGGGATTTGGTTCCTAAGCTATTAGATTAATCCGGTTGCTTTACGTTGGGTTCATTTTAATAGTGACATTCCCTTATATGGGCGTGAGACCAAATGTGTACAGTTTATTGGAAGTGAAAAGAGAAGGGGGAGTTCATGGAATTTGTACAAGGGGAGGGCAGTTTCTTAGAAAAATTCATTGCATTTTTCGATACTTTTATTCGATTCAAAATTAAAAAGTCCAAGTTTCTCTCTCAGGAGTATCCTAAATGCAAGACTTCGCATATGCGTACATTCAAAGGTTTTATGTGTTGTAATAAGTTTGCATTATTTTAGATCTAAACGGCTCTTTTTCCTAATTTCGCGTTGTAACCGAGGTTTGAAGCTTCTGGACGTCCACTATTGTGAGACGATATTAAGGCACTTATGAATGGCTAAATATCTACTGCCTTGTGGCCAGCATATGTTGTAAGTATTTTGTGAAGGCATCCCTCTAGGTCAATTGGACACAAATATTTTTGACATAATCTATGCTAAGTACCTCTAATTAGATTCACTTTTCTCAGAATTGTGCTTAGGATTATAAGGTGATGATTATCAAGTTACGTCTTCGTTCCTTTTGAAGATCAGTAAACCATTAATTATCGAATAAACAGAGGAGGGCGTTACCCACTTTTGATCGGACATGTACTCTTTCTTACGGCATTTCTGTTGTATGACGATAATAAGGATAGGTGATGATAATAATAAAGTCGTTGTTTAGTTTTAGGCCCCTGATTTCTTCAATTTTCATCAGAGCCGTCTTAAATGAATCCTAGAGATACTGCTGGCCATAGTTATGTAGAGATCTGGGTAGTTCTAATAGGATTCCTCATTATCCTTTGACATATTTGTCACTACGTTTGTCTTTATCATTTTCAATTATACTTTTACCTTCTGTTCTCTCCCATATACTTTCCCCCATAGAATAAAAAGACTTCCTGAACTTAAACAAATCTCTCTGCTTTTTATTAAGTATCAGGTTGGAACGAAAGTAATGTCCCATTTTCTAAAATAAAGTTCATCCTACATATTTTTCTGACCTTGTGTCCTCTGATTATCACTTGGTTAGGGGATTACAGAAGCATTAGGATGGTCTTAGGTTGACATCATGAAAAGAGGTTGAAAACGAGTGGGATTCATGTTTTGCATCAAAACCTAAAGGTTTTACAAGCGTGGCATTTATAAGCTTGTTGGCCGATAGAATGTGATTCTATAAAGTAGTGGAGCTCATGTTAATGATTAAATATTTCGTAGACATAAGATTTTTATTTATAATCTATATCCCAAAATCAGACATTACTTTCCTTCCAACCTGATACAGAAAATTTTGTTCCATATTTATATGGCCATTGTTAAGTAATATACTTTCTTTATCACCCACCTCTGGTAGAAGAAACAGCGTTCATTATTTTATGCAAGGTGCTTATTGAGCAGACAGTGATAGGAATAACAGAGAGACAATAGAATTTTACAAAATAAAATGGATCGAGAATGATATATACTCCCGCGAGAATAAAGAGAGAGAAAGAGAGAGAAAGATTATCTAAAGCATTTCAGATATTACCAGATCGGGGGCCAAGCTGCTTTCCTACCTAACCGCACTCTTCCATTCTCCCGCGGATTCGAGGCCTCAAGGCAGTTGCGAGAACTTGAGCACAACTTATGTAGGAGGCAATTCCCGTTGGTTAGTTGACGCCGCAGCGAGCAGACTATGCGAGTACTGTGGGCGCCTGTAAACTAAAGCACGCACATATATGTACACACGTGACAATGACTTGTGCATAGTCTTATTCTCTGTTTGTTTGCATATTTTTTTTTATCTATTAATCTTTGTTTACCTGACAGTCTTTCTCTCAGTTCTCGCCCACATAGGCAGAAGTAAAGGTGCGGTCATTATTCATGGATATGTATGTGTAAGATCGCTGCATTCGGCAATTTTTTTCTTCACTAATGGAGGTCCATTTTCGAAATGTCAGTTAACTGCATAAGTTCTATGGTCGTACTTATCAGTTCATGTGATATGTTTTACATGAAAATGCTACCATCTATTTTTTTATAAATACCCCCCTCCCCCCCCACAAAAAAACCTCCTGGCCATAGAAGTACATAATTGAGGTAGAATATTCTGACGGTATTCGTTCTTTTAAATCCTATTAAACTCATTTATCTCCTATTCGTTCTTCTTCATTTCCTATTTGCAATAGATCTTAATCCTTACATTTTGATCCATTGTCACCATTTTAATGTCACTCACTAAAAATAAAGGCAGTATCGTATGTACATGCAATCCCATACTAAATATATAATGAACGTCTATTACTCTTTCTCACATTTTTACGTAATTTTTACGTTTTCCATTTATTCACTGTGACGTCCAAAATTATCAGAATGCGTGTTTTTCTATCACAACACTTCTCATAACTTTTGCCATAGTAATGCGAAGGTTTTTAAATTGGTATACAGCAACCTACAGGTATAAACTACATAAGGAGAAAGATTATGCAAATTTAGATGAAAAAACGAAAGTGATAGCAGATAAGTAATTTACTAGAGAAAAAAGAAGTGTCCAAAATGATCTGAATGACGGCGAACGCAAATTTCTATTGGATTATAACGATTAAATTATCAGTGGAAAGCATATGTACAAGTTATAAGTAATTAGTATTTAATATGGAGGCCTTTATTCTGGACGATGCTTTAACATTATGTACCTCAAGAACGAACTAACTGTTGAAACAGCGCAGTGATCTGGTTCCATTCAGCTTGAAAATTTTCTCAGTTATTGAACTGTTTTCGGAATCATCAATTTAAACCTCTCTTCGAGGGTCTTCCAAGCATTTTTTGAATGGGATTTGAGTCCGGAATCTGTGCAAGCCAGTTCATAAGAGTGGTTTGCTTGTCGTCAAGGAAGGTATTCACTGACTTGGGCGTGCAGTAGTCGGCGTGGGCCTTCATGAAAATTGAGGTTGGGCTTCGGACGCTGGCAGATGGCACAAATCATGTTGTCGACGCAATTATTCCTACAGTTGTTCACTTATTGTGTCTTGTAAACACACAAGTGACCAGTTCTTTTTTACGGAAATCCCGTCCCGCATCATGGTACTTCCCTCGCCAAACTCCATAGACTTTTAGCTGCAATTGACAATTTTTCGCCTGATCCGCGACGAACGAACATACAGGCCATCGCATCCGAACAAAATGAATTTAGATTCATCATTGAAGTGGAATTAGTCCAATTGATCATCCGTTAATGTAACGTGCTCAGTGGTTAATGCAAGACGAGCTTTCTTGATCTTCTGACTTATCAATGGCTTGACCATAGGTTTGCAAGCGTGAAGATTATCTTCCTTCAGGCGAAGTCACACAGTCTGCCTTAGACATTGATGGGCCAAATCTCACTAATCTTTCATCAAACTGCTGATCCATGAAATTGAAACCTGGACACTAGGTATTACAGAATAATTTAGAAGAATATTATGTACAATTTTGATGAAAATTAAACAGGCAATTTCAAGAAAATATAGATTTGGGCATTTTGTTCTCTAGTTCGATACTGTATTTATGTATATTATAAATCTAACCGAGATAGGGTTATTATGATACAATATAAAAAGAAAACTTATTATTTTGTTATAAAAATATAGATATAGGTTTATTCTTGTTATTAGCGTAGTGTACACATTGTTAGATCAATATGTAACACAATTTTTGTTCTTGGACAGTAACTGTTATTTTCCAACTCTTTTTATTGCAAAACAATAGAAAATGGCCATTATTTGTTTTAAATTTATGGCTTCTATAATGAAATATTTACTAAAAGAAATATATGAAAAAGTTAAAAAAATAGAAGTGAACAGCTTTTCATAATTTTAATTTGTAATTAAAATCACTTTCCCGTACAAGCCCCCAAATGTAGTCTCCCATCATGTGTTCATTCTATGTATACTCCTTGGTATCTACTTATGTTTAAAGTTCAGTATATCTTGATGGGAGCGCTCTCCTTTCTCCTGACTATGCTCATATATTCTTTTCAGTCGCCAGATGGGCTCCTAATATTTTAAAAAAAAAATTAAAATCACATATTCTCCTTGAGCTTGTCAAAATGAGCATCAAGGATATGCACCTTTGGAGACATCTTGCAATCCATTAAGCCATACCTTTTAATAAGTTTTCAAAAAATCCCATATAATTGTCAGCCTTGTGGTTGCCCAAAGTGCCGCGACACACCGAAACAAAACTCTTCTAGGCTTTTCTTTTTCTTTTTTACTAAGCTTTTCAGGTAATTCTGATCACTAATTTTCCTGATTTGTGGTCCAACAAAGACACTAGCTTTCACTTTTGCCTCATAGAGTCTTTCAAATAATTTTTTAGGTACCTGAAGGCTGCACATTCTTTGTTAATAGCTCAAGCGAACTGCTTAATGAGACCTAGTTTTTAATGCAATGGAGGGAACAAACCTTTTTGAGGGTCTATATATTGCTCCTGCTTGTTGACATTATGCCCTCCAACAGAGAACTCAGTATTTTGTGACCAGTGCTTCTTGTGGTAATGTGTTGTGTTATCCCTCTGCACCAATGACATAGATAACATGGAAACTTGGTCAAACTTTCATGGAGACCCATCAAATATGGTAGCATTTGGAAGTCTCCAATCATTTCCCAGCCATACTCCTTATAAATCAAAGCTTTTAGCAGGAGTTTTACACAGTTGTAGTCCTCATTGACGCCAGAATGCGCCAAGGGAAGGGATGTATGTTGATTCCAATTATGGAGAAGTACAGCTTTAATGTTTTTTGCTAATCTGTTAATAAATAGCCTCCACTCATCAGATTACATGTAATTCCAGTTGCATCAAACAGACCAGATACGTGATTGCAGTAGCATAGCACAGCTTGATAAGTGAATAAACTTGAGAAATTTTATGACGTTTCCTTTGGCTTGTCACTTGCACATTTCATCCAGCAGATCCCATTCTTCGAGCCTGGAAATCAAAAACTCAGCATTTGACTTTGACCAGCCAAGATCTCTGACAAGGTCATTGATGTCACTTTGGATTGGAACGTATGGATTCCTATCAACAGCCATATCTCTGACATTGTAGTCAACATCTTCACTGATCTTTTCAGTTTTTTGAATTTTTGCTTTTTTCTGATGGTGGCTTATTACTTTCTAGATGGGTAGGTACAAGAAGATAACCACGGTAAGGTACTAATGCAAAAAGAGGATGGAAGATCGGGATAGGAAATATCAGGTGCAATTTTGCCACTTCGAAGTTTGGAAGGATCCACCATGCAGAAGTAGCCGTTGCTTGAGTGATCCGTGGGTTCAAGCTAAATCGTGGCAATAGAAAACTTCATGGCTCTTCTTTCCCCTCTATAGCATCGTTAAAAAGTAAAAAAATAATTTATTACTATTTTGGTTTACAAACAAACATGATAGCTTAACTACTTGTGACATTTAATATTTTATTCTTTAAAACAAACTATGTTTTTACCTTTTTGCAGTGATTAAAAGCAAAATGAGGTACATAGGTTTTTTGGGGGTCCCCAACTGGCATGCTAAATTATGCTTTGGAAGCTTCACACATTCTCATATATGCTGCCACACCAAACATTTTTGCTCTTCGATGAAAATGATTGCAGCCTCTTGATGCCATTTCTCTTCTGATGTGTTCAATATGGTAGCTTGAGCTGGAATGATAGCATATCTGTGAATTTCTGTATATATATATATATATATATATATATATATATATATATGGAAACACTGTTCTACTCAATAACGAGTAAAAAATATACAAGAAAACCACTGTTATTGGAGCATAAAGTTTATTATTAAAACGGGACTAGTTTCGATATGTAGTTTACCATATCATCTTCAGCCGTTAATTGAGAGAAATCGACAAAGCAAACTGAAATATTGGAATATACAATAACAGGCAACTGACATTAATCTGGAGGCGTTAGCTTTAGGTGATTAACAATATCGTTTAGAATGAGTTTTGATATATAGGGGCTACATTTGTGCTGGCCTTCTGACAAATTGAAATTTGGAATTTCTTTGATTAGTAAGGATTCAATTATTTTTCTTTTATTACAATCGCTACAATGATAAATTATTTGGGCACTAGGGAAATCTATTATATGATTGGCCTTTTTTACATGGTTAAAAAGACTGGAAGCATTGCTCACTCTACGAATGTCCCCCCTATGTTCATATATGCGTTCATTTAATGACCTTCCGGTCTCTCGCACGTAGAAGGAGGGGCAATTTGGGGCTTTACACGGGATTAAATAGATGCCTGCATCCTTAGTTTGCGATTCTGGCCTGGTGGAACGGAAAGATTTTTTGATAGTTAGGGGATATTTGAAGGTGGTCAAGTTGGGATATATAATAGAGTTTAGTCTGTTGAGCAAGGGGGAATATGGTAGAGATAAGCAATTCTTTTTACATGTAAGATTATTTTTTAGTTGGGGACGGTAGAATATTGCCCTGGCTTTAGATAGGCTCTCGTCTATACAATAGAGTGGATATTTTAATTCAATGAACATGCATATATATAGGAATTGGAATTAGTAGGTTTTCGCTATACCGTAAAAGATGATTTATCATTAATTCTTAAGACTTTTACATCAAGAAACGGTAAGCAATTGTCTTTTTCCCATTCAACCTTGAATTTTAAAGTGGGATGGGGGTGATTAAGCTTTGTCAGAAAATTATCAAAATAATCTATTTGATTTAATGGCCATGTGGAAATCATTTCATCTACATACCTATACCATACAAAATTATTATTGGGTTTAATAGTTGTGAGTAGGGAAGTTTTAAAATGTTCCATGAACAGGTTACAAAGTATGCGAGATAACGGGTTGCCCATACTAAGGCAATATTTTGGCGAAAAAATCCAATGTCACTCTTGAATAAATTATCCGTAACGCACAGTTTAACTAGTTTGACAATTTTGGTTTTGGGTAATGGAAGGTTTAATTTAGTGTTATCTAATATGTTCACTAACAGTTAAAGGGCTTCATCAATAGGGACATTGGTAAAAAGGCTATCAACATCGAAACTGACAAGGCGACTATTTGTTATATGGATTTTATTAAATTTCTCAATAAAATCGGACGAATAAAGTACGAGTATGTGGGAAGAGGACGTTAATCCAACTGCGTCAGAGAGAATAGACGCGAACCATTTGTAGAGTTTATATGCATGTGAGCCAATATTTGATATAATAGGACGGAGGGGGGTTCCAGGTTTGTGAGTTTTTGGAAATCCATATATACGAGGAAGGGATGGATTAGTAGGTTTGAAACGATGAAGGAGATCAGGATTTTTTCGTTTTAAAACTTTTGATATATATAGATTGGTTGAAAGCACTCGTTTTATCACATAATGGATTTGAAGTTAATTTCTCATATGTGTTTGAGTTAATAAATAAATAGTTAACTATTCAGAATATGAAATATTGTCAAGGATCACTATCTTATTAGTTTTATCTGATTTTGTAATTACAATATTTTTGTTTGAATTAAGTAATTTAAGAGCAACCTTTAGGCACCTAGAAATTTCTAAATATTTTACGTTATCACTATGGGATAAGGCTCCCGCAACAAAACCATTTATGAACTCGGAATCAGAATTATTACATTCACAAAACTTATCAATGGAGACTAGGTGATCAAGAGAAAATAAATCACAGTGTTTGAACGCAAATGAAATGCCATAACCAAGAATTGTTTCTTGGTCGGGCGTAAGATTATGGGATGAGAGATTAAGGGCGTTCTTATTCGGGTTGGAGGATGTGTTCCACAGGCTATTTTTAAATAGCCATTCTAATTTCTTCTCCATTAGCCGTTAACACTTCACTTGCGCTCGTGTGAGAGTTTGTTGACAATGTCCTAGTACCTGGGGCAATTGGATAGCATGCGTATTTGATTTGAGGTGACAAAACGATTCCCGTTGAATTTTAAAGCGTAGATTAGATCACATTCACGTTTAGCGACTTTAATATTCTCACTGATTGTTAATTCGTCTATTTTTGAAAAGGGAGTTTCACGAGTCATAATACCGTTTGGCAAACTGAGAGATTTGGGGACGATTTATATATATATATATATATATATATATATATATATATATATATATATATATATATATATATATATATATATATATATATATATGATGTAATATTACACAATATTCTAGAAGGTTCTAGAAGTTTCTAGGGGTGTTTTCTGGCAAGTTCTGGAGCATTCTTTAAACTTCATTAAATTCTACTAAATTCTAGAAATTTAAATCTATATATATATATATATATATATATATATATATATATATATATATATATATATATATATGATGTAATATTACACAATATTCTAGAAGGTTCTAGAAGTTTCTAGGGGTGTGTTCTGGCAAGTTCTGGAGCATTCTTTAAACTTCATTAAATTCTACTAAATTCTAGAAATTTAAATCTAGAAAATTTTTGAAGTTATCTTTAAACCAAATATTATTCTACATTTTTAAATAAAATTTACAATTTTCTACCATGCTTTAAAAAAAAATAAACCTACAGCCTTTTATATGTTCTCAATTTTTTCTCTAAATTAATAATGTCCTACCATTATTTTACAAAGAGGCAAATTTAGAAATTCAGTTCCCTACCTACAAAAGCAAAGTTTTGGTAACAAAATAGACTTTTCATTTACTCTAATTAAACGGGGGGAAAAAACACTTTTAACTCAAGAACAAGAAAACAGTAAAATTTGTTACATGGTGTATCAATAGCAAACTTTTCGAACGGAACGCCTTTTTATTGATCACAAATACAAGACTAGTTTCAGAACATCACGACACATCCTTGAAAACCTGAAGGATAAAGCGTGATCCTCCGAAACTAATCCTGTTATCCTGATCAGTAAAAAAGAGATTGAAGATAAATATATAATTATCGGCAAGAATAGTGAAACAAATGGAGGTGGAGAGCATTGTTATAACATGTTTTATAAGACTGAAATCTATCATTCAAAATTATGATTATAGATTCGTTCTGACTCAATTAAGGGTTACTCAAAATCCTTGCTACTTGGTGTAAAATATAGTAACGGCAGTCGTTTATCTTTAAGATATAAAAAGAGATTGAATATTAGTATATTAATTATATTATGCTATACCGATTATTGAAAAAGTCTTGGTTACTCTCGTTACGACACTCTCAACAAAGGCGGCGAGCATGCGCTCCAGGCGGCCTGAAGGCCGTCCACACGTTGTGTGTCCTATGTAAACGGAAACCTAGGGCACGTCGTCGGGGCACTGTTCGTCCAGAAATAATATACATAGTCGAGCAAATATGATGTACGTGAGTGATAAAATAAAATAATTTGGTAGAGTTTTTTACCGATCTGAACAACTCTATTCTGGAAGCCTTTCAGTTTTCAATAAGAATCCCATCTGGGGACTAACCCCGCACGTTGTAAGTTAATTTCGCTACACTTGTAAGCAGTGTTTCCACCTGGCAAAGCCATAGCAAATAGCACCAAGCATAAACGTTAGTGCTCTATTTCTTCCAGTTTTCTCGTCTGGTGGGGGCAATGGCGATGCTAAAAAAATTTAAGTTCATTAAATAATCCTAGATTTAAAATGGAGTGGAAGTAACGAAATTTCTAGAGAAATGAACCTAGAAATACGCAATTCTTCTTCCCCCTAATCGTATTGTTCACCCCTTCCCCCGAAACAGTGTGCACTTGTCCACAGCCTTGCTACGGAGAAGAGAAACAAGACGATAAATAAAGATATGGAAATAAAAGTAGGAAAGAGAATAAGCTGCCCTTAGGATATATCAACAAATTCTGCAAATGTTTTAAATTGGGCGGCAGAGACTACAGAATTAAAAGCAGTGGGTTGTACTAAATGGAGAGAAATAGTAATAGATGGATGTTATTAGTGGGATACCATACTTTATTTTGTTTACGTTAACAATCTAGAGGTAGGTGTTAAAGTAAAATGCCGTTTGCTAATGATACGATATCAGCAAATAGTATGTGTGGAAGGGAGGGGGGGTATAGAGAAAGTTCACAATTTAAAGTAATTTTAAATAGACTTGTTGCATGTATATACAAGTTTGAAAATTTAGAAAAAATCTTTATACAGACTGAACTTGTGGAAATATTATTTCAGCAATCGATTTTTTGAGTCTTGAGATACATTGCCTGGAAATGTTTCCTGGACAGCATTCAAAAGAAAACCAGACAAGTATATGGGGCATAAGGATATATGAAGAGCCTTATTTTGCAGGTTTGTATGTATGTATGTTTGCATTAGTACTTGCATGCTTGGGGCCTTGTATTATAAACAACAAAATATGACGAACCTATGTGCTGATGGCTGATAACGCGATTATACCACCGTGGTGGTGTCTTGATGGATTTGAATGCTTTGACCGGAATAATTTGATAAACCCTAGTGACTTTATCATCATTTATTTGTCGCTTATGTTATATGAGGGCAACAAAAATAATACCTTCCCTAACACATATTGAATATGAAGATAGACTGAGGGTACTAAATATGTTCTCATTTGAAAGAAGATGTGGTAGGGGAGATATGATTGAGCTTTTTAAAAATATGTTCTCGGATGGATAAGTTTGATTTTGGCAAGTTATTTGAGTTGGAAGGAAATAATCGGACTAGGGGTCATTACTTAAATTTAAAAAAAACAGAGGTGCAGGTTGGATGTTAGAAAATATTTTTTTCATCAATAGAGTGGTAGATTACTGGAATAGTTTGGCATCTGAGACAGTAAACAGTCCAAACTTGAATGTTTTTAAATGAAAAATTAGGTGATTATATGGGGAGCGGAGGGTTAACTTCTGGGGGGAGGAGTGTTCTGGATTAATTCCTGCGGATGCATTTTTTTAATTGTATATTATGGGTGATTTTGATTTTGACGAGCCCTAATGGTGATGTTTTTTGTTTAGGACGCATTCCTGTGGATGGTACAAATTGTAGATCTTAAATGTATGATTTGACAGAATCCTATGGATGCAGTTTAAAGGATGGTTTTGACGGATGCAGATGACTTGTAGCGATCGGCGAGTACGTCCAAAATAGGACACACGCGAGAGTCGCTACACGCATAAAGTACAGAGAGAGAAAAAAGTAAAGTTAGCGCCGTTTACGAGAATGTCACATGGTAGTAAGCGGAGCACAGTTGTCTCTGTTAGAGTTCGTCGAGGCAATCTTAGGCAAAAATTATAATCAAGGCAAAATCCAGAATAAAAAGGGTAGCTAGCAACATGCCACCGCCCACAGAGAATTTTACCCAATAGTCGGAGTGCCTTCCTTATCAATATGTTAGGCAGTAGCCAATCAAAAATTGAGTTATGTTAATACCGACAAATCAACAGGCCGGTACATAAGAGGGGTGTGTGGCTTAGTTGGACGAGGAACTTGTAGGGCGAGGCTTAAATTAAATATATAACTGTGTGAAGCCAAAACAAGGAAAATAATTAGATTACTATTTGATATCGCAATATATCGCGTGATATATCGTTCAGTCCGATCTCTCGGATTCACGTAATTCATCTTTGTATATAGCCGTGTACATAACGCAGACATTAAGGTGTAACTCTTAAAGGCTCCATTCGTCCGGCCTCCTTTAAACTTTGCCCGCACTTGACCTCGAACTTAATTTATGGCATAACTTAGAACTTAAAACTTAATTAAAGAACTTTTGTAAAGTGCAATAAGATCTAGTTCAATAATAATTCTATGTTTGCTTTGGTGACTTCAATATCCTGACGTTCCTCAATCTCCCTGCTTCAAGGCCCTATTAATCTGGAAAACAACCGTTGCTCATTCTCCTCGTTAATCGCAATTCCTTGCGATTACATAACTTCCAAAATACCGGTGTTCTACCCTGGTGTGGTCTATCCCCATCCTCCGCGCTATTTGACCTCGTCGCTAGAATAAGACCACCCCTCAGCTTAGGGCACCCCATAGTAATCAACAAATAACTCTTGTGGAAAATAAGGAAGGGCAACGCAAACCAACCGGGACATCTGTATCAACCGGAGTCCTTGCCAAAAGATTACGCGATAACTCGGTAATCTATTGGGTTGTCCTCACGATTACCTTCAAGGTTCTCCCATAATTAGGGACAACCTTCAAGAGCATCCTCCCCCCTCATAGACCTTTGATAGGCCCTTGTAACGTCTGTCATCCGTGAAATTGTTATGTTATATTGTTAAGTGAAAAATGAATATTGCATGAAAGAAGTTTCAGTTCACAGAAGTCCTTTTAAAATAATAATCCCAATGTCAACGCCAACTCTCGGTCCAAGAGATGGGTGCGGACTTGACTTAAAACTAGTGAAACTAAAGAATAAAAAAAGGCATGATATAATTTGAAAAAATGGAGACTGGAAGAATAGACTGGCCTACGGCCGGTAACGTACGATGAGATTCTCGACATGATCCAATATCAATCGACAAATTCTTAAAATTGTTATATTGGGCAATGAGCTCCAAGCCCAGTCAATTATGTAGCTAAGTCTGTATCAACCGGAGGAGGGGAAAGCGTCCTCCTTCTCGTTCACAACAACACCTAAAATGTGCGGACGGTATTCGTTCGTAAGATGACTACCTCAAGAAAAAATAAAAAGTGTTTTCATCTTTTTAGATGATTCGTCAAATTTGGGTCAGTCTATCTCACTTGATGAACCCGCCTGTGACCCTGCTGACAACCTCCAGCATACCTTAGGACCGGCCACAGGCCTACGCTATATCTCCCGTTTTAGGTCCGTGAAGGCAATGATAATCCTACCTATCAGCTGTTCCTTCGTGTTGCCGCTGGATTTGTTGGTCTCTCGTTCACCACGCCCCACACAAAAAAGTCGAAGGTGTTGCAGTCAGCCGAGTTAGGAGGCCAAATATAAAGTTCTGTCTGATCAAAGAAATTCTTTACAGCCAGGCCTGCATCTCTCGGTTGGTGTGGAATGGCGCATATCCATGCTGCCACACGTAAAGCCTGCGTGCTGCTACCCACTCGTTTCAGTGCTTCATTTCCTTGCCAGAATACAAATGTAGCCGTCGGTGTTCAGCCTGAGGCCATCAAGGAAGAAATAGGTTGGCATGACGTCACATTCACTGCAGATGATATTGAAAACCATGATTGTCGCTGTAAATTTCATCTGCATGACTCTGTGACTCCGCCACCCTAAGCACCCTTATTGCTACCCTTTATTTCATGGAATAGGGTTTAAAAAAACAAGGAGATCCATTGCCCACTTACTGGGATTTACCTCTGCGTCAAGCGACTCGGTGTAGCAACAAGGTCACTTTGTTTTTGTCAAACGGTTAAGAAAGTATCAAGCTCTTTTAGCTTGTAGCAGGTCCGGTGTAGCATCCGTAAGTGTTAGAGCCCGCTAAAGAATTCTGAATGAGTCCAACAGTTACCGCACTTGTAGAGCTGGAAAGGTAATATTTAGATGATTTTCGTCTCAACTGAGACTTATGTTCTGGAAGACCAGAACCTAATTTTCAATAAAATCGTAATGTTAAGAAAAAACAAAGTGCAATTCGCCACAGTTTACGCACTTGGCTGTGCATGAGACAGATTCTTGATGTACACTTTTAGAATAATTCACGGAAATTTTAATGTTGTTCCACCGTTGCACGTCGAGATATTTAAAACTTATTATCAAAACGGTAACAATAATATCACCACCACAAGGTAGAAATACTATCACGCACGCACCATCTCAGTCCGCTTGTTCATGTAAAAATTGACGAAGAGTGAAGGGTAGATCTTGAGACTCTTAATTCCTTCATCATACTCGTTTAATCCCTGGTAGACCAACTTTTCAGTGATGTTCTTAAGACAGTAGTCTAGTATAAATAGTCCCCTTTAGAAGGGTTCTAGCTAGCTTAGGGGTCACGCGAACAAGGGTACCATTGAGTGTTTGCACTAATCAAGAGATCAACCAAACAAACAATGAAGAACAAATGAAACGATCCATAGTGGCCAATGGCTCACCACTCTCTCTCCAAATTTGCACACATAAGATGAATGTTTTACGTGGAGCGTAACAGCGTCCAAAAAAAAATCCAGCTCTCATGGAACTAAAGTAACCGAAGAAGGAAAACAAATTTGAACATAACAAAATCTCACGGCTAGTACAACTATCCAGACTATGTCAGCCGTACTGGACAAGACTCCCGAAAAAGAACGAGTAAATGAACAACCGATGAAAATTTCAAAAAGTAATATTAAACAAACGGAACTACAGTGAACATAGTGTTTCTGGCATTTGTGCAATCCCGAGCATTGTGGACAAGAACATCCCTATAATTATTACCTGCCGACATAGAAAATTGATTCCCAATACAATGCACAATTCTTTACCTAATAGGGTGCCCATCTTAGACTCAATAATTAAAATATATATGTAAAAGTACGATTATTATTATAAGTAACGCGGAAATTCGCCTTGCCGCAGAATTTCACTTGGCTACCACTGTACTCGAACACACTTTGATACATTGGTGAAATATCTGTTCCCACCTTAATTGCTTCACTGCGTCGCAAAGTAGAAATATAACTATATGTGTCTATTTCGAAATTCACACACCTGTAATTTATATTAAATTTAATTCGAAATGGGTTTTCCGAAATAGACAGCACAGTGGAATTTATCCTAAAAAAGAATTCAGATTATCCTCGATGACGTATTTATGATCGCTGCAACAAACGCATGTAGCCGAAGTGGTTAGGGTATGCTCAGACGCTACTTCCACTGCCTCGTCACTGTCAACCCTCGTGACTGTAGTGAGAAGCGATGCTGTTGATGTGGTTTGCTACTCTGCTAGATCATTGCATTGGAAAGTATCCAGCCTAACTCCGCTAAATCGTAATACCTTTGCTAAATGCCCCCATTTTAAGGCATGTGTTGCATTTTACCTTAATGGCGAAGCAGTCCTTAGCCAAGTGTTTTAGCTTACGCACCACATCGTATGCAAATATATGAGGTGTGTAACATGTTGGTCCTGTTGTTAGTTTCCGTCATTAAAGGATTTTTCCTCATAATCCTGCAATATGGCACTCAACAATCGGAATCATTTGAGTCCATTGTCGAACGCATCTCTCAATGATCGATCACAGCAGCAATTTTTATTCCTGTAATGTGAACCTAAATCATTGAAAGCCCGAGCATAATTTTATATGGACTCCACGCGTATTGCTTCCTATTTAAAAACGTAACTGTTGCTCTGGTTAGTGCTTTCTTTCCTTCAAATTGAGCTGTTAGTTTGGATTCAATATCAGTGATGTATACATCAGAGAACTTCGTTGGTTTATGTGTGCTCTGAATATCGGTTATAACTTGCACTGGTAACGATTAGATTGATGTCATAGCTTTATTCACTGTTGTCAGCTACCTCTGCTAACTGGTCTACCGTTTGCACTTTAAACCTATCGAGACACTCTTCAACACTTTCAAGTTTTAGATTTAATTGAGGAAGCCATCTCAAAGAACTGGACACGTTGACACTCGTCACTAATTCTGTTGCATATGCTCCCGCATAGAAAAGGAAACTGAGGAATTTATATGCAATTATAGAAAACGCAAGTGTAGAAATTATTAAATACATAATGCAGTAAATGTAATATATAATAGTATGCCGGTTGCTTTGCGCTGTGAAAAATACATTATACGTTTGGATGTGTAGGCCAGGTGTCAGTCGTCAAGGGCTCTCATTGTATCTGCGACCAATCTTGACGTGCCTATGCCGCCGATAGGCAACAATCATACCCTAAGCCTGTAGAGGTGCGAAAATGTATGAGAGAAATTCCTTCCAACTCGATAATATAAATGGCCGATAAACTTACCAACCATGATACGGACTAAGGCCAGTCGTGTGGCTAGAATTGGCATTTAAATCAAGAGGTACCGTGTTCGAAACTTAACAGTCCAAAAAACTTTTATGAAGATCTCTCAAGAAAGAAAACGGAAGAAAACGCTTGAAAGACTAACTCAACAAGAAGCACAAAGAAATCAGCCCCCAAGATAAATGGAAGAAAATGACGATGCATTAAGAAAAGAAAACGAAGATTAAGGACCAATCCAGCCAAAGAAGAATACGGAAGTCAAGTAGAAGAAAATGGATTCGAGGAAGACAACCTGCATAGTGAAAATCAAGATGAACAAAAATATTAATAAGTAAATAAAATTATAATAAGGATATGCCCCCCCTCCCTTTCCTATATGTGGAGGGGTGCGAAAATGTACGAGAGAAATTCCTTCAAACTCGATAATATAAATGGCCGATAAACTTACCAACAATAAAACAGACTAAGGCCAGTCGTGTAGCTAGAGTATTGGCATTTAAATCAAGAGATACCGCGTTCGAAACTCAACAGTCCAAAAACTTTTATGAAGATCCCTCAAGAAAGAAAAACGAAGATTAAGGACCAACCCAGCTCAAGAAAGAATACAGAAGTCAATAAAAAAGGAAGACAAATGTTTGAAGGGCCAACTAAAAGGAAATTCAGCCAAGAAGAAAGAAGAAAATTCGAGGAAGCTCCATCAAGATGAACAAGTATAAATAAATAAAACTATAATAAGGAAGCCCCTCCCCCCCTAATCCTTTCGATTTTAGGGCAATGAAACTATACATAGTATTTGGTTATTAATGGGATTTATTTTTGGTTAATAAATCAGCCTAAATAGCTATTAGAAAACGATTACCATAAATTTTGAGTTTAGATGAAATCGTCGTCTGCTATGTTTAAGCCTACGACTGAAGTGAAATAAATTTTAAACTTCTGAACTAGGTTATTAAGAAAAACAATTAAACAAATATAAATATATTCAAAAAATCAACGAATGCACAATGAGATAAATTGGATTAGATATAAAATGTAAGATATGGTAAAATATGATATAAAGTAACAAGATGTAATTTAAGATATGAAGTGAAATGAAGTAAGAGTGAAATAAAAATGAAATAAAAGATGACTACGATGGACTGTGAATTAGGATCTGCAATACGAGCAGTAAATAGAATTAGGACCTACTCTCGTATGGCAGTTTGCAGAGAATTGTGAGAGGATATCAAGCAAGCAACCTTCTTGTCAGCACGCGGTCGTCACGGAACGTGATAAGTATTAGGAAAAGTATCAATAATAACGAGATGGTAGAGAGTGTACTGAGTGGGGTAGTGACTGAAAGTCTCGGGCTGTACACGCAGTGTGAGCACTGTGGATACGAGAGAAGGGTGGCAGGTATGAGTAACGGTAATTGTGAGGACGATGGCCGGATCTTAGGCCTAGTTTTGGGGGGGCTATTTTGGGCTACTTTTCGTTGTTACTTTTTTAGAGATGAAATCGAAGAATTTTATGGCGATATTCGTTTTTATACTGGGGGCTGTGCCCCCCAGACCCCACAAAGGATTGAAACTCAGGGTCATCGCAGTGTTATCCCCGTGGCGAGCCGTACCAAACAACGAGCCGACGCTCAAAATAATCGTTAATACTTACGTCAGACGGGTGGGTAGAGTTTACCGGCTGCCCATCCGTTAGATACGACTGTAGTGCCCGGCAAATTCCACTTTTTTTATCACTGCGAGGAGGGTTTCTCGATTTCGGTTTGCCACCGAAACAATGAGAATTCTCTTTGTTTCACGTTCGAACCCTCCAAAAACCCACTGCACTTCCACTACACGGCCCATGGGTTTCGAGAAACGCAACATATTTCTCGTTGTCGGTTAAAATAGCACCGAAACGTTGAATAGGTAACGAACAAACTTCACACGAAAATGACATTTTGACAAATGAGCGGGAAGTTGAAGTTGAAGTTGATGTAATAAGAATGAAATGTGTAGTAGGTATATAAAGATAAAAAGAGGATTGAGATTTGCCCTGGTGTAGAGGGCTCCTCACAGGTTTGTCTAGTATTTGAATCTTTTATTTCTTCCCTTTATTTGTTTCTATTATTTGTATTTATCAATTTATATATATATATATATATATATATATATATATATATATATATATATATATATATATATATATATATATATATATATATATATATATATATGTATTTATTTTATTATATTTATTATTTTTTTATTTATTTATTTTTTTATCTTATTTAACTAAACTAAACTATAATTAGGTAAATAAATATTTTTAATCTTTCCTCCATCGTGGCTTTCAAGCCTTTCAAGTATATTGCTTGCTATATGTTTCTTGTTTTATATTTTTATTTTAGATTTAATATATGTCTTGCCGGGGTTTTTTGATCTGAATTGTTGGTTGTCTTGATTGGGTTCGTTATGGGCACTACGCCTCCTTTACTCTTCGCTATGATCTCTTTATTATTATGATTTATGATGTACTTAAATCTTACGGTTAAGTATATATACCAACTTGTTGGTCTCGGGAGCAGTTTCTACCACTCGGGAAGAGGGATTTCCTTTTGACACGACCTCTGATTGCTCTAGGTATGTCTAGGTTGTGATTGATATTTGGGAGTATCTCTTCTTCGATTTTGTCCCAGGTCTTTCTCCCTATCCTTTGGAGTTCTATATTCAGAGGGGTTAGTCCTGCTATTGCGTGCAGGACTGTCTGCTGAATATAGTCCGTCCTTTTTGCTCCAGCTATAAGCAGGGCTACTTTGTTCTGCACTCTCTGCATCTGTCTGAGAGAGGTGGAACTCACAGCCTGCATGACCACTGCCGGGTAACCTAATGTTGAGCGCACTAGAGCAGTGTATAGCTTTTTAAGGTTCTTGGAGCTGAGGTTTTTAAACCTATACAGTTTGCCAAGCTGTATTTTGGCTAGGGAGATTCTGTCACTAATGTGACCTTTATACCCTTTGGAGGTAAATTGTAGACCCAGGACTTTTCCTTTGTTACCATATGGGTAAACCTCTCCATTCACTCTGACATCCACACGTTTTCGGCGGTTAATTGGTAGGATTTGGAACTTAAGGCGGTTGGTCTTGATTTTCCACTTTCGTTCATATCGATTGATGTTGTCGATTTCGATGGCTGTCTGCCTTGCTTGGTATCCAACGTGTTTGTAATAGCTGGGGACGATTTGCGTGATGTCATCTGCAAACTGCAGGTACATCACTTACTCTCCTACCGGATCAGGTAAGTCCAGTGTGTACAGAAGGTACAGAAGCGGACTCAGACAGCCACCCTGTGGAACACCCGCCTCAAGTTCAAACTCGGGTCCTCTGTAGCCCTCGATCGAAATTCGGGCTTTTCTGCGCATGATGTAATCGCAGAGGACCCTTTCCAGGGTGGGGTTCAGCTGGAAGTCTAAGATCTTGTGTTGTAATCCTCTTAGCCAAACCTTATCGAAGGCCTTTTGCACGTCTCGCATCACCACGTCTACGTATTTCTTCTCAGCTTTACATCGGGCAAGCTTTTCGGTGAGAAGGGCAAGGGCTGTGTCCGTCCCCCTTCTCTTGCGGAACCCGTGTTGCTGAGAGCTGTGGGCTTCTAGCTCGGTCAGTTGATCTTGCAACCTGTTAGCCAGAAGCTTCTCGTAGACTTTGCCTATAATCTCCAGGAGGGATATTGGCCTGTAGTCCACCAGTTGATCAGACTTCCTCCCTTTGGGTATAAAGATGATTTTAGCAATCTTTAAACCGTCCGGGAAGTAGCCCGTATCCAGGGAACCATTGAAGATGTTGGTGATTCCCCGAATGATCTGCCGGGGGGCATGTACCAAGTTGTTTCTGGTGATGCCCGTCCAGCCTGGTGCCTTCTGTTTGAAGGTTTTAATGACTGCCATGACCTCTTCCGGTGTAGTTGGCTGGCCATGGTCTACCAAATTCCTCCCTTCATCGACATAGGCATGTGGAAGCGTACGATGCACATTCTGATTCAGTTCTTCAATCAGTTGGCCTTCGAATTCCGCATTTTCCTCTGGCGTTATCCTGAAGATGTTTTGCCAGAACATGCGGAATCTTTCCTCCAAAACTGCCGGGTCTTCTAAGTAGTCATCGCCCTCCTTAATGTGGGTCTTTTCTCTACTTGTAAGACCTTTCAACTTGTTCACAAGTCGCCATAACACATCGGGTCGAACTTCGCTGTCGACCTTTTCAATCAGGTTGTCCCAGACTTCAGCCTGTTGCTGGTTAATGGCCTGCTTAAGATCTTCACTCAGGCGACTTAGCAGCGCTGTTCTCTCCCGATAAGCACCCTCTCTCCTAATTTCGTCATACACCTCCCTGTGCACTCTAGCGATCTCTCTCATTTCCTCGGGTCCATCTGGGTTGAGGGAGAGTTTTGTACCTTTTCATTGGCACACTCTCGCGATCTGCTTCGATGATGCGTGCAGTTATCGCTTCCAGCTCCTCATCAATCCTCTCCAGACTCGCCCCGTTGAGGTCTACTGGTTCATATCTGGCAAGGATTTCCTTGTAGCGTTCCCAGTTGACCGAAGCGTAGCTTTTCCGAAGAGGAATTGGGAGTTGAATCGGTGCGAGAGAAATGGTCGTCAAGATCGATATGTGGTCACTGGGTACTGTCGGGCCCGGCTCACTACGGTAATTGAAAGGGAAGCCATCACTTGTCATGATTGTGTCAGGTTTCGTTGCGGACCTTACGGTAAAATAGGTTGGAAAATCCGCTCCTATACGCTGAATGTTTTTCCTTCTCATAATCATTTCCAAGTTGTGACCTCTTTCGTTTGTATTCCCGTAGCCAGCCGTTCAGCATCTGGCATTGAGGTCTCCCCCAAGGAACACCATTCTGCCGTGGCCAAACAGGGTGTAGAAGTTTGTTAGAGGGGGGTATTTGCGTCTAGGGGGTTGGTACGGCACCGCTACTATGAGCTTGCCTACTAATGTATGCAGCTCTACCGCCACGAAGGATTCGTCCATATCCGGAAGGCGTCTGAACGATAGATTCCTCCTGACGGCAATGGCAACACCGTCGTACCTCTCCTGAGAATGGTTCTTAGATATCACTCTGTAGCCTGGTATCTTCAACTGCTTATTGGTCGTATCGATACCATGCTCCGTAATCAGTATGATGTCGGGATCTAGCACACGGAATATGTTGTCATACGCCGTGGCCTTCCCCTCCCATCCATTACTGTTGAGCGTTAAGATCTTTAACCTGTTGTTTTGGTTTTCCATTCTCTGGTCTGGCTTGTGTGGATGTCTTAGTGTTTACGGGTGGTTGACTTCCTTTTCCCGTTTCTCTTTTTTTTTAAATTCTGTTGGGGACAGTTCGACGAAGGTTTCACGATGGAAGGCAATACTTTGGTTAAGCAAAGCTTCCTCCACCGTTTCTTCGTCGCATTGAGCGTCAAAGTCCCATTTGAAGAATTTTTTCTTAATTCCCACGTTGATTTTGTTTAAGTCCCCGTCCTTCTGGAAGGGGAATTGCTCCGAGGCGTATAAGTATAGGTTGATCCTATCGGCGTCAATCTTCTTCTTCTTCGCCTTTTTTACCTTTTTGGGCTTTGCACCGCATACGGAGCCCTCTGAGTCCAATGAGTCCGTGATATCGGATGTCTCCGCCACATTCTTGTTTTCCGCACATTGTGTTTGGGGTTGTGCTGTCTTGATGGCAGCCTCTCTCTCTTTTTTGGCTTCGATCCTGGGATCTAGCCGTTTTGTTTCCTTATTGTTCTGCTTCTCTGACTCCTGGTTCTTATTAGCTGTGTCCTTGGGGACCATTTGTAATTGGAGTACATCTCCAGATGGTGGGTTCTCTGTGAACCACATCTCGCTCATTCCATTTCTTGCCAGCATCTGGTTTAACTCTTTCGCAAATGTCCCTGGATTTGTCAGATTTCTGACATGCGCATATAATATGCATGTCAGAATTTTAGTGGAGTTTTCATTCTCCAGCCTTAGGTAAGTTTTCTTCGCTTCCGTCTCCGTGAGGACTGCCTTCGCTGCTTGCGCATATGTGGTGTTCTGCCTCCTGGTTTGTTCCTCTTTCCTGTGTTGCACTTTTTTCTTAATAATATTTTTTTTAAGAGGGCAGGCCATAGCCATGGAACGATATCCTAGGTCGCAGTTGGCACACTTTTACCTCGGGCTACTTAAATTCTTCCAATGGTGCCCCGCCTCGCTGCACCTGGAACATATCTCCTGTGGTTCGGGACAATCTTTTGTGGCGTGGCTCTCCATCTTGTAACAACGGAAGCAGAACTGAATGGGAGTGAATTCTTCCCTTTCTATCTGCTCTCCGCTGATTTTCGCGTTAAAGAGCAAAAGTCCATTTTTTTTGGCCTTTTGAGCCATCGCTGTGTCCGCGAATATAATTTTGAATACGTGCGAGTATTCAACATTGTCTTTTCTATTCCAGAATTTTATCACTTCTGAAACTTTAGCCCATGGTTGGTTCTTAGCCACTTCCTCTCTGATTTCCTCCTTGGTATGCTGGCCTATCCATGGGTCTAGCTTCCTGCATACCACGCTCCTGTGTGTTTGGATTTGTGACGGTATTGCAGGCTGTAGGCCTATCTCGCGCAGTGTTTCTACTGCCTCCTCCTTTGTGATACCCTCGACATCCTTCTCCTTCTCGCAGACTGCCACATATCCAGTGGGGACCTCGAGCCGGCGAAGCATAGCGATCTTCAGTTTCCCGAAGACCACCTCAAACACCTTCTCACGAGTCGGCCTAACGCTACCACTGATGGTGCGTAGTGGGATTTTAGTTGTCCCATTAGGCTCCATTTTCCCCTAGGGGGGAGCCTCCTGGGCTGTTCTTCCTCTTGTTGTTTATTTGTATTTTATATTCCTCAGAGATTTCTGTGTAGATCCTTATTTCTTGTCAAATTTGTTGATCTTTTTATGAAGTTGTTTAATGTGGGCAACCCCCTCCCCCCTCCATTGCAGGAGGACTTCAGCGAACATGAACTGTGGGATGGAGTGGATGAATGGTGGATGGATGTACCCGAGGAGGCCCCTCAGACGGATGATATGTGGCGGACTTAATGATGGGTGGTGATTGAATCAACTACCACCACCCGGGGGGTGCCGCCCCGTCTGGGGTTTGGTTATCGATGCTGCTTCCAACTTGCACAGGGACGGTTGTATGTCCCCCTGTGGTCTTGGCCGGAAACTACCCTCAGAGATTAGAGCGAACTCTTCCTCAAAGCTTTCAGCATCGCATCGTAACCGGGCGTTCTCTTCCGTAGAGTTCAACAGTGGGCTAGTCCTCAAACCTGCTTCCCTTTACGTCCCCAATTACGTCTATCAAAGTGGACCGACATAGTTGGGGCGAGATTGGTGAGTGTCAGTTCAGTTCACTTCAATCCCCCCGTTCAAGGGGGGGGGGGACTGCAAGGGGGCTTAGCCAGACATGTGTCGTCTGTGCAACGCTCCAATTGAATTGATTATTCTGTTCCCCGTGGGGAAATAGCAAAGCTGGTTGGCGTTTTCTTGATTTGCCCTTGACTTTACCTCCTTTGCCGGCTGCGACTTCTTGATGAGCGTAAAAATAATCCAAATTAGGTTAAAGTGGTGAAATTGTGTGGTAGGTATATAAAGGTGTGAATATGTTTCCTAGTTTGCCCTGGTGTTAGGGCATCACTAGCATTCTTCTTGTTTTGTTTAAAAAATAAAAATTCCTTAGTCAAAAAGTAGCTGACTGTCTTTGACAGCCAGTTTCCTCTGTTATAATATATATATATATATATATATATATATATATATATATATATATATATATATATATATATATATATATATATATTTATTTAATAGGTATTTCCTCCTTCGAGGCATTCAAGCCTTTCAAGGTTGTTTTTCAGG
The DNA here is from genome assembly GCA_963969495.1 of Ceratothoa steindachneri. Taxonomy (NCBI): domain Eukaryota; kingdom Metazoa; phylum Arthropoda; class Malacostraca; order Isopoda; family Cymothoidae; genus Ceratothoa; species Ceratothoa steindachneri. The sequence goes on from OZ018327.1 coordinate 176,384,866, forward strand.
CTGAATGAATCTCAATTTTGAGTTCTCAGTAATCTATTTAATTTGGGCATTTCGCCTCTTTTCATCGTTTGAATTTTGTTGACTTTGTTATGTTATCTTGTTATCAAATGGGTATTGGAAATTGGGCACTTCGCCTCTTTTTATTCTTAAATTTTGATTATTAAGATTGGGCACTTCGCCTCTTTTATATTTAAATTTAGTTTTAATTTTTTAATTCTTACTATGTTTATATTGGGGGGGGGAGGGGAGGGGACTTTAATGTGGGCACTTCGCCTCTTTTTTCAATTGTTATTTAAAGTTGTTGATTTGGTTGGACTAATTGTCAAACTTTTGAGTTTTAAAATCATAGTTCTTTAGAGTAGTGGACTAACACTACGTAAACATAGGTAGTACCACTTCTCTCGCGCAGGTTCTACTACTTGGGAACAGAGCAGTTCTACCTATAGCGCGTCTCCGGTTTGCACGAATATTAAAATTCAGCTTCATGTTCGGGAGTATATTTTGGTCTATCTTGTCCCATGTCTTTCTCCCTAGCCTTTGGATCTCCGTATTGATCGGCTTTAGACCGATTCTTTGGTGAAGAATCGATTGCCGAGTACGATCGATCGTTCGCGTGCCTGTAATCAGCAGCGTGGCTTTATTCTGCACTCTCTGCATCGTTCTGAGAGAGGTACAGTTGCCATCTGCGTGATCACGGCCGGGTACACCAGGAATACTCTAGTATCTTGGATCTTGTACTGTAATCCTCTCAGCCAAACCTTGTCGAAGGCCTCCTTTACATCACGCAGCACCACGTCTACGTACCGCCTCTCAGCTTTACTGCAAGCGGGTTTCTCCGCAAGAAGGGCGAAGGCTGTTTCCGTTCCTCGTCCCTTGCGGAACCCGTGCTGCTGAGGGTTGTGGGCTCCCAGCTCGGCAAGTTGTTCTTGAAGCCTGTCAGCTAGGAGTCTCTCGTAGACTTTTGCAATGAACTCCAGCAGGGCGATTGGCCTGTAGTTTACCAGTTGATCAGGGGGTTTACCTCCCTTGGGTATGAAGATCACCTTCGCAATCTTGAAACCTTCCGGGAAGTAGCCCGTGTTCAGGGAAGCGTTGTAGATATTAACGATTCCCTGAATGATCTGCTGTGGGGCGTTAACCAAGTTGTTTCTGGTGATACCCGTCCAGCCTGGTGCCTTTTGTCGAAAGGCTTTTACAGTGGCCATGACGTCCTCTGATGTTATGGGACGTCCATGGCCCGCCATCTCCCTGCCTTCGTTGACTTGCTATAGTGGGTGTGTGCGATGTATTTCCTGATTTAGTTGTTCAATCAGTTGGCCTTCGAATTCCTGGTCGAACTCAACGTTTTCCTCGGGTGTAATCCTGAAAACGTTTTTCCAGAAGTTCCTGAACATATCCTCGAGAACCACCGGGTTCTCAATGTAGTCTCCGTTCTCCTTTATCCGAGCCTTGGGTCTTGGTGTAAGTCCCTTTAAGTTCCTGACTTGGCGCCAGAACTTGGCCGGGCTAAGTTCGCTGTCTACTTTGGCTATCAAGTTGTTCCATATTTCCCCCTGTTGGAGGTTGATGGCCTCTCTAAGCTCTGAGCTTAGGCGTCGAAGCAGCAAGCTCCTTTCCCGGCTGGGACCCTCCCGTCGTACTTCTTCGAACACTTCCCTGTGAACGCGAGCGATATCTCTCATCTCCTCTGTCCATCTGGGCTGAGGAGGTGTTTTATACCCTGTAACGGGTATGTTCTCGCGGTCCGCGTTTAGTATGGACGTTGTTATCCTCTCCAACTCCCTGTCAATCTGCTCTAACGACGCCGTGCTGAGGTCAGCTGGCGCATAGTCACTGAGTCGTTGCTTGTAACGATCCCAGTTGGCCATGGCGTAATTTTTCCGGAGAGGGGCTGGGAGCTGGATTGGTGCGAGAGATATTGTTGTGAGAATTGCTATGTGATCACTAGGGACTGCCGGGCCTGGCTCGCTATGGTAGTTGAAAGGGAAGCCTTCACTTGTTAAGATTATGTCAGGCTTGGTTGCTGATCTGGAAGTGATATAGATCGGAAAATCCGGCCCTATCCTTTGAATGTTTCTTCTTCCCATAATCAATTCCAAGTTTCGGCCTCTATCGTTGGTGCTACCATAGCCCACCGCACAGCATCTGGCATTGAGGTCTCCCCCTAAGAATGCCATTCTGCGGTGCCCGAACAGTGTGTAGAAGTTGCACAACGGGAGATATGCTCGTCGAGGGGGTTGATATACTGCAGCTATCACGAGGTCTCCTACCAGGGTGTGTACCTCGATTGCCACGAAGGACTCATCGAGTTCTGGAAGTTGTTTAAAGAGATGTTCCTCTTGACAGCTATTGCAGCACCATCAAACCTTTATGGGAATGGTTCTTCATGACCACTCTGTAACCCGGTATTTTAATGCGACCAGCTGTAGTGTCGATACCGTGCTCTGTGATGAGAATGATGTCGGGGTCGAGCACACGGAATATGTTACCATATGCCGTGGCTTTCTCCTCCCATCCATTCACGTTGAGTGTCAGAATCCTCATTCTGTTGCTTACTCTCTCCATCTACTGTCACTTAGTGCTTCTGGGTGATGTTCTTTTTTCTCCCGTTCTTCTTCTTTCTAAACTCAGCGTTTGAGATTTGCTCGCATGTGCTGTGATGTAGAATCACATTTTGTGTGAGCAGGACCTCCTCCACTGTTTCGGGATCTACCTCGGAGTCATATTCCCATTTGTAGATCTTGGACCTTATGCCCTGGAATATACTCCTGGTTTCCATCTCCTCCGGGAAGGGGAATTGTTCACAGGCGTATATTCTTAGGTTAATATAATTCGCCCTTATCTTCTTCACTCTCTTCTTCTGTTCCTTCTTATCCTGGGGTTTGCGTGTTTCCGTGTCTGAGGAATCTGAGGATTCCGAAGAACTACTATTGTCAGAGATATTATCTGGCGCCGATTCTGTTTTTCCATGGGTGGGAGCAGGAGTTGTCGCCTCGACTGCTACTTTACGTGCTTTCTTGTTCGTTTTCTTAATGGTATCAGTAGGTGTTGTAGTTGCTGAATTCTGCTCCTTCGGGGTCATCTGCAGATGCAGCACGTCCCCTGAGGGGGAGTTGTCCGGGAACCACATTTGTTCCATACCGTTCTTCGCTAACATTTGGTTTAGAACCGTTGCAAATGTGCCGTTGCGAGCCAAGTTCATGACGTGTGCATGAAGGATGCATGTCATTATTTTGGTGGAGCCCTCGTTTTCGATTTTAAGATACGTTTTCTTGGCGTCCACCAGGCAGCCCTTAGCTGCCTGGGCGTAGGACGTGTTCGCTCTACGCGTCTCCTCGTTCCTCTTGGCTTCCTGCTTTTTTCTCATAATCTCCTTTTTGGCGGGGCATGACATGACCATAGTCATAACATAACATAATTACACGGATGACAAAAGCCACAAGGGCCTATCAAAGGTCATCCGCCTCCGTCAAAACCCACCCACAAAAAGCACCATCACCAGGGGAAGACAAAATCAAAGTCCCCCACAATATAATATAACGGATGACAAAAGCCACAAGGGCTCATCATAGGTCATCCGAGTCAAGCGGCCTCTTTTTCAAGGCACCCAAACTCCCAGGAAAACTACATCCAGAGGATTGCATCCAGAAACAAGGGTATCACCAATCAAGGCTTGTCAAGAACTAAATCATGCAGCTATAGATATATACAAACAATATTGGTAAACATGTAGATTAGCGGCCCGGCTGAAAAAAAAATTGTGTGTAAATATTATCGTTCACTCGTGTCGGAATATTCATGCGCGTTTGAGTCCTTTTCGAATTAGTATTCTATAAACAATTAGGATTGTATACTGGGGGGCTGTGCCCCCCAACAGCCCCCCAGACCCCCCCCCAATTTAATGAAACTCAGGATCATCGTAGTGTAGTCCCCCTATTGTGTTTACCCCCACACGAACCGTCAACTTAAATGTACTCCAAAAACGTGAAACATTTTGGAACACGGATGAAATAGTACGTCCCATCGTTTGCGCCGATAATCTACATATTTACCACAATATTAATATATACAAAACTTAGGAACCATCACAACCTTCCCTTCCCATAAACTCATCCAACCTACTCTTAAATACATTTAGATTTGGATTACCTACTACCCTCTGCGGCAATTTGTTCCAGAAGTCTACCACTCTATTGGTGAAAAAATATTTTCTTAAATCCAACCTACACCCTTGCTTTTTAATTTTCAAGTGGTGACCTCTAGTCCGATTTCCATCATCTAACTCAAAAAACTTGCTAACATCCAATTTATCTATCCCGGAAAAAATTTTAAAGAGCTCAGTCATATCCCCTCTCACACACCTCCTTTCGAATGAGAACATATTTAATACCCTCAGTCTATCTTCATATTCAAGGTGCCTCAGGGAAGGAATAATCTTTGTTGCCCTCCATTGCACTTACTCAAGAAGGTTAATATCGTGTCTAAAATGTGGGGACCATGCCTGTATACAGTACTCTAGATGTGGCCTAACATAAGAGTTATAGAGTTTAAGAATTACCTCCTTACTTTTGTAACTGACATTTCTCTTAATAAAACCCAGCACTCTATTTGCCCTATTTCTTGCTTCAATACACTGCTTAGAAAACCTTAATGACTTATCTATTACTACTCCTAGATCTTTCTCATCCTCTACTGAGCTCAGCCAATGCCCATCCATTTCATAGTTAAATTCTCTGTTACCTTTTCCCATGTTAATAACTTTGCACTTATCAAGGTTGAAAGTCATTTGCCACGTATGTGCCCAGGATAACAATTTATTTAAGTCCCCCTGCACTTTAAAATTATCATCAATATCTTTAACTACAGCTGCTAATTTGGTATCATCCGCAAAAATTGACACTTTATTATTAACTGCCTCCCCAAGATCATTTATAAAAATGACAAATAATAATGGACCGAGAACTGATCCCTGAGGAACCCCACTGATAACATCCCTCCACTCTGACTTTACACCATTTAGCAGTACCCTTTGCTTCCTGTCTTTCAGCCACTCAGCTATCCAATTTGAAACACCCCCACATATCCCAATCATTTTTAATTTATGAACTAGTCTCCTGTGTGGTACCTTATCAAATGCTTTACTAAAATCTAATTAAATTATATCTACATTCTCTCCCTTATCTACTTGATCTGTTACAAACTCCAGAAAGTCTAGTAAGTTAGTCAAACATGATCTACCTGATCTAAACCCATGCTGAGCATCGCTGATTAACCCCTCCCTCTCTAGATGTTGGCAAATCCCTTTTTTTAACTATTTTCTCAAGAATTTTACAGACTACAGGAGTTAGGCTAACCGGTCTAAAGTTATTTGGATCCTCTTTACTACCCTTCTTGAAAATGAGGACTACATTTGCTCTCTTCCAATCATCGGGTATTTCTCCATATTCCAATGACCTAGTATATAACTTGTCCAGAGCTATTGAGATACTTTCTACCCCTTCTTTAAGTATCCTAGAATGAATATTATCAGGGCTGGAGGCCTTGGTAGTATCTAAATCATCTATTAGTCCTTTTATCATCCTCCGATCCACACTAATGTTAGTAAACACCTCTTTTCCTGACCCATGAGTACTATACATAGGACTATTTAGTTTCTCTTTTGTAAATACTGATGCAAAATGACCATTTAGTACCTCAACTATTTCCTCATCAGTTTCTCTCACAACCCCTTCATATTTGATAGGCCCTATTTTAACTCTGCCAGACTTGTTATTAATTTTATAGTAACTAAAGAACTTTCTAGGATCTTTGTTGCTATCCTGAGCTAATTTAATTTCTGACACCCTTTTGTTCTTCTTTATAATCTTATTTAACTCATTCCTAGCCATTCTATAATCACTTAAATTTTGAATAATATTTTGTACCTGTAATTTTTTATATGCCCTTTTCTTCTCTGAAATTTTTCCAGCTATCTCCTGATTCCACCATAATGGTTTCCTACTTTTGTTCCTAATGGCCTTCATTGGGATACATTGTTCTTGGACTACATTTATTATATGCTTGAAAGTATCCCACATCCCATAAGCATTTTTACCTCTGAATTCTATATCCCAGTCTACCAAATTTAGCAAGCTTCGAAGTTTTACATAATCTCCCTTATGAAAATTTGGAACTTTTTCAGCATTCTCAGTTATTTTACCCTTCTCAATTCCCAAGTTAAAACGAACTATCTGATGGTCACTATTTCCCAATGCTTCTCCAACAGTCAATTCTTGAACTAAATGATCACTGTTAGAAAGTACTAAATCTAATATATTGTCCCCCCTCGTTGGCTCATTAACAAATTGATTCAAAAAATTATCCTCAAAGCATTCTATGAACCTGCCACTTGTTCTATCCCTACCTATCTAATTTTCCTCAGTCCACAGAGTTTAAGTTGAAGTCCCCAATAATAACTGCATCTGTTTCACATTCCTTACTTATTTCCCTTATCACTAGTTCATCCATATCATCAGTCTGCCCAGGTGGCCTGTAAAAAGCTCCCAAATGCACCATTCTATTTTTACTGAACCTAATATCTATCCAAAGTGACTCAACTCCATCCTGCTTTATTGAAGTATTTAAACTTGAAACAATGTTGTTTTTTATATAGATAATTATTCCTCCACCAATCCTACCTGTCCTTTGACTAATGTACATATTATAGCCCTGTAAATCAAATTCACTTATAGTGTCACTAAATTCTATTTCATTAACCCATGATTCAGTAACGCATAATATATCTATATCCTCATTGCTAATATAACTAAATAGCTCATCCTTCTTGTTTCTAAGACTACGAGCATTTGTATAGAAACAATTTAACCCCCCTATCCCTGAAGCACCTCTTGAAACTTGAATGACCTCACCTCTATCACCTTGGAACCTATTTCTGTTATAACATAACATAATTACACGGATGACAAAAGCCACAAGGGCCTATCAAAGGTCATCCGCCTCCGTCAAAACCCACCCACAAAAAGCACCATCACCAGGGGAAGACAAAATCAAAGTCCCCCACAATATAATATAACGGATGACAAAAGCCACAAGGGCTCATCATAGGTCATCCGAGTCAAGCGGCCTCTTTTTCAAGGCACCCAAACTCCCAGGAAAACTACATCCAGAGGATTGCATCCAGAAACAAGGGTATCACCAATCAAGGCTTGTCAAGAACTAAATCATGCAGCTATAGATATATACAAACAATATTAATATATACAAAACTTAGGAACCATCACAACCTTCCCTTCCCATAAACTCATCCAACCTACTCTTAAATACATTTAGATTTGGACTACCTACTACCCTCTGCGGCAATTTGTTCCAGAAGTCTACCACTCTATTGGTGAAAAAATATTTTCTTAAATCCAACCTACACCCTTGCTTTATAATTTTCAAGTGGTGACCTCTAGTCCGATTTCCATCATCTAACTCAAAAAACTTGCTAACATCCAATTTATCTATCCCGGAAAAAATTTTAAACAGCTCAATCATATCCCCTCTCACACACCTCCTTTCGAACGAGAACATATTTAATACCCTCAGTCTATCTTCATATTCAAGGTGCCTCAGGGAAGGAATAATCTTTGTTGCCCTCCGTTGCACTGACTCAAGAAGGTTAATATCGTGTCTAAAATGTGGGGACCATGCCTGTATACAGTACTCTAGATGTGGCCTAACATAAGAGTTATAGAGTTTAAGAATAACCTCCTTACTTTTGTAACTGACATTTCTCTTAATAAAACCCAGCACTCTATTTGCCCTATTTCTTGCTTCAATACACTGCTTAGAAAACCTTAATGACTTATCTATTACTACTCCTAGATCTTTCTCATCCTCTACTGAGCTCAGCCAATGCCCATCCATTTCATAGTTAAATTCTCTATTATCTTTTCCCATGTTAATAACTTTGCACTTATCAAGGTTGAAAGTCATTTGCCACTTATGTGCCCAGGATAACAATTTATTTAAGTCCCCCTGCACTTTAAAATTATCATCAATATCTTTAACTACAGCTGCTAATTTGGTATCATCCGCAAAAATTGACACTTTATTATTAACTGCCTCCCCAAGATCGTTTATATAGATGACAAATAATAATGGACCGAGAACTGATCCCTGAGGAACCCCACTGATAACATCCCTCCACTCTGACTTTACACCATTTAGCACTACCCTTTGCTTCCTGTCTTTCAGCCACTCAGCTATCCAATTTGAAACACCCCCACATATCCCAATCATTTTTAATTTATGAACTAGTCTCCTGTGTGGTACCTTATCAAATGCTTTACTAAAATCTAAGTAAATTATATCTACATTCTCTCCCTTATCTACTTGATCTGTTACAAACTCCAGAAAGTCTAGTAAGTTAGTCAAACATGATCTACCTGATCTAAACCCATGCTGAGCATCGCTGATTAACCCCTCCCTCTCTAGATGTTGGCAAATCCCTTTTTTAACTATTTTCTCAAGAATTTTACAGACTACAGGAGTTAGGCTAACCGGTCTAAAGTTATTTGGATCCTCTTTACTACCCTTCTTGAAAATGGGGACTACATTCGCTCTCTTCCAATCATCGGGTATTTCTCCATATTCCAATGACCTAGTATATAACTTGTCCAGAGCTATTGAGATACTTTCTACCCCTTCTTTAAGTATCCTAGAATGAATATTATTAGGGCCGGAGGCCTTGGTAGTATCTAAATCACCTATTAGTCCTTTTATCATCCTCCGATCCACACAAATGTTAGTAAACACCTCTTTTCCTGACGTATGAGTACTATACATAGGACTATTTAGTTTCTCTTTTGTAAATACTGATGCAAAATGACCATTTAGTACCTCAACTATTTCCTCATCAGTTTCTCTCACAAACCCTTCATATTTGATAGGTCCTATTTTAACTCTGCCACACTTGTTATTAATTTTATAGTAACTAAAGAACTTTCTAGGATCTTTGTTGCTATCCTGAGCTAATTTAATTTCTGACACCCTTTTGTTCTTCTTTATAATCTTATTTAACTCATTCCTAGCCATTCTATAATCACTTAAATTTTGAATAATATTTTCTACCTGTAATTTTTTATATGCCCTTTTCTTCTCTGAAATTTTTCTAGCTATCTCCTGATTCCACCATAATGGTTTCCTACTTTTGTTCCTAATGGCCTTCATTGGGATACATTGTTCTTGGACTACATTTATTATATGCTTGAAAGTATCCCACATCCCATAAGCATTTTTACCTCTGAATTCTATATCCCAGTCTACCAAATTTAGCAAGCTTCGAAGTTTTACAAAATCTCCCTTATGAAAATTTGGAACTTTTTCAGCATTCTCAGTTATTTTACCCTTCTCAATTCCCAAGTTAAAACGAACTATCTGATGGTCACTATTTCCCAATGCTTCCCCAACAGTCAATTCTTGAACTAAATGATCACTGTTAGAAAGTACTAAATCTAATATATTGTCCCCCCTCGTTGAATCGTTAACAAATTGATTCAAAAAATTATCCTCAAAGCATTCTATGAACCTGCCACTTGTTCTATCCCTACCTATCATATTTTCCCAGTCCACAGAGTTTAAGTTGAAGTCCCCAATAATAACTGCATCTGTTTCACATCAATTCTACTTTCAGTACTATAATGTCCTCTCATAATTCCCTGACCACTATTAGTATCTAGTTTTCCGCCCGCAAAGACCTAATAACACGATCATACTCCTCCCACAACACATCTACCCCCCTCCTACTCAAATGCAGTCCATCCATCGCATACATTTCTTTCATTCCAACAAACCTATCCCACATCTCCACAAACATGACACCTTCCATCTCACACATCCTCCTCACATAATCATTCAGCCCAATTGCACGAGACATCCATTCTACCCCAACATCCATTCTTGGAAGCACACCTGTCACAACACCTTTCATTCTACTTTCTTTCACCTTTTCAATCAACCTCTTGTACCGCTCACGTAATTCACATGCACCCACTTTCTTCACTTCACTCATTCCTACATGTGTAATCACAACCGCATCCCTTGCACAGCCAGACATCAGCTCCTCATACCTATCAGACAGATCTCTCACTCCAGCACCCGGCAAACATACCCTCAAACCATTCAATCTACTTGCATTCAACTTCCTATCTAAATATCTAACTCGCAAATCACCCATCACAAGCACTTCAGTCAGACTCCTATTCCTAACCCCCACAGACCTAACTCCATCCCCACTCCTATTCTCATTCAAACTACCAGTCACTCGAACTCCACCCCCACCCCCATCAGTCATATCACTTCCAGTTACTTCCTCTCTTAGGGCACTGAATCTATTAGTCAAGCTAATAGGTTCTGTGTCCCTCTGACTCACACACCTATTCTCTCCCTGGCTAACAACCTCAACAGAGGCAACCCTATTCTCACAAAGAACAGGAGAAGCCTCCCTAGCTTCATGTTTCCTAACATAAGAACATAAGAAAAGAAGGAGACTGCAAAAGACCATTCATGGCCTACACTTGGCAGCTCCTGTTCCAGTCAACACACAAAAGATTTCTTACCAGAGAAAAGTCATCAACATTGTCACCCTTTACAGGAGTTCGTCAGATCTAATCTACAATATACATAAAATGCATCCAGAGGATTATGTCCATTCATGCAACCGCAAAATAATCTCCCCACTCCGCAGAAAAATATATACATATGTACATAAAAAAAGTCAGTCCCATCTAGCAGCTTCATTCATATATTTATCTAATCTATTCTTAAAACTACCCAGAGAGGAGGCTTCTATCACATGTCTAGTGAGCCTATTCCATTCATCTACCACACGATTTGTAAACCAATTCCTCCCAATCTCCTTCCTAAACCTATACTTATGAAGCTTAAACCCATTGCTACGTGTCCTGTCATGTTCACTAAGTATAAGAACCTTACCCAGATCCCCTTTATTATATCCTTTTACCCATTTGAAGACTTCAATCAATTCCCCTCTGACTCTTCTCCTTTCCAATGTATGTAGATTTAGTTTTCTGAGCCTTTCACCATAAGGTAAGTTCCTTAGCCCACCAATCATCTTTGTCATCCTTCTCTGCACAGACTCAAGCAAATCAATATCCTTCCTATAATATGGTGACCAAAATTGTACTGCATAGTCTAGATGAGGCCTAACTAGCGCCAGATACAGTTTTAGAATGACTTCAGCACTCTTATTGCTTACACTCCTCCTAATGAATCCCAATATCCTATTAGCTTTATTCTTAGCATTTAGGCATTGCTTTCTAGGACGAAGGTCTGAACTTACCAAAATACCCAAGTCCCTCTCACAATCGGTCCTCCCTAAATTTCTCCCATTTAATTTATAACTATTCAGTGGATTATTTCTACCTATACTAAGTACACTACATTTGTCTATGTTAAACTTTATTTGCCATTTCTCAGCCCAATTGGACAGAATGGTCAATTCCTCCTGCATTACAACAGCATCAGAATCAGCCCTAATGGCCCTACCTAGCTTAGTATCATCAGCAAATTTACTCAGGTCACTACTTATACCTATGTCAAGATCATTAATATAAATTAAGAATAGCAATGGACCCAAAACAGATCCTTGCGGAACTCCACTGCTAACACACCCCCACTCAGATTTAACTCCATCTATACTAACTCTTTGCTGTCTGTCACCAAGCCATGACTGAATCCACCTAAATATACTGCCATCGATTCTGTGTGCTTTAACTTTGCTCAGAAGCCGTAAGTGTGGCACTAGATCAAAAGCCTTACTAAAGTCCAAGTATAAAATATCATAGTTTTCATCATTATCTGCTGCTTCATACACCTTACTATAAAAAGACAGCAAATTAGTCAGACAGGATTTACCCTTACTAAAGCCATGCTGTGATCCCTTTATCAACTTATGCTTATCCAAGTGATCCCTAATATTCCTTGCTATAATAGATTCCATCATTTTCCCTACCACTGATGTCAAACTTACTGGTCTGTAATTAGACATATTTGTTTTATCCCCTTTCTTAAATATAGGTATCACATTGGCTTTCTTCCATGCCACTGGCACAATGCCACTCTCCAATGATTTTCTAAAGATGCATGCTAGGGGCTCACTTAACACATCCTTACATTCTTTCAAAATTCTAGGAAAGACCTCATCAGGACCGGGTGCTTTACTACTTTTGATTTTATCAATTTCCTTTGTCACTATCTCCTTTGTGATCAAGATATCCTTTAATTTCTCTTCATCATTACCCCGAAAGATCATTGACACCTCAGGTATATTTAGAGTATCCTCCTGTGTAAATACTGAGAGAAAAAAGTCATTTAGCATTCCAGCCATTGAGTCCCTATCACTCACTAATTCTCCATTGGAATCTATAAGTGGGCCTATTTTATCTCTAACCTTAGTTTTGTATAATTGATAAAAACTTTTAGGATCTTCCTTTGAGAAATTAAAGGATATTAGAGAAATTAAAGGATATTTAGAGAAATTAAAGGATATCTTGATCACAAAGGAGATAGTGACAAAGGAAATTGATAAAATCAAAAGTAGTAAAGCACCCGGTCCTGATGAGGTCTTTCCTAGAATTTTGAAAGAATGTAAGGATGTGTTAAGTGAGCCCCTAGCATGCATCTTTAGAAAATCATTGGAGAGTGGCATTGTGCCAGTGGCATGGAAGAAAGCCAATGTGATACCTATATTTAAGAAAGGGGATAAAACAAATATGTCTAATTACAGACCAGTAAGTTTGACATCAGTGGTAGGGAAAATGATGGAATCTATTATAGCAAGGAATATTAGGGATCACTTGGATAAGCATAAGTTGATAAAGGGATCACAGCATGGCTTTAGTAAGGGTAAATCCTGTCTGACTAATTTGCTGTCTTTTTATAGTAAGGTGTATGAAGCAGCAGATAATGATGAAAACTATGATATTTTATACTTGGACTTTAGTAAGGCTTTTGATCTAGTGCCACACTTACGGCTTCTGAGCAAAGTTAAAGCACACAGAATCGATGGCAGTATATTTAGGTGGATTCAGTCATGGCTTGGTGACAGACAGCAAAGAGTTAGTATAGATGGAGTTAAATCTGAGTGGGGGTGTGTTAGCAGTGGAGTTCCGCAAGGATCTGTTTTGGGTCCATTGCTATTCTTAATTTATATTAATGATCTTGACATAGGTATAAGTAGTGACCTGAGTAAATTTGCTGATGATACTAAGCTAGGTAGGGCCATTAGGGCTGATTCTGATGCTGTTGTAATGCAGGAGGAATTGACCATTCTGTCCAATTGGGCTGAGAAATGGCAAATGAAGTTTAACATAGACAAATGTAGTGTACTTAGTATAGGTAGAAATAATCCACTGAATAGTTATAAATTAAATGGGAGAAATTTAGGGAGGACCGATTGTGAGAGGGACTTGGGTATTTTGGTAAGTTCAGACCTTCGTCCTAGAAAGCAATGCCTAAATGCTAAGAATAAAGCTAATAGGATATTGGGATTCATTAGGAGGAGTGTAAGCAATAAGAGTGCTGAAGTCATTCTAAAACTGTATCTGGCGCTAGTTAGGCCTCATCTAGACTATGCAGTACAATTTTGGTCACCATATTATAGGAAGGATATTGATTTGCTTGAGTCTGTGCAGAGAAGGATGACAAAGATGATTGGTGGGCTAAGGAACTTACCTTATGGTGAAAGACTCAGAAAACTAAATCTACATACATTGGAAAGGAGAAGAGTCAGAGGGGAATTGATTGAAGTCTTCAAATGGGTAAAAGGATATAATAAAGGGGATCTGGGTAAAGTTCTTATACTTAGTGAACATGACAGGACACGTAGCAATGGGTTTAAGCTTCATAAGTATAGGTTTAGGAAGGAGATTGGGAGGAATTGGTTTACAAATCGTGTGGTAGATGAATGGAATAGGCTCACTAGACATGTGATAGAAGCCTCCTCTCTGGGTAGTTTTAAGAATAGATTAGATAAATATATGGATGAAGCTGCTAGATGGGACTGACTTTTTTATGTACATATGTATATATTTTTCTAAGGAGTGGGGAGATTATATTTTGCGGTTGTATGAATGGACATAATCCTGTGGATGCATTTTATGTATATTGTAGATTAGATCTGACGAACTCCTGTAAAGGGTGACAATGTTGATGACTTTTCTCTGGTAAGAAATCTTTTGTGTGTTGACTGGAACAGGAGCTGCCAAGTGTAGGCCATGAATGGTCTTTTGCAGTCTCCTTCTTTTCTTATGTTCTTATGTTCTTTGCCCTATTTGCCACTTTAATTTCATAATTTCTCCTTGCTACTCTAACTAACCTTTTAACATCTCTTGCTAGTTCATTATATCTCTGCCTTAAGTGATCCTCTCCATTTTTTATTTTCCTATAAATGCCCTTTTTAATGCCAATATAATGCTTAATTTTATCTGTCATCCATTTTGGGTCATTATTTTTAGTCCTAATCTCCTTATAAGGAATGTTAATCATCTGACCTGTAATTAATTGCTCAATTATTCTTTCATACTCCTCTTCAATTGTAATCTCTTCCTCCTGGTGATTATTGTCTCCACTAACTGATATCATTGAATCTATTCCTGAATTGATTTCATTGCCTGGTTTCTGTACAACTGCCTCCAGGTAAGTCCTTAGCCCATTATAATTTGCTCTTCTAAAGTCAGGAATTTTAACATTGTTCATGCTACTATCAATACCATTCCATTTCATCTTGAATCTAATTTCACAATGGTCACTATTACCTAAATTTCCTCCAATCTCAGTATACTTAATAACTTCTTCCCTATTTGTCAGAACTAAATCCAGTATATTATTACCTCTAGTGGGTTCGTTAATAATCTGCCTCAGAAAATTATCTTGGACAACATTCAAAAATTCCTCAGCCTCCTGATCACCCACAAGAGCTTCCCAGTCTATATTTCTGTAATTAAAATCGCCCATTATACACACATGCTTACTTCTACATGCCCGTTCAATCTCCTGCCACAGAAGATTTGAAGCTTCCTTACTAAGATTTGGTGGTCTGTATAATAATCCTATGACAAGCTTGTTTTTACCTTCCTTTACATTTAGCCATAATGACTCTGTGTTATCATCTAATTTAATTGTACTGTTTACACAACACTGGAGATTATCTTTAATATAAATAATAATCCCTCCTCCTCTCTTCCTATTCCTATCTGTATGGAACATGTTAAAGCCCTCAATCTCAACCTCAGGTTTAAAGTGATTTCCTGCCAAATCAAGCCATGACTCTGTTATCGCAATTATATCAAAATTCTCTTCACTCGCTAACGCTCTTAAGAGATAACATAACATAACATAACATAACATAACATAATTTAACGGATGACAAAAGCCACAAGGGCCTATCAAAGGTCATCCGTATCCATCAAATCCCACCCATATAATGCATCCATAGGATTTTGTCAGATCATGCAGCTACAATATACAATTTAACAATCCATAGGAATGTCCAACCATGCATCTACAATATATAATTTAAAGCCTCCATAGGAGTCTGTCAAAAACAAAATCAAAATCCCCCAAAATATACAATAAAAAGAAACTGCATCCACAGGAATGAGTCAAGAAACATTTCCACATACCAAAAAGTAAGAAATTAACCCTCCATCCCCATATAATCATCCAGTCTGCGCTTGAAAACATTCAAGTTTGGGCTGTCTACAGTCTCAGGTGGCAAACTATTCCAATAATCCACCACTCTGTTAGTGAAAAAATATTTTCTAACATCCAGTCTGCACCTCTGTTTTTTAATCTTTAAGTGGTGGCCTCTAGTTCTATTACTACCTTCTAACTCAAATAACTTGCTGAAATCTAATTTATCCATCCCAGAAAAGATTTTAAAAAGCTCAATCATATCTCCCCTCACACACCTTCTTTCAAATGAAAACATATTTAATACCCTCAGTCTATCTTCATATTCAAGGTGCTTCAGGGATGGTATTATTTTTGTTGCCCTCCTTTGTACTGACTCTAATAAGTTTATATCATGTCTAAAATGTGGTGACCATGCCTGTATACAGTACTCTAAATGTGGCCTGACATAAGAGTTGTATAGTTTAAGGATGACCTCCTTACTCTTGTAGCTAACATTTCTTTTAATGTAACCTAGCACCCTATTTGCTCTATTTTTTGCCTCAATACACTGCTTTGAAAATTTCAGTGACCTATCTACTACCACTCCTAAGTCTTTCTCATCTTCAACTGAATTAAGCCAATATCCATCCATCTCATAGCTAAATTCCCTATTATCTCTCCCCATGTTAATAACTTTGCATTTATTAAGGTTAAAAGTCATCTGCCACTTCTGAGCCCAAGCTAACAGCTTATCTAACATAACATAACATAACATAATTACACAGATGACAAAAGCCACAAGGGCCTATCAAAGGTCATCCGCCTCCGTCAAAACCCACCCACAAAAAGCACCATCACCAGGGGAAGACAAAATCAAAGTCCCCCACAATATAATATAACGGATGACAAAAGCCACAAGGGCTCATCATAGGTCATCCGAGTCAAGCGGCCTCTTTTTCAAGGCACCCAAACTCCCAGGAAGACTACATCTAGAGGATTGCATCCAGAAACAAGGATATCACCAATCAAACATAAACATAATTACACGGATGACAAAAGCCACAAGGGCCTATCAAAGGTCATCCGACTCCGTCAAAACCCTGCACTTTAAAGCTACCCTCAACCTCTTTGACTACAGCTGCCAATTTAGTGTCATCAGCAAAAATTGACACTTTGCTATTTACACCTTGCCCAAGATCATTTACATAGATTATAAATAATAAAGGGCCTAAAACTGATCCCTGAGGTACGCCACTAATAACATTCCTCCACTCTGACCTCACTCCATTCAGTACAACTCTCTGTTTCCTATTTTTCAGCCATTCAGTTATCCAATTTAAAACGTTCCCACATATCCCATGCAGCTTTAATTTATGAACTAGTCTTCTATGTGGAACCTTATCAAAAGCTTTGCTGAAATCTAAGTAGATCACATCAACTTTCTCACCCCTATCTAATTCTTTAGTTACATAATCCATAAAATCCAGTAAATTAGTTAAACACGATCTATCTTTTCTAAAACCATGCTGAGCATCATTAATTAACCTGCTACTCTCTAGATGATCAGAAATTCCCTTCTTAACCATCTTCTCAAGAATTTTACAGACTATAGAAGTTAAGCTTACTGGTCTAAAGTTATTTGGGTCCTCTTTGCTTCCCTTTTTAAAAATTGGCACTACATTTGCCAATTTCCAATCATTTGGTATTTCTCCAGACTCTAGTGATCTAATAAATATCTTCTCGAGAGCTACTGCAATACTTTCTACACCTTCTTTGAGTATCCTAGAATGAATGTTGTCAGGGCCAGATGCCTTACTAGTATTTAACTGAATTATAAGCCCTTTAATTTCTTCTCTGTCTATATTAATAGAATTTATCACTACTTCCCTTGACCTAGAATTATCATCAATTAATCTAACTGGTTTCTCTTCTGTGAATACTGAAGCAAAATGATCATTAAGGACCTCTACTATTTCCTCATCAGATTCTTTCAAAACCCCTTCATATTTAATAGGCCCTATTTTATCACTGTTAGATTGATTATTGATTCTATAATAGCTAAAGAATTTTTTAGGATCTTTATTATTATTTTTAGCTAAATTAATTTCGGCTGTCCTTTTGGTCTTCTTAATAATCTTATTTAGTTCATTTCTGGTTGACCTATAATGGTTTAAATTATCTAAACTACTCTCACTTTGTAATCTCTGGTATGCCCTTTTTTTCTCTGAAACTTTATTAGCTATTTCTTGGTTCCACCATAATGGTTTCCTACATTTCTTCCTAATAGACTTCATCGGAATACACTGTTCCTGAACCATGTTTAATATAGTCTTAAAAATATCCCACATCTCATAAGTATTCTTTCCATGGAATTCTATATCCCACCTAATCTGATTTAGCATGCTGCGTAATTTATCGTAATCTCCCCTATAAAAATTTGGAATTTTCGTGGAGTTTGTCGTTGTTCTACCCTTAACTATTTGCAAATTAAACCGAACCATCTGATGATCACTGTTTCCCAATGATTCCCCTACACTCAATCCTTGAACTAAGTGATCATCATTTGAAAGAATTAGATCTAATATATTGGCACCCCTTGTTGGCTTATTAACAAATTGGATCAAAAAGTTATCCTCAAAACACTCCATAAACTTACAACTTGCTCTATCTCTTCCTATCATATTTTCCCAGTCTACAGAAGTTAAATTAAAGTCACCAAAAATAACTGTATCTTCTTTGCATCCTTTACTTATTTCCCTAATCATTAACTCATCGATACAATCAGTCTGTCCTGGTGGTCTATAAAAAGCTCCCAAGTGTATTTTCCTATTTTTACCAACCTTAATATCTATCCATAATGATTCACCTTCTCCTTGCTTTATAGAGTTATTTAGATTTGAAGAAATGCTATTTCTGATATAAATAATCAACCCACCACCAGTCCTATCTCTCCTTTGACTAATGTACATAGTATAACCCTCTAGTTCAAATTCACTGACATTATCATTAAATATATTTTCATTAACCCATGATTCAACTATACATATTATATCTATATCTTCATGAATGATATAACTAAATAATTCATCCTTCTTATTTCTAAGACTACGAGCATTTGTGTAAAGACAACTCAGCCCACCTATCCCTGAAGCACCTGAGGATCTATCTTATTCCTTATACTCCGACCATTTGTGTAGTATATTTTTAAGGTTTTTTTATTATTCCCATCTTCATTGCATCGTGCTTTTCTATTCCTAGTTATCTGCTCATTCACTTGTGCATTAGTCCCCCTATAACGCATCAGTATGCCCTCTCCCTTAGCTATTCCTCTATCTCTGCATCCCTTCCATTTCCTACACCTGCCCTCTATTCCTGTTATTCCCTCACCTCTAACAGCTTCTAGTTTCCCACCCGTAAGGACCTAATCACACTATCCAGCTTCCCCCATAGAACCTCAACACCTGCCCGACTAAGATGGAGCCCATCCATCGCATACAACCTCCTATTCCCGTAAAACCCTCCCCAGACATCTACAAACACCAATCCTAACTCCTCACACAGTCCTTTCACAAATTCATTCAAACCAATTGCACGCGACAACCATTCTACCCCCACATCCAATCTTGGAAGCACACCAGAAACAACACCTTTTACCCTGCTTTTACTCATCCTTTCAACTAACCTTTTATACTGCTCACGTAACTCACATGTACCCACCTTCTTTACATCATTCACTCCCACATGCGTAATCACAACTGCATCCCTCTCACACCCAGAAACCAGCCTATCATACCTCTCACAAACATCACTTACACCAGCACCCGTCAGACAAACTCTCATTCCCTTCCACTTGCTATCACTCAACTTCCTATCTAAATACCTAATCTGAGAGTCACCCATCACTAGCACCTCAGTCATTCTCCTATTCTGTCTTGGCCTAACATTACCCTCCCTCCTGCTCTCAGTCACACTACCACCCATCCTACTTTCATCCACAATCACACCAGGCAAATCACTTTCACACTCTTCCTCTCTCAGGACATTGAATCTGTTAGTCAACCTAACAGGTTCTATGTCCCTCTCATTCACACACCTAACCTGTCCTAACTTATCTATCCTATCCATTTTCACCCACCATTCATCATCACTCACAACTTCCACACTGTTCCCAGTCCTAGCCCTATCTTCCACCCTCTTAGCACTAATCTCACCCTTCAATCGCACACTTGCATCTCTTCTCACCTCAAACACCAAATCATTCAACCACTTACATTCCTCACTCAACCTCCTAACCTCCCCTTCCAGAAAACACACACGACATTCAGTTACATTCACTCTCCTTTCAACTCCACATGCATCACACACCACATACACACTACTTTCAAACGGCATGCTCTCACCATCTATACAAATAGCCATACTCTCAGAAATTTACTAAGGAAAAAGTTAACACTCACCAAAAAAAATTCTTGCTCAGGATTGCTGCCAGTTATCTTCCCCAAAAGTATTAATCACTAATGTATTTATTACACAGTGATTAATGTATTAAATAAATACAAGAAAAACTATACACCCAAATCAGTATTATATCCCAATCTTACAATGAGAATCAAGAGCTTCCTGCAAGACAACCTTCCAGAACAAAGCCAGACAGCCAACTCTCCATTGTCCCCCATCCTCACTAGGCCTATTTCTAACTAATCTAAGGGGGCTAACTTCACTATCACTAGAACTATCATATCCTACCTCCTCCACCGGCCCTCTACCTTCACCTGAAACATCTAACTGGCCTACCTCACCACCTAACCTATTCCCAAATCTAGGCCTAACACTAAGTTCCCTCCTGAGCTCAGCAACTAACCCCTCCAGCCTATATATCCTGTCTAAATCCTGCCTTCTCATCCCCTCTAAATCTACAATGCATTCACGCAGCCCACATGCAACACATGTATACCCCTCACCTAATACACCACAACCAATGCATACATTCCGACACTCATGCTCACTTTCATCCCCAAACTCCATCACTTATTCAAACAAAGAAAGAACTTAAGTAGTAATAAGAAAAAAAAGAAGAGCAACTTAGCTTTCGCTGATTGTGGTGAGAAAAAAACAAAAAACAAACAAACTATAGAAAAATCTGAAAAATAGATCAACAGACTGAGAGCTCTATGAAACACGTGCTACCTGTTCGAAGGTCAGTCCGAGTATAGAGGATAGAGTGAAAGAAATCACACAGGGAATAGCAGAATTAAAGAGGGGTAAGAAGAATGTGAGGATTGCAGTAGTGGGACTGATGCGAAGGCCTTTTGAGGATGTTTAGTACGAGAGGAGAAGAAGGGAGGTGAATAGAATGGTAAATATAGAATTGAACAGGATGAAGGTGAACATGCTAAGAGAAGGAGATATTGGGGTCAGCTTCCTAGATACGGATGCAGAGTTAAAAGAGGGGACCTTTGTAAGAAATTGGGGTGCACCTGGGGCGGGAGGGAGAAAGAAGACTAGGTTAGAGGCTATGGGAGTGGGTGAAGGCTACTGAAATAGCACTACAGGGGAGACGAATGGTAGGTAGGATTGGGAATGTGAGACAAGGTGGTGAATGAAGGCAGGTAAGAGGAAGAGGAAAACTACACCGAGCTAACAAATGTATGAAAGTTAGTTGTATAAATGTGAGAGGGTGGGGAGTTGGCAAATGCGAGGATGTGAGTAGAGAATTAATTGAATGGTAACTTGATATAGTAGGCCTAACATAACATAACATAACATAATTACACGGATGACAAAAGCCACAAGGGCCTATCAAAGGTCATCCGACTCCGTCAAAACCCACCCACAAAAAGCACCATCACCAGGGGAAGACAAAATAAAGTCCCCCACAATATAATATAACGGATGACAAAAGCCACAAGGGCTCATCATAGGTCATCCGAGTCAAGCGGCCTCTTTTTCAAGGCACCCAAACTCCCAGGAAAACTACATCCAGAGGATTGCATCCAGAAACAAGGGTATCACCAATCAAGGCTTGTCAAGAACTAAATCATGCAGCTATAGATATATACAAACAATATTAATATATACAAAACTTAGGAACCATTACAACCTTCCCTTCCCATAAACTCATCCAACCTACTCTTAAATACATTTAGATTTGGACTACCTACTACCCTCTGCGGCAATTTGTTCCAAAAGTCTACCACTCTATTGGTGAAAAAATATTTTCTTAAATCCAACCTACACCCTTGCTTTTTAATTTTCAAGTGGTGACCTCTAGTCCGATTTCCATCATCTAACTCAAAAAACTTGCTAACATCCAATTTATCTATCCCGGAAAAAATTTTAAACAGCTCAATCATATCCCCTCTCACACACCTCCTTTCGAACGAGAACATATTTAATACCCTCAGTCTATCTTCATATTCAAGGTGCCTCAGGGAAGGAATAATCTTTGTTGCCCTCCGTTGCACTGACTCAAGAAGGTTAATATCGTGTCTAAAATGTGGGGACCATGCCTGTATACAGTACTCTAGATGTGGCCTAACATAAGAGTTATAGAGTTTAAGAATAACCTCCTTACTTTTGTAACTGACATTTCTCTTAATAAAACCCAGCACTCTATTTGCCCTATTTCTTGCTTCAATACACTGCTTAGAAAACCTTAATGACTTATCTATTACTACTCCTAGATCTTTCTCATCCTCTACTGAGCTCAGCCAATGCCCATCCATTTCATAGTTAAATTCTCTATTATCTTTTCCCATGTTAATAACTTTGCACTTATCAAGGTTGAAAGTCATTTGCCACTTATGTGCCCAGGATAACAATTTATTTAAGTCCCCCTGCACTTTAAAATTATCATCAATATCTTTAACTACAGCTGCTAATTTGGTATCATCCGCAAAAATTGACAATTTATTATTAACTGCCTCCCCAAGATCGTTTATATAGATGACAAATAATAATGGACCGAGAACTGATCCCTGAGGAACCCCACTGATAACATCCCTCCACTCTGACTTTACACCATTTAGCACTATCCTTTGCTTCCTGTCTTTCAGCCACTCAGCTATCCAATTTGAAACACCTCCACATATCCCAATCATTTTTAATTTATGAACTAGTCTCCTATGTGGTACCTTATCAAATGCTTTACTAAAATCTAAGTAAATTATATCTACATTCTCTCCCTTATCTACTTGATCTGTTACAAACTCCAGAAAGTCTAGTAAGTTAGTCAAACATGATCTACCTGATCTAAACCCATGCTGAGCATCGCTGATTAACCCCTCCCTCTCTAGATGTTGGCAAATCCCTTTTTTAACTATTTTCTCAAGAATTTTACAGACTACAGGAGTTAGGCTAACCGGTCTAAAGTTATTTGGATCCTCTTTACTCTTTACTAACTGAAACTCAGCTGAGAGATGAGATACGGGTGGAAGGCAGCGAGTATGTAATGATTGGTAAGGGGCGGAACAAACAGACTAGAAAGGGAGGAGGGGTAGCCATTATATATAGAAAAAATAGGAACTTGAGAGTAGAGAGACTGAATATAGTTAATGCGCCATGAGTGAAGATATACTCGCAGTGAAAATTGAGTGTGCAAGCGACCGGGGTAACACTGAGAGATTTGTGGTGGCTGTGGTATATATGACTGTTGAGAGTGAATGAGCTAGGAATGAGAACAGGCCTAAGTACAATATCTTGAAAGAGTTGGTGAGAATGAACGCTGGAGAAAAAGTGATGGTTATGGGAGACATGAATGCCCATCTAGGTATGCTAGGGGTAAGTATAATTAGGAATGGTGGGATGCTTATGGAAATTATAGGCAAACTGAATCTGGAAAATTTGAATAAAACATTGGCAGAAGGGAGTGTAACATGGAATACAAGGGAGCAAGAGTCAGCTATCGATTGGTGAATGGAAGGATGCGAGAATCTGTGGTTAGTATGTGGATTGATGAGGAAGGCATGGTCGATATTGTATCGGACCATAATATGATGATAGTGGAATGCTGGTTGTATGAAGGAAACGAATCTAAGGAGAAGGATAGGAAGAGAAAATGGAAATTGAGGGATGCTAACTGGGAGAATTTCCAGATAGATCTGAATGGAAGAACTGTGGAAGGAATTATGGTGTATGATGTGAATGAAATAAATGAAAGATTAGTGGAAGACGTTAGAAGTGCAGCAGTGAGACACATAGGATATGTAAGGGTGAGACCTGGGAGGAGCGTGTGTAAACCATGGTAGAATGATGATATTAAAAATGCGAGAAGTGAACGAAAAAGCGTAATAAGATATGCAGAACACTGAGAAAGAAGAGGCATGGAAGTGAAGCAGCCGAGGAGGAATACCAGAAGGCATGGAAACAATATGTGAAACAACAGCGACAAACCAAGCGAAAAATTATGAAGGCAAAGGTGAAGTGTGAGAGAAATGTGATTCAGGCAATGAAAGAGAAAGGACTACAGAGGGGACGTGACTGGTATAGATTCATGAGAGGTGAACGTGTGAATGAAACGGAGAGGGTGGAAAGTTTGAGAGTGAGTGGTGAATGTGTAACAGAGAAAGAGAAAATTATTGATTGTATAAAAGGGTTTTGGGAAACTATATGTGGGATAGGAGAGACGGCAGAGGTTAACGAAGGATGTGTGACACTGGAGAGTAAAGACGCAAGTGAGCTAAATGGAAGAATTAGGAGAGAAGAAGTTGAGAGATGTTTAACATAACATAACATAACATAATTACACGGATGACAAAAGCCACAAGGGCCTATCAAAGGTCATCCGCCTCCGTCAAAACCCACCCACAAAAAGCACCATCACCAGGGGAAGACAAAATCAAAGTCCCCCACAATATAATATAACAGATGACAAAAGCCACAAGGGCTCATCATAGGTCATCCGAATCAAATGGCATCTTTTTTAAGGCACCCAAACTCCCAGGAAAACTACATCCAGAGGATTGCATCAGAAACAAGGGTATCACCAATCAAGGCTTGTCAAGAACTAAATCATGCAGCTATAGATATATACAAACAATATTAATATATACAAAACTTAGGAACGATCACAACCTTCCCTTCCCATAAACTCATCCAACCTACTCTTAAATATATTTAGATTTGGACTACCTACTACCCTCTGCGGCAATTTGTTCCAGAAGTCTACCACTCTATTGGTGAAAAAATATTTTCTTAAATCCAACCTACACCCTTGCTTTTTAATTTTCAAGTGGTGACCTCTAGTCCGATTTCCATCATCTAACTCAAAAAACTTGCTAACATCCAATTTATCTATCCTGGAAAAAATTTTAAAGAGCTCAATCATATCCCCTCTTACACACCTCCTTTCGAACGAGAACATATTTAATACCCTCAGTCTATCTATATATTCAAGGTGCCTCAGGGAAGGAATAATCTTTGTTGCCCTCCGTTGCACTGACTCAAGAAGGTTAATATCGTGTCTAAAATGTGGGGACCATGCCTGTATACAGTACTCTAGATGTGGCCTAACATAAGAGTTATAGAGTTTAAGAATAACCTCCTTACTTTTGTAACTAACATTTCTCTTAATAAAACCCAGCACTCTATTTGCCCTATTTCTTGCTTCAATACACTGCTTAGAAAACCTTAATGACTTATCTATTACTACTCCTAGATCTTTCTCATCCTCTACTGAGCTCAGCCAATGCCCATCCATTTCATAGTTAAATTTTCTATTATCTTTTCCCATGTTAATAACTTTGCACTTATCAAGGTTGAAAGTCATTTGCCACTTATGTGCCCAGGATAACAATTTATTTAAATCCCCCTGCACTTTAAAATTATCATCAATATCTTTAACTACAGCTGCTAATTTGGTATCATCCGCAAAAATTGACACTTTATTATTAACTGCCTCCCCAAGATCGTTTATATAGATGACAAATAATAATGGACCGAGAACTGATCCCTGAGGAACCCCACTGATAACATCCCTCCACTCTGACTTTACACCATTTAGCACTACCCTTTGCTTCCTGTCTTTCAGCCACTCAGCTATCCAATTTGAAACACCCCCACATATCCCAATCATTTTTAATTTATGAACTAGTCTCCTGTGTGGTACCTTATCAAATGCTTTACTAAAATCTAAGTAAATTATATCTACATTCTCTCCCTTATCTACTTGATCTGTTACAAACTCCAGAAAGTCTAGTAAGTTAGTCAAACATGATCTACCTGATCTAAACCCATGCTGAGCATCGCTGATTAACCCCTCCCTCTCTAGATGTTGGCAAATCCCTTTTTTAACTATTTTCTCAAGAATTTTACAGACTACAGGAGTTAGGCTAACCGGTCTAAAGTTATTGGGATCCTCTTTACTACCCTTCTTGAAAATGGGGACTACATTCGCTCTCTTCCAATCATCGGGTATTTCTCCATATTCCAGTGACCTAGTATATAACTTCTCCAGAGCTATTGAGATACTTTCTACACCTTCTTTAAGTATCCTAGAATGAATATTATCAGTGCCGGAGGCCTTGGTAGTATCTAACTCACCTATTAGTCCTTTTATCATCCTCCGATCCACACTAATGGTAGTAAACACCTCTTTCCCTGACCCATGAGTACTATACATAAGACTATTTAGTTTCTCCTTTGTAAATACTGATGCAAAATGACCATTTAGTACCTCAACTATTTCCTCATCAGTTTCTCTCACAACCCCTTCATATTTGATAGGTCCTATTTTAACTCTGCCAGACTTGTTATTAATTTTATAGTAACTAAAGAACTTTCTAGGATCTTTGTTACTATCCTGAGCTAATTTAATTTCTGACACCCTTTTGTTCTTCTTTATAATCTTATTTAACTCATTCCTAGCCATTCTATAATCACTTAAATTTTGAATATTATTTTCTACCTGTAATTTTTTGTATGCTCTTTTCTTCTCTGAAATTTTTCTAGCTATCTCCTGATTCCACCATAATGGTTTCCTACTTTTGTTCCTAATGGCCTTCATTGGGATACATTGTTCTTGGACTACATTTATTATATGCTTGAAAGTATCCCACATCCCATAAGCATTTTTACCTCTGAATTCTATATCCCAGTCTACCAAATTTAGCAAGCTTCGAAGTTTTACATAATCTCCCTTATGAAAATTTGGAACTTTTTCAGCATTCTCAGTTATTTTACCCTTCTCAATTCCCAAGTTAAAACGAACTATCTGATGGTCACTATTTCCCAATGCTTCCCCAACAGTCAATTTTTTAACTAAATGATCACTGTTAGAAAGTACTAAATCTAATATATTGTCCCCCCTCGTTGGCTCATTAACAAATTGATTCAAAAAATTATCCTCAAAGCATTCTATGAACCTGCCACTTGTTCTATCCCTACCCATCATATTTTCCCAGTCCACAGAGTTTAAGTTGAAGTCCCCAATAATAACTGCATCTGTTTCACATCCCTTACTTATTTCCCTTATCATTAGTTCATCTATATCATCAGTCTGCCCAGGTGGTCTGTAAAAAGCTCCCAAATGCACCATTCTATTTTTACTGAACCTAATATCTATCCAAAGTGACTCAACTCCATCCTGCTTTAATGAAGTATTTAAACTTGAAACAATGTTGTTTTTTATGTAGATAATTATTCCTCCACCAATCCTACCTGTCCTTTGACTAATGTACATATTATAGCCCTGTAAATCAAATTCACTTATAGTGTCACTAAATTCTATTTCATTAACCCATGATTCAGTAATGCATAATATATCTATATCCTCATTGCTAATATAACTAAATAGCTCATCCTTCTTGTTTCTAAGACTACGAGCATTTGTATAGAAACAATTTAACCCCCCTATCCCTGAAGCACCTCTTGAAACTTGAATGACCTCACCTCTATCGCCTTGGAACCTATTTCTGTTATCTGCCAAGTCCATTCTACTTTCAGTACTATAATGTCCTCTCATAATTCCCTGACCACTATTAGTATCTAGTTTCCCGCCCGCAAAGACCTAATAACACGATCATACTCCTCCCACAACACATCTACCCCCCTCCTACTCAAATGCAGTCCATCCATCGCATACATTTCTTTCATTCCAACAAACCTATCCCACACATCCACAAACATGACACCTTCGAACAGGTAGCATGTGTTTTATAGAGCTCTCAGTCTGTTGATCTATTTTTCAGATTTTGTTTTTTTTTCTCACCACAATCAGCGAAAGCTAAGTTGCTCTTCTTTTTTTACTTATTGCTACTTAAATTCTTTTTTTGTTTGAATAAGTGATGGAGTTTGGGGATGAAAGTGAGCATGAGTGTCGGAATGTATGCATTGGTTGTGGTGTATTAGGTGAGGGGTATACATGTGTTGTATGTGGGCTGCGTGAATGCATTGTAGATTTAGAGGGGATGAGAAGGCAGGATTTAGACAGGATATGTAGGCTGGAAGGGTTAGTTGCTGAGCTCAGGCGGGAACTTAGTGTTAGGCCTAGATTTGGGAATAGGTTAGGTGGTGAGGTAGGCCAGTTAGATGTTTCAGGTGAAGGTAGAGGGCCGGTGGAGGAGGTAGGATATGATAGTTCTAGTGATAGTGAAGTTAGCCCCCTTAGATTAGTTAGAAATAGGCCTAGTGAGGATGGGGGACAGTGGAGAGTGGTTAGGAAACATGAAGCTAGGGAGGCTTCTCCTGTTCTTTGTGAGAATAGGGTTGCCTCTGTTGAGGTGGTTAGCCAGGGGGAGAATAGGTGTGTGAGTCAGAGGGACACAGAACCTATTAGCTTGACTAATAGATTCAGTGCCCTAAGAGAGGAAGTAACTGGAAGTGATATGACTGATGGGGGTGGGGGTGGAGTTCGAGTGACTGGTAGTTTGAATGAGAATAGGAGTGGGGATGGAGTTAGGTCTGTGGGGGTTAGGAATAGGAGTCTGACTGAAGTGCTTGTGATGGGTGATTCGCGAGTTAGATATTTAGATAGGAAGTTGAATGCAAGTAGATTGAATGGTTTGAGGGTGTGTTTGCCGGGTGCTGGAGTGAGAGATCTGTCTGATAGGTATGAGGAACTGGTGTCTGGCTGTGCAAGGGATGCGGTTGTGATTACACATGTAGGAGTGAATGATGTGAAGAAAGTGGGTGCATGTGAGTTACGTGAGAGGTACAAGAGGTTGATTGAAAAGGTGAAAGAAAGTAGAATGAAAGGTGTTGTGACAGGTGTGCTTCCAAGAATGGATGTTGGGGTAGAATGGATGTCTCATGCAATTGGGCTGAATGATTATGTGAGGAGGATGTGTGAGATGGAAGGTGTCATGTTTGTGGATGTGTGGGATAGGTTTGTTGGAATGAAAGAAATGTATGCGATGGATGGACTGCATTTGAGTAGGAGGGGGGTAGATGTGTTGTGGGAGGAGTATGATCGTGTTATTAGGTCTTTGCGGGCGGGAAACTAGATACTAATAGTGGTCAGGGAATTATGAGAGGACATTATAGTACTGAAAGTAGAATGGACTTGGCAGATAACAGAAATAGGTTCCAAGGCGATAGAGGTGAGGTCATTCAAGTTTCAAGAGGTGCTTCAGGGATAGGGGGGTTAAATTGTTTCTATACAAATGCTCGTAGTCTTAGAAACAAGAAGGATGAGCTATTTAGTTATATTAGCAATGAGGATATAGATATATTATGCGTTACTGAATCATGGGTTAATGAAATAGAATTTAGTGACACTATAAGTGAATTTGATTTACAGGGCTATAATATGTACATTAGTCAAAGGACAGGTAGGATTGGTGGAGGAATAATTATCTATATAAAAAACAACATTGTTTCAAGTTTAAATACTTCAATAAAGCAGGATGGAGTTGAGTCACTTTGGATAGATATTAGGTTCAGTAAAAATAGAATGGTGCATTTGGGAGCTTTTTACAGGCCACCTGGGCAGACTGATGATATAGATGAACTAATGATAAGGGAAATAAGTAAGGGATGTGAAACAGATGCAGTTATTATTGGGGACTTCAACTTAAACTCTGTGGACTGGGAAAATATGATAGGTAGGGATAGAACAAGTGGCAGGTTCATAGAATGCTTCGAGGATAATTTTTTGAATCAATTTGTTAATGAGCCAACGAGGGGGGACAATATATTAGATTTAGTACTTTCTAACAGTGATCATTTAGTTCAAGAATTGACTGTTGGGGAAGCATTGGGAAATAGTGACCATCAGATAGTTCGTTTTAACTTGGGAATTGAGAAGGGTAAAATAACTGAGAATGCTGAAAAAGTTCCAAATTTTCATAAGGGAGATTATGTAAAACTTCGAAGCTTGCTAAATTTGGTAGACTGGGATATAGAATTCAGAGGTAAAAATGCTTATGGGATGTGGGATACTTTCAAGCATATAATAAATGTAGTCCAAGAACAATGTATCCCAATGAAGGCCATTAGGAACAAAAGTAGGAAACCATTATGGTGGAATCAGGAGATAGCTAGAAAAATTTCAGAGAAGAAAAGGGCATATAAAAAATTACAGGTAGAAAATAATATTCAAAATTTAAGTGATTATAGAATGGCTAGGAATGAGTTAAATAAGATTATAAAGAAGAACAAAAGGGTGTCAGAAATTAAATTAGCTCAGGATAGCAACAAAGATCCTAGAAAGTTCTTTAGTTACTATAAAACTAATAACAAGTCTGGCAGAGTTAAAATAGGACCTATCAAATATGAAGGGTTTGTGAGAGAAACTGATGAGGAAATAGTTGAGGTACTAAATGGTCATTTTGCATCAGTATTTACAAAGGAGAAACTAAATAGTCCTATGTATAGTACTCATAGGTCAGGAAAAGAGGTGTTTACTAACATTTGTGTGGATCGGAGGATGATAATAGGACTAATAGGTGATTTAGATACTACCAAGGCCTCCGGCCCTGATAATATTCATTCTAGGATACTTAAAGAAGGGGTAGAAAGTATCTCAATAGCTCTGGACAAGTTATATACTAGGTCATTGGAATATGGAGAAATACCCGATGATTGGAAGAGAGCGAATGTAGTCCCCATTTTCAAGAAGGGTAGTAAAGAGGATCCAAATAATTTTAGACCGGTTAGCCTAACTCCTGTAGTCTGTAAAATTCTTGAGAAAATAGTTAAAAAAGGGATTTGCCAACATCTAGAGAGGGAGGGGTTAATCAGCGATGCTCAGCATGGGTTTAGATCAGGTAGATCATGTTTGACTAACTTACTAGACTTTCTGGAGTTTGTAACAGATCAAGTAGATAAGGGAGAGAATGTAGATATAATTTACTTAGATTTTAGTAAAGCATTTGATAAGGTACCACACAGGAGACTAGTTCATAAATTAAAAATGATTGGGATATGTGGGGGTGTTTCAAATTGGATAGCTGAGTGGCTGAAAGACAGGAAGCAAAGGGTAGTGCTAAATGGTGTAAAGTCAGAGTGGAGGGATGTTATCAGTGGGGTTCCTCAGGGATCAGTTCTCGGTCCATTATTATTTGTCATCTATATAAACGATCTTGGGGAGGCAGTTAATAATAAAGTGTCAATTTTTGCGGATGATACCAAATTAGCAGCTGTAGTTAAAGATATTGATGATAATTTTAAAGTGCAGGGGGACTTAAATAAATTGTTATCCTGGGCACATAAGTGGCAAATGACTTTCAACCTTGATAAGTGCAAAGTTATTAACATGGGAAAAGATAATAGAGAATTTAACTATGAAATGGATGGGCATTGGCTGAGCTCAGTAGAGGATGAGAAAGATCTAGGAGTAGTAATAGATAAGTCATTAAGGTTTTCTAAGCAGTGTATTGAAGCAAGAAATAGGGCAAATAGAGTGCTGGGTTTTATTAAGAGAAATGTCAGTTACAAAAGTAAGGAGGTTATTCTTAAACTCTATAACTCTTATGTTAGGCCACATCTAGAGTACTGTATACAGGCATGGTCCCCACATTTTAGACACGATATTAACCTTCTTGAGTCAGTGCAACGGAGGGCAACAAAGATTATTCCTTCCCTGAGGCACCTTGAATATGAAGATAGACTGAGGGTATTAAATATGTTCTCGTTCGAAAGGAGGTGTGTGAGAGGGGATATGATTGAGCTGTTTAAAATTTTTTCCGGGATAGATAAATTGGATGTTAGCAAGTTTTTTGAGTTAGATGATGGAAATCGGACTAGAGGTCACCACTTGAAAATTAAAAAGCAAGGGTGTAGGTTGGATTTAAGAAAATATTTTTTCACCAATAGAGTGGTAGACTTCTGGAACAAATTGCCGCAGAGGGTAGTAGGTAGTCCAAATCTAAATGTATTTAAGAGTAGGTTGGATGAGTTTATGGGAAGGGATGGTTGTGATGGTTCCTAAGTTTTGTATATATTAATATTGTTTGTATATATCTATAGCTGCATGATTTAGTTCTTGACAAGCCTTGATTGGTGATACCCTTGTTTCTGGATGCAATCCTCTGGATGTAGTTTTCCTGGGAGTTTGGGTGCCTTGAAAAAGAGGCCGCTTGACTCGGATGACCTATGATGAGCCCTTGTGGCTTTTGTCATCCGTTATATTATATTGTGGGGGACTTTGATTTTGTCTTCCCCTGGTGATGGTGCTTTTTGTGGGTGGGTTTTGACGGAGTCGGATGACCTTTGATAGGCCCTTGTGGCTTTTGTCATCCGTGTAATTATGTTATGTTTATGTTCATCTCACACATCCTCCTCACATAATCATTCAGCCCAATTGCACGAGACATCCATTCTACCCCAACATCCATTCTTGGAAGCACACCTGTCACAACACCTTTCATTCTACTTTCTCTCACCTTTTCAATCAACCTCTTGTACCTCTCCTGTAACTCACATGCACCCACTTTCTTCACATCATTCACTCCTACATGTGTAATCACAACTGCATCCCTTGCACAGCCAGACACCAGCTCCTCATACCTATCAGACAGATCTCTCACTCCAGCACCCGGCAAACACACCCTCAAACCATTCAATCTACTTGCATTCAACTTCCTATCTAAATATCTAACTCGCGAATCACCCATCACAAGCACTTCAGTCAGACTCCTATTCCTAACCCCCACAGACCTAACTCCATCCCCACTCCTATTCTCATTCAAACTACCAGTCACTCGAACTCCACCCCCACTCCCATCAGTCATATCACTTCCAGTTACTTCCTCTCTCAGGGCACTGAATCTATTAGTCAAGCTAATAGGTTCTGTGTCCCTCTGACTCACATACCTATTCTCCCCCTGGCTAAAAACCTCAACAGAGGCAACCCTATTCTCACAAAGAAAAGGAGAAGCCTCCCTAGCTTCACGTTTCCTAACCACTCTCCACTTTCCCCCATCCTCACTAGGCCTATTTCTAACTAATCTAAGGGGGCTAACTTCACTATCCCTAGAACTATCATATCCTACCTCCTCAACCGGCCCTCTACCTTCACCTGGAACATCTAACTGGCCTACCTCACCACCTAACCTATTCCCAGCTCTAGGCCTAACACTAAGTTCCCTCCTGAGCTCAGCAACTAACCCCTCCAGCCTACATATCCTGTCTATATCCTGCCTTCTCATCCCCTCTAAATCTACAATGCATTCACGCAGCCCACATACAACACATGTATACCCCTCACCTAATACACCACAACCAATGCATACATTCCGACACTCATGCTCACTTTCATCCCCAAACTCCATCACTTATTCAAACAAAGAAAGAACTTAAGTAGTAATAAGAAAAAAAAGAAGAGCAACTTAGCTTTCGCTGATTGTGGTGAGAAAAAAACAAAACAAACAAACAGTAGAAAAATCTGAAAAATAGATCAACAGACTGAGAGCTCTATGAAATAGGTGCTACCTGTTCGAAGGTCAGTCGAAGACTGAAAAAGCAGAAGAAAGGAAAGGCAGCTGGGCTGAATGAAATACTGTATGAAATGTATAAGAATGGAGGCGAGGTTGTGGTTGACAGAATGACAGAATTATTCAACAAGGTAAAGTTTTCAGTGGTGTTGAGTGAAAGACTGAGCAAATAGATCAAAAGGGTCAGGGTTCTAGGTGAAGAGCAGAATGGCTTCAGGTTTGACAGAAGAGCGGAAGACAACATGTTCGTGGTGAATAAAATGATTGAAAGGAAGGTGAAAGATGGGAGTAAGCTGTATCTAGGTTTCCTAGACATAGAGAAGGCATATGATAGAGTAAACAGGGAGGTTTTGTGCAGAGTGTTGGAGAAGGTAGGACTTAGTAAGAAGATAGTTAACATTATAAAGAGCATGTATGTAGATACTAGAGCAAAGTATAGACTAGAAGATATAGAAACAGGATGGGTGAGGAGTGTGAGAGGCGTTAGGCAAGAATGTATCCTCTCCCCCACATTGTTTAGCGTGTATACTGAGGAGTTAGTTGCTAGGGTAAGAAGGTTGAATGTGGGAGTAAGCGTTGGGAATGAGAAGATATGCCTGCTGATGTACGCAGATAATGTTATTGTGATGAGTGAGACAGCGGAAGAGTTACAAAGGTTGCTAGATATTGTAAATGAATATGGCAGAGATTTTGGAGATAGTTTCAGCAAGGAGAAAAGCCAGGTGCTAACAGTAAATAGGTCAGAGAATGACAGGTATGCCACATGGAAAATCGGAGAAAATGTTCTAAAGCAGACTGAAGAATACAAGTACCTAGGAGTGTGGATAAGCTCAAAAGGTAGTGAAAAAATGAAGAATGAGAAGATCAGTATGACCAGCAGGTGGGTAGGTAGATTGGGCAGTGTAACCTGGATTAGGGCTAGTAAGTATGATGTGGTGAGGGAAGTATGGAAGAGTGTGGCGGTGCCAAGTATTATGTATGGTATGGATGTAATAGCTTGGAAGGAGAAGGAAATAGACAAGCTAGAGACTGGGCAAAATAGGGTAGGAAGAATAGCCCTGAACGCACCTAGGCATGCAGCGATTGAGGGTGTGAGAGGCGACATGGTGTAGCGGGCCGAAAATATATCTCTAATTCCAATCGATCCAACCCGCTTCCTACACTGTCCGGACGTGATAAATCGAGGGAGAATGAAACGGATTGTATATACAGTCCCTTTACTTACAAAAGAATACAGTTATATTTACAGCCATTTATATTTACAAGGGAAGTGTGCACACTTCAAAATGAGGCCAAATTTCCCAATCCAAATAAGATACCAAAAGAGAATTTTATAACAGGCTAATACAACAAATTTACTTATATATCTACACAAAACATAAAAAAACACAACAACAACCGAACGAAAAGGGGCACGCGCTATCACTTGTGTGCTGGAGGTGGGTGGTAGTAAGCTAACATAAAAGGAGGCAGGATTGTCAACCAAGGCGGGTATGGTGGTCCAGGTGTTTAGCGAGGTATGAAAGCCCTCCGTCTCAGGGCTGGGCGGAGCACTCGTCTAGAGAACCCTTCTTGCAGTCTGTCCAAGCTTCCACTCTCTCTAAATGTATATCCAAACAATCCTCAGCATCAACAATTCTCCAAATATTTAACTCTAAAAACTACTCTTTCAAAATATAATCTTTTGATAAAAGATTATTTTAAACAAAGTACAATTTTGATAAAAGATTATTTTAAGCAAAGTACAATCTGAGAAAGAGAAAACAATTTTAATACATGAAATCAAATACATATATATACAAAGAGAAAATATAAAAAACCTCATTCCCACTCACACACACATTCTTACAGAGGGAGGGAGAGGGTACTGAGAAAAGGGGTGGGAGAATGGCCCTTTTACACACACTCACATTCGCTCCACCACAATGGGATGGAGTACTTTTAGAGGCAGGTGTATGAAAGCGTCTTTGAGGTATAAGATTAGACTGGAGCGAATGGAGGATACAAGATTTGCACGAAAGGTTTATTTGTGGAATGAGAACAGTAGCAGTTGAAATAAGAGGTGCATGAGGATAACAAATATGTGTGGACTAGTTGCAGACTTGAGTCTATATGAGTGGACAATGTTGAATGCGAATGGGTAGGGACGTAACTGGATTTGGAGGAAGTGGAAAAATGAAATAGACAAAGTGGTGAAAGTATAAAAACTTTTAATGAGTTAAACATAACATGAACAAAGAGAATGATTAATGATTGGCTTACCTTGGGAAAAGGACTAATACTGTATCCAGGGATTTATGATATTTCGTTCCAGAGAATATCGTTGCCGTCTGGAGTAGCTTATTCCTCTTGTTAGTATTTTGGGTAAGCTATCATTAACTTTCTCTTGTAACAATGAATTTACTGAAAAATACATCCAGAATGCCTTTTGTTAACAATACGATGAAGTTGACCTTTTTGAGAGAACTGAGAGAGCCGACGCTTTTTCTTTTGCGCCGGAGCTATTGTCATGAGTCACGCGATATTAAATTTTAGTGAAAAATGTAACACCTGGTTAACCTAAGAGTTTAGCCAAGCAAAATTATCATTCTCTAGAAAATTACTGAATATTTTATCTTTAAATTAATGATCATTGAAATATATAAATTAATGAAAATGACAAAGAAATCAAACATAAATTATTATAAAAGATATGGCTCAAATATATAAATTAATGAAAATGACAAAGAAATCAAACATAAATTATTATAAAAGATATGGCTCAAAGAAAGTGGATGGATGAGATGGAGAGAAAGAGGACACTAGAGCTATATAAGGAGAAAAAGGCGCCAAGGTATGAAAGTTGGTATGATGGAAGGTTGGGTGGTGAACTTCTCTTCCGTGCTAGGACACAAAGTATGGATGTGAATGCAAGAAGCTACAGATGGTCAGAGTCTGGCAGTAAAATGTGTAAGATGTGTGACAGGGGTGAGGATGAGACAGTAGAGCATATCATGTTGGAATGTGACAGGTATGTTAATGAGGGAATGGAAATGATGCAGGTCATCTTGAATTAAATGGGATGTGAAATGAATGAGGTGATAGAAAAGAGTGGAAGAGAATGGCTTCTTATCCTGTTGGGACTCTGTGACCAGACAAATGGACGAATGATTGTAGCAGTGAAAGACTTCCTAGAGAGCATATGGAAGGTCAGAATGTGTTTATAGGCAGGTAACATTAGGATAATACTAATACTAACTGTTTCCCTGCCCTCACAGGTAGTGCCGATACAAAGGCCAAGAGGATTGCCGCTTGGCGGTCGCCTGCCTAAGAATCAAGATCATGTGGAATTAAACTAAGTATGATTTGTTTGGAGGTAAATGATTAATTGTAGAAGAAATGATTACCGACCTTTATGCGGAGAATGGCGAGAGACGAATGGCTATACTCGTGTTCAATTTGGTTGAGCTGAAAGCGTGTGTTTGTTTGTGTGTATGTGAAATTTTAAGAGATGTTTGAACCAGTAGTATGTTAAATGAATTCAATATTTCGTCACAGGCTATTTGAATTATTGAAGGTTACATAAAATAATTGAATTGTAAAAAGTTATGGATAAATTAATAGAATGATTGTATTGACAAAAAAAGTTAATTAAAATAAAATGAATGAATTATTAAGTTGTACATAAATTTGCAGGGAATGATTTAATTTAACATAACATAATTTCACGGATGACAAAAGCCACAAGGGCCTATGAAAGGTCATCCGCCTCCGTCAAAACCCACCCACAAAAAGCACCATCACCAGGGAAAGACAAAATCAAAGTCCCTCACAATATAATATAACAGATGACAAAAGCCACAAGGGCTCATCATAGGTCATCCAAGTCAAACGGCCTCTTTTTTAAGGCACTCAAACTCCCAAGAACATAAGAAAAGAAGGAGACTGCAAAAGACCATTCATGGCCTACACTTGGCAGCTCCTGTTCCAGTCAACACACAAAAGATTTCTTACCAGAGAAAAGTCATCAACATTGTCACCCTTTACAGGAGTTCGTCAGATCTAATCTACAATATACATAAAATGCATTCAGAGGATTATGTCCATTCATGCAACCACAAAATATAATCTCCCGACTCCTTAGAAAAATATATACATATGTACATAAAAAAAAAGTCACTCCCATCTAGCAGCTTCATCCATATATTTATCTAATCTATTTTTATAACTACCCAGAGAGAAGGCTTCAATCACATGTCTAGTGAGCCTATTCCATTCATCTACCACACGATTTGTAAACCAATTCCTCCCAATTTCCTTCCTAAACCTATACTTATGAAGCTTAAACCCATTGCTACGTGTCCTGTCATGTTCACTAAGTATAAGAACCTTACCCAGATCCCCTTTATTATATCCTTTTACCCATTTGAAGACCAATCAATTCTCCTCTGACTCTTCTCCTTTCCAATGTATGTAGATTTAGTTTTCTGAGCCTTTCACCATAAGGTAAGTTCCTTAGCCCACCAATCATCTGTGTCATCCTTCTCTGCACAGACTCAAGCAAATCAATATCCTTCCTATAATATGGTGACCAAAATTGTACTGCATAGTCTAGATGAGGCCTAACTAGCGCCAGATACAGTTTTAGAATGACTTCAGCACTCTTATTGCTTACACTCCTCCTAATGAATCCCAATATCCTATTAGCTTTATTCTTAGCATTTAGGCATTGCTTTCTAGGACGAAGGTCTGAACTTACCAAAATACCCAAGTCCCTCTCACAATCGGTCCTCCCTAAAATTCTCCCATTTAATTTATAACTATTCAATGGATTATTTCTACCTATACTAAGGTCAGTCTTCGACTGACCTTCGAACAGGTAGCACATGTTTCGTAGAGCTCTCAGAATATTTTGATTATTTGATATACTTTAGTGTGTGACATAAACATAAATATTAAGTTATTAGATCATATATTTGGTTGATTAATATAACAAAGTTAAATTGTGGTTATTTTGTATAAAAATTGTGGTTATTTTGTTTTGGTGAGAAAGTGACTTTTGTTTACTTCGGTGGCCATCTTGATTAGCAGGTTTTAAACTTGCTCGCACAAATTCGGGTCAAATTCTTGTTTGTAAGTTTTTGTTTCTATTATTGTTCTTGTTTAAGTATGGCTGACTGTTTGGATGTAGAGAGTATACCTTTTGAAAGTAGTGTGTATGTAGTGTGCGATGTCTGTGGTGTAGAGAGGAGAGTGAATGTGTCTGAGTGCTGTGTATGTGCTTTGACTGAGGAGGTGAGTCGATTACGTGCGGAATGCTTGAGACTGAATGATTTAGTGTCTAAAGTGAGAAGAGATGCAAGTGTACATTTGAAGAGTCAGATTGGGACCAGGGGGGAGGAAGTTAGGCCTAGAACAGGGACTGGAGAGAAAACAGTAAGTGAAGTAAGTGACGATAAGTGGTGGGTGAAAGTGAACAGAATAGATAAGTTAGGACAGGTTAGGTGTGTGAATGAGAGGGACATGGAACCTGTTAGGCTAACTAACAGATTTGATGCACTGAGAGAGGAAGAATTTGCAAGAGATTTGTCTGGTGTGGCTGTGCCTGAAAGTAGAATAGGAGGTCGAGTGAGTGAGAGCAGGAGGGAGGGTAATACTATGCCTAGGGAGAATAGGAGAATGACTGAGATGATTGTGATGGGTGACTCTCAGATTAGGTATTTAGATAGGAAGTTGAGTGAAAGTAAATGGAAGGGAGTGAGAGTTTGTCTCCTGGGTGCTGGTGTAAATGATGTGTGTGAGAGGTATGATAGGTTGGTATCTGGGTGTGAGAGGGAAGCAGTTGTGATTACACATGTCGGAGTAAACGATGTAAAGAAGGTGGGTACTTGTGAGTTACGACAGCGGTATAAAAGGCTGATTGAAAGGATGTGGGAAAGTAGAGTAAAAGGCGTTGTTTCAGGTGTGCTTCCGAGAATGGATGTGGGGATGGAATGGTTGTCTTGTGCAATGGGGTTGAATGAATATGTGAAAGGTTTGTGCGAGGAGTCAGGATTGGTGTTTGTAGATGTTTGGAGTGGGTTTTATGGCAATAAGGGTTTGTATGCGATGGATGGACCCAATCTGAGCCGAGATGGGGTTGAGGTTTTGTGGCAGGAATTAGATAGTGTTATTAGGTCTTTAGAGGCGGGAAACTAGGTTTTGATAGTGGTCAGGGAAATTTTATGGCTAAAAGTGAGGCAGGGATAGGAAGCAAACACAGATTTGTAGAAGGTAGGCAGGCTAATGGAAGTGCTTTAGGGTTAAATTACTTGAGTAGTGATAGTGGTCAGGGAAATACAAGAGTACAGGGTCGGGGAAGTAGAGAAAGGAGATGCAGAGGAGATAGGCCCTCAGGTGCTTCAGGGATAGGTGGGCTGAGTTGTCTTTACACAAATGCTCGTAGTCTTAGAAATAAGAGGGATGAATTATTTAGTTATATCATTCATGAAGATATAGATATAATATGTATAGTTGAATCATGGGTTAATGAAAATATATTTAATGATAATGTCAGTGAATTTGAACTAGAAGGTTATACTATGTACATTAGTCAAAGGAGAGATAGGACAGGTGGTGGGTTGATTATTTATATCAGAAATAGCATTTCTTCAAATCTGAATAACTATAATTTTTTTTTTTTTAAGGGGCTATCTGGCGACTGCCCACTTAGGCATAAGTCGCCATAAACAAACAGCCTAGTTCTAGGCTACTTTAAAAAATTCAAACAGGAAACAACAATAAAAAGAAATAACAAAAACAATAACACACAAATAGAATAACTCTATAAAGCAAGGAGAAGGTGAATCATTATGGATAGATATTAAGGTTGGTAAAAATAGGAAAATACACTTGGGAGCTTTTTATAGACCACCAGGACAGACTGATTGTATCGATGAGTTAATGATTAGGGAAATAACTAAAGGATGCAAAGAAGGTACAGTTATTCTTGGTGACTTTAATTTAACTTCTGTAGACTGGAAAAATATGATAGGAAGAGATAGAGCAAGTTGTAAGTTTATGGAGTGTTTTGAGGATAACTTTTTGACCCAATTTGTTAATAAGCCAACAAGGGGTGCCAATATATTAGATCTAATTCTTTCAAATGATGATCAATTAGTTTAAGGATTGAGTGTAGGGGAATCATTGGGAAACAGTGATCATCAGATGGTTCGGTATAATTTGAAAATAGTTAAGGGTAGAACAATGACAAACTCCACAAAAATTCCAAATTTTTATAGGGGAGATTACGATAAATTATGCAGCATGCTAAATCAGATTAGGTGGGATATAGAATTCCATGGAAAGAATACTTATGAGATGTGGGATATTTTTAAGACTTTATTAAACATGGTTCAGGAACAGTGTATTCCAATGAAGTCTATTAGGAAGAAATGTAGGAAACCATTATGGTGGAATCAAGAGATAGCTAATAAAGTTTCAGAGAAAAAAAGGGCATACCAGAGATTACAAAGTGAGAGTAGTTTAGATAATTTAAACCATTATAGGTCAACCAGAAATGAACTAAATAAGATTATTAAGAAGACCAAAAGGACAGCAGAAATTAATTTAGGGAAAAATATTAATAAAGATCCTAAAAAAATTATTTAGCTATTATAGAATCAATAATAAATCTAACAGTGATAAAATAGGGCCTATTAAATATGAAGGGGTTTTGAAAGAATCTGATGAGGAAATAGTAGAGGTCCTTAATGATCATTTTGCTTCAGTATTCACAGAAGAGAAACCAGTTAGATTAATTGATGATAATTTTAGGTCAAAGGAAGTAGTGATAAATTCTATTAATATAGACAGAGAAGAAATTAAAGGGCTTATAATGCAGTTAAATACTAGTAAGGCATCTGGCCCTGACAACATTCATTCTAGGATACTCAAAGAAGGTGTGGAAAGTATTGCAGTAGCTCTTGAGAAGATATTTATTAGATCACTAGAGTCTGGAGAAATACCAAATGATTGGAAATTGGCAAATGTAGGGCCATTAGGGCTGATTCTGATGCTGTTGTAATGCAGGAGGAATTGACCATTCTGTCCAATTGGGCCGAGAAATGGCAAATGAAGTTTAACATAGACAAATCTGTTATATTATATTGTGGGGGACTTTGATTTTGTCTTTTCCTGGTGATGGTGCTTTTTGTGGGTGGGTTTTGGCGGAGGCGGATAACCTTTGATGGGCCCTTGTTGCTTTTGTCATCCGTGTAATTATGTTATGTTATGTTAGTATAGATAGAAATAATCCATTAAATAGTTATAAATTAAATGGGAGAATTTTAGGGAGGACCGATTGTGTGAGGGACTTGGGTATTTTGGTAAGTTCAGACCTTCGTCCTAGAAAGCAATGCCTAAATGCTAAGAATAAAGCTAATAGGATATTGGGATTCATTAGGAGGAGTGTAAGCAATAAGAGTGCTGAAGTCATTCTAAAACTGTATCTGGCGCTAGTTAGGCCTCATCTAGACTATGCAGTACAATTTTGGTCACCATATTATAGGAAGGATATTGATTTGCTTGAGTCTGTGCAGAGAAGGATGACAAAGATGATTGGTGGGCTAAGGAACTTACCTTATGGTGAAAGGCTCAGAAAACTAAATCTACATACATTGGAAAGGAGAAGAGTCAGAGGGGAATTGATTGAAGTCTTCAAATGGGTAAAAGGATATAATAAAGGGGATCTGGGTAAGGTTCTTATACTTAGTGAACATGACAGGGCACGTAGCAATGGGTTTAAGCTTCATAAGTATAGGTTTAGGAAGGAGATTGGGAGGAATTGGTTTACAAATCATGTGGTAGATGAATGGAATAGGCTCACTAGACATGTGATAGAAGCCTTCTCTCTGGGTAGTTTTAAGAATAGATTAGATAAATATATGGATGAAGCTGCTAGATGGGACTGACTTTTTTTTTTTATGTACATATGTATATATTTTTCTAAGGAGTGGGGAGATTATATTTTGCGGTTGCATGAATGGACATAATCCTCTGGATGCATTTTATGTATATTGTAGATTAGATCTGACGAACTCCTTAAAGGGTGACAATGTTGATGACTTTTCTCTGGTAAGAAATCTTTTGTGTGTTGACTGGAACAGGAGCTGCCAAGTGTAGGCCATGAATGGTCTTTTGCAGTCTCCTTCTTTTCTTATGTTCTTAGCTCTACGAAACACGTGCTACCTGTTCGAAGGTCAGTCGAAGACTGACCTTCTAACAGGTTTAAGAATAACCTCCTTACTTTTGTAACTGACATTTCTCTTATTGAAACCCAGCACTATTTGCCCTATTTCTTGCTTCAATACACTGCTTAGAAAACCTTAATGACTTACTGCTATTACTACTGCTAGAGGTTAGGTCATTCAGGTTTCAAGAGGGGCTTCAGGGATAGGGGAGTTAAATTGTTTATATACAAATGCTCGTAGTCTTAGAAACAAGAAGGATGAGCTATTTAGTTATATTAGCAATGAGGATATAGATATATTATGTGTTACTGATTCATAGGTTAATGAAATAGAATTTAGTGACACTATAAGTGAATTTGATTTACAGGGCTATAATATGTACATTAGTCAAAGGACAGGTAGGATTGGTGGAGGAATAATTATCTATATAAAAAACAACATTGTTTCAAGTTTAAATACTTCAATAAAGCAGGATGGTGTTGAATCACTTTGGATAGATATTAGGTTCAGTAAAAATAGAATGGTGCATTTGGGAGCTTTTTACAGACCACCTGGGCAGACTGATGATATGGATGAACTAATGATAAAGGAAATAAGTACGGGATGTGAAACAAATGCAGTTATTATTGGGGACTTCAACTTAAACTCTGTGGACTGGGAAAATATGATAGGTAGGGATAGAACAAGTGGCAGATTCATAGAATGCTTTGAGGATAATTTTTTGAATCTATTTGTTAATGAGCCAACGAGGGGGGACAATATATTAGATTTAGTACTTTCTAACAGTGATCATTTAGTTCAAGAATTGACTGTTGGGGAAGCATTAGGAAATAGTGACCATCAGATAGTTTGTTTTAACTTGGGAATTGCTAAGGGTAAAATAACCAAGAATGCTGTAAACGTTCCAAATTTTCATAAGGGAGATTATGTAAAACCCCGAAGCTTGCTAAATTTTGTAGACTGGGATGTAGAATTCAGAGGTAAAAATTCTTATGGGATGTGGGATACTTTCAATCATATAATAAATGTAGTCCAAGAACAATGTATCCAATGAAGGCTATTAGGAACAAAAGTAGGAAACCATTATGGTGGAATCAGAAGATAGCTAGAAAAATTTCAGAGAAGAAAAGGGCATATAAAAAATTACAGGTAGAAAATAATATTCAAAATTTGAGTGATTATAGAATGGCTAGGAATGAGTTAATTAAGATTATAAAGAAGAACAAAAGGGTGTCAGAAATTAAATTAGCTCAGGATAGCAACAAAGATCCTAGAAAGTTCTTTAGTTACTATAAAGTTAATAATAACTCTGGCAGAGTTAAAATAGGGCCTATCAAATATGAAGGGGTTGTGAGAGAAACTGATGAGGAAATAGTTGAGGTACTAAATGGTCATTTTGCATCAGTATTTACAAAGGAGAAACTAAATAGTCTTATGTATAGTACTTATGGGTCAGGGAAAGAGGTGTTTACTACCATTAGTGTGGATTGGAGGACGATATATGACTAATAGGTGAGTTAGATACTACCAAGGCCTCCGGCCCTGATAATATTCATTCTAGGATACTTAAAGAAGGGGTAGAAAGTATCTCAATAGCTCTGGAGAAGTTGTATACTAGGTCACTGGAATATGGAGAAATACCCGATGATTGGAAGAGAGCGAATGTAGTCCCCATTTTCAAGAAGGGTAGTAAAGAGGATCCAAATAACTTTAGACCGGTTAGCCTAACTCCTGTAGTCTGTAAAATTCTTGAGAAAATAGTTAAAAAAGTATTTGCCAACATCTAGAGAAGGAGGGGTTAATCAGCGATGCTCAGCATGGGTTTAGATCAGGTAGATCATGTTTGACTAATTTACTAGACATTCTGGAGTTTGTAACAGATCAAGTAGATAAGTA
Organism: Ceratothoa steindachneri; assembly: GCA_963969495.1. Taxonomy (NCBI): domain Eukaryota; kingdom Metazoa; phylum Arthropoda; class Malacostraca; order Isopoda; family Cymothoidae; genus Ceratothoa; species Ceratothoa steindachneri. Next base: position 176,429,519 of record OZ018327.1, read on the forward strand.
TCTATTAACCCATGATTCAGTAACACATAATATATCTATATCCTCATCGCTAATATAACTAAATAGCTCATCCTTCTTGTTTCTAAGACTACTAGCATTTGTATAGAAACAATTTAACCCCCCTATCCCTGAAGCACCTCTTCCAACCTGAATGACCTCACCTCTATCACCTTGGAACCTATTTCTGTTATCTGCCAAGTCCATTCTACTTTCAGTACTATAATGTCCTCTCATAATTCCCTGACCACTATTAGTATCTAGTTTCCTGCCCACAAAGACCTAATAACACGATCATACTCCTCCCACAACACATCTACCCCCCTCCTACTCAAATGCAGTCCATCCATCACATACATTTCTTTCATTTCAACAAACTTATCCCACACATCCACAAACATGACACCTTCCATCTCACATCCTCCTCACATAATCATTCAGCCCAATCGCACGAGACATCCATTCTACCCCAACATCCATTCTTGGAAGCACACCTCTCACAACACCTTTCATTCTACTTTCTTACACCTTTTCAATCAACCTCTTGTACCTCTCACATAACTCACATGCACCCACTTTCTTCACATCATTCACCCCTACATGTGTAATCACAACCGCATCCTTTGCACAGCCAGACACCAGCTCCTCATACCTATCAGACAGATCTCTCACTCCAGCACCTTGCAAACACACCCTCAAACTATTCAATCTACTTGCATTCAACTTTGGTGGTGAGAGGCCGATTGTGTACAAAGATGAGAAGATGAAGGGTTTGAATCCTAATGTTGTACATCTGCAATGTTTGAGCGGTGTGCACTACAATTGGGTGATTGAAAAGTGTTCATATATGAGAGAGAAGAATGATTGTCTGGATGAAGATGAGTGTGTGGTGAGTGATGATATGGGAGTTGATGACAGTGTGGATATCAGTGCCGATGTTGGTGTGCTTGTTCCTTCTTTGTATTGCGAACATGGTGGACCTGATATGATGGAAGCGAGAATGAAAGTTGTTGAAAGGTTGTTCTGTGGTTTGATTAATACTGGAGCACAAGTGTCTTTAGTGAATGAGAGGATTCTGAGTAAGTATGATGAGTTTAGATGTTGCGATCATAAACCTGTGAAGTTACAGATAAGTGGATTAGGGAATTGCATGATAGTGGCATGGGAACAGGTTAGTCTGAAAGTGAGTTTGGGTAATGGTGTGAATGTGAAGCATGACTTTGTGATTCTGAAAGATGAGCAAATGCTGTGTTGTTTTCTGCTTGGGGTGGACTTTATGAGATTGAATGATTTGACTTTGGATACTGATAAGGATTGTCTTATGAAAGGCGAATGTGAGGTGATTAGGTTGAATGAGTGCTATGATTGCATTGGTCATGGATGATGAGAATGAGATTGTAATTGATGATGATATTCTAGAGATGCAAGAGATGTGTCCTTTTGTCAGTGAGTTGAAGAGGTGTGTAATGACTTGTGTGGTTTTGAATGAATGGCCTGAGTGTTTAAGTGATTTTAAAAGGTATGCTAAGGATTTTGTTGTTTGTATGGATGTTGTATATTTTGTGAGGCATGTGAAGGGTGGTGATGTGCCTGTGATGTCCTTGGTTGGTATGATTGGTCTGGTGAAGGTTGTGCATGATAAATTATGGGCATATGGGTAAGTTTAAGCTATGGGAATGTATGAAGGAGCATTTGTTCCATCTGTATCTGAGAACGGTTGTGAATGATGTTGCGACTTCGTATGAAAGGTGTTATAAGCTAAAGGTGCAATGTGTGCAAGTGAAACCACCGATGTTGAAAGTTGATGCGAAAGAAACGTTTGAATTGGTAGTGATTGATTGTGTATCTTTGCCACATACGAGTGCTGGGAATGTTGGTATGGTTGTTATGGTTGATCATAAACATAAGTTTGTATATGCAGCGCCTGTGAGAGATAAAAGGAGTGTGACTGTTGTGCATGTGGTTGAGCATTTGTTTTTTTTTCCTATGTGTGTATGGATGCCTAGAAGATGTCTGAGTGATAATGGGCCTGAATTTGTAGTAGAAGTGTTTTAGCAAATGTTGAGAGAGAATGGTGTGGAGCATGTGAGAACAACTCTGTATGTACCGTCTTCAAATGGATTGGCTGAACGTACAATAAGAACCTTCTGTGAGATGTTGAGAATGATGAGTACGACATTGAAGGAATGGGATGTATGGGTGGGAAGAGTGTTGTTGGTGTATAATTTGACTGTGCATAGTGCAACTGAAATGTCCCCATGTCAGTTTGTGATGAATTCAAAGGTGAGTGAAAGATAGGTTTCGTTTGAGTAAAAGTGAGCAGAGTGTATGGCATGAGGCACAGGAAAGGCTTCTTTCGTTTGAAAAAGGTGCAAAAGTATTGAATGTAAAACAAGTAAAAGGTAAGTTGAATGTGTCAAAGATGAGTGAAAAGCTTGAAGGACCATATAGAGTTGTGAGGATCTAGGAGAATGGTGTGACGTATCTTTTAGAGTGTTTGAATGAAGGTGTAATTGGGAGAGTGCATGCTCATCAGAGTCAGTTGAGGAGGGGGAGAGAACCTCCTGACTACCTGGTGAGCCATCCAATGTATGAACTGTGCAGAGTGAGAGATAAGGTGCATGATGATGAGATGGAGTGTGATAGTATGGATCTGTCTAGGAAAGAGCTTGTCTTGGTCTCAATAAGTAGAAAGCATGCAAGGAAGAATGCAAGTACAAATGAAATTAAGTCTGAGCAAAGTCTTTTTGGTATGGCGGAGCTTGAAAGAGAGATTGTTTGCAGAGGCAGGTGCGTGATTTGGATGATGTAAGTAGATGGGGGACTGAGCTGCCTGTGGCTGATTTTTTTGGTTTTGGGAACATTATGAATGATAGTGTGTTTGTACAGAATGAACCTAGTGTGGCTCATTTTTCTGGTGACGTACTCTTCTAGTGGGAACCAGTTGAAGGGGTTTCTGGTATAGCCACTGAAAGTAGAGGGGATGCAAGTGATTTGTTTGTTTCACAAGAGTGTACCTTGAGTTGGATGAGAGCTGTGAGTGAGGAGCTGATGAATGGGAGTATGAAGAGTGAAGGTTCTGAACGGAAGAGTATAAAAGAGTTCTGTTGAGAGATGGTAGAGCTATCGATGAAGGCTGAGTATGGTGGAGACATGATCGATAGTGATGAGGAGACAGACAGGATGAATGACAAACAACCCTGACAGATTGCTACGCATGTGAATGGGTGCAGAAGCGTGTGATTGAGTATAAAAGGTACCGTGAATAAGGATTGAGTGTGTCTTGTGAGTGACTGTTGGTTGAATGGCCTAAGGAAGGAGGGGTGTGGTGGAGCGAATGTGAATGTGTGTGAAGGGTTATTCTCCCACCCCTTTTCCAATACCCTCTCCCTCCCTCTGTAAGAATGTGTGTGTGAATGGGAATGTCTTTTTTTCTTTTTTTATATATATTATTTATTAGGGATTTCATGTTTTGTTTAAAATGTTTTTGTGTCTTTGCAGAGAGTTTCTTGATAAAATTCTTTTATCAGGATGAAGCAATGTAGATGCACCAGCTTGATTGGGGCAAAAATCAAAAACATAAGGGAGAATGAATGAATAGTGCCAAAAATAAATGCTGCAAAGCCCAAATGGACTAGCCCACAGCCAAATTCAAAGACAGGTAATTTGCATGAGTGTTCTCAATAAAAATATAGACATCTGGGTAATATACAAAAATATAGCTATGAAATTTTGATCAATAGAATGGAAGTGCAGGAATTTAAAACCATTAAGGGGTGTAAAAGGATTAAAAAATAAATTATTGAGAACTCGACAAAGGATAAAAACATAGACTATAGATTGATCAACAATAGATACAAGAACAGAGAATATAAAATCATGAAACAATATATTAAATTTTGGCTAAAAGATTAGATTCTTCTAAAAATTTAAAAATTCTATTCACACTAAAAGAGACATGAGTCTCAGACAAGATGCCTTGCAGAACCTGCTGGGGAGGGGGGGGGGGCATCTGCCCAGTAATTAAAGGGAAGACCCTCCTCCCAAGATTTCTCAAAAGGGAACACTCGGCAAAGATGTGAAGGATGGACAGCTGCATCCCGCACAGGATGCACGAAGGTGGGGGCTGCCCATCCATGAGTGAGGCAGCAATGACCTATCCTCAGTCGGCACAAAATAACCTCCAGTCTATGTGGTCTCATGGTACGTGGCCATGGGGGAAGGACTGAAGGTTTTATGGAATGGAGCTTGGTGGGAGGAAGCTCATCTCACATCTTCTGCCATAAGCCGACTACATATTCGGTGATGAGGGGATAGCTTACATATGACAAATGGAAGTCTAGGCGATGAACAGTTAAGCGCTAAGTCATCCACATATAGAGTTGAGGAAATCTCAGCTGGCAGATTTGCGATAATGCTATTGATGGCCACAGAGAAGCAGGTGACACTGAGGACATTTCCCTGTGGCACACCCTCAACTTGCTCTATGGGCTCTGATAGGGCATTTCCAACTTTTACATATAGTGTGCGCCACATGAAGAATTGCTCGACAAACCTGGGAAGAAAGCCCTGCAGGCCCCAATCATGGAGTTGCTTAAGGATACCATGCCTCCAAGGGGTATCATATGCTTTCTCAATATCAAAGAAAACAACAACAGAATGCTGCCTCTTTGAAAAAGCATCTCTTATATAAGACTCCATTCTAACAAGCAGGTTGATGGTACTCTGTTTTTTTCTGAACCCTGATTGAGAAGGAGACATACTATGGTTTGTTTCCAAAAACCAGATGAGTCTTATATTTATCATCCTCTCAAACAATTTACATGGATAACTAGTAAGGGTAATGAGTGGGTTCCGTCCCATCCTTTCCTGTTCTTTGGAAAGGTAAAACCACAGCCTCCCTCCACATGGAAGGGAAGCAGCCCCTAATCCAGATGAAGTTATAAATGTCCAGCAAATGTGAGAGGAGGGATGGATGCATATTCCTAATCATATCATAGGAAATGCCATCCGATCCGGGTGAGGTGGATCCACAGTGCTTCAGTGCATTATGGAGCTCATGGATAGAAAAGAGCCGGTTATAAGGCTCATTATCCATTTTAGGCTGCATAAAGTTGATGGGATGTTGCTCCTGTTTGAGCATAAAGTGCTGGAATTGGATGGAATAGTTGTCTGGGCTTGAAATATTAGCAAACGATCCGGTCAAAACATTGGAAATATTTGACAAGTCTCCCAACAGTTCTCCGGCCTAAACAATGTTGGGAGCTGTAAAGACATTGGATTTCCCCAATAGCTTTTTTATTCTCTTCCAGATTTTGTCTACAGGGGTCTGCCAACATATTGCTGTGATGTAACCATCCAACGAGGTCTTTTGAGCTCATTGAAGGGTGCATCGTCGTGCTGCCCTTGCTCAGTTATGAGCAAGTTTCTTTACCATCATGAGGCACCGATGGTAACATTGGCCAGTCTTTTTATATTGAGTGATAACTCTCGAGCATTAAGCAGACCACCAGGGCAATTGTGGTCCACGAGCAGTTGAGCCAGAGAGTGGGATGGAGGAATTAGCTGCATGATTGATGTGGGCTAGAAGATCATCAATAACCACTTCAATATCTTCATGAGGAAAGGACCCATCATGGCTTGTGAGGTGCCTGAACTTAGGCCAGTTTACTTTTTTTGTATTCCATCTTTTGCTAGGTGGTGGAGGAGGACTACCTGTACATGGTGTTATTACAATGGGGAAGTGATCACTGCCCACTCAAAATCAGCTCTACAGCTTGGTAAACAGAGAAACAAGTCCACATATGTAAAGCTGTTCATCTGGATGTGAAATGATGTGTGGCTGCCATCGTTAAGAAAGCAGACATCATTAGTACCCTGAAATCTCTCAATCATATTTCCTCTAGGGTTGTTATCATGGTCTCCCCAAAGGGGGTGTCGAGCATTAAAGTCACCAATCAATAAAAAGGGAGGAGGGAGTTGAGAAATTAAATTAGCTAACTTTGTAGCTAAAACAGCTGTATCTCTTTCCTCGCCAGGAAGAAGATACAGCAAACAGACTCAATAATGGCCACTGGAAAACAGGCAGACAGCAACCACCTGCAGGTCTGTGTTAAGAGAGAGCTGGTTGTGGGGAACCCTGTTGTTAACAAAGACAGCAGAACCATGAATTGGTTCTCCAGGGTTCTTATAATATCCTACGAAATCTGAAATTTTGCCAAGCAAGTCTCCTGTAAAGCAATACAATCGGGATTGTAATCCCTAAGCAGGAGCTTGACTCTTCCCATTCCAATTATTCCAATGAATAATTGGAAACATTGTTACCATTTAAGCATAATGTTAGATTTCTTCCTACCCTTAGGGGTAGTAGATTTTGGATTTGAACTACCAGCGGAAGTAGTTTGTGTCATACTAGCCTTAGGCTTGGAGTATGAAAAAGGAGGCATCGGGAGCTTGAGTTTTGCCTTTGGTTTTTCTTTAAGAGGAGGTGCATCAGATTTTTATAAGTGGCTGTAAGAGAGAACTGTCTTCACTGGAGAAGCCGAGATGGAAGCAACTCCAGGGGTTAGTTCAGGTGTCGAGGGAACAGACAATGTTGACACAGATGGTGGTGGCGAGTACATTGGCGAAAGTTGTGAATTTGATGCTGATTGAGAAGGATGTGGAGTCAGTTTTTGAGAGTCCTCCACAACAGCTGGCTCCTGGGAAGGAGCAAAGGTTGGTTCCTTCTCATTCAGGGATCGAAGGAATTCTAAAGCAGTATCAACAGGGGGGCTGGAGTGGTAACTGGCTTTGGAGCTGAAGAAGAGCTTGGTCCTTTAGGGGCATGGTGAATGTCCAGAGGTGGAATGGATACCACCTGAGGACCAACATGATCAACATCCACATGTTCTGGAGCAGTAGCAAGGTGCTTAACCACCCTTGGGGAACCAGGAAAGGATGGAAAGTTCCTCTTCTTGTTGGTAACCTCAGAAGCACTGTTAGGTGCGAAGCAGAGGACATGTCTACACAATCTAAAGACTGTAGGGTCTTATCCGCTGATGCTGCTCGCTTGATTTCGCCTTGACTATCAATGCGCCATCATCCACATTTGGGCAGGTTCGCCACATTTCTCAAAAAAATCCTGGTAAACGTCGATGATATCAGCCTTACTAAGAGGACTATTGTTCACTTTCAAGACTAAAAATCGGTTGTAATCCAACTCAAGGTCGACTTCTGACCCAAAAGGATCAAAGCATCAACCATCAGGTTCCAAGGCATGATGACCAGAGGCCACAGGTCTCTGGGAGTTATGTTTGTTAAATTTACCCTTACAAGTATATATATTTTATTTTGGGATGCCCCTGGAGCTAAGGGCATGCACCAAATCATCATTGTGGGTCCAAAGAGCGCCCATACAGCCCAGACGCATAACCCGCCCCCGACTCCCACTGTCGTTTTAAAAACAGCAGAGCCGCATAATGGAGATTATCTGGACTGCGGTGCTAAGACCTCCCAGAAACAAAATGATGACCTGGGCAACCAAATCTCCTCTAAGGCATGGTCCTGCGATGATGCCCCCCAGTGGGCGCATCCGTTGACTCGTACAGAGGAAAAAGTAAGAAAAGGCTAAGCTGTGGCTGGACGGGGCACTGAGTCCTGTCAGCACGGCGGCTAGGAATGCAAATCACTGCACTGCTTACGGGGAAAAGAATTGGTATAGAAGATGAAATAGGGGTCAGCAGAAGGAGAAAAAGGATGCCAAGCTGAGGCTGGAGGGGACGCTGAGTCCAGTCAGCTGGTGGCCGGAGGGAAACTTGCCGTGCCCCTTATGGGACATAAGGGAGAAAGTTGAACAGGAGGCAGGTACATTGAAGAATAGCATGCTGGTTATCAGGGTGGTAGTAATATCCTGGAGGAAGTGGGAGAGGATGAGACAGTGAAGGCAGTGGTTGGAGTGAAGAGAAGGCCGCATGCAGGACAGCGGTATGAGGAAGTGAGGAGGACTAATGTCAGGATCTTTGAGGAGTTAAGATGAAAGTAGCTTGGATGAGACAGAAGAAAGGGAACATCAGCTTCAATGACACAGATGGCCCACTGAGAGATGACCAAATGTTTGTGGCAGATAGATTGCACCTGACTGAGGCCGGAAATAACAGGTTTGAACGACATCTATGTGAGTGGCTGAGGGCAGGTGTACTGTGCCCTATGAAGGAATGACAACCCAGACCAAATAAGGTGAGAGAGGAAAGAGCAGACATCAACCAGGCGGGTAATTACATGAAGATAGGATGGGGTGTAGGAAAGTATGAGGATGTTTGTAAAGAGTCAAATGAGTGGAAGTTTGATGATGTGAGACTGACAGACACACTTGAGGAGTGAGGTACAAATGGATGAAAATGAATATGTAATGATTGGTAAAGGACAAAAGAACCAGGAAAAATTAGGAGGGGGTACATCCTTCCTCCACAGGAGAGAAAGGAATCTGAGAGTTGAGGAAATAGAAGTTAGAGACAGTAACAGTAGTGAAGATGTGTTGGCTATTAGAGTAGAGTGCCAGAATGAACAATAAAGGCCTGACAAAGTGGTAATGATAGTAGTATACATGACTGTGTGGAAAGAGAGAGAACTAAGAGAGAAAATGGTGAGAGGTATGGTATATTAAAGAAGATTGTAAGAGATCATGCGCATGAAAGACTAATCATCATGGGGGGCATGCATGCACACACTGGAATGCTAGAACAGATGAACAGGAATGGTGAAATGCTTGCTGAGTTCATAAATGTTGTGGATATGGAAAACCTGAATGAAACTTTAGCGGAAGGGCCAGTGACATGGAGTGTAAGGAATCGGCAATCAACTACATGTTGGTAAATGGAAGAATGCGAGAAATGGTATCCCGTATGTGGATAGACAAAGATGTAATGATTGATATTGTATCTGACCACAATATGCTTTTGTTGGAATGTAAGCTGCAGGGGAGAAAGGAGAAAAATGTGAAGGCTAAAGGAAGAAAATGGAAATTGAGAGATGTAAATTGGGAAAATTTCCAAGCTGACTTGAATGAAAGAACTTGGATCTACATGATGTGAATGAGATGGATGGAGGATTTGTGGAAAATGTAAGAAATGCTGAAGTCAACAAGATAGGTCATATACAAGTGAATAGGAGAAAGAGTGAGTGTAAACCATGTTGGAATGATGAGATCAAGAATGCTAGGAAGGAGCAAAAGAGGCTTAACAGAATATGTAGACAGCTGAGAAAGAGAAGACATGAAAGTGATGAAACTGAAAATGAGTATCAGAATGTATGAACAGAGTATGTACGACAGCAGAAAGTGGCAAAGTTCATGATTAGGGATGTGAAAGTAAAGTGCAAAAGGAAAGTGATCCAGGCCTTTAAAGAAAAAGGGTTGCAAGGTCGCTGTGAATGGTACAGATTCATGAGGGGAGAAGGAAGGAGCAGCACTGAAAGTGTAGAGTGTCTGAAAGTAAATGGCATCTATATAAGTGAGAAGGAAGATATGAAAAGGTCATAAAAGAGTTCTGGGAGAAAATGAGAAACATACTCAAATGGAAAAGTAAGTGCAACCTATACATATATACTTTTAAAACTTTATCTTATACATTTTTTTAGAAAGAAAATTTATAAAAAATTTTACTTAATATTTTTAAACTGTTTATTCTCCTAATGATATTTTTTTTTTCAAATGTTGTAAGTATAGGTACTACTTGATAAAAGACAAAAATTATTTTTCAGATTACAAGACAAATTACTACCAGAAATCAGCCATGAATTTCATTCAACAAGTAATTATGAGAGGAAAATGAAACTTTTAACATTATCTCCATTCACTATAAAAAAAACCTGTGAGGTTTTTGCTGCATCTCGGTATTTAATAAAAAAAAGTAGATATATTGTTCGCAGAATAGGTATTTTTTCAGAACAACTTCCGAAAAGTATCTATGGGTAGGATAGAGAACTCTGCTACTAAACAATATGTAAAAAGTTTCTATGAATCTGAAGATGTTAATAGGTTATGCCTAGGTAAAGCAGACTACTTAAGCTTTAAAAATTTAGCAGGTGAGAAAGTGCATGAGCAAAAGCATTTAATACTTCTAAATCTAAAAGAAGCTTTCTGAGTTTTCAAAACTTCTTGTCCTGAAGATCATAAAATTGATTTTTTACCCTTGCAAGTCTTCTGCCTCAATATTGTGTATTGGCTGGAGCATCAGGAACTCATTCAGTATGCATCTGTACATACCATTAGAATCCTAAACTACAAATTTCAGCTTTAGGTTCCAAAGATGTAAATTATAAACTGCTTATGGAGAAAGCTGTTTGCAGTGTCGAAAATAGAGAATGCATGATGCAGCTTTGTGATCAATATCCCAAAGAGGAAGGAGTTAAAAGTTTTCTTCAAAGTTTAGTTTAAGGGAAAACAAGGTGGCAGCTGCCCAATCCTCAAGCAATGGATATCTACAGACAGATGCACACTGAATGAGGTAAATGAATCTTTTGATCAATAGACAAATTCATGAACAACAAAATTATAAAACTCACTCGCCATCATTATGTGGCAAAATCCCAGAGTAATTACTTCAAAGAATTGAAAAATAATTTCAAGAATGATGTAGTCATTTTTGGAGATTTTTCTGAGAATTATAGTTTCATTGTACAAGTTGAGGCCCAGAGCTTTCATTGGGAGAATTCCCAAGCCACTGTGCATCCATTTGTAGTGTTGTTTTAAAAAATGATCAATTATGCCATAAAAGTTTTTGGTTTTTGTCCCCTGTACTTAAATATAATAACGTTATGGTATACAGTTTTTTGAAAAAAACTTATACCTGAAATTAAAAGTATGCTCAAATTTAAATAAAATACACTATTTTACAGATGGATATGTGGGGCAGTACAAAAACAAATTCAATTTTATGAAGATAACCTACTATTCTGAAGATTTGGGAGTAATCTACCATTTTGAAGATTTGGGAGTAATATGTGAGTGGCATTTCCACGCAACATCTCATGGCAAATCCACCTGCGATGGTATAGGAGCAATTGTCAAGAGATGTGTGTGTAAAGTTAGTTTACAAAGAACCTTTCATAATCAAATTTTAAATACTGAAGATATGTTTAAGTTTTGTGAAGAAAACTTAGGTAAAAGCATAGTTTTTTTTCTATAGATCACAATGAAATTGAAATAATAGAAAATTTTTTAAAAGAGAGATTTACAAACGTGAGTACACTAGCAGGTACACAAAAGTTTCACCAATTTGTACCATTAGAAATTGGAAAATTAATGGTTTCTGAAAGATCATTTGATGAGATTGGATTTGAAAAAAATTTAAATAACCAAATAATTGAAAACATTAAAAACATAGCTTCATAAATTGGTCAGTACATTCTATGCCTTTATAATGATATTAAGTAGGTTGGGATAGTCCTATCAAAGAATGATGAATTCCAGGACTAGGAAATAGATTTTCTGCATCTTGCTGGAATTAATGATTTTTATTTCTTTCCTCAAATTAAAGACAAATGTTATTTACTTTCTGAAAATATAATAAAAAATTTGGATCTTTCCTTCCTTCAGATAGCCTGTATTCCTATCCTACCTCGTCGCTTTTCATACAACCTCTCCCACAACTTTCTCTGGTCAGCCTCTAATTTCACAGGGCAGAAGCTGACCTTCTTCTCAGCCAATCGCCCCGGATCGGGGCTGAGGGAGGAGGGGACAATGTCCCCTAACCCCTGAGCTCCGGTCTGGGGTGGTTGGCTTTTAACAACCTGCTTCATCCCCACCCATACCTTCCTCACATCCCTTTTCCTCTCGTCTTCAAAATCTATCTTTTTTATGCCGTGTTCAAGGTGGAGCCGCCATGCTGAAGGACTGCCAGGCCACCAGGCGGGAGGGGTGGTCCCAAATGGCAGCGCCTGGCTCTGCCGGGCCTGTAAGCACCTCTTGCAGTGCGGGCTACTGCAAGAGGTGGTGAGCGATTGCGTCCCGTAAAACAAAGAGGGTCACCATGCCCAATGATGCAAAAAAAAAAATATCTTAATTCCCCCAATAACAACAACGGAGCCGCCCTCGTGCAGCTCCACAGAAAAGATGGATGCCTGTCCCCCCCCTGTGCTTGCGCAGGGGACCCTCCATATTTCTCTAACTGGAGAGGAGGCTTACTCCTCTCCTTCGCTTACGGGTGCTTCGGACTCCCCCTCACCCCCTTCTCTGGAGGTGCTTTCGGGCACCTCCGCTTTTCCAGCGGCAGTCCCCTCTTTTCTTTCTAAGGGGACTGCCAAGAAAGCCAGCAGGCAACCCACTGCTGATCACCCCTCGTGTAAGCGGCTCGGTAGGGCAAACCCCCTTAGGGGGGAGAGGGAAGCCAGGCCCCTTCGGTCGCTTCCCTCAAAAGACCTGCTGGCAAGAATATTGAACCTTGCCGGGGTCAAGGCCTGTGCCTTCCCATACAAGACTAGTGACAATACAGCCAACGAAACCTGCAATGTCTTGGGAGGGGATGGCCAACTGGAGGCCCCTCCTGTGACACACATGGTCCTTGAGGAACCCCAGCCTCAGACGGTAGGGCCTTCTATGGGGGAGAATCCAGGCTCAGCGCCAAGAACTGAACCCGAATCCACCCCTATGCAAGGTCCTCCTCAAATGGCTGAGGGATCCGAGGCAGTACAAGGAGGGGAGGGATCTCCTCCCACAGGTGCCCCAAAGACTACCGGGACCTTCTCCATTTCGGAGAGGGACCTGGCTGAGGCCGCTCCATCTGGCATGGGGGCTTCTGCCGCTGGAGGTGAGAAGCGGGTTCATTTCCTGCCCTCCTCTCCTAAAAAGAAGAATAAAAAGACAAGAAAGACCAAAAAGACTCGGGGCTCCTCTCCATCCGCGGGGGCTGCGGGGACGGATGGGTCTGCTGCCACTTTGGTAGGTGACCAAGCCAAGATCAGCACATCCGGCCCCTCTACCCCCCCGTATGCAGAGCCCCTGACTAAGACTAAGACCAAGAGTGCACAGGGCGGAGCCTCGATGACATCGGGGCCCCTCATTCAGAGGTTACCTGGCGTTTTTGAGCCCGCTGGCTTCAAACGCTTCCTCGTTATTCGCTCCACTGATGGCACCATGTTATCCAAGGGCAACATGATCCATCAGAGGAGAGGATTAGCTAGTGCAATTGGTAGAGAGCCGAAGGTGACCTGTTTCTCGGACGGGAGCCTTCTGGCGAATGCGGCGAATCCCGCTGAGGCGGCCAAGATAAGTGCTCTTCGGACACTCCATGGCACCCCGGTGAGTGTGACACTGCACTCTACCATGAACTTTGTGAAAGGAGTAGTTTATGCGAGGGAACTCGTTGACTACTCCATTGAGGACATCACCCTAGAGCTGGCCGACCATGGGGCGGTCAAGGTCGAACGTGTGATGAGAAAACAGGGAGGGGCCTCGAGACCCACCCCTACACTCTCCATCATGTTCGACTGTGACAAGCTCCCTGAGTCGGTGCGTGCCGGTTGGTACCGCTACCGCGGGAAGGCATTCGTGCCACTGCCGCGGCGGTGCTATTACTGTCACCGCTTCGGCCATACGAAACACATATGTAGACATGCAAAGTCGGGGTCACCCAAAGTCTGTGTAAATTGCTCCAAGGTCGCACACGATACGTCCAAATCGTGTGTGGCCAAGTGTGTCAATTGCGGAGAGCCGTGCCCTGCTTCTTCGAAGCAATGTGTTGCATATCTCCTTGAGAAAGAAATCCTGGCCGTTCAGGCCCAGGATCGACTCACATTCTGCGAGGCTAAGGACTTGGTTCTGGCACGCCTGGCTCTGCCTGGGACGTCATATGCCTCAATAGTTAGAAAGGCACCCTCTGCTCCTGGCCCATCCAGGCCAACGAGCACGGTTGTTTCCGCGCCCATTCGGAGCCCTTCTGCGGGCTCTACCCAACCCGGGCGCTCCCCTGGTAAAGCTGGCGGCAAAAAGGGTTCAGACCCAGCCCCGGCTAAAACCAGGGCTTCCCCCTCTTTCCCCAGCGTGACCGTTTCCCGTAAGGCGAAACGGCCACGCGCCTCCTCCGAGTCGTTAGACTCACAGGAGGCAACACCCCTGAAGATGGTCGCTAGGCCTTCTTCCGGGGTTCCTAAAGCTGTTCCCCGAAAGGAGGACAGCAACAAAGGAGCTTCGGCTCCTTCGCCGATGCCCCGAAGTGGAGAGAGTGGCTCGGAGACGGTGGTTCCTCGAAAAGAGGGCCCCCCGCCTCCGAAGCCGCAACGCCCACCTAAGGTTTCGAGGCGGAGGGAGGAAAAGACTCGCATGGCGAGCCTAACCTCCCCCAATAAGTCCTTGAAGGCGACAGCGCTTTGTCCGGCCAACAGCGCCCGGGGTTCTGCCCCCGGGAAGCGTACGGCCATTCCCGTGAGGGTCGTCAGTTCGAGGAGGGCCCCCGCGTCTCCTCCTAGCTAGGCCTGGAGGGCATATTCCTTCAATGGAATTGCCGTGGACTCCGGGCCAACTGGGAGGAGCTGTGGAGGCTCGTCTCGGCCCGTTCCCCGTTAGCTATCGTTTTGTAGGAGACGATGCTAGGCGCGTGCCCCCTGCCCGCCCTTACGGGGTATAAGGGTCGTGCGACCCCACCACCGCGGGATGGCCGGGCTGGGGGATGCGCGGTTTACACGCGGCAGGATGTCTCCGTTTTTTATTTCTCTTTAGATACCTCCTTTCAGGCAGTGGCTGTGCAGCTGCACCTGGATAGGAGGTATACTATCATTTCTGCGTACATTCCACCGTCAGCTGACTTCGACGCGGGGGACTTCCGCCGCGTCATGGCACGGTTGCTGAGGCCCTATCTCTTGCTTGGAGATCTGAACGTCAGGCATCCTCTCTGGGGAGATTACTCCATAAATCCCAGGGGACAAGTCCTTTGCCGATCTGATCGAAGAGCTTGAGATGGGTGTCCTAAACGTGGATGAGTTTACGCATCACTGTCCGAGAACCGCTTCATTTTCTTGCCTTGACCTATCTTTGTGCTCTTCGGATGCACAGCCTGATTTTGATTGGGGGGTGGTCGATGACCTCCATGGTAGTGATCACTTTCCCATTCAAATATCATTTTCAGGGCAACTGCCGCCTGAGAGCCCACCTCGGTGGTGCTTGGCGCGGGTGCGGTGGCCTGCATTTCAGGAAATGACTGAATTCTCTATCTCAGTCGAGGAGTTATGTCGGTAGATGAGGCCGTTGAGTTCTTCTCCGGCAACCTCATCGCCGTGGGCCTGACTACTATTCCTAGGACGTCTGGCCGTTTTGCACGCCGACCACTCCCATGGTGGTCGGCCGAGTGTGAGACAGCCCTCACACTCGCCTACGTGCGCTATAAGCGCCGCCCGAACGATTTCACTGTCGCTGAATTTCGTCGGGCTAGGGCTAGGTTCCGGTATATTTTGAAGCACGCCCGCCGCTCTTCTTGGCGGGCATACGTGTCTTCACTTAACGGGAAGACCCCTTTAGCTGAGGTGTAGAAGCGAGTCAAAAGGATTCGGGGCAAGTTCTCGCAGGACCTCCCTCCCGTTCTCCAGGAGAATGGGACCGCAATCTCGGACCCTGCGTCCGTGGCGGAATCCTTAGCGACCGCTTTTTCCGCATTCTCTAGCCGTGATGCTGCTCCGCCAGCATTCAATGCACGTCGTGATGTCGCGGAAGGCCGCCGGCTGGACTTTACCTCCAGAGGCGGAGAACCCTTCAACGACAAGTTTACTGTGAGTGAGTTGCGTTCCGCTCTCGCTTGGTGCGCGGACACCACCCATGGTCCGGACGATGTCCCGTACGCCATGCTTCGACACCTGGTTGAGCGAGGCATGGCCTTTCTGTTAGATTTGTTCAACAGGATCTGGGTGGAAGGTCTTCTCCTACACTCCTGCCGAATCGTTACTGTGCTCGCCTTTCGCAAATTGGGGAGAGATCACTCTACTCCGACCGGTTTCCGCCCAATCTCTCTAACCTCTTGCGTGTGCAAGTTGATGGAGAAATTGGTAAATGTTAGACTAGCCTTTTTCCTAGACAGTGGAGGCCATCTGTCTTCTGCACAGTGCGGCTTCCGCAAGTTCCACTCCACGTCGGATGCTCTGCTCTGACTGGAAAATGCCGTCTTCGATCTGGAGAAGGCCTATGATACTGCATGGCGATACGGTATCATGGAGATTCTCCACACGATGGGGGCGAGGGGACGCCTCCCAGTCTTTATATCTGAATTTTTGAGAGATCGTCGATTCCGCGTATGCGTGGGGGGAGCCCTCTCCGGCCCAAAGGAGCAGGAAGAGGGTGTCCTGCAGGGAAGTGTACTCAGTGTCACACTCTTTGCCCTGAGCATCAACGGCATCACCTCGGTGCTGCCGGAAGATGTTCTCGCTACGCTCTACGTGGACGACCTTTCGATCTCTTTTGCCGCGGCCCAGATGCCAACTCTGGAGCGTCGACTCCAACAGGCATTGAACCGCGTCTCTCGCTATGCCGAAGCGCACAAGTTTCGGTTTTCTTTGGCCAAGACTAAGGTGGTGCACTTCTGCCGCCATCCACGGCTTCACCCCGACCCAGATTTGTTTCTTAATGGGGTGCGCCTGGATGTGGTTGAGTCGCACTGTTTCCTTGGTCTTGTATTCGACCGACGCCTCACCTGGGAGGCTCATATTCGCAGCCTTAGGGTCTCTTGTACCCGCGCCATGGACATTCTCCGTTCCGTGACGTTCAGCGCTTGGGGCGCTGATAGGGCTACTGCCTTACTTTTTTATCGATCCTTTGTTCGCTCGAAGCTCGACTACGGATGCGAGTTTTATGCATCCGCAGCCGAGCGTTTATTGCGGAAGGTGGATTCGCTCCACCACACCGGCCTTCGCCTTGCGACCGGTGCCTTCCGCACTTCCCCCATTAAGAGCCTGTTGGTCGATGCTGGGGAGATGCTACTCGCTCTGCGCCGCGTGCAGTGCATTACTCGCCTGTACGCGTGAGCCCGGCGCCTCCCTCAGTCGCCACTGCTCTCACTGCATCCGCAGCTGATCTCGATGGTGCCTATGCCGCCGAGAGACGCCAGTCATACCCTAAACGCAAAGGGTTTAGGGCCAGGAAACTCCTGGCGCCACTGGTTTTGCCCAGGATGCCACCCTGGAGGGTACCACATTTGGCTATTTGTCGCCATGCCTCTGCTCCCAAAGCTTATACTGCGCCGGGAGTATTGCGTTCGACCTTTTTGGAGCACACATCGTGTCACGCTGGAACCGTGCCAGTGTATACGGTTGGCTCCAAGTCCCAAGAGGGGGTCGGCTTCCACGCCGTATCCCCTCTGTTTGAAGTCAGCGGGGCTCTACCAGGCGCTGCGTCTGTCTTCACGGCCGAGCTGGTGGCAATACACCACTCGGTGCGGGAGATTACGCGACGTGCCCGGTTCGGAGACCGGATTGTGATCTATAGCGACTCACAAAGCGCCCTGAGTGCTCTTGGGGCATTGGAATCTCTGCATCCCCTGGTTTGCGATATCCGTGACGCCACGGTTTTGGCGAGCCGGGCAGATGTCGAGATTATCTTCTGCTGGGTTCCTGGACATGTAGGAATTGCGGGGAATGAGCGCGCCGATGAGGGCGCCAAAGAGTCCGCGAGGACTCTGCGACCGGACCAGCGTTTTGCTCTTCCTCACACCGACTACATGGCAGAAATCGGGCACACTCGTGTGACGCATCGCTATTTGATGGAGCGCTCGCCTGCGCCCTATTGCAACGACTGCGTCGTCCCCCAGACTGTTTGGCACATTCTTGTCGAATGTCCCAGTCTGGCTGATCTTCGCGCACGATACTTGTCCCGGTACCGGGATGGGCGGGGTCGCTACCGCCTGTCCCTTGTGCTCGGGACGAGTTCGTGCACATTGACTTGTGGACTTGTTGACTTTTTGGTGGAGGCCGGGCTTCTTCTCTTTATTTAAGGTTCTTTTTGTTTTTCATTTGATATTGTTGTTTTTTAGGTTGCACTCTCCTGCACCGGGGTGAGGGGGACCTCCCCCCGCTGCCGGAGATTGCTTCCTGATTGTTAAGTTTTCCAATTTATATCGTTATGTTTTCATATATTTTTTTAAAATTAGCCTAGTTCTAGGCTGTCGTGTTTTTCGGCGACTTATGCCCAAGTGGGTAGTTGCCAGATGGGCTCTATAAAATAATAAAAAAAAAAAATGTTGGGCCATTCTCCCACCCCCCTTTACATATATCTTTCCCTACCCCTGTGTGAGTGTGTGGGTATAGTTTGCCTTCCGATTTTTTTATATTATGAATACGAATAATAACCGATTGTATTCTCTTTTCAGGGATATATTTTGTTTAAACAGTTTGTAAATATTTAGAAAGTTGTAAATTGTAATTGGTTGTCCAGCGCATTGGGATATTACACTTAGGTAAGATTGGATCTTTGCTAAAATTATTTTAACAAACAGGCCAAAGAATCTGGTAATGCTAATAGGCTCAATATTAATTTTAACAACGAGGGATAGCAAAGTTCATCACCAGATTTTTCTTTGGAAACGCTATACCACTATTTCTCTGGCTCTTTTTAGTATTGCATCCTGTGTCTTTTAAGAGTGAAGCTTTTGCAGACTGCGAGAGAATTCTCGAGGTGAGTGCTCCGCCCAGCCCAGCCCTGAAACGGAGGGCGTTACCTGCCTCGCTTGCTACCTGCACTGCGCACCTGCATTGGCTGACGAGCCTGTCCCCCTTTGTATTGGTATTGGCCTACTTCTACTACCCCACCTCCCCAGTGCACAAGTGATAGTCCCGTGCCCCTTTTCGTTTTGTTTTCTGGACCTTGTTTGGATTGTGTAAATTTGCTCTCTGCACCTGTCATATTTTATTTTTGTTTTCAGTTGGGAGAATTGCAATTTGTATAGATTATTCATTTTGAATGCGCACCAGTGTTTATTTTTTTTGTAAATATAAACTATAATTATCACTGTATTTTTTTTATAAAGTAAAGGACTGTATATCAAATCGTATCAATTCTTCCTCGGGGGTTCTCAAGGTCCCTAAATTCTAGGATAAGGTTGGAATGTGAGGTTAGTGTTGCTTTCGGCCCGCTACATTTGGCGCCTGAATAGGGACCTTGAGATCTCAAAACCGGAGGAATTTGATTTGATTGCAGTTCTTCTGTATATTGGTAAAGTAGTTTGATTGATTTTTCCCTCCTCCTATTCTCTGTTACTAACTCGGGAACAATGGCTTCGGCAGAAACATTGAATGAAGAAGTAGTGCGATTGAGACTCGAGTTGAGGAAGAAAGAAGAGGAGTGCGAAATGTTGCGTGGAATCAGGGATGAATGAAAAGACTGATAGGATGAAGAAGGAAATGGGAGAACGACGGATGCAGGACTTATATAATATGATGACAGGGGCTGGGCCAGCCCCAGGACCTATGACCCTGACCCCTGCTCCAACTGAAGGGACTCAGCTGAATGGAATGGATGGCAGTGTGATTGAGTCTAAAGAAGATACTGTGAGTGGTAGGAAAGAGGGTGAATGGAAGAGAGAGGAAGGAAGCATGGTTCTAAGGTTAAGGATAGGAAGGCAAGAGGGAAGAGTGTAGATTCGCTATACTCAGATGAGGGAGAGAGTGATGATATGATTGGAATGAGTGAGACCGAGAGTAGCTCTTCGGAGAGTGAAGTGAATGTGGGGAAAGGAATTTTGATTAGGGAAGTGCCTAGGATTGATAAGTTTAGATTGCATGGGGAAAAGAGTATGGATGAGTTCTTCAGGGATTTTGAGCGATACTGCAAGCTCAAGTACCCGCAGAACAAGGGTCACTGGATGAGTGTTCTGGGAGATTGTTTGGATGGGAAAGTGTTGGAGTTCTTTTGAGTGATAATGAGTGTGGGAGAGCCAAAGTATGATGTAATGAAGTGGATGATTGGACAGTTGAAATGAATGAAAGAGAGTGTGAAATATAAGAGAGTGAATGAATTTGAGAAGGCGCATATGGGTAAGAACGAAGGGGTTGAATATGTATGCACATAGGCTTGAGAGTATGGCAAGAACTAGGTATGGTGATGATGGAGTGAATGAGTGTAAACCACTGATGAGGAAGTTTCTGGACACGATCCCGCGAAAGGTGAGTGGAAAGAGAAAGGAGAGAATTAGACTGACAGGTGAATGGTTGATGTGGGAGGATGTGTTGGAAGATGGACGATTTGATGATGAAAGTGATCTAGAAGAGGATGGATGGTACAGTGTGAATATTGGGGGTAAGAAGCCCAGGAGCTTTCCTCCACCCCAGCAGCTTGCCAGCTACAGGGATGCCCTGAGGGCTGCACCAGCTGGAGTGATGTCAAGCTTCCTGGGCCGGCAAAATGGATGGGTAAATGGAGGGTGGTCGAATGGAAGGGGGCAGATAAAGGTCAAGCAGGGGAACGGGTATATGAGGGAGAAGCCGAGGTATGTCCCAGCAAACGAGAGACCGAATGGTGGGAGAAAGATTGTGGAAGGAAAGGTCATATGTTGGCAGAATTTAGGTGGATGTCTGGTGCATGTTTTGGGTGTGGTAAGAAGGGCCATATGATAAAGGATTGCCAGGAAAGTGTGAAAGAGTGCTTTGAGTGTAAAGAAATAGACCATTTGAAGAAAGATTGTCCAAGGTTGAATAGTGGAGCAACTGGTGGGGAAAGTATGAAGTATGCTTGTGGTAATTGTGGAAAGGCAGGTCATTATGCGAGGATGTGTCATGACCAGAGGAATGTATTTAGCTATTGTGCCGTGGAAGGACATTTGAGTGAAAAGTGTTGGATTAGACTGAGAGTGCAAGGTGTGAATGGAAAGTCTGAAGCGGGAAACTGAATTGTAAGAGGGTACCTGGTGAAGTATCCTCTGGGTGCATGAGTGTGAGTAATGTGTTAGTAAGTCTGTCTACTGTGAAAGTACTGTCAGGTAGGAAGTATGAGTGTCTGAGTGTGAAGGTGGAATTAAATGGAATTGAATGGAATTGAGTGTTTGGATTTAATAGATTCTGGATGCAAGACAAGCTTGGTGTATAAAGATGTATATGACAATGTGAGCGAGAAAGCCCTCCTGTCTGAGTGCAAGGGTAGTTTGGTAGGTATTGGTAGTAGGAGAGTGGCTGTGATTGGAATGATAAGGTCAGCTGTTCGAATGCATGGTATGTTGATGAATGAATGTGAATTCTCTGTGATTGATAAGGTGAGTAGTGAGTATGGTGTGATTTTGGGGTATGATTTTATGAAAATGAATCGTATGGTTATGCATCCTGCAAGTGATCAGATTGAGAGAAAGATTGGTAAAAATGGGGTGTATAAGTTGTATGTAGGGAAAGATGGTAGTATTTTGAGGAGTGTGTTTACTGGTATTGAGGTGACTGCTATGGAGAGTGTAAGGCTTGTGAAGGGTGTTTGTTAGAGTGAGTTGGAGTAAGGATACGAGTTTGAATGTGGGTGAGAATACTGTGATATTGGATGGAAAGGATGCGTGTTATAAGGTAAGGCGTGTTTCTTGTGTGTTTGATGGCTTGATGAGAATGAATGATCCGTTTGTATGTGTGCAGGTGGACCCCAGGGTTGTAGCGGGCCGAAAATAGATCTCTAATCCCAATCGATAATCGATCCAACCCGCTTCCTACACTGTCCGGACGTGAGAAATAGAGGGAGAATAAAACGGATTGTATATACAGTCCCTTTACTTACAAAAAAAATACAATGATAGTTACAGTTTATATTTACAACAATTTTATATTTACTAGGGAAGTGTGCACACTTCAAAATGAGGCTAAATTCCCCAATCAAAATATGATACCAAACGAGAATCTTATAACCGGCGGATACAACAATTTACTTATATTCTACACAAAACAAAAAAAACACAACCACAACTGAACGAAAAGGGGGCACGCGCTATCACTTGCTGGAGGTGGGTGGTAGTTGGCTAACTTAGAAGGAGGCAGGATTGTCAACGAAGGCAGGTATGGCGGTTCAGGTGGTTAGAGACACGAAAGCCCTCCTCTCAGGGCTGGGTGGAGCACTCGTCTATAGAACCCCTCTTGCTACCAGTCCACACTTGCACTCTCTCTTTCCAGAATATGACGCTTTGATAAAAGTTAATTTAAACAAAGAACTATCTTATTATAGTGATATCTCAAAATTAGCTACTATCTTTCCAGAATAACGCCTGGAAAGAAAGAAAAACATGGTAATCATTTTATACATGAAATAAACAAAAATAAAACAAACCCATTCCCATTCACACACATTCTTACAGAGGAAGGGAGAGGGTACTGAGAAAAGGGGTGGGAGAATGGCCCTTTTACACACACTCACATTCGCCCCACCACACCCCTCCTTCCTTAAGCCATTCGACCAGCCACTCACTAAACCCTTTCAATCACTCTCCACGGTACCACTTGTGTTCAATCGCACCCTTCTGCACCCATTCACACTCTTCTACTGGTCCCTGGCTACGCGTAGCAATTAGTCGGGGTTGTTCGTCAGTCGTCCTGTCAGTCTCATTGTCACTATTTATCATCTCATCAACCATACTCTTAGCCCTCATTACCAGTTCTCCCATCTCACGACAGAATTCTTTCATACTCTTCCGTTCAGAACCCTCACTCTTCATACCCCCATTCATCAGCTCCTCACTCACAGCTCTCATCCAACTCAAGGTACATTCTTGCGAAACAGACAGGTCACTCACATCCCCTGTATTCTCAACAGGCATACCGGAAACCCCTTCGACTGGTTCCCACCAGAAACCTGAAAAATCAGCCACTTTATCATTCACTACATCAAACTCACCCCTACTATTACCATTCATAAAACCCGAAAAATCAGCCACACTAGGTTCATTCTGCCCAAACACACTATCATTCATACTGTTCCCAAAACCAGAAAAATCAGGCACAGGCAGCTCACTCACTCGTCTACTTATACCAGCCAAATCACTCACCTGTTTACGCAAAAAATCAATCTCCCTTTCAAGATCCCCCATACCAGAAACACTCTGCTCAGACTTACTTTCATTCGTACTTGCATTCTTCCTTTCACCCTTCTTTGTACGCTTTCTACTCCTCGAGACTAAGACTAGCTCTTTCCCAGACAGATCCATACTATCACATTCAATCTCATCATCATGCACTTTACCTCTCTCTCTACACAGTCCATACACCGGATGGCTCACCAGGTAGTCAGGAGGTTCTCTCCATCTCCTTAACTGACTCTGATGAGCCCGCACTCTCTCAGTCATGCCGTCATTCAAACTCTCCAAAACATACGTTACCCCATTTTCCCAAACTCTCACAACTCTATAAGGTCCATCAAACTTCTCACTCATCTTTGATACATTCAACCTACCCTTCACTTCTTTCACCTTCAATACTTTTGTACCTAATTCAAATGAACGGAACCTTTCATGCGCCTCACGCCATACACTCTGCTCACTTTCACTCAAACGAAACCTATCTTTCACTCGCCTTTCAAAATTCATCACAAACTGACATGGGGACATTCCAGTTGCACTATGCACAGTTGAATTATACGCCCACAAAACTCTCCCCAGACACACATCCCAGTCATTCACTGTCATACTCATCATTCTCAACATCTCACACAAGGTTCTTATAGTCCGTTCAGCCAATCCATTTGAAGACGGTACATACGGAGTTGTTCTCACATGCTCCACACCATTCTCTCTCAACATTTGCTCAAACACTTCCCCTACAAATTCAGGCCCATTATCACTCAGGCATCTTCTAGGCTTCCATACACACATAGGAAAAAACAACTGCTCAACCACACGCGCAACAGTCACACTCCTTTTATCTCTCACAGGCGCTGCATACACAAACTTACTTTTATGATCAACCATAACAACCATACCAACATTCCCAGCACTCGTACGTGGCAAAGACACACAATCAATCACTACCAATTCAAACGGTTCTTTCGCATCAACTTTCAACATCGGTGGTTTCACTTGCACACCTTGCACCTTTCGCTTCTGACACCTTTCACACGTAGTTGCAACATCATTCACAACAGTTCTCAGAAATGGGTGGAACACACGCTCCTTCATACACTCCCACAGCTTAAACTTACCCATATGCCCATAATTATCATGCACAACCTTCACCAGACCAATCATACCAACTAAGGACATCACAGGTACATACATATCATCACCACCCTTCACATGCCTCACAAAAAATACAACATCCATACAAACAACAAAATCCTTAGCATACCTTTTAAAATCACTTAAACACTCTAGCCATTCATTCAAATCAACACGCATCATTACACACTTCTTCAACTCACTAACAAAAGGACACATCTCTTGCATCTCTAGAATATCATCATCACTTAAAATCTCATTCTCATCATCCATGACCAACTCAATCATGCCACAAAATTTGACAACATTCTTTGCACACTCATTCAACTTCATCACCTCACATTCACCTTTCATAAGACGATCCTTATCAGCATCCAAAGACAAATCATTCAATCTCATAAAGTCTACACCAAGCAAGAAACAACAAGGCATTTGCTCACCTTTCAGAATCACAAAGTCATGCCTCACATTCACACCATTACCCAAACTCACTTTCAGACTAACCTGTTCCCATGCCACTATCAAGCCATTCCCTAATCCACTTATCCGTAACTTCACAGGTTTATGCTCGCTACATTTAAACTCATCATACTTACTCAGAATCTTCTCATTCACTAAAGACACCTGCGCTCCAGTATCAATCAAACCACAGAACAACCTTTCACCAACTTTCACTCTCGCTTCCATCATATCAGGTCCACCATGTTCGCAATACACCAAAGGAACAAGCACACCAACATCAGCACTTATATCCACACTGTCATTAACTCCCATATCATCACTCACCACACACTCATGTTCATCCAGACAATCATTCTTCTCTCTTATATATGAACACTTTTCAATTACCCAATTGTAGTGCACGCCGCTCAAACATTGCAGATGTACCACATTAGGATTCAAACTCTTCATCTTCTCATCCTTGTACACAATCGGCCTCTCACCACCAAAGTGCACATAAACAATCACTCCATACAAACGACTCACTACAATCAACACTTCCTGAAATGGCGGGACCCCTTGCATACACATCGCTCTCAATTCTTTCATGAAGTTCCGCACCTTTGCCATACCAATGCTTTCAGGCTTCCTACACACTTCATTCATTACCTCCTTCCTTAAATCATCTACACTATCGGGCACTCTCACATCTACTCCATCACTCTTCAAATCTTGCAAACCATTCCATACACTCTCAAACAAGGAATCACCACCACCCTTACTCTCTTTTCCATTCATAATCCCTTTCGGCAAATACTCAGGATCACTCACTCCACACACATTTTCATCATTCGTACCAGGATACCTTGACATCAAATCAGCCACTCCATTCCGTTCACCAGGCACATACTCAATCACATAGTCAAAGTCACTCAAATCTTCCAAAGTCCTTGCAATCCTACTATCGGCCCACTTCATACGCTGCAGATACACAAGAGGTTGATGATCGGTTTTTATCACAAACCTCACACCATACAAAAATGGACGCAACACTTTCAAACGAAATCTTATCGCAGCCAGCTCTCGTTCCACAGTCGAATACTTTCGTTCTGCAACATTCATAGCCTTGGATACATACCCAATTATTCGCCTGACATTCTCTCCATTCAAACGCTGCTCTTGCATCAGAAAACCTCTCATACAATACCCACTCGCATCTGTATACAATTCAAGCATTTTAGCATTTACACTATAATCTGGGTAAGCCAATTCAACATCTTCAGCCGCTGCCTCTTTCAGTCTCTCATACGCCTCATTCATCTTATCATTCCACTTGACAACCGTACTACCTTTCTTGCCCATCCACTCAGTCAGAGGCTTACTCACACCAGAACAATCACGTATAAACTTTCGCTGGAACTCAATCAAACCCAAAAATGACTTCAGTTGCTTCACAGTCACCGGTTTAGGAAACATTCGCACCTTCTCAACATACTTCGATGATTTTCGCAATCCATTCTCACTCACCATATGCCCAAGGAATTCCACTTCTTTCGCAAACCATTCACACTTCGCCACTTTCACCTTCACACCAACACTCTCCAACGTTCTCAACACATCATTCACCAATCTCATATGCTCCTCAAAAGTCTCAGTCATAATCAAAATATCATCTATAAACGCAATCACATTCTTACTCGCAAACTTACTCAACACAACATTCATTGCCCGCTGGAAGGCTCCGGGAGCATTAGCCAACCCAAAGCTGAGGTTCCGGAACTGGTAATGCCTCTTTGAGGAAGAGAAGGCAGTTACTGGCCGGCTCTCCTCAGCAATGGGCATCTGGTAATACCCCCGTACCAGATCCAGCTTCGTAAACCACTCCATCCCATGCATACTATACACACACTCAGATACCACACACATCGGAAACCTTTCTTTCACAGTCCTTTCATTCACCTTTCGATAATCCACACACAGACGCAATCTTCCATCCAGCTTACGTACAGGTACAATTGGACTATTCCATGCACTCTCGCTCTCTTCAATCACCCCCAATTGCTCCAATTCCAAACACTGCTCCTCAATCTCATCAGCAACCAGACGTGGGAAATGCCTCGGCCGCTGATAGATTGGGGAGTCCTCCTTCAGGACAATCTTGAATTCCGGGAGCTTTGCAACCCCGAAATCCAGATCACCCTTACTGAGGGCTCCCTTTCGCTCAAATATCATTCGATACACATTCCTCCCTTTCATACTCAGTCAAACATCCATCCAATTTCACCATGTCCTTCACCTCATTATACATCCATTCACATGTCTTTTCATTCGCAACATTCACCCTGATATCCGTACTATCATCCATACCTACCTCATCAACAGTGGAGAGGTGGCCCAGTACATCTCCGACTTGGATTCCCCTCACCTGCCCTTTCACACTGGGGTCCGCCTGCACACATACAAAAGGATCATTCATTCTCATCAAGCCATCAAACACACAAGCAACACGCCTTACCTTATAACACGCATCTGTTCCATCCAATATCACAGTGTTCTCACTCACATTCAAACTAACATCCTTACTCCAACTCACTCTAACAGACACCCTTTCACCCTTCACAAGCCTTACATTCTCCATAGCAGTCACCTCAATACCAGTAAACACACTCCTCAAAACGCTACCATCTTTCCCTACATACAACTTATACACCCCATTTTTACCAATCTTTCTCTCAATCTGATCACTCGCAGGATGCACAACCATACGATTCATTTTCATAAAATCATAGCCCAAAATCACACCATACTCACTACTCACCTTATC
The DNA here is from genome assembly GCA_963969495.1 of Ceratothoa steindachneri. Taxonomy (NCBI): domain Eukaryota; kingdom Metazoa; phylum Arthropoda; class Malacostraca; order Isopoda; family Cymothoidae; genus Ceratothoa; species Ceratothoa steindachneri. Next base: position 176,456,897 of record OZ018327.1, read on the forward strand.
AATCACAGAAAATTCACATTCATTCATCATCATACCATGCATTCGAACAGCTGACCTTATCATTCCAATCACAGGCACTCTCCTATTACCAATACCTACTAAACTACCCTTGCACTCAGACAGGAGGGCTTTCTCGCTAACCTTGTCATACACATCTTTATACACCAAGCTCGCCTTGCATCCAGAATCTATTAAAGCCAAACACTCAATTCCATTCAATTCCACCTTCACACTCAGACACTCATACTTCCTACCAGACAGCACTTTCACACTAGACAGACTTACCAACACATTACTCACACTCATGCACCCAGAGGATACTTCAGCAGGTACCCTCTTACCATTCAGTTTCCCGCTTCAGACTTTCCATTCACACCTTGCGCTCTCAGTCTAATCCAACACTTTTCACTCGAATGTCCTTCCATCGCACAATAGCTACATACATTCCTCTGGTCACGACACATCCTTGCATAATGACCAGCCTTTCCACAATTACCACATGCATATTTCATACTTTCCCCAGCAGTTGCTCCACCATTCAACCTCAGACAATCTTTCTTCAAATGGCCTATTTCTTTACACTCGAAGCACTCTTTCACACTTTCCTGGCAATCCTTTATCATATGCCCTTTCTTACCACACCCAAAACACGCACCAGATGTCCACCTACATTCTGCCAACATATGACCTTTCCTTCCACACCGACGACATTCCACAATCTTTCTCCCACCATTCGGTCTCTCGTTTGCTGGGACACACCTCGGTTTCTCTCTCATATATCCGTTCCCACGCTTGAAATTCATCTGCCCCCTTCCATTTGACCACCCTCCATTTGCCCATCCATTCTGCCGGCCCAGGAAGTTTGACATCACTCCAGCTGGTGCAGCCTTCAGGGCATCCCTGTAGCTGACAAACTGCTGGGGTGGATGAAAGCTCCTTGGCTTCTTACCCCCAACATTCACACTGTACCATCCATCCTCTTCTAGATCGCTTTCATCATCAAATCGTCCATCTTCTAACAGTTCCAACACATCCTCCCACATCAACCGTTCACCTGTCAGTCTCACTCTCTCCTTTCTCTTTCCACTCAGCCATTCACTCACCTTTCGCGGGATCTTGTCCAAAAACTTCCTCATGAGTGGTTTACATTCATTTACATCATCATCACCATACCTCGTTCTTGCCATACTCTCAAGCCTATGTGCATACATATTCACACTTTCACTCTTCCCCATTCGAGCCTTCTCAAATTCATTCACCCTCTTATACTTTACACTCTCTTTCATTCGTTTCACCTGCCCAATCAATCTCTTCTTCACTACATCGTACTTTGGCTCTCCCACACTCGTTATCACTCGCAAGAACTCCAACACTTTCCCATCCAAACAATCTCCCAGAACACTCACCCAGTGACCCTTGTTCTGCGGGTACTTGAGCTTGCAGTACCGCTCAAAATCCCCGAAGAACTCATCGATACTCTTTCCCCCATGCAATCTAAACTTATCAATCCTTGGCACTTCCCTAATCAAAATTCCTTTCCCCACATTCACTTCACTCTCCGAAGAGCTACTCTCGGTCTCACTCATTCCAATCATATCCTCACTCTCTCCCTCATCTGAGTATAGCGAATCCACACTCTTCCCTCTCGCCTTCCTATCCTTAACCTTAGAACCATGCTTACTTCCTCTCTTACTTTCCACTCTCTTCCATTCACCCCCTTTCCTACCACTCACAGTATCTTCTTTAGACTCAATCCTACTGCCATCCATTCCATTTAGCGGAGTCCCTTCAGTAGGAGCAGGGGTCAGGGTTGTAGGTCCTGGGACTGATCCAGCCCCTGTCATCATGTTATACAGGTCCTGCATTCGTCGGTCCGTCTGATCCTGTCGGTCTCCCATTTCCTTCTTCATCTTATCAGTCTTTTCATTCATCCCTTTTATTTTATTCTCCATTCCCTCCATCATTCCCTGCAACATTTCACACTCCTCTTCTTTCTTTCTCAACTCCAGTCTCAATCGCACTACTTCTTCATTCAATGTTTCCGCTACAGCCATTGTTCCCAAGTTAGTAAAAAGATAGGAGAAGGGAAAAATCAATCAAACTACTTGTCACACTAATTGGGTATGGACTGCAATCCAATCCAGTCACGCTCCCAGTTTCGAAGTCTCACATCCCTATTCGGGCGCCAAATGTAGCGGGCCGAAAATAGATCTCTAATCCCAATCGATAATCGATCCAACCCGCTTCCTACACTGTCCGGACGTGAGAAATCGAGGGAGAATAAAACGGATTGTATATACAGTCCCTTTACTTACAAAAAAAAATACAATGATAGTTACAGTTTATATTTACAACAATTTTATATTTACTAGGGAAGTGTGCACACTTCAAAATGAGGCTAAATTCCCCAATCAAAATACGATACCAAACGAGAATCTTATAACCGGCGGATACAACAATTTACTTATATTCTACACAAAACAAAAAAAAACACAACCACAACCGAACGAAAAGGGGGCACGCGCTATCACTTGCTGGAGGTGGGCGGTAGTTGGCTAACTTAGAAGGAGGCAGGATTGTCAACGAAGGCAGGTATGGCGTTCAGGTGGTTAGAGACACGAAAGCCCTCCTCTCAGGGCTGGGTGGAGCACTCGTCTATAGAACCCCTCTTGCTACCAGTCCACACTTCCACTCTCTCTTTCCAGAATATGACGCTTTGATAAAAGTTAATTTAAACAAAGAACTATCTTATTATAGTGATATCTCAAAATTAGCTACTATCTTTTCAGAATAACGCTTTGTTAAAATAAATTTAGCAAAGAAACTATCTTTCCAGAATAACGCCTGGAAAGAAAGAAAAACATGGTAATCATTTTATACATGAAATAAACAAAAATAAAACAAACCCATTCCCATTCACACACATTCTTACAGAGGGAGGGAGAGGGTACTGAGAAAAGGGGTGGGAGAATGGCCCTTTTACACACACTCACATTCGCCCCACCACAGGGTGAAAGGACAGGTGAGAGGGATCCAAGTCGGAGATGTACTAGGTCACCTCTCCACTGTCAATTAGGTAAGTCTGGATGATAGCAAAGATGTCAGGGTGAATTTTGTAAATGAAAAGACATGTGAATGGACGTATAATGAAGTGAAGGGCATGGTGAAATTAGATGGATGTTTGACTCAGTATGAAAGTGATGATGTGTATCGAATGATATTTGAACGAAAGGGAGCCCTCAGTAAGGGTGATCTGGATTTCGGGGTTGCAAAACTCCCGGAATTCAAGATTGTCCTGAAGGAGGAGTCCTCAATCTATCAGCGACTGAGGCATTTCACATGTCCGGTTGCTGATGAGATTGAGGAGCAGTGTTTGGAATTAGAGCAATTGGGGGTGATTGAAGAGAGCGAGAGTGCATGGAATAGTCCAATTGTGCCTGTACGTAAGCCGGATGGAAGATTATGTCTGTGTGTGGATTATCGAAAGGTGAATGAAAGGACTGAAAGAAAGGTTTCCAATGTGTGTGGTAACTGAGTGTGTGTCTAGTATGCATGGGATGGAGTGGTTTCCAAAGCTGCATCTGCTATGGGGTATTACCAGATGCCCATTGCTGAGGAGAGCCGGCCGGTAACTGCTTTCTCTTCCACAATGAGGCATTATCAGTTCCGGAACCTCAGCTTTGGGTTGGCTAATGCTCCCGGAGCTTTCCAGCGGGCAATGAATATTGTGTTGAGTAAGTTTGCAAGTAAGAATGTGATTGCGTTTATAGATGATATTTTGATTATGACTGAGACTTTTGAGGAGCACATGAGATTGGTGAATGATGTGTTGAGAACGTTGGTGTGAAAGTGGCAAAGTGTGAATGGTTTGCGAAAGAAGTGGAATTCCTTGGGCATATGATGAGTGAGAATGGGTTACAAAAGTTGCCGAAGTATGTTAAGGAGTGAATGTTTCTGAAAACGCTGATTGTGAAGCAAAGGAAGTCGTTTTGGGTTTTGATTGAGTTCCAGTGAAAGTTTATATGTGATTGTTCTGGAGTGAGTAAGCCTCTGACTGAGTGGATGGGCAAGAAAGGTAGTACGGTTGTCAGGTGGAATGATAAAATGAATGAAGCATATGAGAAACTTAAAGAGGCAGTGGCTGAAGATGTTGAATTGGCTTACCCAGATTATAGTGTGAATGCTTAAATGCTTGAATTGTATACAGATGCGAGTGGGTATTGTATGGGAGGTTTTCTCATGCAAGAGCAGTGTTTTGAATGGAGAGAATGTCATGCAAATAATTGGGTATGTATCCAAGGCTATGAATGCAGCAGAGCGAAAGTATTTGACTGTGGAACGAGATTTGGCTGTGATAAGATATTGTTTGAAAGGGTTGTGTCCGTTTTTGTATGGTGTCAGGTTTGTGATTAAGACTGACCACCAATCTCTTGTGTATCTGCAGCATGTGAAGTGGGCTGATAGTAGGATTGCGAGGACTTTGGAAGATTTGAGTGACTTTGACTATGTGATTGAGTATGTGCCTGGTGAACAGAATGGAGTGGCTGATTTGATGTCAAGGTATCCTGGTACGAATGATGAAAATGTGTGTGGAGTGAGTGATCCTGAGTATTTGCCGAAAGGGATTATGAATGGAAAGGAGAGTACGGGTGGTGGTGATTCCTTGTTTGAAAGTGTATGGAATGGTTTGCAAAATTTGAAGAGTGATGGAGTAGATGTGAGAGTGCCCGATAGTGTAGATGACTTAAATAAGGAGGTAATGAGTGAAGTATGTAGGAAGCCTGAAAGCATTGGTATGGCAAGGGTGCGGAACTTCATCAAAGAATTGAGAGAGATGTGTATGCAAGGGGTCCCGCCATTTCAGGAAGTGTTGATTGTAGTGAGTTATTTGTATGGAGTGATTGTTTTTGTGCACTTTGGGGGTGAGAGGCCGATTGTGTACAAAGATGAGAAGATGAAGGGTTTGAATCCTAATGTGGTACATCTGCAATGTTTGAGTGGTGTGCACTACAATTGGGTGATTTAAAAGTGTTCATATATGAGAGAGAAGAATGGTTATCTGGATGAAGATGAGTGTGTGGTGAGTGATGATATGGGAGTTGATGACGGTGTAGATATCAGTGCTGATGTTTGTCTGCTTGTTCCTTCTGTGTATTGCGAACATGGTGGACCTGATGTGATGGAAGCGAGAGTGAAAGTTGGTGAAAGGTTGTTCTGTGGTTTGATTAATCCTGGAGCACAATTGTCTTTAGTGAATGAGAGGATTCTGAGTAAGTATGATGAGTTTAGATGTTGCGATCATAAACCTGAAGTTACAGATAAGTGGATTAGGGAATTGCATGATAGTGGCATGGGAACAGGTTAGTCTGAAAGTGACTTTGGGTAATGGTGTGAATGTGAAGCATGACTTTGTGATTCTGAAAGATGAGCAAATGCCGTTTTGTTTCTTGCTTGGTGTAGACTTTATGAGATTGAATGATTTGTCTTTGGATGCTGATAAGGATTGTATTATGAAACGTGAATGTGAGGTGATGAGGTTGAATGAGTGTGCGAAGAATCGTGTCAAATTTTGCGGTATGATTGAGTTGGTCAGGGAAGATGATATTCTAGAGATGCAAGAGATGTGTCCTTTTGTCAGTGAGTTGAAGAGGTCTGTAATGACGTCTGTTGATTTGAATGAATGGCCTGAGTGTTTAAGTGACTTTAAAAGGTATGCTAAGGATTTTGTTATTTGTATGGATGTTGTATATTTTGTGAGGCATGTGAAGGGTGGTGATGATATGTATGTACTTGTGATGTCCTACGTTCGTATGATTGGTCTGGTGAAGGTTGTGCATGATAATTATGGTCATATGGATAAGTTTAAGCTGTGGGAGTGTATGAAGGAGCGTGTGTTCCATCCGTTTCTGAGAACTATTGTGAATGATGTTGCAACTACTTGTGAAAGGTGTACAAGTGAAACCACCGATGTTGAAAGTTGATGCGAAAGAACCGGTTGAATTGGTCCTGATTGATTGTGTGTCTTTACCGCGTACAAGTGCTGGGAATGTTGATATAGTTTTGATGGTTGATCATAAAAGTAAGTTTGTGTATGCAGCACCTGTGAGAGATAAAAGGAGTGTGACTGTTGCATGTGTGGTTGAGCAGTTGTTTTTTCCTATGTGTGTATGAAAGCCTAGAAGATGTCTCACTGATAATAGGCCTGAATTTGTAGAAATGTTTGAACGGATGTTGAGAGAGAATGGTGTGGAGCATGTGAGAATGACTCTGTATATACCGTCTTCAAATGGGTTGACTGACCCCGTAAGGGGTGCGGCGATTTGCCATCCTGGCCGCCATGCTGATGGGATCCACCGCTCTGTCCGGCCCCAGCTTAGCCTCTGTTCCTTCCTTCAGATAGCCTGTAGTGCTCCCCTACTTCTGCTTTTCATACAACCTCTCCCACAACTTTCTCTGGTCAGCCTCTAATTTCACAGGGTGGATGCTGACCTTCTTCTCAAGCCAACCACCCCAGATCGGGGCTAAGGGGAGAGGAGACAATGTTCTCTAACCCCTGAGCTCCGGTTCGGGATGGTTTTTTTTTAACAACCTGCTTCATCCCCACCCATACCTTCCTCATATCCCTTTTCCTTCTCAATTCACTGTCTATCCTTGATTTTACATTGTGTCTAAGGTGGAGCCGCCATGCCGATGGACTGCTAGGCCACCAGGCGGGAGGGGTGGTCCCAAATGGCGGCGCCTGGCACTGCCGGGCCTGTAAGCACCTCTTGCAGTGCAGCTACTGCGAGAGGTGATGCGCGATTGCATCCTGTGTAAAAAAGAGGGTCACCATGCCCATGTATGATCATCAAAAACCCAATTCTCCTTCCTCATTAACAGAGCCGCCCTTGGGCAGCTCTACCGAAAAAATGGAGCTCCCCTTCCCTTGTGCTTGCGCAGGGGACCCTCCATACTTCTTTAACCGGAGAGGAGGCTTACTCCTCTCCTACACCTATGGGTGTAGGCGCCCCCCCCCCTCACCCCCTTCTCTGGAGGTGCTTTTGGGCACCTCCCTATTTCCAGCGGCAGTCCCTCCTTTTCTTTCTAAAGGAACTGCCAAGAAAGCCAGCAGGCAGCCCATTGCCGACCGCCCCTCATGTAAGCGGCTTGGTAGGGCTTCCCTCAAAAGACCTGCTGGCAAGAATTTTAAACCTTGCCGGGGTCAAGGCCTGTGCCTCCCCACACAAGGCTGGTGACATTGCCAAGGGGACCTGCAATGTCCTGGGAGGGGATGGCCAACTGGAGGCCCCTCCTGTGATAAGTGCTCTTCGGACACTTCATGGCACCCCGGTGAGTGTGAAGCCGCACTCTACCATGAACTTTGTGAAAGGAGTAGTTTATGCAAGGGAACTCATTGAGAACTCCATAGAGGACATCACCTTAGAGCTGGCCGACCATGGGGCGGTCAAGGTCGAACGTGTGATGAGAAAACAGGGAGGGGCCTCGAGACCCACCCCTACACTCTTCGTCACGTTCGACTGTGACAAGCTCCCTGAGTCGGTGCGTGCCGGTTGGTACCGCTACCGCGTGAAGGCATTCGTGCCACTGCCGCGGCGATGCTATTACTGTCACCGCTTCGGCCATACGGATCGTTCTTGTAGATGTGCAAAGTCGGGATCACCCAAAGTCTATGTAAATTGCTCCAAGGTCGCACACGATACGTCCAAATCGTGCGTGGCCAAGTGTGTCAATTGCGGAGAGCCGTGCCCTGCTTCTTCAAAGCAATGTGTTGCATATCTCCTTGAGAAAGAAATCCTGGCCGTTCAGGCCCAGGATCGACTGTCATTCCGTGAGGCTAAGGACTTGGTCTTGGCGCGCCCGGCTCTGCCTGGGACGTCATATGCCTCAATAGTTAGAAAGGCACCCTCTGCTCCTGGCCCATCCAGGCCAACAAGCACGGTTGTTTCTGCACCCATTCGGAGCCCTTCTGCGGGCTCTACTCAAGCCGGGCACTCCCCTGGTAAAGCTGGCGGCAAAAAGGGTTCACACCCAGCCCCGGCTAAAACCAGGACTCCCCCCTCTTCCACCAGCGTGACCGTTTCCCGTAAGGCGAAACGGCCACGCGCCTCCACCGAGTCGTTAAACTCAGAGGAGGCAAAACCCCTGAAGTTGGTCGCTAGGCCATCTTCCGGGGTTCCTAAAGCTGTCCCCCGAAAGGAGCTTCGGCTCCTTCGCCCACGCCTAGAGGTGGAGCGAGTTGCTCGGAGACGGTGGTTCCTCGAAAAGAGGGCCCCCCCGCCTCCGAAGCCACAACGCCCGCCTAAGGTTTCGAGGCGGAGGGAGGAAAAGACGCATGACGAGCCCAACCTCCCCCAATAAGTCCTCGAAGGCGACAGCACCTTCATCGCTTTGTCCGGCCAACAGCGCCCGGGGTTCTGCCTCCGGAAAGCGTACGGCCATTCCCGTGAGGGTCTTCTGTTCGAGGAGGGCCCCCGCGTCTCCTCCGAGCTAGGCCTGGAGGGCATATTCCTTCAATGGAATTGCCGTGGACTCCGGGCCAACGTGGAGGAGCTGCGGAGGCTCGTCTCGTCCCGTTCCCCGTTAGCTATCTTTTTGCAGGAGACCATGCTAGGCGCGTGCCCCCTGCCCTCCCTCCCGGGGTATAAAGGTCTTGCGACCCCACCTCCACGGGATGGCCGGGCTGGGGGATGCGCAGTTTACACCCGGCATGATGTCTCCGTTTTTCCTTTCTCTTTAGATTCCTCCTTTTAGGCAGTGGCTGTGCAGCTGCACCTGGATAGGAGGTATACTATCATTTCTGCGTACATTCCACCGTCAGCTGACTTCGACGCGGGGGACTTCCGCCGCGTCGTGGCACGGTTGCCGAGGCCCATATTCCTGCTTGGAGATCTGAATGGCAGGCATCCTCTCTGGGGAGATTACTCAATAAATCCCAATGGACAGGTTCTTGCCGATCTGATCGAAGAGCTTGAGATAGGTGTCCTAAACGTGGATGAGTTTACGCATCACTGTCCGAGAATCGCTTCATTTTCCTGCCTTGATCTATCTTTGTGCTCTTCGGATGCACAGGCGGCAACTGCCGCCTGAGGGCCCACCGCGGTGGTGCTTCGCGCGGGTGCGGTGGCCTGCCTTTCAGGAAATGACTGAATGCTCTATCTCAGTCGAGAAGTTTAGGTCGGTAGATGAGGCCGTTGAGTTCACCGGCAACTTCATCGTTGTGGCCTGACTACTATTCCTAGGACTTCTGGACGTTTTGCACGCCGACCACTCCCATGGTGGTCGGCCGAGTGTGAGATGGCCCTCAATCAGAAGCGTTATACCTACATGCGCTATAAGCGCCGCCCGAACGATTTTACTGTCGCTGAATTTCGTCGGGCTAGGGCTAGGTTCCGTTATATTTCGAAGCACGCCCGCTGCTCTCTTTGGCGGGCATACCTGTTTTCACTTAACGGGAAAACCCCTTTAGCAGAGGTGTGGAAGCGAGTCAAAAGGTTTCGGGGCAAGTTTTCGCAGGACCTCCCTCCCGTTCTCCAGGAGAATGGGACCGCATTCCCGGACCCCGCATCCGTGGCGGAATCCTTAGCGACCGCTTTTTCCGCATTCTCTAGCCGGGATGCTGCTCCGCCAGTATTCAATGCACGTCGTGATGTCGCGGAAGGCCGCCGGCTGGACTTTACCTCCAGAGGCGGAGAACCCTTCAACGACAAGTTTACTGTGAGTGAGTTGCGCCCGCTCTCGCTTCGTGCGCGGACACCGCCCATGGTCCGGAATGTCCCGTACGCCATGCTTCGACACCTAGGTGAGTGAGGCATGGCCTTTCTGTTAGATTTGTTCACCTGGGAGGCTCATATTCGCAGCCTTAAAGTCTCTTGTACCCGCGCCATGGACATTCTCCGTTCCGTGACGTTCAGCGCTTGGGGCGCTGATAGTGCTACTGCCCTATTTTTTTATCGATCCTTTGTTCGTTCGAAGCTCGACTACGGATCCGGGTTTTATGCATCCGTAGCCGAGCGTTTATTGCGGACGGTGGATTCGATCCACCACACCGGCCTTCGCCTTGCGACCGGTGCCTTCTGCACCTTGCCCATTGAGAGCCTTTTGGTTGATGCTGGGGAGATGCCACTCGCTCTGCGCCGCGTACAGTGCATCACTCGCCTGTACGCGCGAGCCCGGCGCCTCCCTCAGTCGCCAACAGCTTTCACTGCATCCGCAGCTGATCTCGACGGTGCCTATGCCGCCGAGAGACGCCAGTCATACCCTAAGCCCTTTGGGTTTAGGGCCAGGAAACTCCTTCGAGAGCTAGATATAGCTCTCGGGCCAGTGGCGCCCCTGGTTCTGCCCAGGACGCCACCCTGGAGGATACCACATTTGGCTATTTGTCGCCACGCCTCTGCTCCCAAAGCTTGTACTTCGCCGGGAGTATTGCGTTCGACCTTTCTGGAGCACACCTCGTGTCACGCTGGAACCGTGCCAGTATATACGGATGGCTCCAAGTCCCAAGAGGGGGTCGGCTTCCACGCCGTATCCCCTCTGTTTGAAGTCAGCGGGGCTCTGCCACGCTCTGCGTCTGTCTTCACGGCCGAGCTGGTGGCAATACACCACTCGGTACAGGAGATTACGTGACGTGCCTGGTTCGGAGACCGGATTGTGATCTATAGCGACTCACAAAGCGCCCTGAGTGTTCTCTGGGCATTGGAATCTCCGCATCCCCTGGTTCGCGGTATCCGTGACGCCACGGTTATGGCGAGCCGGGCAGATGTCGAGATTATCTTCTGCTGGGTTCCTGGACATGTAGGAATTGTGGGGAATGAGCGCGTCGATGAGGGCGCCAAAGAGTCCGCGAGGACTCTGCGACCGGACCAGCGTTTCGCTCTTCCTCACACCGACTACATGGCAGGAATACGGGCAGCTCTTCGGACTGCTTAGCAAAGAAGATGGGAGACGGTCGAAGGGAACTTAAAGTTGCGTGCCATTGCGCCGCAACTGTTCCCATTGACCTATCCCCTAATGCCGCGACGGCTTCAGGTCGCTTTCTGTCGTCTCCGAATCGGGCACACTCGTGTGACGCATCGCTATTTGATGGAGCGCTCGCCTGCGCCCTATTGCGACGACTAGGTCGTCCCCCAGAATGTTTGGCACATTCTTGTCGAATGTCCCAGTCTGGGTGATCTATGCACACGTTACCTGTCCCAGTACCAGGATGGGCGGGGTCGCTACCGCCTGTCCTTTGTACTGGGAACTAGTGCGAGCACATTGACTGGTGGACTTGTTGACTTTTGGGGGGAGGCCGGCCTTCTCCCTATTATTTAAGGAGGGTTTCTTTTTTTACTTTGTTTTTTGCATTTGTTTTTTTTCCCTTTAGGTTGCACGGTCCTCCCCGGGGGGGACCTCTCCCCGACGCAGGAGCTTGCTTCCTTTCACCCTTTTTGGGGTGTTTTTTTTGTCTCTTAAATTTTATTTTAAAGTAGCCTATATCTAGGCCAGTTTTAATACAGTGACTAATGCCCAAGTAGGCAGTCGCCAGATGAGCTCTTAAAAAAAAATTTAAAAAATAATAATTGGTTGACTGAACGTACGATAAGAACCTTGTATGAGATGTTGAGAATAATGAGTATGACATTGAATGACTGGGATGTATGGGTGGTAAGAGTGTTGTGGGCATATAATTCGACTATGCAGAGTGCAACTGGGGTGTCCCCATGTCAGTTTGTTATGAATTTTGAAAGGCGAGTGAAAGATAAGTTTCATTTGAGTGAAGCTGAGCAGAGTGTATGGCGTGAGGCACATGAAATTTCCGTTCAGTTGAATTAGGTGCGAAAGTATTGAAGGTGAAAGGGGTCAAGGGTAGGTTGAATGTGTCAAAGATGAGTGAAAAGTTTGATGGACCTTATAGAGTTTGGGCGAATGGGGTGACGTATGTTTTGGAGAGTTTGAATGATGGTATGACTGAGAGAGTGCAGGCTCATCAGAGTCAGTTAAGGGGATGGAGAGAACCTCCTGACTACCTGGTGAGCCATCCGGTGTATGAATTGTGCTCAGAGAGAGAGATAGGGTGCATGATGATGAGAAGGAATGTGATAGTTTGGATCTGTCTGGGAAAGAGCTTGTCTTGGTCTCGAGGAGTAGAAAGTGTACAAAGAAGAGTGAAAGGAAGAATGAAAGTAAGTCTGAGCAGTCTTTCTGATATGGGGGAACTTGAGAGAGAGATTGAGTGTTTGCACAAGTAGGTGAGTGATTTGGCTGGTGTAAGTATACGAGTGAGTGAGCTGCCTGTGCTTGATTTTTCTGGTTTTGAGAACATGGCAACAGTATGAATGATAGTGTGTTTGGGCAGAATGAACCTAGTGTGGCTGATTTTTCGTGTTTTACGAATGGTAATAGTAAGAGTGAGTTTGATGTATTGAATGATGAAGTGGCTGATTTTTCAGGTTTCTGGTGGGAACCAGTTGAAGCCATTTCCAGTGGAGCTGCTGAGAGTAAAGGGGATGTGAGTGATTTGTCTGTTTCGCAAGTGTGTACCTTGAGTTGGATGAGAGCTGTTGTAGCGGGCCGAAAATAGATCTCTAATCCCAATCGATAATCGATCCAACCCGCTTCCTACACTGTCCGGACGTGAGAAATCGAGGGAGAATAAAACGGATTGTATATACAGTCCCTTTACTTACAAAAATACAATGATAGCTACAGTTTATATTTACAAAAATTTTATATTTTACTAGGGAAGTGTGCACACTTCAAAATGAGGCTAAATTCCCAAATAAAAATAATGATACCAAACGAGAAGCGTATAACGGGCGGATACAACAATTTACGTAAATTCTAGACAAAACAAAAAACACAACCACAACCGAACGAAAAGGGGACACGCGCTATGTCTTGCTGGAGGTGGGCGGTAGTTGGCTAACTAGAAGGAGGCAGGATTGTCAACGAAGGCAGGTATGGCGGTTCAGGTGGATAGAGACACGAAAGCCCTCCTCTCAGGGCTGGGTGGAGCACTCCTCTATAGAACCCCTCTTGCTTCCAGTCTGCACTTCCACTCTCTCTGAAGAAGAGATATATCCTCCTTCAGTGATCCATCCATTTATACATGGATGGCGAAACCAATAATTGGGCATTACCCGAAAATACATTGACTAGCTTACCTCTTTCCAGAATAACGCTTCGTTAAAGTTCAATTTAAACAAGGAAATATCTTTTAGAGTGATATCTTAAAATTAGCTTTTATCTTTCCAGAATAACGCCTGGAAAGAAAGAAAAACATGGTAATCATTTTATACATGAATTTAACAAAAATAAAACAAACCCATTCCCATTCACACACATTCTTACAGAGGGAGGGAGAGGGTACTGAGAAAAGGGGTGGGAGAATGGCCCTTTTACACACACTCACATTCGCCCCACCACACCCCTCCTTCCTTAAGCCATTCGACCAGCCACTCACTAAACCCTTTCAATCACTCTTCACGGTACCACTTGTGCTCAATCGCACCCTTCTGCACCCATTCACACTCGTCTACTGGTCCCTGGCTACGCGTAGCAATTAGTCGGGGTTGTTCGTCAGTCGTCCTGTCAGTCTCATCATCACTATTTATCATCTCATCAACCATACTCTTAGCCCTCATTACCAGTTCTCCCATCTCACGACAGAATTCTTTCATACTCTTCCGTTCAGAACTCTCACTCTTCATACCCCCATTCATCAGCTCCTCATTCACAGCTCTCATCCAACTCAAGGTACATTCTTGCGAAACAGACAGGTCACTCACATCCCCTGTATTCTCAACAGGCATACCAGAAACCCCTTCAACTGGTTCCCACCAGAAACCTGAAAAATCAGCCACTTCATCATTCACTACATCAAACTCACCCCTACTATTACCATTCATAAAACCCGAAAAATCAGCCACACTAGGTTCATTCTGCCCAAACACACTATCATTCATACTGTTCCCAAAACCAGAAAAATCAGGCACAGGCAGCTCACTCACTCGTCTACTTATACCAGCCAAATCACTCACCTGTTTACGCAAAAACTCAATCTCCCTTTCAAGATCCCCCATACCAGAAACACTCTGCTCAGACTTACTTTCATTCGTACTTGCATTCTTCCTTTCACCCTTCTTTGTACGCTTTCTACTCCTCGAGACTAAGACTAGCTCTTTCCCAGACAGATCCATACTATCACATTCAATCTCATCATCATGCACTTTACCTCTCTCTCTACACAGTCCATACACTGGATGGCTCACCAGGTAGTCAGGAGGTTCTCTCCATCTCCTTAACTGACTCTGATGAGCCCGCACTCTCTCAGTCATGCCGTCATTCAAACTCTCCAAAACATACGTCACTCCATTTTCCCAAACCCTCACAACTCTATAAGGTCCATCAAACTTCTCACTCATCTTTGACACATTCAACCTACCCTTCACTTCTTTCACCTTCAATACTTTTGCACCTAATTCAAATGAACGGAACCTTTCATGCGCCTCACGCCATACACTCTGCTCACTTTCACTCAAACGAAACCTATCTTTCACTCGCCTTTCAAAATTCATCATAAACTGACATGGGGACATTCCAGTTGCACTATGCACAGTTGAATTATACGCCCACAACACTCTCCCCAGACACACATCCCAGTCATTCACTGTCGTACTCATCATTCTCAACATCTCACACAAGGTTCTTATAGTCCGTTCAGCCAATCCATTTGAAGACGGTACATACGGAGTTGTTCTCACATGCTCCACACCATTCTCTCTCAACATTTGCTCAAACACTTCCCCTACAAATTCAGGCCCATTATCACTCAGACATCTTCTAGGCTTCCATACACACATAGGAAAAAACAACTGCTCAACCACACGCGCAACAGTCACACTCCTTTTATCTCTCACAGGCGCTGCATACCCAAACTTACTTTTATGGTCAACCATCACAACCATACCAACATTCCCAGCACTCGTACGCGGCAAAGACACACAATCAATCACTACCAATTCAAACGGTTCTTTCGCATCAACTTTCAACATCGGTGGTTTCACTTGCACACCTTGCACCTTTCGCTTCTGACACCTTTCACACGTAGTTGCAACATCATTCACAACAGTTCTCAGAAACGGGTGGAACACATGCTCCTTCATACACTCCCACAGCTTAAACTTACCCATATGCCCATAATTATCATGCACAACCTTCACCAGACCAATCATACCAACTAAGGACATCACAGGTACATACATATCATCACCACCCTTCACATGCCTCACAAAATATACAACATCCATACAAACAACAAAATCCTTAGCATACCTTTTAAAATCACTTAAACACTCTGGCCATTCATTCAAATCAACACGCATCATTACACACCTCTTCAACTCACTAACAAAAGGACACATCTCTTGCATCTCTAGAATATCATCATCACTTAAAATCTCATTCTCATCATCCATGACCAACTCAATCATACCGCAAAACTTGACAACATTCTTTGCACACTCATTCAACCTCATCACCTCACATTCACCTTTCATAAGACGATCCTTATCAGCATCCAAAGACAAATCATTCAATCTCATAAAGTCTACACCAAGCAAGAAACAACAAGGCATTTGCTCACCTTTCAGAATCACAAAGTCATGCTTCACATTCACACCATTACCCAAACTCACTTTCAGACTAACCAGTTCCCATGCCACTATCATGCCATTCCCTAATCCACTTATCCGTAACTTCACAGGTTTATGCTCGCAACATCTAAACTCTTCATACTTACTCAGAATATTCTCATTCACTAAAGACACCTGCGCTCCAGTATCAATCAAACCACAGAACAACCTTTCACCAACTTTCACTCTCGCTTCCATCATATCAGGTCCACCATGTTCACAATACACCGAAGGAACAAGCACGCCAACATCAGCACTTATATCCACACTGTCATTAACTCCCATATCATCACTCACCACACGCTCATCTTCATCCAGACAATCATTCTTCTCTCTTATATATGAACACTTTTCAATCACCCAATTGTAGTGCACACCGCTCAAACATTGCAGATGTACCACATTAGGATTCAAACCCTTCATCTTCTCATCCTTGTACACAATCGGCCTTTCACCACCAAAGTGCACATATACAATCACTCCATACAAACGACTCACTACAATCAACACTTCCTGAAATGGCGGGACCCCTTGCATACACATCGCTCTCAATTCTTTCATGAAGTTCCGCACCTTTGCCATACCAATGCTTTCAGGCTTCCTACACACTTCATTCATTACCTCCTTCCTTAAATCATCTACACTATCGGGCACTCTCACATCTACTCCATCACTCTTCAAATCTTGCAAACCATTCCATACACTCTCAAACAAGGAATCACCACCACCCTTACTCTCTTTTCCATTCATAATTCCTTTCGGCAAATACTCAGGATCACTCACTCCACACACATTTTCATCATTCGTACCAGGATACCTTGACATCAAATCAGCCACTCCATTCCGTTCACCAGGCACATAGTCAAAGTCACTCAAATCTTCCAAAGTCCTTGCAATCCTACTATCAGCCCACTTCATACGCTGCAGATACACAAGAGGTTGATGATCGGTTTTTATCACAAACCTCACACCATACAAAAATGGACGCAACACTTTCAAACAATATCTTATCGCAGCCAGCTCTCGTTCCACAGTCGAATACTTTCGTTCTGCAACATTCATAGCCTTGGATACATACCCAATTATTCGCCTGACATTCTCTCCATTCAAACGCTGCTCTTGCATCAGAAAACCTCCCATACAATACCCACTCGCATCTGTATACAATTCAAGCATTTTAGCATTTACACTATAATCTGGGTAAGCTAATTCAACATCTTCAACCGCTGCCTCCTTCAGTCTCTCATACGCCTCATTCATCTTATCATTCCACTTGACAACCGTACTACCTTTCTTGCCCATCCACTCAGTCAGAGGCTTACTCACACCAGAACAATCACGTATAAACTTTCGCTGGAACTCAATCAAACCCAAAAATGACTTCAGTTGCTTCACAGTCACCGGTTTAGGAAACATTCGCACCTTCTCAACATACTTCGATGATTTACGCAATCCATTCTCACTCACCATATGTCCAAGGAATTCCACTTCTTTCGCAAACCATTCACACTTTGCCACTTTCACCTTCACACCAACACTCTCCAACGTTCTCAACACATCATTCACCAATCTCATATGCTCCTCAAAAGTCTCAGTCATAATCAAAATATCATCTATAAACGCAATCACATTCTTACTCGCAAACTTACTCAACACAACATTCATTGCCCGCTGGAAGGCTCCGGGAGCATTAGCCAACCCAAAGCTGAGGTTCCGGAACTGGTAATGCCTCTTTGAGGAAGAGAAGGCAGTTACTGGCCGGCTCTCCTCAGCAATGGGCATCTGGTAATACCCCCGTACCAGATCCAGCTTCGTAAACCACTCCATCCCATGCATACTATACACACACTCAGATACCACACACATCGGAAACCTTTCTTTCACAGTCCTTTCATTCACCTTTCGATAATCCACACACAGACGCAATCTTCCATCCGGCTTACGTACAGGTACAATTGGACTATTCCATGCACTCTCACTCTCCTCAATCACCCCCAATTGCTCCAATTCCAAACACTGCTCCTCAATCTCTTCAGCAACCGGACGTGGGAAATGCCTCGGCCGCTGATAGATTGGGGAGTCCTCCTTCAGGACAATCTTGAATTCCGGGAGCTTTGCAACCCCGAAATCCAGATCACCCTTACTGAGGGCTCCCTTTCGCTCAAATATCATTCGATACACATCCTCCCTTTCATACTCAGTCAAACATCCATCCAATTTCACCATGTCCTTCACCTCATTATACATCCATTCACATGTCTTTTCATTCGCAACATTCACCCTGATATCCGTACTATCATCCATACCTACCTCATTGACAGTGGAGAGGTGGCCCAGTACATCTCCGACTTGGATTCCCCTCACCTGCCCTTTCACACTGGGGTCTGCCTGCACACATACAAAAGGATCATTCATTCTCATCAAGCCATCAAACACACAAGCAACACGCCTTACCTTATAACACGCATCCTTTCCATCCAATATCACAGTGTTCTCACTCACATTCAAACTAACATCCTTACTCCAACTCACTCTAACAGACACCCTTTCACCCTTCACAAGCCTTACACTCTCCATAGCAGTCACCTCTATACCAGTAAACACACTCCTCAAAACGCTACCATCTTTCCCTACATACAACTTATACACCCCATTTTTACCAATCTTTCTCTCAATCTGATCACTCGCAGGATGCACAACCATACGATTGATTTTCATAAAATCATACCCCAAAATCACACCATACTCACTACTCACCTTATCAATCACAGAAAATTCACATTCATTCATCATCATACCATGCATTCGAACAGGTGACCTTATCATTCCAATCACAGGCACTCTCCTATTACCAATACCTACTAAACTACCCTTGCTCTCAGACAGGAGGGCTTTCTCGCTAAACTTGTTATACACATCTTTATACACCAAGCTCGCCTTGCATCCAGAATCTATTAAAGCCAAACACTCAATTCCATTCAACTCCACCTTCACACTCAGACACTCATACTTCCTACCAGACAGCACTTTCACACTAGACAGACTTACCAACACATTACTCACACTCATGCACCCAGAGGATACTTCAGCAGGTACCCTCTTACCATTCAGTTTCCCGCTTCAGACTTTCCATTCACACCTTGCGCTCTCAGTCTAATCCAACACTTTTCACTTGAATGTCCTTCCATCGCACAATAGCTACATACATTCCTCTGGTCACGACACATCCTTGCATAATGACCAGCCTTTCCACAATTACCACATGCATATTTCATACTTTCCCCAGCAGTTGCTCCACCATTCAACCTCGGACAATCTTTCTTCAAATGGCCTATTTCTTTACACTCGAAGCACTCTTTCACACTTTCCTGGCAATCCTTTATCATATGCCCTTTCTTACCACACCCAAAACACGCACCAGATGTCCACCTACATTCTGCCAACATATGACCTTTCCTTCCACACCGACGACATTCCACAATCTTTCTCACACCATTCGGTCTCTCATTTGCTGGGACATACCTCGGTTTCTCTCTCATATATCCGTTCCCACGCTTGAAATTCATCTGCCCCCTTCCATTCGACCACCCTCCATTTGCCCATCCATTCTGCCGGCCCAGGAAGTTTGACATCACTCCAGCTGGTGCAGCCTTCAGGGCATCCCTGTAGCTGACAAACTGCTGGGGTGGATGAAAGCTCCTGGGCTTCTTACCCCCAACATTCACACTGTACCATCCATCCTCTTCTAGATCGCTTTCATCATCAAATCGTCCATCTTCTAACAGTTCCAACACATCCTCCCACATCAACCGTTCACCTGTCAGTCTCACTCTCTCCTTTCTCTTTCCACTCAGCCATTCACTCACCTTTCGCGGGATCGTGTCCAAAAACTTCCTCATGAGTGGTTTACATTCATTTACATCATCATCACCATACCTCGTTCTTGCCATACTCTCAAGCCTATGTGCATACATATTCACACTTTCACTCTTCCCCATTCGAGCCTTCTCAAATTCATTCACCCTCTTATACTTCACACTCTCTTTCATTCGTTTCACCTGCCCAATCAATCTCTTCTTCACTACATCGTACTTTGGCTCTCCCACACTCGTTATCACTCGCAAGAACTCCAACACTTTCCCATCCAAACAATCTCCCAGAACACTCACCCAGTGACCCTTGTTCTGCGGGTACTTGAGCTTGCAGTACCGCTCAAAATCCCCGAAGAACTCATCGATACTCTTTCCCCCATGCAATCTAAACTTATCAATCCTTGGCACTTCCCTAATCAAAATTCCTTTTCCCACATTCACTTCACTCTCCGAAGAGCTACTCTCGGTCTCACTCATTCCAATCATATCGTCACTCTCTCCCTCATCTGAGTATAGCGAATCCACACTCTTCCCTCTCGCCTTCCTATCCTTAACCTTAGAACCATGCTTACTTCCTCTCTTACTTTCCACTCTCTTCCATTCACCCCCTTTCCTACCACTCACAGTATCTTCTTTAGACTCGATCATACTGCCATCCATTCCATTTAGCGGAGTCCCTTCAGTAGGAGCAGGGGTCAGGGTTGTAGGTCCTGGGACTGATCCAGCCCCTGTCATCATGTTATACAGGTCCTGCATCCGTCGGTCCGTCTGATCCTGTCGGTCTCCCATTTCCTTCTTCATCCTATCAGTCTTTTCATTCATCCCTTTTATTTTATTCTCCATTCCCTCCATCATTCCCCGCAACATTTCACACTCCTCTTCTTTCTTCCTCAACTCCAGTCTCAATCGCACTACTTCTTCATTCAATGTTTCCGCTACAGCCATTGTTCCCAAGTTAGTAAAAGATAGGAGGAGGGAAAAATCAATCAAACTACTTGTCACACTAATTGGGTATGGACTGCAATCCAATCCAGTCACGCTCCCAGTTTCGAAGTCTCATGTCCCTATTCGGGCGCCAAATGTAGCGGGCCGAAAATAGATCTCTAATCCCAATCGATAATCGATCCAACCCGCTTCCTACACTGTCCGGACGTGAGAAATCGAGGGAGAATAAAACGGATTGTATATACAGTCCCTTTACTTACAAAAATACAATGATAGCTACAGTTTATATTTACAAAAATTTTATATTTTACTAGGGAAGTGTGCACACTTCAAAATGAGGCTAAATTCCCAAATAAAAATAATGATACCAAACGAGAAGCGTATAACGGGCGGATACAACAATTTACGTAAATTCTAGACAAAACAAAAAACACAACCACAACCGAACGAAAAGGGGACACGCGCTATGTCTTGCTGGAGGTGGGCGGTAGTTGGCTAACTAGAAGGAGGCAGGATTGTCAACGAAGGCAGGTATGGCGGTTCAGGTGGATAGAGACACGAAAGCCCTCCTCTCAGGGCTGGGTGGAGCACTCCTCTATAGAACCCCTCTTGCTTCCAGTCTGCACTTCCACTCTCTCTGAAGAAGAGATATATCCTCCTTCAGTGATCCATCCATTTATACATGGATGGCGAAACCAATAATTGGGCATTACCCGAAAATACATTGACTAGCTTACCTCTTTCCAGAATAACGCTTCGTTAAAGTTCAATTTAAACAAGGAAATATCTTTTAGAGTGATATCTTAAAATTAGCTTTTATCTTTCCAGAATAACGCCTGGAAAGAAAGAAAAACATGGTAATCATTTTATACATGAATTTAACAAAAATAAAACAAACCCATTCCCATTCACACACATTCTTACAGAGGGAGGGAGAGGGTACTGAGAAAAGGGGTGGGAGAATGGCCCTTTTACACACACTCACATTCGCCCCACCACACCGTGAGTGAGGAGCTGATGAATGGGGGTACAAAGAGTGATGGTTCTGAACAGAAGAGTATGAAAGAGTTCTGTCATGAGATGGGAGAACTGGTAATGAAGGCTAAGAGTATGGTGGACAATATGATCAATAGTGATGATGAGACTGACAGGATGACTGATGAACAACCCTGACATATTGCTACGTATAGCCAGAGACCAGTAGATGATTGTGAATGGGTGCAGAAGGGTGCGATTGAGTATAAAAGGTACTGTGAGTAAGGATTGAGAGTGTATTGTGAGTGACTGTGGTTGAAGGGCTTAATGAAAGAGGGGAGTGGTGGAGCGAATGTGAGTGTGTATGAAGGACCATTCTCCCACCCCTTATCCCAATACCTTTTCCCTCTCTCTCTAAGAATGTGTATGTGAGTGGGAATGAGTTTTTTTAATTATATTTTCTTTTGTACATATGTATTTGATTTCATGTTGTATTAAAATGCGTTTTGTTTTTTTTCTCAGCTACTGAATGTTAAATATTTTTCTGAGACAGCACTAAAGTCAAGAAATAAATAAACATTGCCTGCATTTTGTAAGAGTGACTGGAATAGAAACATTTTGAAAAAATTTAAATAAAATTTACTAAGTCTTCTTATAGTAGTTCATTGCAGAGGGCTTTAATAGCCTAAAGAAGCGACTGTATCTTAAAGAAAATTGAGCTCGGAGGCACCAGGCCCCATAAGATGCGCACACCCAATTTTTGTCCCAAGAGTGACTGCCGGCAAGATTTTTCCCTGAGGGGCTGGCAAATCGTAAACCGTAGTACCACGTAAGATAACTCCTTTTTTTGTTGTCTCTTCTTTTTGTATATGTTGTCTCTTCTTTTGTATTTTTGACTGGTAGGATTTTAAGATAGGATTGTTCTTTAGTATTTGTATATATATTTTTGACTGGTAGGATTCCAAGATAGGATTGTTTTATTTATATATAAATAGGCTTGTTGTGTACATATTTACCCCATATTTTGTAATCATTATTGTATTTTTTTGGTAAGTAAAGGGACTGTATATACAATCCGTTTCATTCTCCTTCGATTTCTCATGTCTGAATTAGTGTAAGAAGTGGGTTGAATCGATTGGGGTTTGTCTAGATTTTCAGCCCGCTACAATGGGTGACAGGCTGGTGTTTTGTACTTCCTGACTGAGGCTTTCCACATGAAATATGGCAGGTTTAAGTAGATGACATGAGAGAGCTCCTAAAAACTCAGGAAGTGGGAGATAGGAGTCCTTTGACCATCTTAAAGCACCTAAAGGACCTTATCAGTGTAAAAGGTGCACAAACCGACCTTTTTAGTCCTCTTCTCACTGAGATTTTCATTTGGAGAGTCTCAGAGTGGATCAGGCCACTTATTTTAAACTCACACCCTTTGAATATAGAGCAGATAGCCATAGCTGCCGATAAATTATTTGTTAATCCCTACATGAATTGGGGGTAACAGCCAAATCCATGGCCCAACTAACAACACTTCCATTTCTCAGGTTCGGAGAATGACGAGCTCCTCTGGTGACTGGTCATAGCATTTAAGGGTTCTATCTTCTCTATTGAGGGACCTTGAAGCTTCAATGCCGAGGATGGAAGCTAACATCCAGCAGTTAAAGCTGCAACAGGGGTCACAGAGCGAGCACAAACACATGTTGGGCGATCGGAGATGCAGATCCTGCTCTGGTTCCCAAAGGAGAAACCAACAAGGGCATTCCAACGCAAAAGGTGAGAAGCAGCAAAATTTTCAACCTCATTATTCCTCCTATTCTCATAACCTTCCACACCATCAGGACTTATACTGGTACCATCAAAAGTACTGTCACAACATGTACACAGCCTTGTAGCCACCGTTATTCTTCTTCAGATACTGCAACAAGTAGTCCCACGAAGCATAACGTTTCCTTTTCCTCTCAATCTACTCAATAGTGCTGGTACCATAACAAATATGGTGCACAAGCTGTAAAATGTTTGCAACTTTGCACATATTTGAAACCAGTACCTCCTTCTAACCTCAACCCTCCAGTTTTCTCACATCAACTGTGGAAGAGTGAGAGAGAGAGAGAGAGAGAGACCCACCCCCCTGACTTCCCAGTTCGCCGTTGACCGCTCTAAATTCGCCTGCCCCATATACTGCAAAAATTAGAACAATGGAAAGACCATTAAGTGGGCATCGTGACTTCGTGCTATAGAACCTTATAGCGACTCAAAAAGGAAATCTGTTGGCAATGAATCTCTCTCCCTGTCTAGATAAATTTGGGGTATATATTCGACAGTTCAGAATTCATAGGCAGATTGTGCCTGAAGCCGCCGTCCAGTACGTTAGGCGTAACGTCTTTGTTAGTCAAGAGGAAATTGACTACATTCTCGTCCAGAGAAGAATTGACTGATTGTCAAAGAGCTAGGCGTCACTCAGTATTGTTCATGGAGATAGTTTTAGCCGTGTTTCAACCCTTCTCACTACGTCTTTGGATTTTAAGGATTGGAAAAGCCATTCCCGAAGCATCCTCAGTTTTCCTCTTAAGGATAAGAGGCCCCCATCACCAATTTCCCGAAATTAGTTTGAGCGTCTCATGAGACGCCCACAAGGTCAAGGTCTAACTTACCTACCTGGTCCTATTTGCCACACATCAAGGTAAAAGAGATTTAACCCCCGCTTCATCACGCTCCTCTCACCTTTACAGCGTTAAACCTCAAGGATCCCCTTTGCTCAATGGAAAGACCATTAAGTGGGCATCGTGACTTCTTGCTATAGAACCTTATCGCGACCCAAGGCAATTAAGGAAATCTGTTGGCAATGAATCTCTCTCCCCGTCTAGATAATTTGGGGTTCAAATTTAATTGATAGTGTTAATCATCCTAGCAGATAACCATCATTATTTAATTGCATTGCCATTTAACTTGCCCTATATGTATATGTAATCTTTAGTCTTATCAAAGTATATTTTTGTAGCCGTGTTTGAATATTCCTTGGCCTAGCAACTGTGTATTTAAAGTACTCTTAAAGCCATCCCCAGGTGGAGCCTTAATTTCGGTCAGCCAGTAGGCCAGTGTGTGTATACGGCGTACACCCAGTCATATTACGATAGCAACCAACTCAATCACCTTCTCCAAATTCTCACAATCCTTCAAATTCAGCCTCAACTCTTCAATCACATCTTTAAACTAAAAAGGCAATGGATAAATGGGTCAACATTTCCTGCCTACACCTCATTTCCTCAGGTGAATTCAGTTGAGGAGGAGGACTTAGAGTAGTAAGTTGAAAAGTCACTAAAGTTTTCAAAGCACTCTACTGAGGTAAAAAATAGAGCAAATAGGGTGCTGAAGATCGGTGCTAATGACGAGCTCTCATTTCACTAGCATTTTGGGGGGAATAAGTTTTTCATATTTTTGTGATTTTATTTTTTTGTTGTTTGGAAAGTTATGCAAAAGGTGTATTTAGAAAGGATTATAATTGTTAATAAATACAGTTAAATAGATTCTAAACTCTGTATAAATTGTTTTATTTTGTTTCAGTGAGAAAGTGACTTTTGTTTACTTCGGTGGCCATCTTGATTAGCAGGTTTTAAACTTGCGCACACTAATTCACAGAATCATCGAAAGCTTAGTTGCTCTTCTTTTTTTTCTTATTACTATTTAAGTTCTTTCTTTGTTTGAATAAGTGATGGAGTTCGGGGATAAAAGTGAGCATGAGTGTTGGAATGTATGCATTGGTTGTGGTGTAGTTGGTGAGGGGTATACATGTGTTGTATGTGGGCTGTGTGAATGCATTGTAGATTTAGAGGGGATGAAAATGCAGGATTTAGACAAGATATGTAGGCTGGAGGGGTTAGTTGCCGAGCTCAGGAGGGAACTTAGTGTTAGGCCTAGGGCTGGGAATAGGTTAGGTGGTGAGGTAGGTCAGTTAGATGTTTCAGGTGAAGGTAGAGGGCCAGTGGAGGAGGTAGGATATGATAGTTCTAGGGATAGTGAAGTTAGCCCCCTTAGATTAGTTAGAAATAGGCCTAGTGAGGATGGGGGACAGTGGAGAGGGGTTAGGAAACGTGTAGCTAGGGAGGCTTCTCCTGTTTTTTGTGAGAATAGGGTTGCCTCTGTTAAGGTTGTTAGTCAGGGGGAGAATAGGTGTGTGAGTCAGAGGGACACAGAACCTATTAGCTTGACTAATAGATTCAGTGCCCTAAGAGAGGAAGTAACTGGAAGTGATAAGACTAATGCGGGTTGGGGTGGAGGTAGAGTGACTGGTAGTTTGAATGAGAATAGGAGTAGGGATGGAGTTAGGTCTGTGGGGGTTAGGAATAGGAGTCTGACTCAAGTGCTTGTGATGGGTGATTAGCGAGTTAGATATTTAGATAGGAAGTTGAATGCAAGTAGATTGAATGGTTTGAGGGTGTGTTTGCCGGGTGCTGGAGTGAGAGATCTGTCTGATAGGTATGAGGAGCTGGTGTCTGGCTGTGCAAGGGATGCGGTTGTGATTACACATGTAGGAGTGAATGATGTGAAGAAAGTGGGTGCATGTGAGTTATGTGAGAGGTACAAGAGGTTGATTGAAAAGGTGAAAGAAAGTAGAATGAAAGGTGTTGTGACAGGTGTGCTTCCAAGAATGGATGTTGGGGTAGAATGGATGTCTCGTGCGATTGGGCTGAATGATTATGTGAGGAGGATGTGTGAGATGGAAGGTGTCATGTTTGTGGATGTGTGGGATAGGTTTGTTGGAATGAAAGAAATATATGCGATGGATGGACTGCATTTGAGTAGGAAGGGGGTAGATGTGTTGTGGGAGGAGTATGATTGTGTTATTAGGTCTTTGCAGGTGGGAAACTAGATACTAATAGTGGTCAGGGAATTATGAGAGGACATTATAGTACTGAAAGTAGAATGGACTTGGCAGATAACAGAAATAGGTTCCAAGGCGATAGAGGTGAGGTCATTCAGGTTGGAAGAGGTGCTTCAAGGATAGGAGGGTTAAATTGTTTCTATACAAATGCTAGTAGTCTTAGAAACAAGAAGGATGAGCTATTTAGTTATATTAGCGATGAGGATATAGATATATTATGTGTTACTGAATCATGGGTTAATGAAATAGAATTTAGTGACACTATAAGTGAATTTGATTTACAGGATTATAATATGTACATTAGTCAAAGGACAGGATAAAAAACAACATTGTTTCAAGTTTAAATACTTCAATAAAGCAGGATGGAGTTGAGTCACTTTGGATAGATATTAGGTTCAGTAAAAATAGATGGTGCATTTGGTAGCTTTTTACAGACCACCTGGGCAGACTGATGATATAGATGAACTAATGATAAGGGAAATAAGTAAGTGATGTGAAACAGATGGTTATTATTGGGGACTTCAACTTAAACTCTGTAGACTGGGTAAATATGATGGGTAGGGATAGAACAAGTGGCAGGTTCATAGAATTCTTTGAAGATAATTTTTTTAATCAATTTGTTAATGAGCCGGGGGGACAATATATTAGATTTAGTACTTTCTAACAGTGATCATTTAGTTCAAGAATTGACTGTTGGGGAAGCATTGGGAAATAGTGACCATCAGATAGTTCGTTTTAACTTGGGAATTGCTAAGGGTAAAATAACCCAGAATGCTGTAAAAGTTCCAAATTTTCATAAGGGAGATTATGTAAAACTTCGAAGCTTGCTAAATTTGGTAGACTGGGATGTAGAATTGAGAGGTAAAAATTCTTATGGGATGTGGGATACTTTCAAGCACATGATAAATGTAGTCCAAGAGCAATGTATCCCAATGAAGGCCATTAAGAACAAAAGTAGGAAACCATTATGGTGGTATCAGGAGATAGCTAGAAAATTTCAGAGAAGAAAAGGGCATACAAAAAATTACAGGTAGAAAATATTATTCAAAATTTAAGTGATTATAGAATGGCTAGGAATGAGTTAAATAAGATTATAAAAAAGAACAAAAGGGTGTCAGAAATTAGATTAGATCAGTATAGCAACAAAGATCCTAGAAAGTTCTTTAGTTACTATAAAATTAATAACAAGTCTGGCAGAGTTAAAATAGGACCTATCAAATATGAAGGGGTTGTGAGAGAAACTGATGACGAAATAGTTGAGGTACTAAATGGTCATTTTGCATCAGTATTTACAAAGGAAAAACTAAATAGTCTTATCTATAGTACTCATGGATAAGGGAAAGAGGTGTTTACTACCATTAGTGTGGATCGGAAGATGATACAAAGGACTAATAGGTGAGTTAGATGCTATCAAGGCCTCCGGCCCTGATAATATTCATTCTAGGATACTTAAGGAAGGGGTAGAAGGTATCTCAATAGCTCTGGAGAAGTTGTATACTAGGTCACTGGAATATGGAGAAATACCCGATGATTGGAAGAGAGCGAGTGTAGTTCCCATTTTCAAGAAGGGTAGTAAAGAGGATCCAAATAACTTTAAACCAGTTAGCCTAACTCCTGTAGTCTGTAAAATTCTTGAGAAAATAGTTAAAAAAAGGGATTTGCCAACATCTAGAGAGGGAGGGGTTAATCAGTGATGCTCAGCATGGGTTTAGATCAGGTAGATCATGTTTGACTAATTTACTAGACTTTCTGGAGTTCGTAACAAATCAAGTAGATAAGGGAGAGAATGTAGATGTAATTTACTTGGATTTTAGTAAAGCATTTGATAAGGTACCACATAGGAGACTAGTTCATAAATTAAAAATGATTGGGATATGCGGGGGTGTTTCAATTTGGATAGCTGAATGGATGAAAGACAGGAAGCAAAGGATAGTGCTAAATGGTGTAAAGTCAGAGTGGAGGTATGTTATCAGTGGGGTTCCTCAGGGATCAGTTCTCGGTCCATTATTATTTGTCATTTATATAAATGATCTTGGGGAGGTAGTTAATAATAAAGTGTCAATTTTTGTGGATGATACCAAATTAGCAGCTGTAGTAAAAATATTGATGATAATTTTAAAGTGCAGGGGGATTTAAATAAATTGTTATCCTGGGCACATAAGTGGCAAATGACTTTCAACCTTGATAAGTGCAAAGTTATTAACATGAGGAAAGATAATAGAGAATTTAAAAATGAAATGGATGGGCATTGGCTGAGTGAGCTCAGTAGAGGATGAGAAAGATCTAGGAGTAGTAATAGATAAGTCTAAGGTTTTCTAAGCAGTGTATTGAAGCAAGAAATAGGGCAAATAGAGTGCTGGGTTTCATTAAGAGAAATGTCAGTTACAAAAGTAAGGAGGTTATTCTTAAACTCTATAACTCTTATGTTAGGCCACATCTAGAGTACTGTATACAGGCATGGTCCCCACATTTTAGACACGATATTAACCTTCTTGAGTCAGTGCAATGGAGGGCAACAAAGATTATTCCTTCCCTGAGGTACCTTGAATATATAGATAGACTTAGGGTATTAAATATGTTCTCGTTCGAAAGGAGGTGTGTGAGAGGGAAAATGATTGAGCTCTTTAAAAAATATTTCTGGGCTAGATAAATTGGATGTTAGCAAGTTTTTTGAGTTAGATGATGGAAATCGGACTAGAGGTCACCACTTGAAAATTAAAAAGCAAGGGTGTAGGTTGGATTTAAGAAAATATTTTTTCACCAATAGAGTGGTAGACTTCTGGAACAAATTGCCGCGGAGGGTAGTAGGTAGTCCAAATTTAAATGTATTTAAGAGTAGGCTGGATGAGTTTATGGGGAGTGAAGGTTGTGATGGTTCCTAAGTTTTGTATATATTAATATTTTGTATATATCTATACCTGCATGATTTAGTTCTTGACAAGCCTTGATTGGTGATACCCTTATTTGTGGATGCAATCCTCTGGATGTATTTTTCTTGGGAGCTTGGGAGCCTTAAAAAAAGAGGTTGTTTGACTTGAATGACCTTTGATGGGCCCTTTTGGCTTTTGTCATCTTTTATATTATGTTGTGGGGGGGGGGGGGGATGGATGCGGATGACCTTTGATAGGCCCTCGTGGCTTTTGTCATCCGTGAAATTGTTATATTATGTTAGGTAGGTCCTCCTTTTCGCATTTTTTACTTACCTTCTGGTTTCTCATTTCTGGTAGACACTGGTGCTGAATGCAGTCATATCAATTTCTAAAGGCCGACAAAGCTTCTGCTCCCTCTTATTTAGTTCTGAATACAGCCAATTCAACCAATATTAGGACCTAGGGAAGGCGAAGCCTTTAAGTCTCACTCAGTCTGCTTCAAGTTTTTTGATGGACCTTCGTATAGGCCTGGATAGATTGTCCAATATTGGGCCTCGATTTTCTTTCGGCTCACGACACGTTGGTCCATTCTTGACCTTTAAAGATTGTTGACCGCAAAACACTACTCACAGTTCAGATTCGTACTCACCTCAGCTTACCCTCCTCTCTATTCGTCTTACACACACCGAGCCACCATTTCAGCGCCTTCGGGAGTTTCCTGAACTCACCCTTCCACCTTCAAGGATAGGCCCATAAAACATCGTGTGGTGCATCAAATAGAGACAACAGGAGGTCCTGATTTTCCCGCCCATGCTGTCTATCTCCAGATAAACTGTCTGTTATGCGTAATGAATTTCAATTCATGAAGGATGCAGGGATTTGTAGGCCTTCCGCTTCTCCATGGGCCTCCCTAATCCACATTGTGCCCAAATCCACGCCGGGATGATTCAGGACAGTTGGGGACCACAGAGCTCTAAATGCTATTACAATCCCTGACCGATACCAACTGCCGTTCATAGCAGATTTCACCTTCTTTCTCTGGCTGTACTCTTTTTTTTTTTCAAGCCTAGATCTGGTTTGTGCTTTCAACCAGATCCCTATTCACTCAGACGATGTTCCAAAGACTTACATCACCAGTCCATTTGGATGATTTGAAATGGTAAAAATGCCATATGGATTGCGCAACTGGTCAAACTTTTTAGTGCTTTATGGACCAGTCCTTAGTGGTCTTTTGTGTTTTTCTACATCGATGAACTTCTAATAACATCCTCCTTGCTGGAAGAACACCTTTCCCACTCGTCTTCGAGAGTACGGTATCGTATTCAACACCTCCAAGTGTCTCGCAACTCTCCTTCTTTTAAAGTAGCCTAGTTCTAGGCTATGTTGTGTTTCCGGCGACTTATGCCCAAGTGGGCAGTTCCCAGATGGGCTCTATAAAAAAAAAAGGGACATCATGTCTCGGGTGCTGGGATTAGCCCACTGGAAGATAAAGTTACCGTGATATGCAAATTTCTTCAACCCACATTACACAAACAGCTCAGACGTTTCTGTGGTATGATCAACTTCTACCACAGATTCATTCCAAACTGTGTCCAGGTCATGCTACCTATCAATTCTATGCTCACCAAGACCAAAAAGAACTCTCCTCTTGAATAGTCTACTGAGGCGTGCGATGTATTCTCTCGCACCAAAGAGGCTATTGCCCGCGCTGTAAAATTGGCTCATCGTTCTCAAGGAGTCCCCATCAGCGTATCCTCAGACGCATGTAGGTGCAACCTTGCAACAAAAGATTGTTGACCGATGGCAACCTCTTGCTTTCTTCTCTCGATCTCTGTCTGACTGCCAAAAGAGCTATAGTACGTTCTCTCGCGAGCTCCTCAGAATATACCCCGCAATCCGCCACTTCCGCCGTCACTTGGAAGGACGTAACTTCATTATTTTTACGGACCATAAGCCTTTGGTCGGTGCTTTTTCGTCTCGTAGTACTTCGTCAGTACACACTGCAGTTGACGCTCGTCATCCTGATTTCGTCCTGCAAGGGCCAAATGATATTCTCTATGTTCCTGGTTCTTAAAATGTCGTACCGGATACACTTTCCCGCATTGCCGCGATTTCGGGCACGCAGCTCTCTCACACTGCGCCCATCGATTATGCAACGATAGAGCTAGCCCAGGGACAAGATGATAGGCAAACACTGCGTCACTATTCTCAACTCGTCGTTCGCGAGATCGACTTACCGGACAGTCTTTCTAGGCGCATCCTGGCCCACTATTCATTATATAATTGTCCTCTTATTCCTTTTGCTTACCGTCGGCACATTTTCGACCAAATTCACAGTCTCCCTTATCCTGCTGTCCATGCTACACGCAAGCTCGTTGCACAACGCTTCGTGTGGCTAGGTATGAATGCCGATGTGACCAAATGGACTCGTTCATGCCTGTCATGCCAGCGCGCCAAAGTGCATCGTCACCTAAAAGGCCCCCTGGTCCCTTTTCCTCCGTTACGCTTTGACGCCGTTCACGTCGATTTCGTATGTCTTCTGCCTTACTCTCGTAGTTGCCATTATCTTCTTACCATGATCGATTGTTTAACTCGATGGCCAGAAGCAGTTCCTACCTCGGACATCAGAGCTTCCACTGTCACTTGAGCCTTCCTCTCATCGTGGGAGCTCGTTTTGGTGTTCCATCAACGATCATGACTGATCATGGCAGCCAATTTGAATCCCACCAATGGGATGCACCCATGTCAGTGCTTGTCTCCTTACGTCTGTAGGGTTCTCCCCCCCTTCATTTTTATGGAAATCCCCTCCCCCACAAAAAAAAACTATATGCATATATAGGGTATTCACCGTTAAAATTTGGCTGGTAACATTTTCATTTTTCCCAAGCGCGCTGTGGTGGAGCGAATGTGAGTGTGTGTAAAAGGGCCATTCTCCCACCCCTTTTCGCAGTACCCTATCCCCCCCTCTGTAAAAATGTGTGTGTGTCTGAATGGGAATGGGTTTGTTTTGTTTTTTGTCTATTTTATGTATAAAAATGATTACCATGTTTTTTTCTTTCTTTCCAGACGCCATATTCTGGAAAGATAGGACTTAGTTTCATATATCATTATATTACAAACAAAGCGCCATATTCTGGAAAGATAGGACTTAGTTTCATATATCCTTATATTACAAACAAAGCGTTATATTCTGGAAAGCTATATATTATTGTTAATAAATAAAGGCCAATAGTATAGCTTAATGAAGGAGGGCTTATAATAGCCACGCAAGCGTGATAAGGTCATTATCTTCCATCAAGCGCAGAGGCGCCACACTTGTTGTAAGTCCTAGGCATTTTGCTCGCTCGAGTGGCAGGTGGCTGAACATCCCCCCATCCTCTTTGTACAAAGTGAGGCCTTGTTTGTTGTTTATATATTGACTGTTGTAGTCAGGATTTTTTTTGGTTGTTTGATTTTTTATGTTTATTAGGATCGATTAAATAGTATTCATATATATAGGATTTTCTTTTTGTATTTTTTTGGTGAAAAGTAAGGAGATCTCCAATATAATTGCCCCTCTCTATTGTAGATATTTTGTGCATATTTACCCATATTTTTTTGTAAATATTGTATTTTTTTGTTAGTAAAGGACTGTACATACAATCAGTTTCATTCTCCTTCGATTTCTCATGTCCGGATTAGTGTAGGGAGCGGGTTGGATCGATTGGGGTTAATCTAAATTTTTTGGCCCGCTACAGCGCTTACACCCACGTTTCTTTCTCACTTGATTCCTTTGTATCAAACTCAAATTAATTATGGCATCTTTCATTTCCAGACCCATTAATCACGATAATCATCAGTTCCAATTAATAACAATCATTATTAACCATTAATTTTCAATGATTTCAAATATATTTACTCCTAAATAATTATTTAGCAATCAACAAAATTTTTAATTATTGCAATAACAAACTCATAATCGAATGTAATATTTCTTTGTTTTAATTTGCTGTCATTTTCTTAAATTCTGGTTGTATATTCAGTAATTCATGGTTGAGCCAAAACATTAAAATCATCGTACAAAGACTCCTTCATTTTGTAAATTAATGCCATTCAAACCTAAACTCTTCCATTTATTAATTCAATCAATTAAGTTCTCACCAAATACTATATTTCTATAAAAATATTTCATTTAGATTTGTAAATAAACTTATTTTTGTAACCTTTGAATTCATATCCTATTTTGTATTCAAGCATTCTTCTTCAAATTCTTTTATTGCTAAAATATTTAGGATCGTAGCTGATGCCCTTAGTTATCTAGGCTCAATATAATTCAACTTAGCATTCAATAAATTCTCACAAACCATCAAGGTAAATTGGTTACCCAGACCCGTAGTTAAATTTCAAAGTTGAGGAATTAGGGTACGGCAATGAACCACACTACCTCCCACTTTATTGGATGGCGTCATTTTCTGTACGACAATGCAAGCGTCAATTTAAAATTAAATCCCTCCATCCCTATTTTGTTTTGTTTTTTCTCATAATAGTAGTTAACCGAATAACGATGGTTAGCGTAATTTACACCTACACATCCATCATCACCACATCAATGGTGTCTCTAGACAGCAACACTGCCATCATCATTTCCATGTTGAGCCCGCATACAAGCATCATCCCGCCTCAATCAATTCACAGGCAGCCTGCCCTCTCAACTCCATCTTCCATCATTCTCCCAACTTTCGATGCAGAGGATCCCATCCCATGGTTGGAAATGACCGACTACATAATGATCAACCATGCCATCCCGGACCAAGACAAAACTCTTTGCATCGCCCAGAAATTACCCTTAAGTATTTTATCCATTTTTAAACACATAATGCTCAAAGTCAGTAATTTTGGGTCTTGAAAGAATTTGCAAATAGCATTTAGGGAGGAATTGAGGAGGTCTAACATAACATAACATAATTTCACGGATGACAAAAGCCACAAGGGCCTATCAAAGGTCATCCGTATCCATCAAATCCCACCCACGTAATGCATCCATAGGATTTTGTCAGATCATGCATTCACAATATACAATTTAAACAATCCATAGGATTATGTCAGACCATGCATCTATTAATATAATTTAAAGCTTCCATAGGAGTCTGTCAAAAAAAAAAAAACAGTCCCCCAAAATCTACAATAAAAAGAAACTGCATCCACAGGAATGAGTCAAGAAACATACCCCCATACCAAAAAGTAAGAAGTTAACCCTCCATCCCCATATAATCATCCAATTTGCGCTTGAAAACATTCAAGTTTGGGTCTACAGTCTCAGGTGGCAAACTATTCCAATAATCCACTACTCTGTTAGTGAAAAAATATCTTCTAACATCCAGTCTGCACCTCTGTTTTTGAATTTTTAAGTGGTGGCCTCTAGTTCTATTACTACCTTCTAACTCAAATAACTTGCTGAAATCCAATTTATCCATCCCAGAAAAGATTTTAAAAAGCTCAATCATACCTCCCCTCACACACCTTCTTTCAAATGAGAACATATTTAATACCCTTAGTCTATCTTCATATTCAAGGTGCTTCAGGGATGGTATTATTTTTGTTGCCCTCCTTTGTACTGACTCTAACAAGTTTATATCATGTCTAAAATGTGGTGACCATGCTTGTATACAGTACTCTAAATGTGGCCTTACATACGAGTTGTAGAGTTTAAAGATAATCTCTTTACTCTTGTAGCTAACATTCCTGTTAATATATCCTAGCACTCTATTTGCTCAATTTTTTGCCTCAATACACTGCTTTAAAAACTTCAGTGACCTATCTACTACTACTCCTAAGTCCTTCTCATCTTCAACTGAATTAAGCCAATATCCATGCATCTCATAGCTAAATTCCCTATTATCTCTCCCCATGTTAATAACTTTGCATTTATTAAGGTTAAAAGTCATCTTCCACTTGTGAGCCCAAGCTAACAACTTATTTAAGTTATCCTGCACTTTAAAGCTAGCCTCAACCTCTTTGACTAGAGCTGCTAATTGAGTGTCATCATCAAAAATTGACACTTTGCTATTTACACCTTGCCCAAGATCATTTAAATAGATTATAAATAATAAAGGGCCTAAAACTGATCCCTGATGTATGCCAATAATAACATTCCTCCACTCTGACCTCACTCCATTCAGTACTACTCTCTGTTTCCTATCTTTCAGCCATTCAGTTACCTAATTTAAAACTTTCCCACATACCCATGCAATTTTAATTTTGAACTAGTCTTCTATGTGGAACCTTATCAAAAGCTTTGCTGAAATCTAAGTAGATCACATCAAGTTTCTCTCCCCTATCTAATTATTTAGTTACATAATCGATAAAATCCAGTAAATTAGTTAAACACGATCTACCTTTTCTAAACCCATGCTGAGCATCATTAATTAACCTGCTACTCTCTAGATGATCAGAAATTCCCTTCTTATCTATCTTCTCAAGATAGATTTGAGGATCTGCGGACTCTCCTTAACACACAGGAGATGGGTGCTAGACGGCCCTCACACTTTATCGTACATCTCAAGAGCTTAGCTCAAGCTATGGGTGCAAATCTTGAACAGCGTGATCCATTATTAACAGATTTTCATGCGTGGGGTCTCCGAACAGGTTAGGCCACTTATCTTAATGGCGTTGTGGTGGAGCGAATGTGAGTGTGTGTAAAAGGGCCATTCTCCCACCCCTTTTCTCAGTACCCTCTCCCTCCCTCTGTAAGAATGTGTGTGAATGGGAATGGGTTTGTTTTGTTTTTGTTTATTTTATGTATAAAATGATTACCATGTTTTTCTTTCTTTCCAGGCGCCATATTCTGGAAAGATAGTAGCTAGTTTTGAGATATCACTATAATTAAAACAAGATTGTACTTTGTTTATAATATTCTTTTCGCAAAGCGCCATATTCTGGAAAGAGGTAAGCTAGTCAATAAATTTACTCGGGTAATGCCCACTTATTAGTTTCCCTTCCATGTATAAGTAAATGGGTCATAAACGGAGGATATATCTCTTCTACAGAGAATGGAAGCGTGGACTGACGGCAAGAAGGGTTCTCTAGATGAGTGCTCCGCCCAGCCCTGAGACGGAGCGCTTTCATACCTCGCTAAACACCTGGACCACCATACCCGCCTTGGTTGACAATCCTGCCTCCTTTTATGTTAGCTTACTACCACCCACCTCCAGCACACAAGTGATAGCGCGTGCCCCTTTTCGTTCGGTTGTTGTTGTGTTTTTTTATGTTTTGTGTAGATATATAAGTAAATTTGTTGTATTCGCCTGTTATAAAATTCTCTTTTGGTATCTTATTTGGATTGGGAAATTTGGCCTCATTTTGAAGTGTGCAAACTTCCCTTGTAAATATAAAATTGCTGTAAATATAACTGTATTCTTTTGTAAGTAAAGGGACTGTATATACAATCCGTTTCATTCTCCCTCGATTTCTCACGTCCGGACAGTGTAGGAAGCGGGTTGGATCGATTGGGATTAGAGATATATTTTCGGCCCGCTACAGCGTCACTCTCGAACGGGGATGAAATGGCAAAAGCTGCCCACCAAATTTATACCAATCCCTACGTCCCTTGGGGAAATGTAAATACTTCTAATCCTAATTCTGGCCAAAAATTAAATCCATATATTTCGCAGGTTCAGGCATTGAGCAGGTCTCCTGGCTACCGGACGGAACCTCCACGCGGCGCACCTCTCCAAGCTCAGGATCTTGCTTCTGTCTTGGGGAGGATCGAGGATGAAATTCGGGCCCTTAAATTACAAAATTCGTTTAGGCGAGAGCATAGTCGCGGGCAGGACGATGGACAAGACGCCGTTCGTCCTCCCGTTCAAGGCACAACCAACGAGGGAATTCAAACATAAGAGGTGAGGCGCAGCATGTTAATTTTTAACATAGGCCTAATCCCCCCTATCCTGACAACTCTCAGGGTAGCTGTTGGTACCATTCTAAGTATGGGAGCCCCCGTAAGGGGTGCGGCGATTTACGATCCTGGCCGCCGTGCTGACGGGACTCAGCACCCCGTCTGACCCCAGCTTAGCCTCTTCTCCTTCCTTCAAAACACTTGTTTTCTTGCTTTTCATACAACCTCTCCCACAACTTTCTCTGGTCAGCCTCTAATTTCACAGGGTAGATGCTAACCTCTGAGCTCCGGTCTGGGGTGGTTGGTTTTTAACAACCTGCTTCATCCCCACCCATACCTTCCTCACCTCCATTTTCCTCTCCTCTTCACAATCTATCTTTTTTACGCCGTGCCCAAGGTGGAGCCGCAATGCCGCAGGACTGCCAGGCCACCAGGCGGGAGGGGTGGTCCCAGTTGGCGGCGCCTTGCTCTGCCTGGCCTGTAAGCACCTTTTGCAGTGCGGGCTACTGCGAGAGGTGATGCGCGATTGCATCCCGTGATACAAATAGAGTCACCATGCCTAATGATGAATATAAAAAAAACCCAACTCCCAACTTCCCCTGTAACATCAACGGAGCCGCCCTCGGGTAGCTCCACCGAAAAAATTGAGGTCCTTTCCCCCATGTGCTTGCGCAGGGGACCCTTCATATCTCTCTAACCGGAGAGGAGACTCACTCCTCTCCTTCGCCTACGGGTGTAGGGGACTCCCCCTCACCCCCTTCTCTGGAGGTGCTTTCGGGCACCTCCCTCTTTCCAAGGGAACTGCCAAGAAAGCCAGCAGGCAGCCTTTAGCCAGCCGCTCCACATCGAAGTGGCTCGATAGGGCAAACCCCCTTAGGGGGAAGAGGGAAGCCAGGCCCCTTCGGTCGCTTCTCTCAAAAGACCTGCTGGCAAGAATTTTAAACCCTGCCAGAGTCAAGGCCTGTGCGTCCCCAAACAAGACTGGTGACGCTGCCAAGGGGACCTGCGATGTCCTTGGAGGGGATGGCCAACTGGAGGCCCCTCCTGTGATAGACATGGTCTTTGAGGAAGCCCAGCCTCAGACGGTAGGGCCTTCCATGGGGGAGAATCCGGGCACCGATCCCGAATCCGCCCCTATGCAAGGTCCTCCGCCTCCGCCTCCGAGGCAGTACAAGGAGGAAAGGGATCTCCTCCGACAGGTGCCCCTATGACTACCAGGACCTTGTCCATTTCGGAGAAGGACCTGGCTGAGGCCGGTCCATCTGGCCTGGGGACTTCTGCCGGCGGAGGTGAGAAGCGGGTTCATTCCCCGCCCTCCTCTCCAAAAAAGAAAAAGACTCGGGGCTCCTCTCCATCCGCGGGGGCTACGGGAACGGATGGGTCTGCTGCCACTTTGGCAAGCGACCAAGCCAAGATCGGCACATCCGGCCCCTCTGCCCCCCCGGTTGCGGAGCCCCCGACTATGACCAAGACGAAAAGTGCACAGGGCGGAGCCTCGATGACATCGGGGCCCCTCATTCAGAGGTTACCTGGCGTTTTCGAGCCCGCTGGCTTCAAACGCTTCCTCGTTATTCGATTCACTAATGGCACCATGTTGGCCAAGGGCAACATGATCCATCAGAGGAGAGGATTAGCTAGTGCAATTGGTAGAGAGCCGAAGGTGACCCGTTTCTCGGACGGGAGCCTTCTGGCGAATGCGGCGAATCCCGCTGAGGCGGCCAAGATAAGTGCTCTTCGGACACTTCATGGCAGCATGGTGAGTGTGACGCCGCTCTCTACCATGAACTTTGTGAAGGGAGTAGTTTATGCGAGGGAACTCGTTGACTACTCCATTGAGGACATCACCGTAGAGCTGGCCGACCATGGGGCGGTCAAGGCCGTACGTGTGATGAGAAAACAGGGAGGGGCCTCGAGACCCAGCCCTACACTCTTCGTCACGTTCGACTGTGACAAGCTCCCTGAGTCGGTGCGTGCCGGTTGGTACCGCTACCGCGTGAAGGCATTCGTGCCACTGCCGCGGCGGTGCTATTACTGTCGCCGCTTCGACCATACGAATCATTCTTGTAGACGTGCAAAGTCGGGGTCACCCGAAGTATGTGTAAATTGCTCCAAGGTCGCATACGATAAGTCCAAATCGTGTGTGGCAAAGTGTGTCAATTGCGGAGAGCCGCACCCTGCTTATTCGAAGCAATGTGGTGCATATCTCCTTGAGAAAGAAATCCTGGCCGTTCAAGCCCAGGATCGACTCTCATTCCGCGAGGCTAAGGAGTTGGTCCTTGCGCGCCCGGCTCTGCCTGGGACGTCATATGCCTCAATAGTTAGAAAGGCACCTTCTGCTCCTGGCCCATCTAGGCCAACAAGCACGGTTGTTTCCGAGCCCATTCGGAGCGCTTCTGCGGGCTGTTAGCTATCTTTTTGCAGGAGACCATGCTAGGCGCGTGCCCCCTGCTCGCCTCCCCCGGGGTATAAGGGTCTCGCGGCCCCACCATCGCGGGATGGCTGGGCTGGGGGATGCGCGGTTTACACCCGGCATGATGTCTCCGTTCTTCCTTTCTCTTTAGATACCTTCCTTTCAGGCAGTGGCTGTGCAGCTGCACCTGGATAGGAGGTATACTATCATTTCTGCGTACATTCCACCGTCAGCTGACTTCGACGCGGGGGACTTCCACCGCGTCGTAGCACGGTTGCCGAGGCCCTTTCTCTTGCTTGGAGATCTGAACGGCAGGCATCCTCTCTGGGGAGATTACTCAATAAATCCCAGGGGACAAGTCCTTTGCCGATCTGATCGAAGAGCTTGAGATGGGTGACCTAAACGTGGATGAGTTTACGCATCACTGTCCGAGAACCGCTTAATTTTCTTGCCTTGACCTATCTTTGTGCTCTTCGGATGCACAGCCTGATTTTGATTGGGGGGGGTGGTCGATGATCACCATGGTAGTGATCACTTTCCCATTCAAATATCATTTTCAAGGCAACTGCCGCCTGAGAGCCCACCTCGGTGGTGTTTGACGCGGGCGCGGTGGCCTGCATTTCAGGAAATGACTGAATTCTCTATCTCAGTCGAGGAGTTTAGGTCAGTAGATGAGGCCGTTGAGTTCTTCTCCGGCAACCTCATCGCCGTGGGCCTGACTACTATTCTTAGGACGTCTGGCCGTTTTGCACGCCGACCACTCCCATGGTGGTCGACCGAGTATTAGACGGCCCTCAAACAGAAGCGTTATGCCTACATGCGCTATAAGCGCCGCCCGAACGATTTCACTGTCGCTGAATTTCGTCGGGCTAAGGCTAGGTTCCGGTATATTTCGAAGCACGCCCGCCGCTCTTCTTGGCGGGCATACGTGTCTTCACTTAACGGGAAGACCCCTTTTGCTGAGGTGTGGAAGCGAGTCAAAAGGATTCGGGGCAAGTTCTCGCAGGACCCCCCTCCCGTTCTCCAGGAGAATTGGACCGCAATCTCAGACCCCGCGTCCTTGGCGGAATCCTTAGCGACCGCTTTTTCCGCATTCTCTAGCTGGGATGCTGCTCCGCCAGCATTCAATGTACGTCGTGATGTCGCGGAAGGCCGCCGGCTGGACTTTACCTCCAGAGGCGGAGAACCCTTCAACGACAAGTTTACTGTGAGTAAGTTGCGCTCCGCTCTCGCTTCGTGCGCGGACACTGCCCATGGTCCGGGCGAGGTCCCGTACGCCATGCTTCGACACCTGGATGAGCGAGGCATGGCCTTTCTGTTAGATTTGTTCCACAGGATCTGGGTGGAGGGTCTTCTCCCAGACTCCTGGCGAATCGCAAATTGGGGCGAGATGACTCTATTCCGACCGGTTTCCGCCCAATCTCTCTAACCTCTTGCGTGTGCAAGTTGATGGAGAAATTGGTAAATGTTAGATTAGCCTTTTTCCTGGACAGCGGAGGCAATCTGTCTTCTGCACAGTGCGGCTTCCGAAAGTTCCACTTCACGTTGGATGCTCTGCTCCGACTGGAAAATGCCGTCTGCGAGGCTTTCCTTCGTAGACAGCACTACGCCACGGTGTTTTTCGATCTGGAGAAGGCCTATGATACCGCATGGCGATACGGTATATGGAGACTCTCCACACGATGGGGGCTAGGGAAAGCCTCCCAGTCTTTATATCCTAATTTTTGCGAGATCGTCGATTCCGCATACGGGTGCGGGGAGCTCTCTCCGGCCCAAAGGAGCAGGAAGAGGTTTTCCGCAGAAAAGTGTCCTTAGTCTCACACTCTTTGCCCTGAGCATCAACGGCATCACCTCGGTGCTGCCAGAAGATGTTATCGCTACGTTCTACGTGGACGACCTTTCGATCTCTTTTGGCGCGGCCCAGATGCCAACTCTGGAGCGTCGACTCCAACAGGCATTGAACCGCGTCTCTCGCTATGCCGAAGCGCACAGGTTTCGGTATTCTTTGGCTAAGACTAAGGTGGTGCACTTCTGCCGCCATCCACGGCTCCACCCC
This sequence comes from Ceratothoa steindachneri, assembly GCA_963969495.1. Taxonomy (NCBI): domain Eukaryota; kingdom Metazoa; phylum Arthropoda; class Malacostraca; order Isopoda; family Cymothoidae; genus Ceratothoa; species Ceratothoa steindachneri. Next base: position 176,498,442 of record OZ018327.1, read on the forward strand.
GACCCAGATTTGTTTCTTAATGGGGTGCGCCTGGATGTGGTTGAGTCGCACCGTTTCCTTGGTCTTGTATTCGACCGACGCCTCACCTGGGAGGCTCATATTCGCAGCCTTAGGGTCTCTTGTACCCGCGCCATGGATATTCTCCGTTCCGTGACGTTCAGCGCTTGGGGCCCTGATAGGATTACTGCCCTACTTTTTTATCGATCCTTTGTTCGTTCGAAGCTCGACTACGGATGCGAGTTTTATGCATCTGCAGCCGAGCGTTTATTGCGGAAGGTGGATTCGATCCACCACACCGGCCTTCGCCTTGCGACCGGTGCCTTCCGCACTTTCCCCATTGAGAGCCTGTTGGTCGATGCTGGGGAGATGCCACTCGCTCTGCGCCGCGTGCACGGCGCATTCCTCAGTCGCCAACAGCTTTCACTGCATCCGCAGCTGATCTCGACGGTGCCATATGCCGGCGAGAGATGCCAGTCATGCCCTAAGCCCTTTGGGTTTAGGGCCAGGAAACTCCTTCGAGTGCTAGATATAGCTCTTGGGCCGGTGGCGCCCCTGGTTCTGCCCAGGACGCCACCCTGGAGTGTACCACATTTGGTTATTTGTCGCCACGCCTCTGCTACCAAAGCTTTTACGGCGCCAGGAGTATTGCGTTCGACCTTTTTGGAGCACACCTCGTGTCACGCTGAAACCGTGCCAGTGTATACGGATGGCTCCAAGTCCCAAGATGGGGTCGGCTTCCACGCCGTATCCCCTCTGTTTGAAGTCAGCGGGGCTCTGCCAGGCGCTGCGTCTGTCTTCACGGGCGAGCTGGTGGCAATACCCGACGTGCCCGGTTCGGAGACCGGATTGTGATCTTTAGCGAGTCACAAAGCGCCCTGAGTGCTGTCGGGACATTGAAATCTCCGCATCCCCTGGTTCGCGATATCCGTGACGCCACGGTTTTGGCGTGCCGGGCAGATGTCGAGATTATCTTCTGCTGGGTTCCTGGACATGTAGGAATTGCGGGGAATGAGGGCGCCAAAGAGTCCACGAGGACTCTGCGACCGGACCAGTGTTTGGCTCTTCCTCACACCGACCACATGGTAGGAATACGGGCAGCTCTTCGGACTGCTTGGCAAAGAAGATGGGAGACGGTCGAAGGGAACTTAAAGTTGCGTGCCATTGCGCCGCGACCGTTCCCATGGACCTATCCCCCAATGCCGCGGTGGCTTCAGGTTGCTTTCTGTCGTCTCCGAATCGGACGCATCGCTATTTGATGGAGCGCTCGCCTGCGCCCTATTGCGACGACTGTGTCGTCCCCCAGACTGTTCGGCACATTCTTGTCGAATTTCCCAGTCTGGGTAATCTTCGCGCACGATACCTGTCCCGGTACCGGGATGGGCGGGGTCTCTACCGCCCTCGGGACGGATTCGTGCACATTGACTTGTTGACTTTTTGGGGGAGGCCGGGCTTCTTCCCTTTATTTAAGGTTCTTTTTGGTTTTTTGTTTGTTATTGTTTTGTTTGTAGGTTGCACTCTCCTGCACCGGGGTGAAGGGGACCTCCCTCCGCTGCCGGACATTGCTTTCTGATTGTTAAGTTTTTCCAATTTATATCATTATGTTTTCATATTTTTATTTTAAAGTAGCCTAGTTCTAGGCTCTCGTGTTTTTCGGCGACTCATGCCCAAGTGGGCAGTTGCCAGATGGGTTCTATAAAAAAAAATAAATCATGCACTTATCTTTCATATTCTCTGTATACCATAAAAATTGAGTTCCTCAGTTATCAATTGTGTATTAAAATTAATTTACGAAAATGAACCTCAAATCCCTACTATCTTGTAAAATTATAATATATCCTAGTTTTGTTTATATTGAATCATTCCATTCCTTGTGTAGCTTGAGATCCAATCCACGGTAGGGTTGCCATACGATCAGTAAACTCAAATAACAAATTTATGCACGTACTGACTATTGCATCGCTATCTAATGCAACTAAATTATTCATGCACGAGTCGGAACCTCTACATAAGATCTTTGCCGCCTTCGAATCGGATAGTTTCAGCTCTGGGGACCCTCGTGTGGGGCCGAGGTGACCCTCGTGATGATGTACCCCCACTATCCTTATTCCACGCTGGAAGTCTTTCCAGAGGCTCGCCGCGAGAAAGCCCCTGCCATATCGTTCGAGAGGAGGCTCAGCCGTCATTAAATTGGACTACGAGTGGATTTTACTATACTTCTCTCCTCCCTCCTCGACCTTTATTTATGCTCTCATTGTTATTCATGGTCTCCTCTGTATCTCTCAAATGTGGTTGAATGGCCTGAGCCATTTAGTGGGCAGTTTTAGTGTTTGACTGAATGAATGTGTGGGTGCTAGTGCGTGCTCTAGGTTTAAGTTCTGGTTTTAACTGTCGTGATGAATCAGTCCTGTCTCACTGAGGTGCGCCGTTCCATGGCTGAACCGCGCTGAGTTTGATATGGCGGGTGCTCGGAACGCGGCTGCCTAGCGCGATGGTCCCGTTTTTAAAACGACAGTGCAAGTTTTATGAGTGCAGGGACTGCTTCCTCCCTTCGCGACGGCGCATTTGGTGGTGCGATCCGTCGACTAATCGGGGAGAAATTCATCTTTCCCGACGTCAGGGTCTCCGATGTCTTACGCATGGCAGCGGACTCTCATCCCGCTCGCCCACGTATCCTGTATACTACCTCTTTGGTTCAGCCAGGGTCCTAGGCTGCAGCACCACCATCCTCGTATTTTATCGCGACCCAATTCAGTTCTCCAGTATAACCCCATTCATCTCCTGCGCTCATTGCCCCGACAGAGCGTGTCCAATCTCTGGAAACTTTTACGCCATTCAAGCATATGTACATTGAATCCACTAAGGTGCCTCGTTTTAACATGGTCAAAACTCAGGATTCCTGGCCCGGCCTATCCCGACACTTCTTTCCCTCTACGAAGCTAACTTCCAAAAAGGGAGACTAAGATTTAAGGTAAGGACCAGTGGGTTGCTGTCAAATCCGAGTGGATTATATATGGCAGCTAGGATGAAACGAGGCAAATCATCTATAAAAGGTGGAGGAGACCACTTTGTGACAAAAATTTAAAAAACGACGGGTTAAAAGATTCCTCCGCCAATATGAATCGAAGACGGGTGTGTTGAGGAATATTTAAAGGTCGGGAAACAGGACAACCGGAGAATGGCGAAATGGGTGCAATCCAATAAAAGGTGGGCAACCGATTGGTCCCCACCGCAAAAACGACAGCAAGGGCTGATATGGACACCACCCGAAACAAGATGGCCGTGGGCAAGTCTCGTGTGGCCAATGCGAACTCGGCAAAGGGCCACCTCGAAAGACCGCATTCTATGACGGCTCGAGGGCCAAGAGTGAATAGAATTTTTAATTTTGTATAGTTTGGATGATGAGCAGTCATCCCATTCATTCGGCCACAATTGAAAAACATATTTTCTTATTGAAGGAAAGTAGTCCCTAAAAGGAAGAGCCGAGTTCTCAGGGGACCCAGAATGTGCTGGGCGAGCCAGCCGATCAGCCCTCTCGTTGCCCAGGGACCCAGCAAAAAATAATTCTATATCGGGATGCATTTTGGACCAGCCAGTTGCAAATTTCTATGACTAAAGGACGCATTAAAAGATCTAATTGACTGTAAAACACTCCTTGAGTCGGAAAAAAATGACAAAATCATTGAAAGGTAAAATTTGGATGAGTCTAAAGGCTAAAAGGATTGCTGAAAGTTCAGCGGTAAAAATGGATGCTGCTGGCGACAAAGATAAAGTTAGGAATTCTCCTCCTGGGTAGATGGCTGCGGTGCCCACGCCACCGTCCGACTTAGAGCCATCTGCGTATTGTGGGCAGCATTGTTTGCGTGAGATCAAGTGCTCTAAGAACAGGCTCTTAATGATGCGAGGGTCCATGAAAGACCTCCTGGATCCACATGTTGGTACATAGTGTGGGAAGAGGAGCACGCCAACTAGGGGTCAGTAAGGATGGAAGGATAAGGACCCTTGGGGCACCCAGGTTAGAGAGATGATCTCCTATGCAAAGGTTCCAAAGGCTGGGTAAAGATGGCAACTTATCATATGCCGCCGTTGATTCGGCAGCATACAGGCATCTGTAGACCTCTGATACAGGGGCTTGCTGTACTCGGCAGAGATATCGTGTGGAAATTTGAAGTTTATGGTAGGGCAAAGGAAGTAAGTACCCCCTTCTGGCAGTAAAGGCTGTTGACAGGAGAAGTACAGAAGGCTCCACTAGAAAGGCGAATTCCGAGATTTCGAATGGGGTTCAGCATTTTAAGTGCTGAAGGGGAAGCCGATGAGTAAATTTGACAGCCATAATCAAATTTGGATTGGACGAGGGCTGTGTATAATGTCAACAATGTTTGTCGGTCGCTGCCCCAAAAAGTGCGTGAGAGGACTTTCAAAATGTCTAGAACCCGCAGACAGCCTATTCGAATTCGGCGTAGGTGTGGTAACCGGGATAACTTTGGATCGAGAGTTACGCCAAGAAACCGAAACTCGGAGACAAACTCTATATCTTCGCCTTGTAGGAAGATAGATTGCGGAACAAGAACCCCTCTGCCTCGGTGGAAATACATTGCTTTGGTTTTGTTCGTGGAAAAGCGGAATCCCTTAAGTTGTGCTCTTTTGAATACTGCATCGACTGCCAGTTGTAGCCGACGCGCTGCTGATGGAAGGCGAGGTGAGGAACAGTATAGTGCTAAATCATCGGCAGAGTTGCTGATACACCCTCTGGGAGAGACCAAATAATATCAATGATGGCAATTATAAAACATAGGACACTTAGAACACTGTCCTGAGGAACTCCCCCCTCTTGGGTTTGCAGATCAGAGTATACGTCTCCAACACGTACCTTGAAGGATCGAGATGCTAAAAAACTTTGAATAAGTGACGGTAAAAGGCCTCTCATCCCCCAGACGTATAGCTGCTTAAAGATGCCGAATCTCCATGTTGTGTCGTAGGCTTTCTCGATATCGAAAAATATGGCCAGGACACGGTGCTTTAATGAGAAAGGTTTCCGGACCGATCCCTCGAAACGTACTAGTAGGTAAAGGGTACTATGACCTTTGCGGAAGCCACATTGAAATGGAGGGAGATAAGGTGATTTTTTTCTAGGAACCAGTTTAGGCGCTCCAACACCATTTTTTCCAGAAACTTACTCTAATACCTGGTGAGAGCTATAGGGCGGTAATGATCTGCCTCCAACCCGTCCCTAAACGGTTTGACAAAGGGAAGGATGATCCCAATACGCCATGATGAGGGGTAAAACTCCCTCACCCATATGATGTACAAATAAAGTGAGAAGAGAGTAGAGTGTGGATGTAGGTGCCGAATCATAGCCAAATGGATTTCGTCAAGGCCAGGTGAAGTAGATCGGCAAAAGGACATAGCGCTATGCAGCTCATGGATGGTGAATAGAGCGTTATATGGAAGGTTAGATTTTGTTGTGAAGCTGAGAGAATGAGACTCTTCCTTTGATTTGTAGGATTGAAAAGCTTTATCCTAACTGCTGACCGCCATTCCCCAAGGAACCGTCTAATTGAGTGGGGGTATGATGATCAGCATAACAGCCCCTGATCTTATTAATCCTCTTCCAGATCTTAGCGGTAGGTGTCATAGAGGAAATTGATGAAACGTAATGGCGCCATGAATTTCAACGAGCCTGACGAAGGGTTCTTTGGCGAAGCGCACGAGCTCGGTTTCGATCGACTTTGTTGCACAAAGTTGGGTTCTTTCAGAATTGGTCATGGGCTAACTTGTAGTTTTTGATAGCTGTTGCACACGACGAGGTCCACCAGGGCACGGTTGAGCGGCCCGTGGCGGGTTGCCTCCGTGTGACATTGAAGGTCCCCAAGGATGCACTTGTGAAGGACGCCTCTTGGAGGTCGATGACCAAGGTGAAGAATCCGTCCTCTTACCACTGGGCTTTGGGTCTCGGGGCCTGGTGGATGAACCTTCACCGGTCGATGTTGAGGATTCTTTCAAATAGCGTCTGATGTCTTCAAGTGTCTCACCCTGAGCGTCTCTCACAGCTACAGCTGCTGGAGAGAGGGGAGCTACATTGGTTATCTTGGTGTGAGAGCGATGCTTCGACTGCATATTCTGAATGTTTCCGACACTGCGAGTAGATGCAGGTTGAAGTGCTTCAGGCTTGTCGAAACTCGAGCGTGATGGTCGGTTTCGTCCAGCGTCACGTAAAACGTCAGAGAAGAGCCGGCCGAGTACTGAGGTTTGTGCTCGAGCACGCTGGCGGGCCTCTCTTATATCTAGACTTACGGAGTGGCGCAAAGCGAGCACCTCCTTTTCATAAAAAAAATATAAAGCAGAGTTTTGACGCAGCACTGTGGGTACCTCCGCAGTTGGCACAACAAGGTGTTTTGGTGCATTCGGGACCATGGTAGTCAGAGCTACAATTCGCGCAGGAGCGAGGGTGCCGACAGGCACGGCCAACATATCGGATTATTTCATGACAAGAAAGCGATGATAATCTAGATCTGGGTCTACTTCGTTGGAATAGGGGTTCAACGAGCGAGGGAAGGCTGAAAGGGAAGCTAAGGAACGTTTGGCACGAGAACCCTTACGAGTAAGGGAGGTTTTTGGTTTATGGCTAGCCATTGCAAAAAGAAAATAACTTCGCATTCTCTCTCGGGACTCCCCACCATGGAGGCCTACAAGGGCCCGGCACTACTGCAACTATACAATCAGATACGTCCGGTATGTCCTCTTGGAGAATGGATACGGATCCACCACACCATCTTTAGAAACCTAAGAGGCTGCCCGAGTTCTCCTACGCACCGAGAAAAGGGGGCAACGTTGGGTTTCTCCTTGGGCATTTGGTAGACGAAGGCGGTGGAGATGCCCAGCCTCTTCTACCTTCATGAAAGAACAATTCAGAATCAATTCATAAGACGAGCAGATGTCGGGTATCTTTATGGGCCACTAGATAGCTGAAGGAAGAGGGGGAAATAAAGGGCAGTGGAAGAACCTTATAGGGGAGGAAAGAAAGAGGGGCATGTTAAAAGTCTTGTTGGCAGCACCATGGGACCCCTAAAGGGCTCAGGACTGACCCCCCCCTCCCTACGAGAAGACCAAAGCCTCTCTGGAACCCCTGAAGAAAAGATCCCAGAGAGGGAGAGTAATGAACATCTATAAAACCGAATTTCCACCTCGGTTGAGGTACACCACATGCATTCTTCACTTTCCCTTCGACAACTGTAATTGTGACTCCCGACCTCACCTAAGCGTAGGTTGTGTATCCTTCACCCATAGTGATATACTCCCAGTGCCCTGAGGTAACGATACCTCAGTCTCCTTTGAAAACCTCCGTAACTCCGACTTCCCTTCAGACGTGGTGTGCACACCCTCCTTTAAGATTGATAATCCGCCCCGCCCTGGATGTAAAGATCTCTAAATCTTTCTTGTCCCTACCCTTTCCTCGAGGTTACGATCCATTAACTATTTCGAAACAAACGGCTCTCGCAATACAACCCTCGTCCCTCTAGATCGGGTTTGCCTCGCCGTTTTCAGGGTCCTTCTATAACGCTCCTCCGCCTCCCCGTACTATGTCGACCGTGGTCTCACCGGTCAGAGTGATGGCAATAATTCTGTAATGGAACTGTCAGAGGATTCTTCCCAAATGATAGGAATTCTCTTTAGTATCTGAAAAAAACTCCCGTTATTTACTTGCAAGAAACTCAGGAAACGTCCTCTCCAAGTTTAGTTAATTTACAGTTTTTAACTCTACCATCCACTGGGGAGGTGGTTTATCACTCCTGGTGAGCACTAAATACTTTCACACGCCTTCAACTCTGCGAACAACTCTTCAAGCAATCGCAACCCATGTTCATCTTACGGATAAAAAATTATACTTTTTGTTCGATTTATATCCCCGCAGATGAACCCCTTCCAGAGCCGTTTTTTTATTCCTTTAATCTCAGGTTCTTACCCAATTTCTAGTTCTAGGTGATTTTAAGGCCACACTCTCAATATTGGGTGATAGAGCAATAGTCAAGGTTGTCTCCTTGAATCTCTTATCCACCAATCCTTTAAGCATTTTACGTCCTAGCGCATTCAAACAGATTCTTTCAGTTGTGTGAATCTATTTCAAGTGGTCTGTTTTAGATGACCTGCATGGCAGGGATCACTTCGCCAGTCTTGAAAAACGGCTCTTTGCCCCTATCATTTCTGAAACTAGGTAAGAGTGGGCTTGTCGCCTTATCATAAGAGAATAGCCCTCACCAGCTGTCTTACTAAGTTGGAGAAAATGGTGTATGGTTGCTTGCAGTTTCTGCAATACCATGGCTTCCTAACCCCATACTAGGGTGGCCTTCGTAAGATACAAAGTACGAGATGATCTTGTGCGTATGGTTGGTACTTTCCGTGAGGTCTTTGCTCGTGGCTGCCACGCGATAGCCGTCTTATTGAATATAGACACCAAGTGCCGCCATGGAGTTCTTCGCCAGTTGTATGAGTGGGGATTGAGGGGACTTTACTTTTTAGTTTATTTGCTTATCACAATTTCGGGTTAGGGTTGCTAACACTTATTCTGATCTCTACGTTCAGGTGGGTATTCTCTAGGGTCGAGAGTACTTATGTTCCTCCGGATATCAGGTATAATAATAGTCTACGCAGGGTACTAAAGAGGCAGGGAGGAGGAAGAGCATACAACTTTCCAGGTGTAAGCTCGACCATCCATCGTTCGACGGGCACGAGATGATAAAAGTCCGCTTGGGCACAGGCAATTCTGTCAACTTCTTTCACCTGGAAAATCAGAAAGAATCTGTGGAAACGTTGTTAATTGCGTTGCTCTGCACCGAGTCCTCACTTTTGTGGGTAGTTCGTGTATGATGCAGAAATAAAAGCCTTTACCAAAAGTAATGGGTGACGACGACACTACGATAGTCTGGGCCCAGTCCAGCGTTACCACCCATGGTAATTTCATTTAGTCGTCTACGCCGCATCGGTCAACACAACGTGAGTGGCAATCCTACTTACTTATCTCTTCAGGGGAAATTACCTAGCTTCTAATCAAATTGAGCTGGATCGCAAATGAGCTGGCCCTTTGAAGCTTCCTCAGATTTAGAAAAAAAAATGGATAATGAAAGAAAGGATGAGCCCCCTCCCCCCATCCCCCCCCCCAAAAAATAGAATGAGGGCTTTAATGGAGAAGGGAACTAATAGACAAATGTGAATACAACTTATTGATTTGCAAGCGGTGATCGAGTCGTCTTTAGGTCGATACCCCATCGGAGCTCTTTCCCTTCTTTCCTATCAATGTAAAACTTTCGGAAGGATTAGACCTCTTTGGCCTTATAAGGCCCTTCATTTTCCTCAAATGGAGTTCCCTGAAGTCCTGCTTCTTCATGTGCAGTCGGCCAAATAGGTCCCGAGACAAGTTCTTCTTGCTACGAGTCTGCGGATAGGGAGAAATAGGCTCGTTCACAATTAATGCTCAAGGAATACAGACATTAACAGTTACAAAATGGAATCGGTAAGAAGAAATCAGGGATGTTAAATACCGAAACCACAATCACCATTCACTGGAGCTAGGAGGTATTTTTTAATAAAGAGTCTCTCCTGGTGACTGCCTACATGGGCATAATTCACCGTAATCACACCAGCCTAGTGTTTATGGGTTGCTTAAATAAAACAAGGGACACGCGGAAGCGCCCAAGCTCGTTCCGGTACAGGGACAGTTAACGTGCGTGAAGATACCCCCAGCTGAGACAACAAGAATGTGCCCCAAATCTGGGGGACGATTTAGTCGTAGCAGGGGAGCTCTCAATCAAATGGAGGTGCGTCTGAGGACATCTTGCGCGCACACATTTAGGTTACCATCGTCCGTCTCCTCCTATCTTCTTTGTCGGACTGATCAAATTCCTGCGAACTAGTCACTGTGGCAAAGAGCCAAATGCTGGTCCGATCGACCAATCTTCGCGGACTCTAGCGCATTCATTCCCTGCAATTTCCATATGTCTAGGAAACGAGCAAAATACAATTTAAACATTCACCGATTAGTGGCAGCCGTGCCGTCACGGATATTGCGAACCAGAGTGTAGGAAGATTAATATACCTAAAGCACTCAAGGTGCTCTGAGTAGCTATAGGTCCCTCTACGTCTGTGAACTGGTAGCAATGCGTAATCTCCCGTAACGAAGGGTGTATTGTAACCAGCTTGGCTATCAAGACCTGACCCAGATCGGCACTGGAAAAGATAGCGTGCGCGAGGATACGCCAGACTGGAAGTCAACAAAAATTATGGGCAGAACAGTCTGAGAAAACGCAGTCAGTGTAAGGGAAGGGCGTCGAAGACGAGATAAAGCGATCTGAAGCCACAGGGGCATTAGGATAGGTAGGTCTACAGAAGTAGTCGTAGAGCGATGGCACGGGTCAGTATGACAAATGGTTACACGTGGTATACTCGAGTGTGATGTCCTGGACCGAAACAGGGTCAACGCCGATCAGAGCTACATCGAAGTCTCGAATGTTTTCTAGACCTAAACCGCATGATTGGCCTCTCTCGGTGGCAGAGGCACCGTCGATTAGACCGCGGATGCAATGAGAGCTGTTGGCCAGATAGTGTGTGTCTGTGGATATTCCAATGTGAGTCGCTATAAATAAAATCCGGTCTCCGAACCGCGAATGACGCATTATTTCTCATACCGAACTTTGTATTGCAACTAGCTCGTGTAGAAGGACAGACGAAGCAGCCGGTAGAGCCCTGCCTACCTCAACAGAAGTGTGCTCCAAATTAGTCGGACGAAATACTCACGGGGTGTAGATGCTTTGTGAGCAGAGACGTTGCGACAGTTAGTCAAACGTGGTACCTTCCAGGATGGTGTCCTGGGCAGAACCAGAGGTACACCGAGCTTTCGGAGTTGACAAACCCTAAACCCAAAGGACTTAGGGTATGACTGACATGTCTAGGCAGCATAAGCACCGTTGAAATCGGCGGCCGTTGCGAGTGGCATCTCCCCGGGCATCAACAATCCGGCTCCCATTGGGAGACATGCGGAAAGCACCGGTTGCCAGAAGGGGACTAGTGTGGTGGATCGAGTCGAGCTTCCGCAAAACACGATCGGCTGCGGATGCATAAAACTCGCATCAGTAGTCAAGCTTCGAAAGAACGAGATAGATAGAGAAGCAAGGTAGTACGCCCAATCAGCACTCCAGTTGCTGAACGTCACGGAACGAAGAATGTCCATGGCGAGGAAACAAGAGACCCTAAAGCTGCGAATGAACCTCCCAGGTGAGGCGTCGGTCCAAAAAGAGACCAAAGAGATGGTGTGAATCCACCACTTAGAGGCGAAGCTCGTTGAGGAACAAGTCTGGGGCAGATTGGAGTCATCGATGACGGCATAAGTGCATCACCATAGTCTTGGCCAAGGAAAACCGAAACGTGTGTGCATCGGGAGAGCGAGAGACGCAGTTCAATGCGTATTGAAATCGACGCGCCAGAGATGGTATCTGGGCCGCGCCAAAAGAGATCGAAAGGTCGTCCACATAAAGCGTAGGATCATCTTCCGGCAGCACCGAGGTGTTAGCGTGTGTGGACTGACGACACCTTCCTGCACGACCCCTTCCTTCTGTTCAGATCCCCGAGAAGAGAAAGGGCCTCGCAACCGTGCCACGACGTGGCGGAAGTCCCCAGTGTCGAAGTCGGCTGAAGGTGGAATGTACTCAGAAATAACACTATACGTCCTATCCAGGTGCAGCTGCCCAGCTACTGTCTGAAAAGAAGAATCTAAAGCAAAGAGAAGAACAGAGACATCATGCCGGATCTGAATCGCGCATCCTACTGCCCGGCCCCGATCCAGTGGTGGTGAGGTCGCAAAACCATTATACCCTGGGAGGGTGGTCAGGGCGCACGCGCCCAACATGGTCTCCTGCAAAAAGATAACCAATGGAAAACAGGAAGAGACAAGCTTCCGCCTCACCTCCCAGTTGGCCCGGAGTCCGCGGCAATTCCATTGAACGAATATGCATGCCTTCCAGGCCTAGCTAGAAGGAGATGCAAAGTCCCTGCTCGAAGAGAAGACCCTCACGAGAATGTCCATACGCTTCCCGGAGGCAGAACTCTGGGCGTTGTTGCCTTCGAAAGGTTGGGCCCGCCATGCGAGTCTTGGCTCCCACCGCCTCGAAACACTAGGCAGGCGGGGGGGTCCCCCCTGTGGAGGATCTACCGCCTTCCATTCACTCAGCTAGCACTTGGTGTGGGCTTAAGAGCCGAAGCTCCTTTAGTACTGTCCTCCTTTCGGCAGGCAGCTTTAGGAATTCCGTAAGACCTCATAACCAACTTCAGGGGTGTGGCCTTGCCTCCTGAGAGTCTAACGACTCGGTGGAGGCGCGCGCCTTACGACAAACGGTCACGCTGTGGGAAGGGGTGGGTGGGAGCCCTGGTTTTAGCCGGAGCTGGGTCTGAACCCTGTGGGCTGCCAGCATTACCAGGGGAGCGTTCAAGGTGGGTAGAACCCGCAGAAGGGTTTCGAAATAACGCGGAAACAACCGTGTTCGTAGGCCTGGAGCAGATAGTGTTTTTTTTTTTAACATTGAGGCATAGAAGGTCCCAGGTAGCGCCGGGCACGCTAGAACTAAGTTTTAGCCTCCCGAAATGAGAGACGATCCTGGGGGCTGAACGGCCATGATTTCCTTATCAAGGAGATACGCACCACATGGCTTCGAAGAAGCGGAGTACGACTCTACGCAATTGACACACTTGGCCACACACGATTTGGACTTATCGTGTGCGTCTTTGGAGCAACTTACACAGACTTCGAGTAACCCAGACATTGCACGTCGACAGGAGTGATTAGTATGGCCGAAGCGGAGACAGTAGTAGCACCTCAGCGTCAGGGGCACAAATGCATTCACGCGGTAGCAATACCAACCGGCACGCACTGAATCAGGGAGCTTGTCACAGTTCAATGTAATGGAGTGTATGGGTGGGTTTCGAGGCTCCCTGTTTTCTCATCACACGTTCGACTTTGACCACCCCATGGTCAGCCAGCTCTAAAGTGATGTTATCTATTGAGTAGTCAAGAGTTCACTTGCATAAACCTCTCATTTAACGAAGTTCATGGTAGAGTGCAGCGTCACACTCACAGGCGTGCCAACAAGTATCCGAAGGGCACTAATCATGGCTACCCTCCGAGAACCGGGTGACCTTCGGTTCTCTACCAATCATGCAAGGTAGAGCTATCCTCTGATGGATTATGTTGTCTTTGGCCAACATGCTGTCATTAATGGAGCGAATAACGAGAAATTGTTTGAAGCCAGTGGGCTCGTAAACGCCAGGTATTCTCTGAATGAAGGACCACGACGTAATTGAGGCTCTGCTCTGAGCACCTGCAATTTTGTTCATGGGTCAGGAACTCCACACCCGATAGAGCACCGATGGCAGACGTGCCGATCTTGGCTTGGTTGCTTGCTTTAACAGTAATGGACACGTCCGTCCCCGTGGCTCCAGCGGAGAGAGAGTTCAGTCTTCTTTTTTTGTGTCTTGTGCACTTTCTTTTTAGGATTGGAGGGCGGGGAATGAACTCGCTTCTCTCCTCAGTCAGTAGAAGCACATAGGCCAGATAGACCAGCCTTGGGAAGAGGAGATCCCTCATCTTGTAAGGCCTCAGGGGCCCGAGCCGTCTGAAAGCTTGCACATGGGCAGACATGGGTTCTGTACTTGGCACCGAGCCCGGGTTGAAACCAATAGAAGATCCTGATATCTGGGGCTAGGTCACCGTGTAGCTGGCCGAAAATCTATCCTCTAACCACAGTCAATCAAACCTGCTTCCTATACTAATTAGGACGTGAGAAATCGTGGGAGAAATGAAACGGATTGTATACGAGGGGCGGTCAATAAGTTTTGCAATTCGGATATAAGGAAACGAGATATGAGGAAAAGTGTTTTATTATTTTTCAATATAACTACCCTCGACTTCATGCACTTGCGCCACTTTTCCCTGAGGCTTCGAATTCCCAACAGCCAAAAATCTCCCGACTGCTGTTCAATCCTCTCCTGGACGGCGAGCTGGACATCTTCATCGTCCACAAACCGGCGTCCACGCAGTGCAGTCTTGAACTGGCGGAATAAAAAGTAGTAGCTAGGAGCCAGATCTGGACTGTAGGGGGATGATTGAGCTCCTCGAATCCGCACTCGCGCAGGGAAGCTTGTGCAACTCTGGCCTTGTGGACTTTGACGACGTTAAAGTCGATCATAAGGTGTGAGGTTTCTAGGGACCCAACGAGCAGAAACCTTGGTCATGGCCAAATTGTCGTGGATAATGTTGATAACACTTCCATGTGATTATTCCAAGTTCTCGCTCGATTTCTTCGACCTTCACCCGTCGATTTTCGAGGATCATCCTCTCCACACGAGCCACATTGTCCTCGTTGTTCACGTCTGACGGGCGTCCTGGACGGGGGTCACCTTCAAGGGAGTCAAGACCATGGTGGAACTCCCTATTCCAGCGAGCAAGGATTGCATAGGAAGGGGCGGTGTTGGTGTACACTGCAACCATGCGTTCATGGATCTCTTTTGCATTCTTGCCTTCCTTGGCCAAAAATTTAATCACTGCGCGGTGCTCAACCTTCTCCATTGTTGCAAAATTTGTGACTGATGATGGGCGATCAGATACTTCTTCTTAAATAGACAAGGCAGGAGCGTGCAGCTGCAGGTCTTGACCTGTCATAAGACGTCCTAACACCCCCACAAACAGCCATCTCCCTTCCTCCGTTATGCCCTACCGATTCGCAAAACTTAGTGACCGCCTCTAGTATGTACATTCCTTTATTTACAAGAAAATATATGGGGTAAATATTTATAAGAGATCTCGTTACTTATTTAAAAAAAAAAAAAAATGAGATTGAGGTTTAAGGTAAGGAACCAGTGGGTTGCTGCCCAATCCAAGTGGATTCTATATGGCAGCTAGGATGAAACGAGGCAAATCCTCTATAAAGGTGGAGGAGACCACTTTGTGACAGAAATTTAAAAAAACGACGCGTTAAAAGATTCATCCGCCAATATGAATCGAAGACGAGTGTTTGAGGAATATTTAAAATGGTCGGGAAACAGGACAACCAGAGAATGGCGAAATGGCTACAATCCAATAAAAGGTGGACAACCGATTGGTCACCAACGCAAAAACGACAGCAAGGGATGATATGAACATTAACCGAAACAAGATGGCCGTGAGTGAGTCTCGTGAGGCCAATGCGAACTCGGCAAAGGGCAACCTCGAACGACCGCATTCTATGACGGCTCGAGGGCCAAGAGTGAATAGAATTTTTAATTTTGTAGTTTGGATGATGAGCAGCCATCCCATTTATTCGGCTACAGTTGAAAAATATATTTTCTTATTGAAGGAAAGTAGTCCCTCAAAGGAAGAGCCGAGTTTTCAGGGGACCCAGAATGTGCTGGGCGAGTCATCCGATCAGCCCTCTCGTTGCCCAGGGACCCAGCAAAAAATAATTTTATATCGGGACGCATTTTGAACCAGCCAGTTGCAAATTTCTATGACTAAGGGACGCATTAAAAGATCTAATTGACTGTAAAACACTCCTTGAGTCGGAAAAAAATGAAAAAAAATCTTTAAAAGGTAAAATTTAAATGAGTCTAAAGGCTAAAAGGATTGCTGAAAGTTCAGCGATAAAAATGGATGCTGCTGGCGGCAAAGATAAAGTTAGGAATTCTCCTGGGTAGAGATGGCTGCGGCACCCAAGCCACCCTCCGACCTAAAGCCATTCGTGTATAGTGGGCAGCATTGTTTGTGTGAGATCGAATGCTCTAAGAACAGGCACTTTCTTAAAGAGGCGAGGGTCCATGGAGGACTTCTCCAGGCTCCACATGTTGGTACATACTGTGGGGAGAGGAGCACGCCAACTAGGGGTCAGTAAGGATGGAAGGATAAGGACCCTTGGGTAACCCAGGTTAAAGAGATGATCTCTTATGCGAAGGTTTAAGGGGCGGGGTAAAGATGGCAACTTATCATATGCCGCCGTTGATCGGCAGCATACAGGCATCTGTAGACCTCTGATACAGGGGCTTGCTGTACTCGGCAGAGGTATCGCGTGCAGATTTAAGGTCTATGGTAGGGCAAAGGAAGTAACTACCCCACTCTCGCAGTAAAGGCTGTTGACAGGAGAAGTACGGAAGGCTCCGCTAGAAAGGCGAACTCCGAGGTTTCGAATGGGGTTCAGCATTTTAAGAGCTGAAATGGAAGCCGATGAGTAAATTTGACAGCTATAATCCAATTTAGATTGGTCGAGGGGTGTGTATAATGTCCACAATGTTTGTCAGTCGATGCCCCACGAAGGGTTTGAGAGGACTTTCAAAATGTCTAGAACCCGCAGACAGCCTGTTCGAATTCGGCTTAGGTGTGGTAACCAGGATGACTTTGGATCGAGAGTTACGCCAAGAAACCGAAACTCTGAGACAAACTCTATATCTTCGCCTTGTAGGGAGATAGAGGGCGGAACAAGAACCCCTCTGCCTCGGTGGAAATTCATTGCTTTGGTTTTGTTCGTGGAAAAGCGGAATCCCTTAAGTCGTGCTATTTTGGATACAGCATCGACCACCAGTTGTAGCCGACGCGCTGCTGATGGAAGGCGAGGTGAGGAACAGTATAGTGATAAATCATCGACAAACACAGTTGCCGATACACCCTCTGGGAGAGACGAAATAATATCATTGATGTCAATTATAAAACATAAGACACTTAGAACACTGCCCTGAGGAACTCCCTCCTCTTGGGTTTGCAGGTCAGACTATACGTCTCCAACACGTACCTTGAAGGATCGAGATGCTAAAAAACTTTGAATAAGTGACGGTAAAAGGCCTCTCATCCCCCAGACGTATAGTTGCCTTAAGATGCCAAATCTCCATGTTGTGTCGTAGGCTTTCTCAATATCGAAAAATATGGCCAGGACTCGGTGCTTTAATGAGAAAGCTTTCCGCACCTTAACCGCACCAATTTGTCTTGGATATTTTTCCATCTTTCGAGCGTTTTGGCTCAGTCAACGCTGTTAATATATTAATAATAACAGTTTTCTGTGACGGTAAACGAGACGACATAAAGGCGTGTCTTTGAAATCATCTTTTTTGGGCTGATGGATGGGTCATCCTTAAGTGTTGTCTTCCAGTTCAAGGAGGATAGGATCACCTGCTGGACCTGAAGCAGAGCAGTTGTCCAATTATGCCATTACCTTAACCGCACCAATTTGTCTTGGATATTTTTCCATATATATATATATATATATATATATATATATATATATATATATATATATATATATATATATAAAGAAAAAAATCCCATTCGTACACACATTCTTACAGAGGGAGGGAGAGGGTATTGGAAAAGGGGTGGGAGAATGGCCCTTCACACACACACTCACATTCGTTCCACCACAATGTCAGGGGGCGCTCCATGTGGCCATCACAGCAGATGCCATTTGAGAAACCTTCCATCTTGTCTTAGGCTGGTGAACCTTAAACCGTCGGGGAGGAGAGGGGGGCATGAATAGTGACCCCTGTAAACTTAGAATGAACAAGTTTAGCACGTTAGGGGGCAGGACCGACGAGCCCAGGCCATCCCTTGCCCCCCCCCCTCCCTAAGGGGGTTGGCCCTATCGAGCCGATCTGGTCATTATTGAGCCACTTGCGTGCTTTCTTGACGGCCCCCTGTGAAAGAAAAGTAGTGACAGTCGCTGAAATGAGGGGACAACCTTTTCATTAGTGGAGCTCCACGAGAGCAGACCTGATGCTGGTGAAGGGAGAGACCTTTTTTTTAAATTCATTCATGGGCAGGGTGACCTTAGTATATGCACAGGATGTGAACACTAATCACCCCCCTCCCCCATGCAGAAGCCAGCTCTGCGAGCGCTAAATACAGGGCCGGCAAAGCCACTGCGGCCATTTGAGGCCACTCCTTCATCCTAGTGGCCTGATAGCCCATCAGTATGGAGGCTCCACCTTAGGCTTGGCATACAATTTATAGACTGTTACGTTATAGTTTCAGGACTATGACTTCTCTCTGGACCTGAATTAGAGTTAGTTGTATGATACTGCGATACTTTAACCATACCAATTTGTCTTGGAATTTTTTCCATCTTTAAAATGAATCTAGCAAAGATAATGCTGAAATGCTCAACAAATATTCAGTTTTGTACGATCGTAAATGAGACTAGCATAGAGGAGGGGGGGTGCTTTTTAGGTACATTAAGACTAGGGTGTCCTTCTGGACCTCAGGTTGAGTCAGTTGTCTGATATTGTGCTAAATAAACAATATCCATGTGTTTGATGGTGTAATTAATATGAAAGATCTACGTGTCTGAGTCCATGTTTCTCTGGTCTAAGAAATAAAAGGCTGAGAGCAGTACATGTGGACAATGATATGTATGTCACAGCAGAAAGCATATTTTCTGCTGTGAGTGTAAAGCCAAATGGTTGGAAATATGAAGATTTGATTCAGCTTGTGAAGTTGGAGGAAAAGTTGTGTGAATGTGAGAAGCAAAAGATTTATAGAAGAGGTGCCTTAGTCAAGGGATGAGGAATTCAGGAACACTTACCTTCCTGAGTTTAGAATAGTGTTACCAGAGGTAACAAATAACGATGCAAAAAAAAAAAAATAAATAACGAGAAAACAAAGCAAGAAGGCGTGCTCCGGAGTCCGGGGTAGGCCCGCCTCCACCCTGGCGCAGGAAGATGCAACCTACATAAAAAACAAGAGTTAAATAAAGGGGAGGAGGCCGGCCTCCTCCAAAAAGTCATCGGAAAGTCCACAAGTCAGGGATGCGGAGATTCAAATACCTCGAGAGCACTCAGGGCACTTTGTGAGTCTCTATAAATCACAATCCGTTCTCTGAACGGGGCACGTCACGTTATCTCCCATACTAAGCGGTGTATTGCAACCAGCTCGGCCGTGAAGACAGTCGCAGCACCTGGCAGAGCCCGGCTGACTTCAAACAGTGGGGATGCGGATGATACCTTATCGCCATGCGGTATCATAGATCTTCTCCAGATCGATAAACACCGTGGCGTAGTGCTGTCTACAATGGAAGGTCTCGCAGAAGATATTTTCCAGTCGGAGCAGAGTATCCACTGTGGAGTGGAACTTGTGGAAGCTGCACTCTGCAGAAGACAGATGGCCTCCACTGTACAGAAAAAAGGCTAATCTAACATTTACCAATTTCTCCATCAATTTGCACATGTAGGCTGGGGGCTGGGGGGAACATGTTAAAGCCCTCAATCTCAACCTCAGGTTTAAAGTGATTTCCTGCCAAATCAAGCCATGACTCTGTTATCGCAATTATATCAAAATTCTCTTCACTCACTAACGCTCTTAAGAGATCTATCTTATTCCTTATACTCCGACCATTTGTGTAGTATATTTTTAAGGTTTTTTTATTATTCCCATCTTCATTGCATCGTGCTTTTCTATTCCTAGTTATCTGCTCATTCACTTGTGCATTAGTCCCCCTATAATGCATCAGTATGCCCTCTCCCTTAGCTATTCCTCTATCTCTGCATCCCTTCCATTTCCTACACATGCCCTCTATTCCTGTTATTCCCTTACCTCTAACAGCTTCTAGTTTCCCACCCGTAAGGACCTAATCACACTATCCAGCTCCCCCCATAGAACCTCAACACCTGCCCGACTAAGATGGAGCCCATCCATCGCATACAACCTCCTATTCCCGTAAAACCCTCCCCAGACATCTACAAACACCAATCCTAACTCCTCACACAGTCCTTTCACAAATTCATTCAAACCAATTGCACGCGACAACCATTCTACCCCCACATCCAATCTCGGAAGCACACCAGAAACAACACCTTTTACCCTGCTTTTACTCATCCTTTCAACTAATCTTTTATACTGCTCACGTAACTCACATGTACCCAACTTCTTTACATCATTCACTCCCACATGCGTAATCACAACTGCATTTTCTGAGGCAGATTATTAATGAACCCACTAGAGGTAATAATATACTGGATTTAGTTCTGACAAATAGGGAAGAAGTTATTAAAGATACTGAGATTGGAGGAAATTTGGGTAATAGTGACCATTGTGAAATTAGATTCAAGATGAAATGGAATGGTATTGATAGTAGCATGAACAATGTTAAAATTCCTGACTTTAGAAGAGCAAATTATAATGGGCTAAGGACTTACCTGGAGGCAGTTGTACAGAAACCAGGCAATGAAATCAATTCAGGAATAGATTCAATGATATCAGTTAGTGGAGACAATAATCACCAGGAGGAAGAGATTACAATTGAAGAGGAGTATGAAAGAATAATTGAGCAATTAATTACAGGTCAGATCATTAACATTCCTTATAAGGAGATTAGGACTAAAAATAATGACCCAAAATGGATGACAGATAAAATTAAGCATTATATTGGCATTAAAAAGGGCATTTATAGGAAAATAAAAAATGGAGAGGATCACTTAAGGCAGAGATATAATGAACTAGCAAGAGATGTTAAAAAGTTAGTTAGAGTAGCAAGGAGAAATTATGAAATTAAAGTGGCAAATAGGGCAAAGGAAGATCCTAAAAGTTTTTATCAATTATACAAAACTAAGGTTAGAGATAAAATAGGCCCACTTATAGATTCCAATGGAGAATTAGTGAGTGATAGGGACTCAATGGCTGGAATGCTAAATGACTTTTTTCTCTCAGTATTTACACAGGAGGATACTCTAAATATACCTGAGGTGTCAATGATCTTTCGGGGTAATGATGAAGAGAAATTAAAGGATATCTTGATCACAAAGGAGATAGTGACAAAGGAAATTGATAAAATCAAAAGTAGTAAAGCACCCGGTCCTGATGAGGTCTTTCCTAGAATTTTGAAAGAATGTAAGGATGTGTTAAGTGAGCCCTTAGCATGCATCTTTAGAAAATCATTGGAGAGTGGCATTGTGCCAGTGGCATGGAAGAAAGCCAATGTGATACCTATATTTAAGAAAGGGGATAAAACAAATATGTCTAATTACAGACCAGTAAGTTTGACATCAGTGGTAGGGAAAATGATGGAATCTATTATAGCAAGGAATATTAGGGATCACTTGGATAAGCATAAGTTGATAAAAGAATCACAGCATGGCTTTAGTAAGGGTAAATCCTGTCTGACTAATTTGCTGTCTTTTTATAGTAAGGTGTATGAAGCAACAGATAATGATGAAAACTATGATATTTTATACTTGGACTTTAGTAAGGCTTTTGATCGAGTGCCACACTTACGGCTTCTGAGCAAAGTTAAAGCACACAGGATCGATGGCAGTATATTTAGGTGGATTCAGTCATGGCTTGGTGAAAGACAGCAAAGAGTTAGTATAGATGGAGTTAAATCTGAGTGGGGGTGTGTTAGCAGTGGAGTTCCGCAAGGATCTGTTTTGGGTCCCTTGCTATTCTTAATTTATATTAATGATCTTGACATAGGTATAAGTAGTGACCTGAGTAAATTTGCTGATGATACTAAGCTAGGAGGAATTGACCATTCTGTCCAATTGGGCTGAGAAATGGCAAATGAAGTTTAACATAGACAAATGTAGTGTACTTAGTATAGGTAGAAATAATCCACTGAATAGTTATAAATTAAATGGGAGAAATTTAAGGAGGACCGATTGTGAGAGGGACTTGGGTATTTTGGTAAGTTCAGACCTTCGTCCTAGAAAGCAATGCCTAAATGCTAAGAATAAAGCTAATAGGATATTGGGATTCATTAGGAGGAGTGTAAGCAATAAGAGTGCTGAAGTCATTCTAAAACTGTATCTGGCGCTAGTTAGGCCTCATCTAGACTATGCAGTACAATTTTGGTCACCATATTATAGTGGTCCCCACATTTTAGACACGATATTAACCTTCTTGAGTCAGTGCAACGGAGGGCAACAAAGATTATTCCTTCCCTGAGGCACCTTGAATATGAAGATAGACTGAGGGTATTAAATATGTTCTCGTTCGAAAGGAGGTGTGTGAGAGGGGATATGATTGAGCTGTTTAAAATTTTTTCCTGGATAGATAAATTGGATGTTAGCAAGTTTTTTGAGTTAGATGATGGAAATCGGACTAGAGGTCACCACTTGAAAATTAAAAAGCAAGGGTGTAGGTTGGATTTAAGAAAATATTTTTTCACCAATAGAGTGGTAGACTTCTGGAACAAATTGCCGCAGAGGGTAGTAGGTAGTCCAAATCTAAATGTATTTAAAAGTAGTTTGGATGAGTTTATGGGAAGGGAAGGTTGTGATGGTTCCTAAGTTTTGTATATATTAATATTGTTTGTATATATCTATAGCTGCATGATTTAGTTCTTGACAAGCCTTGATTGGTGATACCCTTGTTTCTGGATGCAATCCTCTGGATGTAGTTTTCCTGGGAGTTTGGGTGCCTTGAAAAAGAGGCCGCTTGACTCGGATGACCTATGATGAGCCCTTGTGGCTTTTGTCATCCGTTATATTATATTGTGGGGGACTTTGATTTTGTCTTCCCCTGTTGATGGTGCTTTTTGTGGGTGGGTTTTGATGGAGGCGGATGACCTTTGATAGGCCCTTGTGGCTTTTGTCATCCGTGTAATTATGTTATGTTATGTTATGTTAAGGATATTGATTTGCTTGAGTCTGTGCAGAGAAGGATGACAAAGATGATTGGTGGGCTAAGGAACTTACCTTATGGTGAAAGGCTCAGAAAACTAAATCTACATACATTGGAAAGGAGAAGAGTCAGAGGGGAATTGATTGAAGTCTTCAAATGGGTAAAAGGATATAATAAAGGGGATCTGGGTAAGGTTCTTATACTTAGTGAACATGACAGGACACGTAGCAATGGGTTTAAGCTTCATAAGTATAGGTTTAGGAAGGAGATTGGGAGGAATTGGTTTACAAATCGTGTGGTAGATGAATGGAATAGGCTCACTAGACATGTGATAGAAGCCTCCTCTCTGGGTAGTTTTAAGAATAGATTAGATAAATATATGAATGAAGCTGCTAGATGTGACTGACTTTTTTATGTACATATGTATATATTTTTCTAAGGAGTGGGGAGATTATTTTGCGGTTGCATGAATGGACATAATCCTCTGGATGCATTTTATGTATATTGTAGATTAGATCTGACGAACTCCTGTAAAGGGTGACAATGTTGATGACTTTTCTACGGTAAAAAATCTTTTGTGTGTTGACTGGAATAGGAGCTGCCAAGTGTAGGCCATGAATGGTCTTTTGCAGTCTCCTTCTTTTCTTATGTTCTCTCCACCCCCTCAACTGACTCTGATGAGCCTGTACTGTCTCAGTTACACATTGATTCAAACTCTCCAAAGCATATGTCACACCATTCTCCCAGACTCTCTCAACTCTATACAGTCCTTCAAACTTTTCACTCATCTTTGACACATTCAACCTACCTTTTACTTCTTTTACCTTCAATTCTTTTGCACCTATTTCAAATGAACGAAACCTTTCATAACATAACATAACATAATTTCACGGATGACAAAAGCCACAAGGTCCTATCAAAGGTCATCAGTATCCATCAAATCCCATCCACATAATGCATCCATAGGATTTTGTCAGATCATGCATCTACAATATACAATTTAACAATCCATAGGAATGTCCAACCATGCATCTACAATATATAATTTAAAGCCTCCATAGGAGTCTGTTAAAAACAAAACCAAAGTCCCCCAAAATATACAATAAAAAGAAACTGCATCCACAGGAATGAGTCAAGAAACATATCCACATATCAAAAAGTAAGAAATTAACCCTCCATCCCCATATAATCATCCAATCTGCGCTTGAAAACATTCAAGTTTGGGCTGTCTACAGTCTCAGGTGGCAAACTATTCCAATAATCCACCACTCTATTAGTGAAAAAATATTTTCTAACATCCAGTCTACACCTCTGTTTTTTAATTTTTAAGTGGTGGCCTCTAGTTCTATTACTACCTTCTAACTCAAATAACTTGCTGAAATCCAATTTATCCATACCAGAAAAGATTTTAAAAAGCTGAATCATACCTCCCCTCACACACCTTCTTTCAAATGAAAACATATTTAATACCCTCAGTCTATCTTCATATTCAAGGACCTTCAGGGATGGTATTATTTTTGTTGCCCTCCTTTGTACTGGTGACCATGCCTGTATACAGTACTCTAAATGTGGCCTGACATAAGAGTTGTATAGTTTAAGGATGACCTCCTTACTCTTGTAGCTAACATTTCTTTTAATGTAACCTAGCACCCTATTTGCTCTATTTTTTGCCTAAATACACTGCTTTGAAAATTTCAGTGACCTATTTACTACTACTCCTAAGTCCTTCTCATCTTCAACTGAATTAAGCCAATACCCATCCATCTCATAGCTAAATTCCTTATGATCTCTCCCCATGTTAATAACTTTGCATTTATTAGGGTTAAAAGTCATCTGCCACTTCTGAGCCCAAGCTAACAACTTATTTAAGTCACCCTGCACTTTAAAGCTACCCTCAACCTCTTTGACTACAGCTGCCAATTTAGTGTCATCAGCAAAAATTGACACTTTGCTATTTACACCTTGTCCAAGATCATTTACATAGATTATAAATAATAAAGGGCCTAAAACTGATCCCTGAGGTACGCCACTAATAACATTCCTCCACTCTGACCTCACTCCATTCAGTACAACTCTCTGTTTCCTATTTTTCAGCCATTCAGTTATCCAATTTAAAACCATGCAGCTTTAATTTATGAACTAGTCTTCTATGTGGAACCTTATCAAAAGCTTTGCTGAAATCTAAGTAGATCACATCAAGTTTCTCACCTCTATCTAATTCTTTAGTTACATAATCCATAAAATCCAGTAAATTAGTTAAACAGGATCTACCTTTTCTAAAACCATGCTGAGCATCATTAATTAACCTGCTACTCTCTAGATGGTCAGAAATTCCCTTCTTAACCATCTTCTCAAGAATTTTACAGACTATAGAAGTTAAGCTTACCGGTCTAAGGTTATTTGGGTCTTCTTTGCTCCCCTTTCTAAAAATTGGCACTACATTTGCCAATTTCCAATCATTTGGTATTTCTTCAGACTCTAGTGATCTAATAAATATCTTCTCAAGAGCTTATTTATCATTTTACCATTTTTATTTTCTTTTTGGCTTCCTAGAAAGCCAAGATGTCCATTAAAGTCTCCTAGTAAAAGTATAAAAGTACTTTATTGTCTTTGTTTTCTTCCAGTATTTTCTTTATCTCTTCTATCTTCTATTAGGCTCTTCTTTTTATCTATATCTCTCTATCTTCTCCTGTTGGATAATATATTAGTATTATTTTGAATTTTAGTTTTCCTATCTTCAGATTACCATATAAGATATCGTAGTTTTTTGTTTTTACTTTCTCTACCATTATTTTCCTAGTGTTATTATGGATTAGCATTAGGCCTCCTCCTTTTTTATCATTCTTACTCCTCATATTTTCTATTTTACTTAAGTGTTTACTTATCTCAATACTATCTATTTTTTGCCATGTTTCCGTTAAGCATAGTATTTCATTCTTAATCTTTATTATATTTTCGATCTCACCTATCTTTACTTTCGTTAATCCTTGGACATTTAATAATTTTATTTTTATTTCTTCAATATAATTTTGGTCTTGTCAATAGTTGTTCCTTCTGATTAAGTCTCCTTTGTAGATGTACCAGCCCTGTTCTCCTTTTTCTTTTTTTTTGTCTTTGTTCATCTCTAATCCTTTTGTTGTTGTTCTCTTTCCTTCTTTGTATAGTCTGGTGAAATTCCCATTCCTTTTTTTGTTAGATCAGTTTCATATTTTAGCATTTTGGCATTTTTTATAATGCTCCATTTATCATTTTGATCATTTAATATAACTAGTAATGGCCTTTTTCTTGGGTCAGCATCGTGTTTCCTTCCCATTCTCACAGTTTTTACATTGTTACAGTTCACTCTTAGTGTGTTTACAAAGAGATCTTGGCATCTTTCATCATCATCCTCCTTTTGCCTTTCTTCTGCATTTTCTTTGTTAGATTCTGGTACATTATATATGACTATATTATTTTTCCTCCTTTCTTTGTCTTTTATCTCTTCTAAATTACTCTATTATTTGTTGTTTCTTTTATTATATTGACTTTTAAATCGTTAAATTTACCTTCGGCAGTTCTTGACAAGCCTTGATTGGTGATACTATAAAGTCGAAAGAAATTTTCAAGATGGCGGCACCCAGCGAAAATGTAAACAATAATAAAGCGGTGGCTCTCCAAAATGAAAATTTAGAATCCAGAAGTGAAAGTGAATCTAGTATAGATGACAAATCAAGAAATAATAAAGTTGACAAAGGAAACGCGGAAAACAATTGTGAGTGGTGCAAAAAACCTTGCATTTCAGGTATAAAATGCAATGGCCCATGCAAAAAATGGTTCCACTATTCGTGCACAAGTCTACCACCATACTTTATTATTATCTTAGAACACTCAAAAAGGCATTATACATGTGTAAACTGTGTAAAAGGTATGGTAGACACATTTGAAGCAGATCATGCTAGGATCGATGCCGAAATAGCAGATGAGATCCAAGAAGAAGAAATTGAAATTCATAATCGTGAAAGGAAAAAGAATGAAGCATATAACCAAAACGAAAATCCAAACAAGACAGATAACCACCAAGATAAAAATTCAAAAAAAGAAGGAAAAAAAACTGTAGATGTAGGAAAATCAACAACTGCCAGTATGCAACAAGAAGCCACACACAAACCAGTATGTAGGTTTTACAGGAAAGGGATATGCAAACATGGGGCTAAAGGAAAAGAATGTGCTTTTAGCCATCCCAAGCCTTGCCAAAAATGGGTAATGCATGGGAAAGACCACATTAAAGGCTGTAAGCTAGGTCCCAAATGCTCCAATTTCCATCCTATATTGTGTAGATATGCAGTGGAGCACCAAGAGTGTCTTAGAGAAGGATGCACCTATGTACACAGAAAAGGAACCAGACGAACAAAACAAGACGTACATCCAAAAACCAGGGCCAATGCGCCAGAAGAGAAACCGAGGGATATGAGACAAGCTTCGACTGGACCCAAAACCCAAACAACTCCCAAAGAGAACTCTTTTTTAGAAATGATGGTGGGTGTAGAAACAGTTATGGAAACAACATGGTCAGGGACAACCGGGGGTACTGGATGGCACAAAATCTGCAAATTCCTGGCCAAAGGATGGGCCTACCCTGGGCAAATACAATAATAGCCCATTAGAGAAAATTATGATGGGTAATATACAGGGTCTATATCCCAAAACAAACAGAAGTAAACTACCACTCTTAAGGGACATAGTAAAACTAGAAGACCCAATGTATATTACCCTCACTGAAACGCACCTAAGGAGTGAAATACATAACTCAGAAATAGCAATTGAAAATTACAGTATATATAGAACGGACAGAGTGAACCGAAAAAATGGTGGGGTGATCACATATGTAAGAGATGATATTGCTAGTAAAACCCAACCACTAATGCTACACTCGGATGGCCAGGTGGAAATGATGGCTCTCCTGGTAAAACAAAATACTGGCAGCCAAATAATAGTAAATTGCTATCGACCTCCACAGTGCGAACAAGCAAACTTTGAGGCCTGCATAAAGAAAATAATGGTCACACTGGAAAAGCTGCAGACACCTATGCCAGAGATAATCTTCTGTGGGGACTTTAACTTCCCCCACATTAGGTGGCCAGTGGGCCTAATATCGGGAGGCACAAGGGAGGAACAAAACCAAGCTAGCCTCCTGCTTGAAACTACAGAAAAGGCTTTCCTGACACAAATGATTGTAGAGCCTACAAGATTGGCTAACGTATTAGATTTGTACTTTACCAATAACTCAGAGGCCATCAGCAATATCAGGGTGGAAAAGACAATCATATCGGACCACAATCTTATAATCCTAGAAACTAATTACAGTACAAATAATACCAAAGGGACAATTCTCTGCCAGAAGGAAACATCTACACTGGCATCCCTAAACTTCTTCAGTGAACAGGCAAATTGGGAAGAAATTAAACAAAGACTTGGTGAAGTAGATTGGGAATTGACCCTCGATAGGACGGGGAAAAGTCCCAGTGAAGTACTAGATGTGATCATGGCAGAGATAACAAAAACATGTCAAGAACATGTCCCCAAAAAGAAAAGGAAAACAAACAGACCTACTGCAATACCAAAGGACAGAAGGGTTTTAATGAAACAAAGAGCAGCCTTAAACAAACAGTTAGACAAGGCACACAAGAAAGAGAGGATGCAAGCTCTTAGTGCAAAAATATTAAAGGTAGAAACCCAAATCATGGAATCCCATACGGAACAGAGGGAAAGGGAAGAAAGAATAGCGGTAGAAAACATCAAAAGAAACCCAAAATACTTCTTCAGCTACTGCAAACGTTCCACTAAAGTAAAAACTAAGATTGGGCCACTACAAACAGACCAGGGACAAACTACGAAGGACCCAGAAGAAATGTCCAGGATTCTGGTCAAACAGTACAGTAGAGCATTCAGTACGCCACAGGTAACAAAACAAGTTAAAGACCCAGCTACCTTCTTCACTGAAGCTCACCCTGGACCAGCCATCACGGACATGGATATCACACCCAAAGAAATTGAGAGGGCAATAGGAGAGCTAAGAAACAATGCAGCTCCTGGACCAGACGGAATACCTGCAATTTTGCTCCTCAAATGCAAGGAAATCTTGGCGGAACCCATCAGTAGGCTTTGGCGCTGTTCAATAGACGCAGGAGAAATTCCAAGCCCACTCAAAAAAGCAGCAATCAGCCCCATTTACAAAGGAGGAGACAGGACCCTGCCCAAAAATTATAGGCCAGTAGCCCTGACCTCACACTTAATTAAAATATTTGAAAAATGTGTCAGAAATAAGATACTAGAGTACCTGGAGGAAAATAAGCTACTCACACACTCACAACATGGTTTTAGAAAAGGAAGATCTTGCCTCTCAAACATGTTGGCCCACTATGACTGGGTCCTACAAAGCCTAGCCAAAGGAGAAAATGTTGATACGGTGTTCTTGGATTTTTCTAAGGCATTTGATAAAGTGGATCATGGGATATTACTCCATAAGCTAAAAGGTCTAGGAATAAAGGGTAAAATAGGTGAGTGGATACATAGCTTCCTCTCAGACAGAACACAGTTTGTGACTGTAGAGTCCCAAAAGTCAGAAGAGGCCAAAGTAATAAGTGGAGTACCACAAGGTTCGGTTCTTGGCCCACTATTGTTTCTGATACATTTGAATGATATTGGCGCAAGAGCCGGAGCATCCCTCATGTCTTTCGCCGATGACACGCACATCAGTCGGCAAATCAAGAAGGAAGAAGAAGTGCATCTGCTCCAAGAAGACCTGGACAAAATATATGACTGGGCCAAAGAGAACAACATGGACTTTAATGAAGATAAGTTTGAAGTACTGAGATATGGCACAAACCAGCATATAAAATCAAACACAAAGCTCCTCACAGAGAGTGGTAAAGAGATAATACCAAAGGAACACGTGAAATGCTTGGGTGTATATCTGGAAAGCGATGGTACCTTCAGCCACCACATTGGAGAAGCAGTGAAGAAAGCCAGAGGCATGAGTGGATGGATCCTTAGAACCTTCTCATCGAGGGAACCTGAACCTATGCTAACCCTTTGGAAAGCCCTAGTACAACCCATACTAGATTACTGCAGCCAACTGTGGTCCCCATCCAAGAAAAGGGAAATACAGATGCTGGAGACAGTACAAAGAATGTTCACCAGACAAATCAGGGGCATGAGGGAATTGGACTACTGGCAAAGACTCAAAACTCTAGGCCTCTACTCTCAGCAGAGGAGAAGAGAGAGATATAGAGTAATCTATCTATGGAAGATCTTAGAACAATTAGTGCCAGATCCAAATCCCTCTGTACTGTACATCCATGAAAATGAGAGAACTGGGAGAAAATGTGGAAGAAGATCCTTACCTGCGGGAGCCCCAACAAGAATAAGATCACTGTTGGCATCAAGCTTGCTACAAGAGGGGCCGCGGATATTCAACACACTCCCCAAGGAAACAAGAAAGTTGACCTCCTGCCGTGTGGAGCGATTTAAATCAAGCCTGGACAAATACTTAAGGTCGCTACCAGACGAACCCACAGTACCGGGATACATAAAGTATTGCCGAGCGGAGTCAAACTCAATACCGGACCAAGTGGCTCTAATGAAACGGGACACAAGGGACGGCAGCAGCGGTGGACCACCACGACTGTGAGGCGTAGACCTCTAAACACGACCAAGTATACCAAGTAAGTATTGTATTTTATTTTTTAGGTTTTTGTTTTCCTCCTACAGCTTGCTGATCTTTCTTACTGCATTTTTCACTTCTGGTTTGCATTATTTGCAGAACCGTAGTTGATCCTTGTATTTTGTTAATATCTCGTATAGCTCCTTTCCTATTTTTTCACAGCCACAATAGAACCCTAGTTGGCAAAGCTCGCATTGTAGGCCATTATCGCTTTCTTTAACTTGCAGTCTACAGGTACCACATATATCTACGTTGACTTGATCATTTTTCTTTTATGAAATTAAGTCTCGATTATTTTTGTTATTATGTTGAATATTTAAATTTATTAATTAAATAAATGTTTTTGCTAGGAAAACTTAAGCAAAAGAAACAAATTTTGGTAATTTGGTAATTTGGTAAATTGAGGGCCAGAGAGTGCGTGGGTCAGCACTATGGGCCCTGGAGAAGGTCAATGCCGTTTATATTTCTCTGTACTTTGGCTTAGGAAAGATTTAGCGGACTTTGCTTGCTGGGCTGACTTAGCAATCTAACAGGAGATAAGCCATGTTAGTACAGGAGGGAGGGGATGATCTATGATTTATATTCTATGTAACTGTCCAGTTTTAGTCAGAAAGAACTGGAGATAATTGGAAATTGCTTGGCGGATAGGGATGGGGTAACCGATTCCGTTGAGGATGACTGGGATTGTGAGTTGCATTACTCCAATTTCTCTGAGTTTTTCACGGAGTAGTACTCGATGGGAGTGATGGTGCGGGCATTCTAGTAGGAAGTGCTGGATGGTTTCTGGTTGATTGGGGCACCAGGGGCAGTCTGGAGAGGGAGAGAGACCCAGGCGGAAGAGATGAGCAGACAGACCAGAATGTCCAATTCTCAATCGGACGAGGGCAGAGTCAAGACGACGATTGATTGACCTTGACCAAAGTATAGGGCTAGAGTCCTCATAAAAGATGGATCTGAAGGATCCATGGAGCTGTTGGCGGAGGTCTTCTTCCCATGTAGCTCTGGTGTGTGCCTTCCAGAGGGAGGTTCGTGTGGCTGGAGATGGGAAGTGTTCCCAAAATGGGAGTGGAGTGAGCTTGGTTTGCTGCTCTGTCCGCTTTTTCATTGCCGATGATACCAGAGTGGGCTGGGATCCATTGCAGCTTCACATGCCATAGAGGGTGGATGAGGAAGTCAAGTAGCAATGCCTGAATTTCATAGCAGAGTTGTGGGTGGGTGAGGGGTGCGGAGGAGAGGAGAAGCTGAAGCGAGGACATTGAGTCAGTGTAGATGATTATTTTCCTGGAGGGGACTAGTGTCCGGGCTATTTTAAGAGCATGGAACAAGGCATACAGTTCAGCCACCACGATATTGTGCAGGGGATCTAAATGCCATGTGAATTCAAATGGGCATTCTAGGCAGATGACTGCTGCTGTAGTTGAGGGGGGATCCGTATGGTGGGAGCCGTCTGTGAATATGGCTAAGTAGTCTTTGTAAGTGGCATTTTCTAGGCTGCAAAAGATTGCTCTCAATTTGTGGGGTGGGTCATATTTTGTCCATTGACATGGGAGGGAGGGTGATATCACTGCGGATAGTGATATCCAAGGTGGAATGGGAGGCGTTGCTGGAAGTGGAGCCTGCCGTGGGAGAGGAAAAGCAAATTGAGCAAAAGTCTGGGCTGCACGGACTGCTACTGGGCGATGTGAAGAAGTTGGCCAGGGTTGAAGATATGCATGGGAGGCTATGATTGTTGCAAGAGGGTGGTCTTCTGGTAGGTATGTAGTCCGATAGAGCCATTTTCCAAGGAGGTTCTTTCTTCTGTATTCTAAGGGAAGGATGCCACTTTCTGCATGAAGTGCTGAAATGGGGGATGATCTGAAGGCATATACCTGAATTTTGCAAAAGCATAACTAATATTTCATTAACTAAATCTTTCTATATATATATATATATATTTGATGTTTATTGTGACATTGAAGCACCTAACATCAAGCAACAGCTTCAAATAAAAGCATAAACTAAAGGATTAATTAGATAATTTAAGATGCGAAATAGAACTGAAGAACGAAAGGAATTTTCAAGATGGCTGCGCCCAGCAAAAATGTAAACAACAATAATAAAGCATCCTTGGTAAACCAAAATCAAGTTGTAAACAATGTAATTCGGACCACCGTAACTGAATCAAAAGGTATTCCTAATGACTTTTGCGGAAATTGTAAGGTAAAAGAAAATTTAATAAATATAAATGGTAACGCTGATGTAGAGAGAATAAATGCTGGTAGTAATGATATACCGAATTGTCATAGTCTTAATGATAGTGATAAATGTGCGTGGTGTCAAAGTGTATGTGATATTGGAATAAAATGCAATGGCCCTTGCAGAAGATGGTTCCACTATTCATGCACAAGACTGCCGACATACTTTATTATTCTACTTGAACACTCAAAACGACATTACACATGCGAGAACTGTGTCAAAAATATGGTTCCAATCTTTGATAGTGAACATGTGCGAGTCGATGGAGTGATAGCTAAAGAAGAACAAGATGATGAGAAGACCATACAAAAACGACAAACAAAGAAAATTGAAGAGAAACCCTTGGCAATTCAACAAACGGTAGCAAAAATAGTTGACTATACTAGTAGCACAGTCAAAAATAAAAATAGAACAGAGATACCCAAGGAAAACAAAACTGATAGTAATGGTGACAAGAAAAAATCTCAAAAGAAAGTCAGCCCTGTTTGCTATTACTATAAATACAGTGACTGCAAAAAGGGGAAAAACTGTACATACAGACACCCTCCGCTCTGCAAATTTTTCATGAGAGATGGGTATGGCCTAAATGGATGTGCGGAAAAAAAATACTGTGAATTTACACATCCGCATATATGTCCAAATTCGTGGTATAATGGAGAATGTAATGAATTAGGCTGCAAAAACAAGCATATTACTGGCACATACAGTCCTAAAGGATTTATGGGAAAAAAAGAAAAAAAACAGGAAGATGAGAGCTCTATTAATAATAAAAAACCTCTTTATTCAAGCATTGTAAAAAGTGAAAACAAAACTGGTGAAACTAAAATCAATGAGAATGAAAATTTTTTAGGCCAAATTATGCAGCAAATACAGCAAAATCAAAGCCAAATTGCTGCCATAATGTCAATGATTCAAAGAAATTATACAACTCAAAATCAGATTCCTACATACCAACTTATACAGAAACAAATTCCAATGCAATTTTAGACAATTATAATATAGTTTATTTCAATATTAATGGCTTATATAGCCAATCAAATAACACAAAAATACCTTTTTTACAAGATATGTCTAGCAGCAATACCCTGATGATAGCCATTACAGAAACCCATCTGAGGCCTGAAATAAAAGACTCAGAAATTCAAATTGATAAATTCAATATATACAGATGCGATCGAGATAAAAGAATTCATGGGGGAGTTGCTATATATGTAAAAAATGACATACCTAGTGAAGAGATCTTAAAATATTCAAATGGAGAATGTGAGATATTAATTATTAAAATAATGATAAAATCTGATATCTACTATGCAATTAACATATATCGACCACCTAGTGCAACACCTGAAAGCTTCTCAAAGGTTATTGAAAAAGTTAATGAATGCAAAGAGATAAAAAATTGCAGCAGTAACTTAATAATCTTGGGGGACTTTAATTTTCCGAATGCAAAGTGGAATGAAAATGGACTTCTGGAGTCGGGTATAGAAAAAGGAAATCATAGCATAGTACAATATCTCATGTCTGATTTCTATTTAACTCAATTAATATTAAAGCCTACAAGAAAAGATAATATTCTTGATCTGGTATTTACTAATAATAATGAATTAATAGATGAAATCCAAATCTCTGAAACAATTCACTCAGATCACAGCATCATTAACTTAGAGACAAATATTCCTATAGAACCTATCAAGATAAACAGCTCTGGTATAAAAGTCCCCTTTGGGGATCTTAACCTTTACAAAAGTGACTGGAAATCAATCAATGAAAAATTGAGCCTTATAGATTGGATTAGTGAACTAGAAGGATTGGATGTTGATCAGACCTGGAAAAAAATACAGCAATACATGACTGATATTATTTATGCTAATACTCCAAAAAGAAACAAAATCTAATAAAATTACCAAAGAACATAGAAAGAGAAAAAGTCTCATGAAAAAAAGAATTAAGATCACAAAAAATCTAAATAAAACATTGGATGTAGAGAAAAGAAATAAATTGAAAAACAATATACTGGAAATAGAAAAAGAAATAAAATTATCCCACTCAAGGGAGAATACTGATGAAGAAAATAAAGCTATACAACGAATAAAGGAAAGTAGTAAATATTTATTTAAATTTGCAAAAAAGAAAAACTTAGCTAGAACTAATATTGGACCACTTTTATCATCTGATAACAACTTAACCTCAGACCCTAAAACAATTGCCGATATATTACAAAAACAATACGAATCAGTATGGAGCACTCCAGTCAAAAGTACATTAGAAGATTCTGCGAACAGGAATACAGTTGAAACAATTAGTGATATACAGCTTCATGAAGCAGATATATCAAAAGCTATTGATCTAATACCTGAAAACTCAGCACCAGGACCTGATGGGATAGGGCCTATCATCCTAAAAAACTGCAAAATATCATTAGCAGCTCCAATATATATGCTGTGGAGAAGATCACTAGACAGCAGCAAAATTCCAAACTGTATGAAAATTGCAAAAGTAAAACCAATCTTTAAACAAGGATCAAAAAAATTACCAGAGAATTATAGACCAGTATCTCTCACATCTCATGTGATTAAAATCCTTGAGAGAATTGTTAAAATAAATGTAGTAAACTTCTTGGAGAGCAATAAATTATTAAAAACGTTTCAGCATGGTTTTAGGCAAAAAAGATCCTGCCTCACTGAACTTATCGACTACCGCAATGAAATATTGCAAGCAGTATTAGACAATAAAAACATGGACGTCATTTACCTTGATTTTTCTAAAGCTTTCGACAAAGTGGACCACAACATCGTACTGAAAAAAGCCCAAAAATTAGGAATTGTGGGGAAAATATCAAAGTGGCTAAAAGAATTCTTAATGAATCGTAAGCAAGTGACTATAGTAGATGGCCATGAATCATATGTCTCTGAAGTAGTAAGTGGTGTTCCACAAGGAACCGTACTGGGCCCCTTATTGTTTTTAATAATGCTGAATGATATAACTGAAACCATAAGAAACAGCTCTTTATATTCATTTGCTGATGACACAAGAATTTTAAAAACTATAGAAAATATATTTGACAGTGAGAAATTGCAGGAAGACTTAAATGCAACATATGAATTTGCCAAACAGAATAATTTAAAATTTAATGAAACAAAATTTGAGCTTATTAAATTTGGATTACAAGATAACTTAAAAAAAATTACTAACTACAAGACCCCCAGTGGAAAGCTAATTGTAGAAAAATCAGATATTAAGGACTTAGGTGTGTACATATCTAATGACTTATCATTTAAGGTACATATTGATGATGTTGTTAACAAGTGCAGGCGAATGAGTGCTTTTGTGTTAAGAACATTCAAAACCAGGGAAAAATCAGCCATGTTGATATTGTTCAAAGCATGCATCCAACCCCATCTAGACTATTGTGTCCAATTATGGTATCCCTATGAGGTAAAAAACATGCAAAAGTTAGAAGGTATCCAACGGACTTTCACAGACAAAATAAGAGGGATGGAAGGACTAAATTACTGGCAAAGACTGGAAAAATTGAATTTATACTCAGTTCAAAGAAGATATGAGAGATACATCATAATATATATTTGGAAGGTCATTGAAAACCTCGTAATTCCACCTGAATCAGAAGAAATAGTTCCAGTATACTCTCAGAGATATGGAAGAACTTGTCAAAAATTCCATCTGTCAAGCTCAAATAGATATAAAATCCATCAGTACAACTCATTATCAAGATTTGGAACTAGACTGTTTAATGTGCTTCCTAGAACAATAAGAGATTTTAGTGGTACTACCGACAGCTTTAAAAATAAATTAGACAAATACTTAATAGACCTTCCAGATGAACCTAATATTATAGGCTACAAAAAATTTATTGCTGCCTCTTCAAACTGTATAGTTGATCAAGCGCAGCATAAATACTTTAGCAGATAGCAACAGTACAGAATACAAGGGGTGTCTGCCACGCAGTGGCCCCGCTTCATGGTCTCAGAAACTCAACATATACATATAATAATTGGAATCTGGATTTATGAAGCAAAAACCTTTCAAGAGAAGTCAAGAGAAGGGCAATTCTCATTGCACTGTGCTGAATAGGGTTTAGTTTTGCCAGCTGGGTCTTATTTGCCGCAGAGTAGACAATCGAACCATAGTCTAGTTTGCTTTGGATGTAGGCTGTGTAGAATTGAAGGAGTGTTTCCCGGGAGGCACCCCATTTCACACCAGCAATGCGGCGCATCAAGGCGAGACAGTTGAAACATTTCTCTCGCAGTTGGTTGATTTGGGTGTTCCAACTTAGAGTTGGGCTATCTAACCATAGTCCAAGAAACTTATGGGCGGACACCCGTTCAATAGGTGTGCCAGAAATGAGCAAGGGTGGTGGTGGTCCTAGATGGCGACGAGTGAACCAGAAAGATTTGGACTTGGTCTTGTTTAGGTGCAGGTTCCAGCTTTGAGCCCATGCTGTGAGGTCGTTTACCGCGTTTTGGAGTCTGTCATGGACCAGTTGGGGAGTTTGGGCGGTGCAGAAGATGGATATGTCATCTGCATATAATAGAGATGTTGTATGCACACTGTCCGGTATGTCTGCTATGTATATTGTGAATAGAAGGGGGCTCAGAGGGGATCCTTGTGGGACTCCTTGGTTGATCTTGCGGGGAGAAGCTTGGGTTGACCCTATCAGCACTGTGTAGAGACGGTTAGAGAGGAAGTCTTTGATCCATGAGAGGGGGGGGCCGTGCATTCCCAGGTTCAATAGTTTGTGCAGCAAGGCCTCATGGTTAACTGTGTCAAAAGCATTTGACAGATCAAAGGAGACGGCCTCTGCCACTAGATGTTCCTTGAAGGTGGATTGCACCAGGTGGTCTAGATGTATGAGTGCGTCCGTCGTGCTGCGGCCTGGTCGGAAGCCATATTGATTAGGGTGGTGATGGTGGTGGGATTCCAGCCACCAGGCTAGACGCTTTTGGACCATTTTTTCCAGGAGTTTGCTGGTGCAGGAAAGGAGGCTAATTGGTCTGTATGATGCCGGGTCACTAGGGTCTTTTCCTTTTTTGGGGATGGGGAGGATGAGGGCAAGTTTCCATGGGGAGGGGAATTGGCCTTGGGTCCAGCTGTCGTTGAATAGCTCCAGTAAGAAGCTTAGGTGAACTTCAGACAAGTGACTTAGGAAGTCAGAGAGGATCATGTCGGAGCCAGGGGCCTTGCCTTTTTTCATGGAAGAAAGTGCCCCATGCAATTCTTTGAGTTGGAAAGGGGATGCAAGTGGGTCATCTGTGGTGTTGGAAATACTCTCTGTGAGAAGCCTGGCTTGAGGTCTGGTTAAGAGAGAGTCTGCTTTGCTGCTGTATAGTCGGCTGTATTCTGTGGCAAAGGCTTCAGCCTTGTCTTTTTCATTTGTTAGTGGGAAGCCACCTGAGCAGAGGGGATAGGAATTGGGCTTTGAAGGTGAGGTCATGTGTCTGAAGAAAGTCCAGACTTTAGTGGAGGGGGTGGAAAAGGAAAGCGAGCTACAGAATTTATGCCAGGAGTTTCTTTTTGCCTGAAGTAAGATCCTTTTGCACTTGGCGTCCTGTCTGTTAAATCCAATTTTGTTAGTTTGGGAGGGCTGACTTCTCCATCTTGCAAATGCTAGTCGTCTGAGGCGGATGGCTGATGCACACTCTTCTGTCCACCAAGGACAGCGGGGGCGGCCATTGAAGCGACTGGTGGTTAGGAGAAAAGTGTGTTCCCCAGCTGCCTTGAGGGATTCTGAAAACCAGTTGGCTTTTTCTTCAACTGAGAGGAGATTTGGGGGGGGAGGTTCGAGTGAGGCTTGGAATTTTGTCCATTTTCCTGGGTTTGTTTTCCAATGAGGGCGGATTGACCTAGGGGGGTAGGGTTTGTGAGGCCATTTGAGGAGATGATCACTGGTAGATGGTCGCTTCCCATATATTGGCCGGTAGAAACTACTGAGGAGGTGAAGGACCCACTGCCAATACACAGATCCAGGGTTGAAGGCACGGCTTTTGCTGGGTCCACCCTGGTGCAGAGGCCTGGTGGGGTGAGAAGGGAGAGGTGGGTCGAGGAGAGGAGGGCTTGAAAGAGGGCAGAGCCTGGGCGGCTTGTGATGGCTGATGGATCCCAGTGGGGGTGGGGGGCATTGAAATCTCCCATGATGAGGCTTGTAGGGGAGAGTTGGTCAAAATAGTGGTTAAATTCTCGCTCAGTGACCGGGAGGCATGGGTTGTAGCAGATGAGAATGTCACACCAGGTTCCGCCGATGGCTATCTGCACTGCCAGCAGTTCTAGAAGGCCTTGGGGGTATGGTATGAGTGTGTGGAGACGGTGGGTCAATCCATGTTTAATGAGAAGGAGGAGGCCACCACCTGCCCGATTTGACCTGTCTCTGCGGAGTGCAGTGTAACCTTGGAATGAGGGTGAGATTTCAGGCTGGAACCAGGTCTCACATATGCCAACTATATTGGGTGATAGAGAGTTGATGAGTAGAGAGAGGTCTCTCATCTTGTGACGAAGGGAGCGGGCATTCCAGAAAATTATAGGGCTGTGCATTGAAGCCATTATGAGAGGAATGAAGTGAACAGATTGATTACACTAGGGAGGAGAGTGATAAGGGCTTGTTGGACAGGAGAGCCAGATTGGAGCAGGGTGACGAATTCTTTTAGGAGATTTGTGATCTTCACTATGAGTGGCTGAGCTGAGGGTGCTCCTTTGCGGTGGTGAAGAGGCACATTCTGGATGACTGGGGAAAGTGGGTATGGAGGAGGAATTGGAGAAGGGCTCTTGGGGTGATAGTATTGGCTGGGGCAGGGCCTCTTGGGAGTGGTCTCTCTGTTGGCTCTGTGTGAAGAGGAGGAGGTTACAGGTGGATTTGGTTTACCGAGGTTCCTTGGTGGGATGGGAGCAGCAGCCATCTCTGCATAGGAGGGGGTCTGGAGGGGCTTTCTTGGGGGAGTTTTGGGAGAAGAGCGGATATCCTGGGAGGATAGTGAGGGCGTAGTTTTGGAGGCAGTGGAAGTTGTCCTGGAGTCTTTTGGGGCTGAGTAGATGGAGCGGAGCTGGGCATGGATGGTATAGGTAGGGATACTATCATCCACTGATTTGCGTTGGATCTGCCTTGCCTTTTCTGAGAATGGACAGTTGTTGGAGGAGGGGCGATGGTTGTCGTCGCAGAAGTAGCAGTAGGGGGGATTTGAGCATTCTTGGCCTACATGAAAACCACTGCATCTGCTGCATCTTTGTGTGGATCTGCAGGTCAGTGATCCATGGCCAAAACGCTGGCATGTGAAACACCTCAGAGGGGGGGGAATGTATGAGAGAACTGAGTAGGAGGTGAAGCCCAGAGCCATTCTTTCTGGTAGTCCTCCTGCAAATTTGAGACGCACTGAGTAGGTGGAAGCCTCAGGATGGGAAGGTAGTCTAGAAATCTCCATAAGACTGGACAGGCTGTTAGAGTCAAGGATCCGCAGGTTGTTTCTGAGGTCTTCTTGCTGTAGGGAGACTGGAAGGCCAGAGATCCTTCCATATTTGTATTTGCCTAATGAGGCATCTTCCGGGCGCCAGCACTTGACTGGCCATTCCCCCAGGGTGGAGACATCTTCGAGATCTACCTCTAGTTTATTAATATTAGAGAGTTCAATTCTTAGGGCTGTACCTTTTCCCAAGATTCGGCAGGATCCCTCTTTTATGAGTTTATGGAATGGTGATAAGAACATAAGAACATAAGAAAAGAAGGAGACTGCAAAAGACCATTCATGGCCTACACTTGGCAGCTCCTGTTCCATTCAACACACAAAAGATTTCTTACCAGAGAAAAGTCATCAACATTGTCACCCTTTACAGGAGTTCGTCAGATCTAATCTACAATATACATAAAATGCATCCAGAGGATTATGTCCATTCATGCAACCGCAAAATATAATCTTCCCACTCCTTAGAAAAATATATACATATGTACATAAAAAAAAGTCAGTCCCATCTAGCAACTTCATCCATATATTTATCTAATCTATTCTTAAAACTACCCAGAGAGGAGGCTTCTATCACATGCCTAGTGAGCCTATTCCATCCATCTACCACACGATTTGTAAACCAATTCCTCCCAATCTCCTTCCTAAACCTATACTTATGAAGCTTAAACCCATTGCTACGTGTCCTGTCATGTTCACTAAGTATAAGAACCTTACCCAGATCCCCTTTATTATATCCTTTTACCCATTTGAAGACTTCAATCAATTCCCCTCTGACTCTTCTCCTTTCCAATGTATGTAGATTTAGTTTTCTGAGCCTTTCACCATAAGGTAAGTTCCTTAGCCCACCAATCATCTTTGTCATCCTTCTCTGCACAGACTCAAGCAAATCAATATCCTTCCTATAATATGGTGACCAAAATTGTACTGCATAGTCTAGATGAGGCCTAACTAGCGCCAGATACAGTTTTAGAATGACTTCAGCACTCTTATTGCTTACACTCCTCCTAATGAATCCCAATATCCTATTAGCTTTATTCTTAGCATTTAGACATTGCTTTCTAGGACGAAGGTCTGAACTTACCAAAATACCCAAGTCTCTCTCACAATCAGTCCTCCCTAAAATTCTGCCATTTAATATTAAAATTCTGAGTTTAGGGCAGTTGTAACTTTTAATGGGTGGGAAAATATGGCCTTGTCTTCAGACGATCTGATGAGAACAACATTCTGAGACTCAGAGTTGTCATTTGGAGCCAGGGTTGAGTTGGAGGCATGGTGAGATCGATGAATATTGTCTTGGAGCGTCTTGGTTGAAGCGAGGACGTGAAGTCGGACGAGGGTCCGCTTCGGCGGAAGGGCTGGGGCCACGTTTGCCCTTAGGGGTTAGGGAAACTTCCATTGGGGGACCGTTCACCTGGGCCTGGCGGCCTAGGTCTCCCAGAGCT
Organism: Ceratothoa steindachneri; assembly: GCA_963969495.1. Classification (NCBI taxonomy): domain Eukaryota; kingdom Metazoa; phylum Arthropoda; class Malacostraca; order Isopoda; family Cymothoidae; genus Ceratothoa; species Ceratothoa steindachneri. The sequence goes on from OZ018327.1 coordinate 176,539,893, forward strand.
AAGCTAGGGATACTCCTAGAGGTTATTAGGGGCCAAAAGCCTTTAGAAGACTGTAGTCGCGGGCGACCGTGAGTGAGCAGGTGATGTAAAGTTCGACGACGAAGTGAGAGCGATCAAAACGTCCGGTTCCTTCTGAAGATCAGTAGAGAATCCTACCAAAAAAAAAAGAAACAAATGTAACGTGAGGCCTTTTCTTTTTGTTTGTTGTTGTAGTTGCAATTAATTTTTGTTGTTCAATTTTTTATACAATTGTTTTTTTGGATTGGTAGTTTTTTTCTTTAAATATAATAGTCTGAATGTTTACATATATTGATTGATAGTATTCATAAGATAGGATTAATTATTTATAAACAAGTAACGAGATCTCATAAATATTTACCCAATATTTTTTTGTAAATAAAAGACTGTATATACAATGCATTTCATTTCTTCCTCGATTTCTCATGTCCAAATTAGTGTAGGAAGCAGGTTAGATCGATTGGGGTTAGAGGAAAGATTTTTGGCCCACTACAACGCTCAGCTCTAGAGTGATATCTTCTATGGAGTAGTCCACGAGTTCCCTCACCTAAACTACTCCTTTCACAAAGTTCATGGTAGAGTGCGGCGTCACACTCATTGGGGTGCCATCAAGTGTCCGAAGAGCACTTATCTTACCTGCCTCGGAGGGATCCGCCGCATTCGCTAGAAGGCTCCCGTTCGAGAAACAGGTCACCTTCAGCTCTCTACCAATCACACTAGCTAAAGCTCTCCTCTGATGGATCATGTTGCCCTTAGCCAACATGGTGTCATCAGTGGAGCGAATAACGAGGAAGCATTTGAAGTCAGCGGGCTCGGAAATGCCAGGTAATCTCTGAATGAGGGGCACCAATGTAATCGAGGCTCTGCTCTAGCCCTTTTGGTCATAGTCAGGGGCTCTACACCCGGAGGGGGGGCAGAGGGGCCGGATGTGCCGATCTTGGCTTGGTCACTTACCAAAGTGGCAGCAGACCCATCCATTCCCGCAGCTCCCGCGGATAGAGATCAGCCCCGAGTCTTTTTTTTGCCTTTTGGGTGGGTTTTTTCTTTTTAGGAGAGGATGGCAGGGAATGAACCCTCTTCTCCCTTCCAACAGCAGGAGCCCTCGGGCTGGATGGACCGGCCTCAGCAAGGTCCTCCAAGATGAAGAAGGGCCTGGCAGCCATGGGGGCACCAGTCAGAGGAGGAGATCCTAATTTTTATACGGGATGCAGACACTCATCACCCCTTGCAGTAGCCCGCCCTGCAAGGAGTGCATATGGGGCTGGCAGAGCCAGGTGCCGCCATTCAAGGCCACCCCTCCCACCTGGTGACCTAGCAGCCCTTTGGCATGGCGGCACCACCTTAGGCACAGCGTAAAATTGATAGAGTGTGAATAGAGAAGGGAAAGGGATGTGAGGAAGGTATAGGTGGGGATGAAGCAGGTTGTTAAAAACCCACCATCCTAAACCTGAGCTCAGGGGTTAGGGAACACTGTCCCCTCCCCCTTCAGCCCCGATCCGGGATAGTTGGCTGAGAAGGTCAGCATATACCCTGTGAAAATAGACGCTGACCAGAGAAAGTTGTGGGAGGTTGTAGGGGAAGTGAGAAAGAAGGGGGAAAATACAGGCTGCCTCAAAGGAGAAGAGGCTAAGCTGGTGCTGGACGGGGCGCTGAGTTCCATCAGCACAGTGGCCAGGAAGGCAAATTGTCGTGCCCCTTATAGGGAGCACTGGCACTAGTAGCACTTCCACGGCAGTGGCATGAATGCCTTCAAATGGTAGTGATACCACCTGGAACGCACCTAGTCAGAAAGTCTGTCATGGTTGAATATGGCAAAGAGTGTAGGTGTGGGTCTCAGGACCCCTCAGTGTTGGATCTTAACCAGCTATAAGGTGATGTTTTCTATATAGCATGGTTGGTTCAAATACTGATTTTTTAGGTAAATATATAGACGAGCGGCCCGGCCGATAAGATGTACTATTTCGTCCGTGCTCCAAAATGTTTCACGTTTTTGGAGTACATTTATAGGGGACGGCTCATGGGGGGGGTAAACACGATGCGTGGACCGCACTACGATGATCCTGAGTTTCAAGAAATTAGGGAGGGTCTGGGGGGCACAGCCCCCCGTATATAACCCTAATTTTTAGAATGTCCTGAAGTTTACAGAGGTGAATGCTTTAACTACATTATGTCAGCGCCTTTAATCGTTTTGCGAATTATAATAGGGGTTGGGGTAGGGTATGACGTCAGAAATAATTGATTCGAGTGAACGATACTATTTACAAAAAATAATTTTTCCCGGCTGGGCCGCTCGTCTAAATGTTTACCGATTTTTATAAGTCAAATACAGATACTTTTATTTCTGAATCTAAAAATATAAATACAAGTACTGGTTCAAAAAATACAAATAAAGATACAAATACTCCTATTCCAGATTTCAAAAGTACAAATAAAAATACTCTTGAAATTATACAAAAAACACTTTTTTCACTCAAGTTTACATTTTACATATCATAATTGCATTTTATCATCATCAATGGCCAGAAGGTTTCCGGGCTGAGTTTTGCTCGCTCAGGAGTGTAAAAATTATCGGCCTTGCACCCTAGAATATTCTTGGCAAAATGCTTCAAAGTTTTGACATCAAAAGGCAGAACACCTTCTTCTAGGTACATTTTAAGGTTTGCTATCACCTCTGTAGCGTCATTTGTTGATGCACTTCCAATCATTTGCCCAGCTGGAGGAATGTAGGCAAAAAGACGAGGTCGTTTTGCACTCACGCTGGCCTCATCTTGATTCATGCTCATAGAGACGAAAGGTTCACTCTCTTGAATTACTTTCTTATTCAAGGTCGATTGATTTTTTTTTTGTGGAGCTCATTTGGCGACTGCCTACTTGGGCATTAGTCGCCGTATTAAAAACTGGCCTATGACTAGGCTACTTTAAGATAAAATTCAAGATAATAAAACAACTTCCCCCCAAAAAAGGGAAAGGAAAGTGAGCAGTAAGCAAGCTCCTACGTCGGAAGGAGGTGCCCCCAGCGCAGGAGCATGCGACCTATAAGGAAAAAAAAGCAAAAAAAAAAATCCTGCTTAAATAATAGGGAGGAGGCCGGCCTCCCCGCCAAAAGTCAACAAGTCCATCAGTCAATGTGCATGCACTCGTCCCGAGTACAAGGGACAGGCGGTAGCGACCTCGCCCATCCAGGTACCGGGACAGGTAACGTGCGCGAAGATCACCCAGACTGGGAAATTCGACAAGAATGTGCCGAACAGTCTGCGGGACGACGCAATAGGGTGCAGGCGAGCGCTCCATCAAATAGCGATGCGTCACACGAGTTTGTCCGATTCGGAGACGACAGAAAGCAACCTGAAGCCGTCGCGGCATTGGGGGATAGGTCCATGGGAACAGTCGCGGCACAATAGCACGCAACTTTAAGTTCCCTTCGACCGTCTCCCATCTTCTTTGCCAAGCAGTCCGAAGAGCTGCCCGTATTCCTGCCATGTAGTCGGTGTGAGGAAGAGCGAAACGCTGGTCCGGTCGCAGAGTCCTCGCGGACTCTTTGGCGCCCTAATCGTGGCGCTCATTCTCCGCAATTCCTACATGTCCAGGAACCCAGCAGAAGATAATCTCGACATCTGCCCCACTCGCCAAAACCGTGGCGTCACAGATATCGCGAGCCAGGGGATGCGGAGATTCCAATTCCCCAAGAGCACTCAGGGCGCTTTGTGAGTCGCTATAGGTCACAATCCGGTCTCCGAACCGGGCAAGTCGCGTAATCTTCCGTACCCAGTGGTGTATTGCCACCAACTCGGCCGCGAAGACAGACGCAGCACCTGGCAGAGCCCCGCTGACTTCAAACAGAGGGGATATGGCGTGGAAGCTGAACCCCTCTTGGGACTTGGGACTTGAAGCCATCCGTATACACTGGCACGGTTCCAGCGTGACACGAGGTATGCTCCAAAAAGGTCGAACGCAATAATCCGGGCGCTGTACAAGATTTGGGAGCAGAGGCTTTCAATGGAGGAAGTGCGGAAGACACTAATCGCAAGGCGAAGGCCAGTTTGGTGGATCGAATCCACCGTCCGCAATAAACGCTCGCCTGCGGATGCATAGAACTCGCATCCGTAGTCGAGCTTCGAACGAACAAAGGATCGATAAAAAAGTAGGGCAGTAACCCTATCAGCACCCCAAGCGCTGAACGTCACGGAACGGAGAATATCCATAGTGCGGGTACAAGATACCCTAAGGCTGCGAATATGAGCCTCCCAGGTGAGGCGTCGGTGAAATACAAGACCAAGGAAACGGTGCAATTCAACCACTTCCAGGCGTACCCCATTAAGAAACAAGTCTGGGTCTGGGTGAAGCCGTGGATGGCGGCAGAAATGCACCACCTTAGTCTTGGCCAAGGAAAACCGAAACCTGTGCGCCTCGGTATAGCGAGAGACGCGGTTCAATGCCTGTTGGAGTCAACGCTCCAGAGTGGCATCTGGGCCGCGCTAAAAAAGATCGAAAGGTCGTCCACGTAGAGCGTAGCGAGAACATCTTCCGGCAGCACCGAGGTGATGCCGTTGATGCTCAGGGCAAAGAGTGTGACACTGAAGACACTTCTTTGTGGGACACCCTCTTCCTGCTCCTTTGAGCCAGAGAGGGCTCCCCCCACCCGTACGCCGAATCGATGATCTCGCAAAAATTCAGATATAACATTGGGAGGCGTCCCCTCGCCCCCATCGTGTGGAGTCTCCATGATACCGTATCGCCATGCGGTATCATAGACCTCCTCCAGATCGAAAAACACCGTGGCGTAGTGCTGTCTACAAAGGAAGGCCTCGCAGACGGCATTTTCCAGTCGGAGCAGAGCATCCGACGTGGAGTGGAACTTACGGAAGCCGCACTGCGCAGAAGACAGATAGCCTCAGCTGTCCAGGAAAAAGGCTAATCTAACATTTACCAATTTCTCCATCAACTTTCACATGCAAGAGGTTAGCGAGGTTGGGCGGAAACCAGTCGGAGTAGACTGATCTCTCCCCAGTTTGCGTAAGGCGATCACAGTAGCGGTTCGCCAGGAATCTGGGAGAAGACCCTCCACCCTGATCCTGTGGAACAAATCTAACAGAAAGGCCATACCTCGCTCACCCAGGTGTCGAAGCATGGCGTACTGGACATCGTCCAGACCATTGGCGGTGTCCGCGCACGAAGCAAGAGTGGAGCACAACTCACTCACAGTAAACCTGTCGTTGAAGGGTTCTCGGCCTCTGGAGGTAAAGTTCAGCCGGCTTCCTTCCGCGACATCACAAAGTGCATTGAATGCTGTCGAAGCAGCATTCCGGCTAGATAATGCGGAAAACGCGGTCGCGAAGTCTTCCGCCACGGACGCGGGGTCAGAGATTGCGGTCCCATTCTCCTGGAGAACGGGAGGGGGGTCCTGTGAGAACTTGCCCTGAATCCTTTTGACTCGCTTCCACACCTCAGCTAAAGGGGTATTCCCGTTAAGTGAAGACACGTATGCCCGCCAAGAAGAGCGGCGGGCGTGCTTCGAAATATACCGGAACCTAGCCCTAGCCCGACGAAATTGATCGACAGTGAAATCGTTTTGGCGGCGCTTATAGCGCATGTAGACACTCGGCTGACCACCATGGGAGTGGTCGGCATGCAAAACGGCCAGACATTCTAGGAATAGTAGTCAGGCCTGCGGCGATGAAGTTGCCGGAGAAGAACTCAACGGCCTCATCTACCGACCTAAACTCCTCGAATGAGATAGAGAATTCAGTCAATTCCTGAAATGCAGGCCACGGCGCCCGCGCCAAGCATCACCGAGGTGGGCTCTCAGGCGGCAGTTGCCCTAAAAATGATATTCGAATGGGAAAGTGATCACTACCATGTAGGTCATCGACCACTCTCCAATCAAAATCAAGCTGTGCATCCGAAGAGCACAAATATAGGTCAAGGCAAAAAAAAATGAAGCGGTTCTCGGACAGTGATGCGTAAACTCATCCACGTTTAGGACACCTATCTCAAGCTCTTCGATCAGATCGGCAAGGACTTGTCTCCTGGGGTTTATTGAGTAATCTCCCCAGAGAGGATGACTGCCGTTCAGATCTCCAAGCAAGAGATAGGGCCTCGGCAACCCTGCCATGGCACGGCGGAAGTCCCCCGCGTTGAAGTCAGCTAACGGTGGATTGTACGCAGAAATGATAGTATACCTCCTACCTAGGTGCAGCTGCATAGCCACTGCCTGAAAGGAGGTATCTAGAGTGAAAGGAAGAACGGAGACATCATGCCGGGTGTAAACCGCGCATCCCCCAGCCCGGCCATATCGTGGTGGTGGGATCGCAAGACCCGTATACCCCGGGAAGGAGGGCAGGGGGCACGCGCCTATCATGGTCTCCTGCAGAAAAAGAGCTAACGGGACGAGACGAACCTCCACAGCTCCTCCAGTTGGCCCAAGTCCACGGCAATTCAATTAAAGGAATATGCCCTCCAGGCCTAGCTCGGATGAGACACGGGGGCCCTCCTTGAACACAAGACCCTCACGGGAATGGTCGTACGCTTCCCGGAGGCAGAACCCAGGGCACTGTCGCTTTCGAGGACTTATTGGGGAAGGTTGGGCTCGCCATGCGAGTCTTTTTCCTCCCTCCACCTCGAAACCTTAGGCGGGTCTTGCGGCTTCGGAGGCGGGAGGCCCTCTTTTCGAGGAACCACCGTCTCCGAGCCACTCGGTCCGCCACTAGGCGTTGGCGAATGAGCCGAAGCTCATTTCTTGCTGTCATCCTTTCGGGGAACAGCTTTAGGAACCCCAGAAATGGCCTGGCGACCAACTTCAGGAGTGTTGCCTCCTGTGATTCTAACGACTCGGTGTAGGCGCTTGGCCCTTTCGACTTACGGGAAACGGTCACGCTAGGGGATGAGGGGGGAGCCCTGGTTTTAGCCGGGGCTGGGTATGAACTCCTTTTGCCGCCAGCTTTACCAGGGGAGTGCCCGGGTTGAGTAGAGCCCGCAGAAGTGCTCCGAATGGGCGCGGAAACAACCGTGCTCTTTGGCCTGGATGGGCCAAGAGCAGAGGGTGCCTTTCTACTATCGAGGCATATGACGTCCCAGGCAGAGCCTGGCTCGCCAGGACCAAGTCCTTAGCCTCGCAGAATGAGAGTCGATCCTGGGCCTGAACGGCCAGGGTTTCTTTCTCAAGGAGATATGCACCACATTGCTTCGTAGAAGCGGGGTGCGGCTCTCCGCAATTGACACACTTAGCCACACACGATTTAGACTTATCGTGTCCGGCCTTGGAGAAATTTAGACAGACTTAGGGTGACTCTGTAGCAGGCCGAAAATCTAGACTAACCCAAATCGATCCAACCCGCTTCCTACACTAATATGGATGTGAAAAATCGAAGGAGAATGAAACGGATTGTATGTACAGTCCTTTACTAACAAAAAAATACAATAATATTTACCAAAATATGGGTAAATATTCATACAATGAACCTATTTATATATATATATATATATATATATATATATATATATATATATATATATATATATATATATATATATATATATAACTAAAACGATACTATCTTGGAACCCTATCAATCAAAAATATATATATTAATACTAAGAGACAGCAAATACAAAAAGAGGGGACAACAAAAAGACAAGAGACAATAAAAAGAGGAGTAATCTTACATAGGAAAACAGTTTACGATTTGCCGGCCCACCGGAGTAAAATCTTGCCGGCAGTCACTCTTGTGACAAAAATTGGGTGTTCGCGTCTTATGTAACCTGGATCCTCCAAGCTGAATTTTCGTCAAGATCCAGTCGCATTTTTAGGCTTTTAGAGCCATCCGCAATCAATTACTATTAGAAGAATTCTTAAATTTTATTTAAATTTTTTCAAACTGTTTTTATTCCAGTCGCTCTTACAAAATGCAGGCAATGTTTATTGTCTCAGAAAAATCTTTAACATTTAGTAGATAATTTAAAGAAAAAAACATGAAATGTTAAATAACCTTTTTCACACAACATGAAATCAAATACTTATGTACAAAAGAAAATATAATTAAAAACCCATTCCCACTCACACACGCATTCTTTCAGAGGGAGGGAAAAGGTATTGGGAAAAGGGGTGGGAGAAGGGCCCTTCATACACACTCACATTCGCTCCACCACACCCCTCCTTCCTTAAGCCATTCGAACACAGTGAGTCAAAATACACTCTCAATCCTTACTCACGGTACCTTTTATACTCAATCGCACCCTTCTGCAATCCATTCACACTCGTCTACTGGTCCCTGGCTAAGCATAGAAATCAGTCGGGTTTGTTCATCAGTCGTCCTGTCAGTCTCATCGTCACTATTGATCATATCGTCCACCATACTTTTAGCCCTCATTACCAGTTCTCCCATCTTACGACAGAACTCTTTCATACTCTTGCGTTCAGAACCTTCACTCTGCATACCCCCATTCATTAGCTCCTCACTCACAGCCCTCATCAAACTCAAAACAAACTCTTGCGAAACAGACAGGTCACTCACATCCCCTGTATTCTCAACATGCATACCAGAAACCTGAAAAATCAGCCACTTCATCAAACTCACCCCTACTATTACCATTCATAAAACCCGAAAAATCAGCCACACTAGGTTCATTCTGCCCAAACACACTATCATTCATACTGTTCCCAAAACCAGAAAAATCAGGCACAGGCAGCTCACTCACTCGTCTACTTATACCAGCCAAATCACTCATCTTCCATCAGGCTTACGTACAGGCACAATTGGACTATTCCATGCACTCTCACTCTCTTCAATCACCCCCAATTGCTCTAATTCAAAATACTGCTCCTTAATCTCATCAGCAACCGGACGTGGGAAATGCCTCGGCCGCTGATAGATTGGGGAGTCCTCCTTCAGGACAATCTTGAATTCCGGGAGCTTTGCAACCCCGAAATCCAGATCACCCTTACTGAGGGCTTCCTTTCGTTCAAATATCACTCGATACACATCCTCCTTTTCATACTCAGTCAAACATCTATCTAATTCCACCATGCTCTTCACTTCATTATAAGTCCGTTCACACGACTTTTCAGCTGCAACATTTACCATGACATCCGTGCTGTCATCCATACCTACCTCATTGACTGTGGAGAGGTGACCCAGTACATCTCCGACTTGGATACCCCTCACCTGTACTTTCACCCTGGGGTCCGCCTGCACACATACAAAAGGATCATTCATTCTCATCAAGCCATCAAACACACAAGCAACACGCCTTACCTTATAACACGCATCCTTTCCATCCAATATCACAGTGTTCTCACCCACATTCAAACTAACATTCTTACTATAACTCACTCTAACAGACACCCTTTCACCCTTCACAAGCCTTACACTCTCCATAGCAGTCACTTCAATACCAGTAAACACACTCCTCAAAACACTACCATCTTTCCCTACATATAACTTATACACCCCATTTTTACCAATCTTTTTCTCAATCTGATCACTCGCAGGATGCACAACCATACGATTCGTTTTCATAAAATCATAGCCCAAAATCACACCATACTCACTACTCACCTTATCAATCACAGAGAATTCACATTCATTCATCAACATGCCATGCATTCGAACAGCTGACCTTGTCATTCCAATCACATGTACTCTCCTATTACCAATACCTACCAAACTACCCTTACACTCAGACAGGAGGGCTTTCTCGCTCACCTTGTCATATACATCGATATACACCAAGCTCATCTTGCATCCAGAATCTATTAAAGCCAAACAATCAATTCCATTCAATTTCACCTATACACTCAGACACTTATACTTCCTACCAGGCAGCACCTTTACACTAGACAGACTTACCAACACATTACTCACACTCATGAACCCAGATGATACAATTCAGTTTCCCGCTTCAGACATCCCATTCACACCTTGTGCTCTTAGTCTAATCCAACACTTTTCACTCGAATGTCCTTCCATCACACAATAGCTACATACATTCCTCTGGTCACGACACATCCTCGCATAATGACCAGCCTTTCCACAATTTCCACAAGCATTCTTCATACTTTCCCCAGCAGTTGCTCCACCATTCAACCTTGGACAATCTTTCTTCAAATGGCCTACTTCTTTACACCCGAAGCACTCTTTCACCCTTTCCTGGCAATCATTTATCATATGCCCCTTCTTACCACACAGAAAACATGCACCAGATGTCCACCTACATTCTGCCAACATATGACCTTTCCTTCCACACCGACGACATTCCACAATCTGTCTCCCAGTATTCGGTCTTTCGTTTGCTGAGATATACCTCGGCTTCTCTCTCATATACCCGTTCCCACGCTTGACATTCATCTGTTCCCTTCCACTCGACCACCCTCCATTTACCTATCCATTCTGCTGGCCCAGGAAGCTCAACATCACTCCAACTGGTGCAGCCTTCAGGGCATCCCTGTAGCTGACAAACTGCTAGGGTGGAGGTAAGCTCCTAGGCTTCTTACTCCCAATATTCACACTGTATTATCCATCCTCTTCTAGATCGCTTTCCTCATGAAATCATCCATCTTACAACAGCTCCAACACATCCTCCCACATCAACCATTAACCTGTCAGTCTCATTCTCCCCTTTCTCTTTCTACTCAGCCATTCACTCACCTTTTGCGGGATTGTGTCCAGAAACTTCATCCGTGGTTTACATTCATTTACATCATCATCACCATACCACGTTCTTGCCATACTCTCAAGTCTATGTGCATACATATTCACCCCTTCGTTCTTACCCATACGCGCCTTGCCAAATTCATTCACTCTCTTATATTTCACAATATCTTTCATTCGTTTCACCTGCCCAATCAATCTCTCCTTCACCACATCATACTTCGGTTTCCCCACACTTGTAATCACGCGGAAAAACTCCAATACTTTTCCCTCCAAACATTCCCCCAAAACATTCATCCAATATCCCTTATTTTCCGGGTCCTTGAGCTTACAATATCGCTCAAATTCCCCGAAGAATTCTTCCACACTTTTCCCACCATGTAACCTAAATCTATCTATCTTTGGCACTCCCCTTATCAAAATACCCTTTTCCACATTCACTTGACTCTCACTTGATCTGCCTTCACTCTCACTCATACCATCACTCTCTCCTTCCTCCGAGTACAATGAGTCTACACTCTTGTCTCTTACCTTCCTATCCTTCCCCTTTGAACCAGTCTTCCTTCTTCTCTTGCGTTCAACTCTCTTCCATTCTCCGTCCTTCCTATCACTCATGATCACCCTATCCTCTCTAGACTCGTACACACTCCCATTGATCCCATTAGTCTTATCTCCTTCAGTCGGTGCAGGTGTCAAGGTCCCTCGAGGGTCCTGGGGCCGGTCTTGACCCCTTCATCATGTCATATAAGTCCTTTATCCGTTGGTTGACATGCTTCTGTCTCTCGTCCATTTCTTTCCTCATCCTGTCTGTCTTCTCATCCTTACTTATCACATCACTCTTCAATCCATCAATCACGTTCCTCAACATCATACATTCCTCTTCTTTCTGCCTCAATTCCAGCCTCAGTCTCACGATCACATCATGGAGGCCCTGTTCCACAGAAGCCATCCTCCCAGGTTAGTAACAGTGATAGACAAAGGGAAAAAACAACCAAACTACCTGTCACTCTAATTGGGTATGGACTGCAATCGAATTCGGTCACGCTTCCGGTTTCGAGGTCTCACGTCCCTATTCGGTCGCCAAATGTAGCGTGCCGAAAATCTAGACTAACCTCAATCGATCCAACCCGCTTCCTACACTAATCCAGACGTGAAAATTCGAAGGAGAATGAAACGGATTGTAGGTTAGGTTAGGTTAAGTAGTTACACCTGTACGTTTTTTCTATTTCGTACAATTTTTAATATAATTTAAGTTATTGTTTTAATTTCACCTTTGTAACATACTATTTATTTTTGCCCGAACCTAGGCTTAAAAGTGCAGACTAGCGAACTAAAAAAAATAAAATAGCTTTATTTATAGGAAAAAATGTACATTCTTACTAATAAAGATAGGAAAATATTGTTATACGTGCAGAAACGTACATTCGAACTAAAAAAAATAAGAAAGTCCTGTTATATGTACAGAAACGTACATTCGACTAAAAAAATACGAAATCTTGGTAATATTGTTGTATGTACATTCGAACTAAAAAAAAAAAAATAAGGAAATTTTGTTAATCTTGTTTTACTATACATTCCAACTAAAAATAAAACAATAAAAATTGATTTTTGAACCTTATCGAACATTTTCTATTATTCTCTACCTTTTTCGAAAATTTGCAGACTTTGGGGGATATTTTCGGACATTATTCTACACTATCGGACATTTGCGGACTTTTTCGGACATTTGCAGACTTTTTTTATATTTTCGGACATTCGCAGACTTTTTTTTTATATTTTCGGACATTTGCGAACATTTGCGGAGATTTTCGGAGATTTGCGAACATTCGAGGACTCTTTTGGACATTTGTGAACATTTGTAGACATTATCGTACACTCTCGGACATTTGCGGACTTTTCGGGATATTTTCGGACATTATCGTACATTATCGAACATTTGCAGACTTTTCGGGATATTTTCGGACATTACAGTACACTATCGAACATTTACCGACTTTTCGGGATATTTTCGGACATTATCGTACACTATCGGACATTTGCAGACTTTTCGAAATATTTTCGGACATTATCGTACACTATAGGACATTTGCGGACTTTTGGGATATTTTCGGACATTTGCGTACATTTTCGAATAGTTTTTTTTATCGGAAGCCTATTTTTCATCAATTTCCAAGATTTTTTATTCCCATTAGATAAACACAAATAACATTTTGATCAAAAAATTTATAATTTTTTATCTTCTTAAACCGCAATATCGTTGTAAATTTTATATTTTCAAACTGACTATGAAAATTATCCACAGTTGAAATCAAACTGTAGCCCGGATAACTAGAATGATAAAAACATGAATGAATTATATAATTGCCCATGTTGCAAATCCAAAATAATTTGTTTATGTGATAAATATATGAGATGGGGTTTTGTTACAGCAAATATAAATATGAAGGAACAAACTTGTACAATGGTTACCTTTGAAAGAGATGAAATAGAATTGTAAGAGAATTTTCCATCACTAAAATGTTTTGATACTGATATGTTTATTTCTTACAAAAGAAAACACACATGGAATAAAGGAGAAAAAAGTATATTGAAATAATTTTGGAAAACATACAAAATAATAAGCTAGAAAAATATATGACTAAGTTATTAATGTATCTGAAAAATGAATATCCAATAATTATAGAATTTAACAAAAGGGACGAAATATCATTGTCCTGCTTAATTAGAGGAGATCAATGTGATAGAACGAGTTGAATCTGTGTTAAATTCAACTCCTATCCCATATTAGTTAAAACCTCGAGGAGGCCCACGTGCATCTTCGATTCGAGGCTTGGAGTCTTATCAACAGCTGCCGGACGTCAATGTTTAAACAAGGAGGTCATCGTCCCCCCGTTCGCCCCATACGCCGACCTCGCCAGATCGAGTTAGGCTTATGAACAGATAAGGCATTTTTCTCCGGCCCAGCTGTGCGTTCCCTCCAAGCTTTCACTCCATTTTCCCCCACGCCAAGGAGATGTCCTGGCTATTTATATGGAAACTTTACCACTAAGATCAGATTGGAGATCCAGATTTTCGTCGCGAAACATCACCACGACCCTCTCTCCCTTTGTGCGCCAAGGGACCTCGGCCTCGAGATTCACCATCACTTGTCCAGGAGGACAATATTCCTTGAGTGCCAAAGGTTCGAGCCTTTAGTGACGTCAAGTCCCCAAGGCATTCCCCCCCTGCTGTTCAAGGAGAACAGCATTAGAACAGTCATTGTTCGTTTTGAGCCCTTCGCCAAGAAACGGTTCTTATCCCCCCCCCTGTTGTTCAAGGAGAACAACATTAGAACAGCCATTGTTCGTTTTGAGCCCTTCGCCAAGAAACGGTTCTTCCCCCCCCCCCTGTTGTTCAAGGGAGAACAACATTAGAACAGCCATTGTTCGTTTTGAGCCCTTCGCCAAGAAACGGTTCTCATCCCTCCCCTGTTGTTCAAAGGAGAACAACATTAGAACAGCCATTGTTCTTGAGCCCGTAGACAAGAGACGGTTCTCATCCCCCCTTTGTTCAGAAGAGAACAAAGTAGAACAGCCATTGTTCGTCGAGCCGTTCGTCGAGTAACTGTTCTCCTTTCCAAGACGCCACGTCAGGATCATCTTATCCCCCCCCCCTTTGGCTGGAACTCGCCAGCTGACCGAATATTCCTTCAAGTACCTTCCACTGCACCCTAATGAAGTTACGTAAGCCAAGCGTCACCTTTTGAGTATTGATCCCTTATTTGTCAATTATATCCTGTGCTTTAAATGGTTTATCGAACCATCCCATCTCTTTAACTCCATATTTGTTTTACCTTTTTTGATCCCTTAAATCCTTGGATTAGCCCGAGTCTCCACGACCCTTTCCATTCTGTTTGTCAATATTTTCCGTTTTTGTGTATTGTTTATAGTTATTATTAATAAAACTCTATTTTATTAATGATAGCAATATTATTATCCTTGAGCTCAGTTCCACTTCTTAAGCATTTTTGAAGATACATAATATCGGCCGCCAAGACAGTAAAACGCACTCTAGAGATAATTAAGGAAGTTCCCTCAACGAATAGTGTTATATATAGTATCGTCGGGAGTCATTCTACGACATATATATATATACTATTTAATTTGGTATCAGGTGTGTAAGGTTTAACGCTATATCTTTGCAAACACTGGTCTCAGTCGAGTAAAGCATAGTGTTATTCGTTATAATAATAGAATATAGTAGTTCCCTTTTGTTTTAACGATTGCTATCCCCTTTTTTTTTTTTTTTTTTGAAACTTAAGAAGCTGGAGTAGCTCAAGGAACGGTTAAAATAATTTGCTTGTGTTTTTTGTGATTTTAGTCAGTGGTTATTTAGAGTAAGAAACCAAGTACGAATAGGTCAGTGCCCATATTTAGGTAGGCTAATTCTATAGAGGCATAATTCTTGTTGCGAGGAATTTTAGTTGGTTGACTAGTGCGCCCCAAGTGCAAAGATGACTCCGTTCGAAATCTTTAAAGCGCAAGGAGAGTCCTGTGGACTTTCCGGAAAAGAACTAACTGAGTACATTCTAGAGGAGCAAAGAAAAGAGGAAGAAAGAGAAATACAAAGAAGAAAGGAAGAAAGAGAAATACAACGAGAAGAAAGAGAGGAACGGATAAGACAAGCTGACCATCAGATTGAATTAGCTCGGATTGAAGCAGAATTTCAAAGAAAAATGGAAGTAATAGAAAGGGAAAGAGTAATCCAACGAGAAGAAAGAAGGAAGGATTCGCGCCCCTTCCCAGGAAAGCTGACAAAGTTTCTGAGCCCCGTAAAACCCCCAAACTTCTTTCCCCAAAACCAACAACGGGACTCCAAACCTCCCGTTAAGACTTCTCCTCCATCTCTCTTCCCGAAGCGACCAACCATATGCTTCACCTGTGGTGTAGAAGACCACATGAGCTGGAATTGCCCCCAAAATTCTAGGCTTAAAAGCGGACCAGGCAACCAAGTTCACCAGATTAATGCGACCCCGGCTCCTTCGGTGGTGCAGACCCAAGCAGAAACTTCTCCCCATCCGTCAGGCCACCAGGTAAATTTTTTTTGGAATAAAAGTTCAGCGGGAACTTTGAAATACGAGGAGGGCAGCGTGGACAGCTGTCGAGTATCGACTCTCGTCAGGGACACAGGATGTACATGCTTCATCGTGTCCGACGAACTCCTCCCAGTGGCCTCTAACCACGAAAAATTTGCGGTGGTACGTGACTACCTTGGGCGGGCGAACAGATTCCCCGTCGCTAGATGTTACCTGCAGTGTCAATATTATAATGGCTGGGCTGAAGTCATTGTAGCACCAATCAAATTCTGTTCCGTACTTATAGGAAAGAGCCCCCAAGTAAGTTTCGACCCTGTGTTTCAGGCCGCCCTTCCTCAAGGCCGAGATAAGAAAGAAGCCCAGGAGCCCGTCCCCCTCAGAACCCCGATACCGTCCGATTTCTCGGAGACCCCTAACCAGGACTTTAGGACGGAAAAAGAGGAATGTGATTCACTAAAACCCCTAAGTGATAAGGCCCCAGACAAGGACACGGAGACTGTCCCTGGACCCCAAGAAAAAAAGAAACCCCAACGCGCCCATGGAGATACCTTCGTAGAACTGGACGAAGCATCGGCGCTTGAAGAGGATTGCCCCGCGGAGTCCCTTAAGGTAATCCAGACAGTGTGCATCCAACCTGATGCCGATTACCCTCCTCCTTCCCTACCAGGCAAGTCTTTGGAACCCTCTGACCTGGATAGTGACGCGCAGCTGACACCACGTCAGAAGAGTCAGCTCCAAGAACTAATTAAATGGAATCACCATTTATCCACCCTATCAGCTCTTTTCGAGCAACTGCGTGAAAATGGCCTCACCATTGGCCCCAGCAAATGCCAGTTTGCCCACGAAACCATCAAATATTTGGGTTTCAAAATAGGACAAAGCAAGTCAGGTCCCCACGAGAACAAGATTAAGGCAATCGCCGACATGCCCCTCCCGATTACAAAGAAGCCATTAAGATCGATCCTAGGATCAGCTTCTCCCTATCAGCGATTTGTTCCGAATTTCGCTGCAATTTTGGCCCCCCTATGCCCCCTTCAGGAAAAGAATTTCCCCGATCGTTTACGTTGGAATGATGTCGCTGTTTCCCGTTGTAATCAGCTCAAAAGTAAGTTCATTTCTGCCCCCATTTTTAAGTTGCCCAACCCGGAAAAATCCTTTGGGGTTAAGACCGACGTGATCAACGAGGGCATTGGAGGTGTACTCCTTCAATACGTGGATGACAGAACGAGTCATCCAGTTGCATATGCTAGTCGTCAATTAATACCACGCGGAAAGAGATATGCCACTAGAGAAAAGATAGCTCTATCAATTATCTGGGTCATAGACAAATTCAAGCTGTACTTGATATGTAAAGAATTTCGAATAGGAACCGACCACCGTCCGTTAGCCTATATTAGGAATTTGAGACACTCAAACGGCCGCATCATGCGCTGGAGTTTACTCTTGCAAGAGTATCGATTTAAAATAAATTATATCAAAGGTTCCGATAACCAGGTCGCTGACGCACTCAGTAGGAATGCGTTACCGAATAGTGTAGAACAATTGTATTCATAGGATTAGTATCTCCATGTAGGTATATACCGTCTTGTACGACTTAATTTAAGATTCTTTTGTAATATAATTAATTAATGTATATGTCTGAATGTTGTAACGCTCAATGTCTAATTTTTTTTTTTTTTAATATATTTGTTCTTATTAATTTACGTATAAATTATTTTGTCCCGTATGTACTAAGTTTATACCATTTCATTGTTCCATGCCTTTTTTTTGTATTAAAGGTTATTTTCCCCTGTAATCTAAAGATCAAAATAATCATGTATTGAGGTAATAATAGTTAGGTGCAGGAAGATACGGTTGGTACAAGAAAACGAGTTCCCTACAACGGAGCTCTATCGTTGTCCCTTCTCTCTTTTTTTTTTCGAAGTGACAACTTCCCCTGGAATGGAGGGGTGTGATAGAACGAGTTGAATCTGTGTTAAATTCAACTCCTATCCCATATTAGTTAAAACCTCGAGGAGGCCCACGTGCATCTTCGATTCGAGGCTTGGAGTCTTATCAACAGCTGCCGGACGTCAATGTTTAAACAAGGAGGTTATCGTCCCCCCGTTCGCCCCATACGCCGACCTCGCCAGATCGAGTTAGGCTTATGAACAGATAAGGCATTTTTCTCCGGCCCAGCTGTGCGTTCCCTCCAAGCTTTCACTCCATTTTCCCCCACGCCAAGGAGATGTCCTGGCTATTTATATGGAAACTTTACCCCTAAGATCAGATTGGAGATCCAGATTTTCGTCGCGAAACATCACCACGACCCTCTCTCCCTTTGTGCGCCAAGGGACCTCGGCCTCGAGATTCACCATCACTTGTCCAGGAGGACAATATTCCTTGAGTGCCAAAGGTTCGAGCCTTTAGTGACGTCAAGTCCCCAAGGCATTCCCCCCCCTGCTGTTCAAGGAGAACAGCATTAGAACAGTCATTGTTCGTTTTGAGCCCTTCGCCAAGAAACGGTTCTTATCACCCCCCTGTTGTTCAAGGAGAACAACATTAGAACAGCCATTGTTCGTTTTGAGCCCTTCGCCAAGAAACGGTTCTTCCCCCCCCCCCCTGTTGTTCAAGGGAGAACAACATTAGAAAAGCCATTGTTCGTTTTGAGCCCTTCGCCAAGAAACGGTTCTCATCCCTCCCCTGTTGTTCAAAGGAGAACAACATTAGAACAGCCATTGTTCTTGAGCCCGTAGACAAGAGACGGTTCTCATCCCCCCTTTGTTCAGAAGAGAACAAAGTAGAACAGCCATTGTTCGTCGAGCCGTTCGTCGAGTAACTGTTCTCCTTTCCAAGACGCCACGTCAGGATCATCTTATCCCCCCCCCTTTGGCTGGAACTCGCCAGCTGACCGAATATTCCTTCAAGTACCTTCCACTGCACCCTAATGAAGTTACGTAAGCCAAGCGTCACCTTTTGAGTATTGATCCCTTATTTGTCAATTATATCCTGTGCTTTAAATGGTTTATCGAACCATCCCATCTCTTTAACTCCATATTTGTTTTACCTTTTTTGATCCCTTAAATCCTTGGATTAGCCCGAGTCTCCACGACCCTTTCCATTCTGTTTGTCAATATTTTCCGTTTTTGTGTATTGTTTATAGTTATTATTAATAAAACTCTATTTTATTAATGATAGCAATATTATTATCCTTGAGCTCAGTTCCACTTCTTAAGCATTTTTGAAGATACATAATATCGGCCGCCAAGACAGTAAAACGCACTCTAGAGATAATTAAGGAAGTTCCCTCAACGAATAGTGTTATATATAGTATCGTCGGGAGTCATTCTACGACAATCAATGTGAATTTATTGCCAATATCATAAGTAAAGATTTAAAAAATTTATCCAATTGTTATGATAATATTGTTGACGCAAATTATATTAAATGTATAACTTGTTCGTGTTTAAGATTCATATGTAAAATTCAGTATACAAATTTTAGATATTATTTGTTCAAAGCTTTATATATCTTTCATTTGTTAAATCATTATAATATTAACAAATGTCTTAGATATTTTACAAATAACACTCGTACATTGCATGTCGGAAAAAATTGTTTCAGATTTTTTGAAAAATGAAACATTATTGTAAGTGTAGGAGGATAGAAAGCAGTGTATTATACGATGTAAAAAGTGATAATTTTACTTTTAGTATGAACAATGTTTTACTCAAGAGAATTTCATTTAAAAATCGATTTAACGACATTATCTCTAGACAATATCTATGCCGAGATAATAAATCGGGTTTTGTGAAATTCCTATTATTTACATTTGATTTATGTACGAATAAATATTTGATAATTGATAGAGATCAACATTTAGAAATTCTCTTGAAAATGATTCGAAAAAATATTACACAAAAGCTAAAACATTTTGTGAGTTTATACTTTGCCAATAATGACAAAACGGTAAAAGATGAAGAAAAAATAAATAAAACACAAATATTATCAAATCCTTTTTATTGTACAAAAAATAATGATAATAATAATAATAAATCAAGCAATTTTGGAGATCAAATATTCTTAACCAATGATGCGTTACTAAACTTACAGAGTGATATATATGAAATATTTTTCGATACAAGAGGGATCAAATATCTAAATGAAATATATAAAAGTTATTCAGAAAAATTTAACGGTGATATATATGAAATATTTTCAGAGATTTACTGTTTTAAAATTTTAGAATTTTTTTAAAAAATTAACTTAACACAAGAAACCGGTTTATGTTGTATCTGCTATACACATTATGCGAAGATTTTCTATTGTTCTTGCGGTCATGTGTTAAGTTGTTTTACTTGTTTGTTTGATATGATTAAAAATCATCTAAAGGATACAAATACAAGTTCTCCACCTATAAATTATTTAACATATTGTCACATATGTCGAAAAAATGAAAAGGAAGGTATTTTTATCACTAATCCCCCTCTTTCACATTTTTTTAATCCGACCTTTAAATGTAAAGAATGTTTAAATATACCAAAGTATATTTCGAGATTTTCAAGTTCAATTAGTTACTGTGAATCATGTTTTAGAAAAAGTAAAAAAGTACATTTTTTAAAAATCTTTGCATAAATTTCTTTCAATTATTTTTATTTGATTTTGAAAAAAATGTAGCTGTTTTACAATTTACATTTGAAGCTTTTAATTTCATATCATCAATGTACCTGTGTTTTTTATTTATTTTTATGTTTTCTCGTATTTGATTATTATTATTATTTTTTTGAAACTCTTTTTTTAATTTATCTTCGGGAAGTAAACAACTTTGCACAAGATATAAATTGCTATCTCTATTGAATATAATATTTGCGTCATAATGAAATAAAATTTTATGTTTTAAACTTAAGAGTTTATAATATTTAATTTTGGGAATTGAAGTAAAAAATGCTTTTCCACATGCATTCAATAATATCAATAATTCCTCTGCTTTAATTTTTTCAATATTTTCATGACTAAAAAAATCTCTCAAAAATCTAAATAACTCATTTTGAAAATATGGAATATATTCTTGTGTCATTATTTTTGGATTTTGGAAAATAACCCAACTTACTTATAGCTTTTTCAACTCCAAACTGACAAAGTAAGACGCGGGGTTCTTGCCCTTTATAGATATTTTTTACTGATTATTTTTTAAGCAAACTTATTATTTCAATATCGAAAGATTTTTTAACACGCATAGGGTTTTGATTATCATTCCTAAAAAAAGTTAAATATTTAATTTCCTTCTGATGTAATATTGGTTGATTTTCTTTATCATTCAAATTAAAAAAATTATTGGACTTTGTTCTCCGCGCAACAATATTCCACTTATTATGAAATGATTCATTTGATGGTTCAAACCACTTATCGAGGAGTTTAAAAAATAATTCTCTCTTCTCGATTGATAAAGAATTCATATCAAGGAAAGAAACAAGTGCTTGCTGTTCAATTAGTTTTTTTCGACTATATATATCAACAATAAAATTTAATTGAAAAATATTACATGAATCTTTAACAAAACCCAGAGGAATAAAATTTTCACACGCTTGCTTTGAAATAAAACACATCATTAATCGTTCATTTAATTTATACGTATTATTAAGATTTTCTGTATTAACTATGATAGGTTTTTCCAAATATAATTTGCACCATGTTAAGGGAACAATATTTTTCATTGTTACTTTTGAAATTGAATCGAATAAACCATTCAAATGACTTATACTTTGATTGTTTTCTGTAAGTAATCCTACGCCAAATAAATAAGAATTATGAAGACGAAAATTGTTGGTTTGATAAAAGCTTTGTTCTCTAACAATATCTAATAAGTAAGAAGGAAAAAATGAAGTCGTTGTATTACAATTTTTTATCAAAAACTCTTTATCCTCAGTGTGTTTTAAAACTAATTCGATACGGATAAAATATACAATTTGATCTTTTGAAAGGCTATTATAATATTGAAATGTTGCATTTGAATTAAATATTTTTAAATCGTCTATAAAACTTGTTATATACGAAAAGAGTCTTATGGATTTCAATCTTTCTATTATCATTATGTCTAAATTACTATTATTATTATTATTATTATTATTATTATTATATTCGGAAAGATTACAACAGGTCTGTATCCAAAGAAATTCATCCTTTTTTTTAATAATTTTATTATTTTCAAAATCAATAAATAAATTCACAAGCGGTATTTTAGTTTTTTCAAAATTTGATCTTTTTAATTCATTAATTGTTGATAAAAAAGTTGGATCCTTTTCATTTACACAACATAATAATCTCATTTTTTCCGACTTAAACGAAGATAAATACATTTGACAAATGGATGTCTTTTTATGCAACCATATTAGTGCATTCTCATGAGGCGGTATTAAAAATACATCAAAATGTAAAAACTTTGTTCCACTTACAAAAATATTTAGAAGAACATTAATATGAAAAGCTTTTCCTACGAAAAATCTTATATCTATATTTTCACGGACATTATACTTTACGATACTATTATTTGTATTCTGAAATGTCGTCAATAAAATTTTTTTCCCGTCATTTAAAAAATATAACCTGTTATAACTCAAAAAAATATTATCAAAAGTATAATTATCAGATTCTAATTCTGTATCGATAAATTGAATATTATCCTCTTCGTCCATCATTATTCGGAATAAAATATTTCATTATTTCCAAACACACAAGTTGCCGCTAAAGCTATATTATCCCCCTTATAGAGAGTAACTCATTCCTTAAATTTTAAATAGGATTTAATTAAATGTTTTATTTCGACTTTTACAACGCTTTTCTCGTTTTTAATACCGCCGCCGTCTTTATAATATTTAAGTATATAAGAATTATTAAGAATTAAATTTTGTTTATTAATTTGCTTATTAACCTTATATTCTTTTTCCTCTTCTTGTAATCTCTCCGTTTTTCTATCGTCCATATTTATGAAATTGCTCATTTTTAAATCTGTTTATATAAAAGTACCTTTTTAAAGAACTCATTTTTATATTTCATTTTTTCATCCATTATAATAGTAGCTTTATCTTCATTTAGTAATTTATTGATTTTTGCGGAAAATTCCATTTTATGGCACGGTAGCGATATGTGAAAATTAAAAAAAATAATCATATTTCAAAAATTTATTTCTTTTCCCTATTTCATAATCGGTTAAACTTTCTTTAAATTTTTCGCAATATTGCAAGAAAGCTGTTATAAGTAAAAAACATTTTACAGTTTCGGGTCCAATATAACAAATGTCTTCACTTATTGTTTGATCTCTACGTAAGAAAAGATGCTTCCAAAATCCAGGGGATAATTTTTCATAATAAAAGTTGCAAAGTTCTATTGTAGTTTTCTCATTCATTTTTTCTTACATAAATCTAGTCGTTCTTTAGTTTCATTTAACAAATTATTGAAATTTTTTGATAAACGATTTCTTATAGAATTAACTTTCATAAATTTTAAGACAAATTTAATTCCTAAGAATAATAAATTATTTATAATAAATTTATCCAGAAAAATATTATTCTCGAACAAAATTCATGTGAGATATCTATAAATCTTTTCACATTCAATTTTTACTTTATCATCTTCAACCTCGCTATCGCTAGAATTTTCATCAGAATCACTGCTGGTATCATTTACATTGTTTAGGATCTTTTCTATTTTTTCTGCGAATTGACAAATATTCTGGTATATTTCGTCTTTTCCTTTAAGTTTACGAACTATTAAATGAATAAGGTCGGATTTTAACTGCAAATATTCTTCATCATTATTGAGTAACGTAGTGTGTAGATCATTGTAAAAAGTATCACAATTTGGAATAGAAAATAGGGTACGAATATTCATCTTTCGTTTTTTCATTCTTTTTGTTTCTTCATTTCTATTACTATTCTTCTTTTCTAAATTCTTTCTTTTCATAGTTTTTCTATTTAGGTATAGGGGGCAGGGGGGGGGGACAGAAGTGATAAAAAAAAATGTTTATTAAATCATTATATTTTACTAACAAATAGATTAAAAACATACTTAATCTTTTAAATATATCGGGAATTCATTATTATGATCATTTTTGTTATCTTTCTTCAATAAATTCATATTAAATATTGTTGAAATCTGTGGATTTTGTTCATTCATTTGACGTGTTAAAGGATAAGCAAAGTATGAAAAACGACCACTAATTGGATAGATATATGAATTATTGTTTTTTTTTTCTTTCGCACGAAATAAACTACCTAATCCATAATGGCGAATCAAATCGATAAATATATTCATTTTGGAAACATTTTTAATCGATTTAAATTCTAAAAATTCATAATCGATTAATTCTTCGGATGTTTCTTTCAATCTCATGGTAAAGGCATCATTCAAATTTGGTTCAACTCCTTTATTGTTGCTTTTATCTTCTTCACTTCTTTCTTGCCACGGTCTATAAGGACAAATATAACCACCGAAATTATGTTGACCTTCTGCGATAGTTTGTCCGCATTCTAACCCATAATAAGAATTTATAGTTAAAGTAAAATTTTGTACGAACCTTATTGGAGGAGGATTACCCTCTTCATTATAGTTTAAATAATCTAATGCATTCGTTTTTACGAACCACGGTGTCGCGAATTGAGCCACTATATCTTTCGCTCCATCTTCTCGTGTATTATGTATATTGCAGCTAGTAGTATTTGGTGTTATCGTTAAAATGGATTCCAAGAATCTAGTAATTTCCGAATTATTATAAATTTTTGGATATAATAATTTAAATGTATCAATATTTGTGTTGTGAATTTTTTGATTTTCTTTTCTTAATATAGGACGACCCCACAAATACGAAAACATATGATCTTTAATAAAATTCTCTCTCTCCTCTAAAATATTATTTAAAAACGCTAATTGTGAAATCTTATTTGGAAATTTAAATATGTTTTCAATTTCTTCGGTAGAAAATGAATTATTAGAGAGTATATGAAAGTACGCGTTAAAAAGCTTTATTGAAGTTATTGGAATTTTCTTTTGAAAAATATATGTTGTAAACTTGTTACTTCGGCTGAGAAAACTTTGTTCAATAATACGTTGAGCATTCATCTTTTTTTGTGATTTGGAACACACACCGATTGTTGCGTACATCCGCATGTTTTTATTGTTGAATATAACAAACTCGGATTCCTAGAATAATTTTTTATTTGGAAATGTGTATATTTATGTGAATTACTCTTACTGCGCTTGGCGGGAAAAGGAAAAGACGAAAGATCATTTTGTATCCATATAGGCAAGTATTGATTCAGACGACCTCCAATCCATCCATCCCCGTTACTTAAATATTTATAATGTCCCGTCGTTATAGGAAAGTAATTTTTTGCATGTTGGGAAAATTGAAAAAGGGAAGATTTCCTAAGAGTCGACCATAAATTATAATTAGTTTGTGTGTCGCATTGAATAAAAGACTCTAACAAGGGTGTGGTGGGTTTTATAATTCCTGTTCCAAATTTACATTTTCGTTCAAAATTTTTTATTTCTTCACTTCTCTTATCATCGGAAGATTTAGGAGATGAATCAATATCGTTTTCGATTCTCCTTTTAGGAAGGAAAATTTTTGATATTAGGCGAATAATTTTTGCTAAAATATTGATTCCTAAAATGAATCATTTCTTTACCTGAACTTATTAGATTTCTTTGACTAAACGGAACTAATTCGGGAAATGTAAAAGGTGTATTTGGTGGTAAATTTATTAAACTATTCCTCTTCAAAAAATTTTCAGTATTGAAAAGTTGATATTGTAGGAAATCAATCAGTTTATTTTGGGACGAGATGTTAAAATTATATTTGATATTTGTTAATGTTGCATTATATTGTATCAATCCGAAACCTGTCATGTGAGAATTAAAATTTGTTACTATATTATTATCGATGGCTAATCTCGGAATTTTTGAATTTTTTACACTAATTAAACCCCCAAATAAATAATCATCCTTGTAAAAATTGGTTATTTTGGAATTATTCGCAGATAATTCTTCAGCGACCCAGTTACGTTTCCACGCACTTTTTTCTAAAGTATTTATCAAGATGGGTTCCATTAAAAGACCCCCTAGCGTATCCAAACTTTTCATCACTTCCCCGTCGTTAAATAGTTCATTTAAATTATCGAATGTTTCATAAATTTCGGGAAAGTAATTTTTTAACAAGGGTGGTATTCGACCCCCGCCTAAAAGACGTCTAAATATTTTTAAAACCGGATAATATCCCCCAGATCTTAATACATGATTTGACGTTAAAAAGCCTTCAAAAAATGGTGGACATGTTTCTTCTTCGGTGGTATCAAACCGATCGTGTTCCGATGGAATAAAATATACTCCGGATACAATACCCGGATCATTAATAGATTGTAAATCTAAATCATGCGGTTCATTCCATCGAACAAAGGTTTTCTCTTCATTCGGTAAAGTCTTACGTAAAATTCCTCCATCGCGTTTGCAAACTCCTCCCGGATAGACTCTCCCCATTGAAGAAATTAACGCGACCGATTGTTCCATAGCATTTTTTCCAAGACCAGCAATATTGAATTTTGATGGAGAAACAACTTTAATACTGAGATTAGGCGGAGTTCCTCCGCCTTCGAATAGTACATTTGAATCTCTATATGAAATTTTTCCATGAAGAAAAGAGGATATACTTCCAGAACCTCTAATGGAAACGACTCCTCCGCCTATCGGTCGATTCTTTTTATATATATTAAATTTATCTAAAGCATCTTTTCTCAGGCATGTAGAATTCACTAAATGTCCTCCGTAGGTGTATTCATTAAAATTATTCGGACTCATCTCAGTTACAGCTGAATAACCGAAAGCCGCATTTTTAGATTCCACGCCGGGAAGTGGAATACAAATGTCATTATTTTCCAGAAGATTATTATATAGAGTTGTCAAAAGAGAACGTTCTTTTTCTGAGAATGGTGACTGATTGTTTGAAGTTGAATTTTCTACAATATCCCTTAAATTCATAGATAAAGCTAAATTACAAATACATCTATAATCACCGTTTTTTGATTGTACTTTGATCGGACATTGAGAGAAGTTTGATTTCGGTACGCAGGAAGGTGAACCATTAGGTAACATTTTATTTTCATATCCGCTATTACAAAAACACCTAAGATTTTTATTATTTTTTATTTCAAAATCAATATCTTGGATATTTAATATAGGTTTATTTGTTTCTGGATGAAGTAATATACCGTTTGGAGAACAAGCTACAATCTGATCACAGGCAGTTTTATATAGATTAGTAAGGTTATTTCTCTTTTTTTCAACCATTAATCTGTTAACGCATTGGGTGGAAGTTGTTAAAAATATATCGTTTTCATTACGAATAGTTCCAGGAATAATTTGGGTCGTAAAAGGATTATAATATTCAACATCCGAATCATCCCTCGAATCAATAGATGTTATATCATCATCATCATCATCATCATAATCCTCCTCCTCCTCCTCTTCTTCTCCTTCTTTATCATAGTAGAAATAATGTTTTTTTGGTTCTTTATTTATCGTTGGAATTAACTTTGAAGTAGAAGATAAACATATACCTGTATTAGGCGGGAAAGTTTTTTGAAATTTCTCATCTCTATTATCATGATTTTGTTCAGTTAATATATTTACAATTTCTTTTCCTGATACATCCACACAGTTTGTTTGAAATTCTATACATGACAAACATTGTGTTGTTAAAGAATCGTTTGGATTACAATAAATTAAGTCATTTTGACAATAATGATTCGCAATTTGTTGTTCTTTTTTATTATGGGGTAAATCATTAATATCTGGTAATTCTGTAATAAAACTTTCATCGTCAGTCATTATTAAGTAATATATATATTTTTTTTTTCAAATTTTCGTACAATTACTTTTTTCTCCTTCTTCTTAAAATGGAAAATAATGACGATATTAACTTTTATGATATGGACTATGCCAAAAAAATTGATAATTTTCAACAGTGGATAGAAAATTTGGATTGTAATTGTAATAAACAATCTATTTATGAATTGTTACCAAAAAGAGATGATTTAAATGAAAATTATATTTTCAGGAAAGAAATTAAAGATTTTATACATTTATTATTATTACGACAATATTATTCAAATCCTTTAAATTTTATAAATTTCTTCACCGATAAAAGCGTTTGCGCATGTATAACGAACAAACCACATTGGAATCTTGATGATGAATATTTATTTAATTATAAAATTTGCGAATATTGCGATGATTCAAAATTTTTATGTACCGAATGTCAAATGAATCATAATGAGAAAAAGATATGCGGCGGTCAAAATTGCTCGCTCACTATAGAGGAATTTATATCTAAAAAATCTTACGAAAATAAAACATTTTTGCTACTATTTAAAATGTTATTGAACAACGTTGCAAATGTCTCTTCGTTTAAACTATTAACCTTTCAATCGAATACGGATTATTATATTCAATATCAAACGCACATTGTTATCAGAGGTGGAAATTCTAGTTTCATTTCGTGTGGATTTCAGAATAATGATGTTTGGAAAGGTAATAATGGAGTGTATGAAAATTTTGATGGAATAGAAGATGATTGTTTATGTAAAGAATTGTTTTTTTTGTTAAAAAACATAAAAAATAATAAATGTATAACTAAATTACGTAATTTTTTTGTTTGCGGTTCGTATTTATTTCTCATTATTGATTATTCTATTCCATTAACTAATAATTTTAATGAGATAAGTTATCACGTAAACGCCAAGGAGGAAAAAATGAATAAAAAACGAAAAGCCGATCAATCGTTTACTAAAAATGAGAAGGTTAGCAAAAGAATTAAAAGAAAGGAAGAGGAAGAAGAAAATATGAATATTGAGAGTCTGTTAAGTCTCTTACACAAAAGGCTTCAAATAAAAAAATAAATATACCCAATAAGTTGGATTATAATTTAAAAAAAATAGTTGAAAAAAAAAATCAAGATACCTTCCGTGATCATTTTTCGAAGAATTTGCCAGAAAATGAAGAAAAAATAGCTTATATAAATTCTGGTTTACGCATTGAGAATTATAATTACCAGGATTTACACCAAGAAAAATCTTCGAATGATGGCCAAGACAAATTTTCATTATCAAACGATAACTTTTTTTACTTCTCCGAACGAAGAAGATATATTATTTTAATTCCACCCCTATTTCTAAATAATCAACGAAACTATTTACGTTTGCTGAATAATTTGAGCAACAAATTTAATATGTTTTTCTCAACGTCGGACAATGAGTTACATCCAAACGGGATTAATGAATATGTTGCCCAATTATTAACACATATAAAATTTAATAATAAAAAAGATTTCGAAAAACTTTCCAGAGATAATATATTATCCATTTTGGAATTAATTCAGCGTCAATCAATTTCTAAAATTAATAATAATAATTATAATATTGCAAAAGAAAGCGAAGACGTTGAAAATATTGAAGAAAACGAGGCAATTTTCTCCACATTATTTTAATATATTATTCTAATTCAAACCCTTTTTTTTCTTATTAAAAAATGGCGGTTTATTTGGATGAAATTTACGTTTTTGTTTATTATAATTTCTAACATAATTATTAATTTGATTGTTCAGATTTATCTTTTTCTCATTATCGTTATTTTTTTGCTCATCTTCAGTTTTTTCATTATAATTAGCTCGCAAAAATACTTTAAATTTATCATTGCAAAACTCGCATTGTTTTTGAACCAAAAATTGTTGTAGGTATTTTAAAACTCCAATAATGTAATTCAATTGTGTCAAATAATCGGCTGATAAAATGTTATAAGCCCCGCTATTTATTGTTAAAACGTTTTGTTCTATGACTTTATTTGTTTTGATCATGATGAATCTAAAAATATTATGAAAAATATTTCGTTTATAAAGAATATAAAAAAAACACTGATAGTTTTTACATATTTTATTTTTACGAAGATCCGTAGAAAAAGTATCACTTTTTGTCACAATATAGTTATTTTTACTCAATTTTTCATGAAATAAAACGCTTTTATCACATTTAATGTTAAATTTTTTAAATAGATTGGTGTTCAAATATTCAAAAAACCTAAAATTCATATCCATTCTCATCGTTATCATTATTTTTTAACTTTAAAATAAAATTACGAACTTTTAAATTGATTTTAGTAACCTTTTTAAGGTGATCTAATCTTGAAGAAATTTATGTTTTTTTTTCATATCGATTATTCATTTCAGTTAATAAATCAAGAATAAAAATGAATAATTCATACATTTTTCCTGGAAAAAGAGTTTCAACTTGTTTACGCAGCAAAGTTATGTTGCGTTTATTTTCAAACATAGATTTTACTAGTCCTTCATCATATAATTGCTTTAATTCATTTTCCGAAAAATCATTTTCAAATTTTTTTATCAATTCTTCCGCTGAAGAAATTTTATCATTTTGTTTTAAATATTGATTAACTTTTCTCAAGTATTTTAAATTTTGATGATTTTGTATGATGTATATAATAAATTGCAGATGATTTTTCACATATTTGTCTTGGCAATTTTGATAGAGTTTTATTAAAATGGTATTATGAAATTGTAAAAGCTTCGTTATTTCTTTCTCTTTTGGTATTTTTTTTTCAGAAAATGATGACGAGGCGGTGGCGGTGGTGGCAGCGGCGGCGGCGGTAGGATGATATTCTTTATCTCGAGTCTCCACTTTGTAATCCTTTTTCATTTCCTTCGAACATTCTTCAA
Organism: Ceratothoa steindachneri; assembly: GCA_963969495.1. Taxonomy (NCBI): domain Eukaryota; kingdom Metazoa; phylum Arthropoda; class Malacostraca; order Isopoda; family Cymothoidae; genus Ceratothoa; species Ceratothoa steindachneri. The sequence goes on from OZ018327.1 coordinate 176,570,386, forward strand.
TTATACTAGTTAACTGCTCCGCCGCAATGGATGATAAAATATTGTGATTATTTCCTGATTGTAGTTCGCAATTTTTTATTTCCTTTCTAAGATGCACGTAATCTTCATTTTTCGCTAATCTCTCTCCTTTCAAAATTTGTTTCGCATTACCATAAACAGCGACTCCACAATTAAATTGATCATTTTGTTGAGGAGTGTTTTTGATATTATAAAATTTCAAATCTTTTAAAGAATATGGTGTTTTATAGAAAATTGAAAATGCAATAATAAAATTACATATTGCTCTATAGGTTCGAAAGTTAGGCTGAACTGTACTTAAAGAATTAAAAAAACATACTTCGGGATTCTTTAAATCAAATTGGGATAAAATCCAGTGATTTCCTCCGCCCGTTAATTCACAATTAGTATTAATAAATATTATATCGACATTTGTATACATATCCTCATTATACAAGTAATCAATTATTGTAGATGAGCAGTTATTATTATCCTGCAAAAGTTGAAGAAAATACGAAGGTAATATTTTACTTCTCTTTACATCATTGAAATTTTTCGAAATATATAACATTGCATTATCAATTTCTTCATCTTCTAAACATAAATTATGCTTCTTTTCGTCAACTTTTCGTGATATGGATTTTTGAAAATTTGAAAGTGATAATTCATCATCGCTTAAGTCATTATTATTATTATTCTTCTTATACATTTTTAATAGTAATTAAGAAATATAAAAAAAACAACTAAATAAATGAATTTATTATCATATATGCTAATTCGTAAACCAAATTTTTCTTATAATTTTGATTTGAATGAATTTGATTTTAATTATAATCAATTAAATAAAGATCAAATAGAGGAAATAGCATTAGAAATATTTATTGAGAATATGGAAGAAATTTTAACTCATTTATCGCAACAAAAGGTTTCTATAGAGAATTGTTTTATGAATATGAAAAATCATATGGACTCCATTATTAAAAATGATAACGAAATATTAAGTGCATTAAAAAAGTCTAATTTAAATTGGCAAACATATAATAATGAAGGAAATAATCTTATTGTAATTCAAGATCAAAATGGAAAATTATCAGTAATGAAAGAAGATCCGAAAAATTAAAGAGATTTTTTTTTACGGAAATTTCTTTAGATAGGAGGGCGATAATACTAAATTTTTTATTGTTATATCCTTTTTTGCGAATGGGTTTTCTGGAATTGGAGATAATGTTTGACTTTCTGGTTTCCAATATAAAGGGAGATTGTTGCGCTTTTGTAATAGTTCTCTTTGAATTCCAATAACAGTAAGAAGGTCTAAATCTTCCGTATTAACAGCTTCTTTAGTGTATTGAAAAATAATACATCTATTAAGAGATTCAATTTTGGTTTTATTAAATATCGAATTTGGGATAGACTCTTTGTTTTTAAAATTTGAAATATTTCTATCCATTTTCATATAAAAGGATGAAGAAGATATTGGAATCAATAAAAAATTATGATTTATATATTGAAAATATTTCAACTTTGAATAATAAAAAAACTTATCAACAAACTATACGAGAGGAAGAGGACGATGCTACTGATTATACAGATGTATTATTAAATCTTAATTTTATTTTAAAGGATAAAATGATAAAAAATACATTTATTCCTTTGTTAAAATCATTGAATATAATGACAAAAAATTATAACAACATGGTACAATTTTTGTTCGAGTTTCTGATTGAAACATTTTTTAAACAATATAAAGATGTTGAAAAAAGAAGTCGAGAATTTAAGAAAATGGTAGAAACACAAAAATACGACGAAATTTTATTTAAAAATAATCCTATTATAAGTTCGCATTTTGATAGAGAAAATAGAATTATTTTATACTTGTTCACTTTTTATGTGTGCGTGTGGATTGATTTAAATTATAACTCTACACTCGAAGGTATAGATAAAAAGCTACCACTTAAATCATTTGAGAAAAAGAAACTACTATTTGATAATGATATTCATATCGGAGAAATTCTTAAATATTCACCGTTTAGAGTATGGAATAGTTTGAAAAATATAAAAGATAAAAATATTGCCGATGTCAAAGTCATTTTGATATACATGGAAGAGGAGGCTGAAATTTATACTGATTCAATCTTTTTAAACAAACTATTTCTTAGTTTTGGAAAAGAAAAAAATATTTTGGAGCTGATCACATCCGGTAAAGTTGTAATTATTAATTTTCGCGATATTTGTTATGATAAAAATTTAATGTTTTGCATTAATAAAAATGTTTTGCGATTAATTATTGATAATCAATCTAGAAAAGTTAATATAATCATTGTCGGTGAAAAAACAGAAGACATGTTTAAAAATTTACCTCAAACTATAAAAAATAAAATAAAACAATATATAATTCCATTATTTAAGTTAAAAGAAGATGAAGTAAATTCTGAAATACAACACATATTTGAGAATTTAAGACTCTAATTTTGTTTTTCAAATTCTGTAACCCTTTAGCTAAAAAGGTTTATAACAAAATAGGTTTAATATTTTTAAATATAGGTATAGAAGCGCCATCGCCCTTATTGTTGATTTGTTGTTGTGAATTTTGTGTCTCATTTAATAATAAGTTTTCTATATATTTCTCACAATACAAAGATCGAAATATATTGGCCGTTAAGATTTTACTTTTATTAATATTTTGTTCCGCATTTGCAAACAGTTCCGGATTGTAAGTGCGTAAAATATTCAAGGAAAAGTTAATTAGTGTTACAATTTTCTCAAAATTTAACTCTTTCCATACATTTGGAATCATTAGAAAGTAATAGGTCTTATCGTATTCTACGATATATTTTAACCTTAATTCTCTATATTCGCCGATAACATTTTTCTCTTTAATGGCTTTTTCATAACAATGTTCTAAAGTCTTTAATGTTTTCTAGTCAATATCATAATCGATATTGTCTTCTTCCATTAACAAATGACTATTAAAATTTTCTATTAAACTTTCAATCATATTAAAATTTTCCTGAAGATGGGAAACTGAATGATCTTTGTCAATCGTATTTGATTTATGAGTTTCGAAATTATGTTTAATTTTTAATTTATCATAACGGGATTTATCTATAAAAGAAAAAAGATCAATCGAGACAGGAATGAAATTAATACTGGTTAAATCGCTAGAACTTATAACCCTTTTGCTTTCTAGATTTCTATCAATGGAATTATCGATTAATTTTGATATATATTTATTCTTATGATTATTTAAGTCGCTTTCATTATTTTTGGTTTCGTATTCGAAATAATTATTATAATATTCTATAATGGGTTTAATCATTCTTTTAATATAAGGTTGCGAAAAATTGTCTAAAGAGAATTTTGATATCTTTTTATTGTCTTTATTTATATTTTGCTGATGAATGTTTAAACTATTAGTTATTGATTTGATATATATATCTGATAAAAAAGACATCTGAAAAGTGATTATTTCTATATCCTCCTCTCCTAAATTTGGAACAGTTGACAGAATTATATTACTGATAAGTTTCGGTAAAGTATTTGTTATAAAGTTAAACACAGGTGTATAGTTTATTTTTGTAACTGATAAATTAGTTTTCAATATATTATCATTACTTTTTAGGTATAACCAGCAATCCATTGGTGGTGGGTTTTTTTCGTCACTCCGGCAGCTTTTGTTCTGCGAAAAATCTATTGTGCTTCCATCGCCGTTTAAATGATGAAATAAAAATAAATCATAAAACTTTTTCATACACAAACTTGACGATGTGTATTTAATTATTTTCTTGGAATAAAATGGGTAAAAATTTAAAAGGTACGAAACTAATTGCTTTTGATTAATATCATCATCAAACACAAAGTTTTGATTAATTATTTGTTTTAATATACCATCTATCTCCGTGTTCCCGATAAAAATACTTAGATTTTCAGTGATTGCTTTATAATCTTTAAAGTTTTCTCGAGGAATTTTTACTGGTTCGCTAATTTGTTCATTATCACCGCCGCCATCAATTAATTTCGGCTTAAAGAACTCACATTTTTCTTTTAGAATATGTATACATACTTCATCAACGAGGATATAACGATGATTGCTCTCATTATGAATTAATCGCTTATTACATAAAAAAGGAGATGGATTCAATGTCTTTTTAATCCTATCATCGTCATCATCATCATTTAATAGGTAGAAATCTATATTAAAAAAATCTAAATTTCGAAGGCAAATTATAACTTTTTGGTGGTGTTTTTTGTTTTCATATTCATTTTTAAACCGATTCTCTAATAGATTTTTTATTTGCAAAAACTTTTCCTTTTCATTGAAGATATAGTCTAGCTCTCTTTTAACGTTAAATTCAAACGGATATAAATCGGGTTCGATAAAAAAACCATAATTGTGGCGACTTAAAAACTTTACAAATCCCGTTATTTTCGTGAGCAGAAATTAAGACGTTTGCTAAAAATTTATAATATTCCCGTAAATTTATTTCTATTTCTTCATTAATAGTAGAATCCGATAATATCTTCAATATCTTTCGAACCAAACTAATAGTTTTATTCGCTTGCCATAAATTTTCTTTGTAAAATATATATAAAAGCGGTTCAATAATATCGAAACATTTGTTTGTATAAGCTAAACCAAACAGGTAATTCATTTTATCGAAAAAATGAACGTCAAAAAATAACGTTTTATATTCTTCATCATCATCCGATCGCATTATTTTAACTATATGGGTTAACAATTCACGCTCTCTCAATTTGATATTATTAGAGAGATAGTCTTTCCAATTATAATCATCCTTTTTATAAAAAAATGGTCAAAAAAAGTTATTAAAAAATAAAATTTCCTCCCAGTTCCTGAATTTATTATTGAAAAACGTAAAAGGTAATGTTTTATTATTAATTTCCGGAATAATTTCTTGGTTGACGTTTTTATTGATATTTAATATAGTACAATGATCACAGAGATAAAAAAGTTTGATATATCCCGCGGCGGTAGTTTTCGAATCTTTTTGAATTTTAGCGCAGGCCGAGTATGTATGTTTATTTCGCTTATTTGATGACCTTTTAATAGGATTAATAACGTTATTATTATTATTATTATTAAAATCCTCGTCTTTGTTATCTAATAATTTTGTATATATACCTTCATCTATTCTGAGATTAATTTCTGGTTGAGAGGAGCTTCCCATTTTATGTATGGATGTTAAAAAACCTCGATAAATTGGGCTTTCAATCGTTAATTTCATATCCGTAAAGACAATTTTTTTTTTTTTTTATGAATCCTATATTATTGTCGTTGGAAAAGAAGATTAATGGCACGTAAAAAATTTCTTTTTCATTATATTTATGTAATTTAGTAATAATGTTAAAATTGGTATTTAGGCACTCTAAAAAAGGATAAATACTTGTTGATTCTTCCACCGATGATTTTATTGATAATGTTTTAGTATTTTTTTTTATTTTCTCTACATCATTATACATTTTAATATGAATAGATGATAAAGATTGGTCAATTTCCCATTCGTTCACTACACATTTTTGATATTCGGAGTTTGACTCTATAATATCTACCCTCGATTGAACACACGAAATTGTAATTGGTCTGAAATGCATTATTCTGAACGAAAAAAAACAAAGATTATTTTTTTTTTTAATTCATTTTTTTGGGGTATTTATTTAATGTTAGGAATATAGTAACATTGTTCAGTTCTTTCTCAAACATCAACGGAGATGGACGATAATAATCGCGCCTATTTTGATGATGAGTCAAAAGATTTATTAATCAGAAACGATTTTATTACTAAAAAAACATTTTCCGAAATGTTTGCAGAAGGTGTTAGTAATAATGAAGAACCATCGAAAGATTCCTTTTTTTGTTCGGATCGCAATATTGAAATTCAATATGTAACTAAGAGTGATTTAGAAACAAACGTTATATTGGATGGACAACCAAAAGAAAATATTACTATTGATAATTCGTCTTTTCAAGAGGAACATATTCAAACTAGTCTTCCAAAGCAGAAAAATGAGAATCTTGCTGTTGATAGTAAAGATTTAGGTTCCGATACTTGGAATGAGATATTGCGAAGTTTTTTTGCGACTAACGATGAAGAGTTATATACCACGAAAAAAGATATGAAAAACGAAAATGTGACTAAGAATATTAATGATGAAGAAATGTTTGAAATACCTTCCTTACAAGATGATAATAATAAAACTCCCCAAAAAACTATTGACTTTTATTCAGATAATTGGGAAAAGGAATTATTTCAACTTTTAAATAGTGACGATGTAGAAAATAAAACTATGGAATCAAATTATCGTGAAGAAATGTTACGAACCGCTTCTCCTCAAGTTCCCAAAAAGAAAAAAGAAAATAATGAAAAAACTAATCATACTAACACCATAGAAGAATCGAATATTGATAATACGAACGAAGGCCAAAAAGATAATAACGATTTAATTATTGACAAAGACAAAATTTTAATTACCATAAATAATGTGATGGATGTTTTATCCGATATGATAAATATTTCAAATAATCAAAATATACGTAACTTTTCCAATTTAGCCTCTTACATAACGAACGGGGAAATTAGAAAAAACACCGGTAAATATCTATCGAAAGATTTTGAGTCATTAATAAAAAAACAATTCATAATCGAAGATCCACCGCTGGCAAAAAAAAGGAAAATCGCAAATTGTCAAGAGGGAAATGAGAATAATATTAATGATACCTTCGAAAAATTTATAAATGATAAAGTATTTCTAAAAGAACTCAAAAGTTTAACTGAAAAAATATAAGAAAGTTCCTGCGTTTCACATGAAAGATTGGTATCGTTTGTAAGTAGAGTCAACGATGTTGTTAAAAAGAAGAATAATAGTTTTTCTAAAAAAAGCTTTTTGGAAGACGCTTTATTTCTCAATTCAAATAAAAAAGACGGTGAAGCGGAGGAAGGAGGAGGAGAAGAAGAAGAAGAAGAAGATGATGATGAAAGAACAACATTTCCATCGATGAGTAGTGTAGCGCCTACTTCAACAAATAAATTATATCAATGTATTAACTTGATTCGTGAATTAAAAACCGACATACATTTACAAACTCATATAACGAAATCACTAAATTTTCAAATCGATAAAAAAGATATTATATGCCTAATTGGTTTTATGCTCTCATTCAAACAAAGCATTTGTCAACATATTCCTTATTTAGGCAGAATTTTGAATATTAATGACCAAAATATGGAAATTTTAAAAACTGGTGGATTGACGATACACGATATTTTCAAATTAACCTCGATTATAATGGAGATGATGTTAAAGAATTATTATAATGAAATAGCGACCGTTGATATATCTGATAAAAAATAAAATTAATTTGAATAAATATTTACTTTATAAAGGATGAAATCAAATAAAATAAATATTTCGACGAATAATTTATTTTTAAATCAAAACAAAACAAATTCAATTGAAAAACAATCCCTACCCACCTACCGCCGGCCAAAAAGAAAAAAAAATAATAATTATGTCTACCGCTGCTGAAGATAAAAATATCGTTTCTGATTGGAAAGAAAATTGTATAAATATATTAGGTTTAAATTTTAGAGAAATATTTGCAATTTCGGAAGCTCAGTGTATAAACCAAAAAATTAATATGATTTTCATGTCTTCAATTCTTTTTTTTCTAATTTTTGGCGGTTTAATTTTTTTATTAGTTATAAAACAACAATCGAATACAAACAAAAAGCTAACTTCTGTTATTAAAACGCTATATAAAAATATAAAAAATAAACAATTGTTTTTAGAAAATCTTGATAATTGATATAAGATTTTAAGTTAAAAACAAAAGATTTGCTTACATATTGCAAAAGCAACATTCGACAACTTTAACACCATTTTCGTCTTTTGGATTATTTTTTAAAATCTTTGATAAACTATCTTGATATTTTAATGCTTTTAATTCGGTCTTATCTTGATATCGATGTTTATATGTGGAATTATATTTTTCGGGATCACCCGCTAATTTAGAACAATTTTTGAGATTATTAAAATTTATTTGAACTATCTTTTCTCTATCTCGATTATTTATTATTTTCAAAAATGCTGAATTAAAATGTACTTTATTAGCGTTTCCTATTCTCTTAGAAATTTTACTTTTTAGATAGGGTTTTTGATATAACTTTTTTTCTAACGGGTAAAATAAGTTTTTGATATTATGTTTTTCTTGGAATCGATGATAGTCGTCGTCTTCATTATATTCGAATTGTCGTGGTTGTCCAGCAGACCAATCGGTATTTTCATTCACTGAGTCATTATTTTCTTTAATTTGGTGATAAAAATCAAAAAGGTTGATACTGGAATACCAATTTAAATCTGGATAATTATATATATTTTTGATTATCGCAACATTTTTATCTGTAAGAGGGTGTGTACCGTTACTAAAATAGATTAAAAACCCGTGTAACATTTTTGATGCAATTATCCAATCCTGAGAATTTTGATTTCCAAGAAGTACACATATTCCGCGTTCGAACATAAGTAACGTTAAACCCCTATAATACTTAAAGTTCATTGGATATTTTTGTTCGTAAAATTATTTGTATTCATCATGGTTAATTTTAATGTTTGGAATAAAAATTATTATTATTGTTGTTATATCGAATTTTGTTCTTTTCAAAAAAGTTTTTAATTGCACTAAAATTTAATTGAAATGATAAAGAAAATTTCGTTACTCTATTAACGATTTGTCTATTTACTATTCGAATCTTCTTTTGTAATATATTTGAAATTTTATATAGGTTTGTTTTTATAATTTCTTCAACGTTATTTTTAATTCCAATAATAATAATATTTCCGTTCTCAAATATTAATGACGTATTCTCAGGAAAGTTAGTGTGTTGTTGTATGGCAGTGAATTGCGATTGGACAAAATTAATTCCCGATTCGTGATACGTTGTTTTATTGATGTATGGAAACCATACGTAATAATTTTCATCCTCGTTAAAAATATTACCGCTACCATTTTCCTCAATACTTTTTTAAAATTTTTCAATGACTTCTTCAATTTTTTCTTCTGTAACACCGTAATCCTTTTTAATACTTTCTATCTCTCTTTTTGGTAAAAAGTAATTATCTTTAGTATCCATATTAAAGTTGTAAATTTTGTTAATAATATCAAATGCATGTTGAAAAACTTCGATATTAATTTTAATACATATATTAACAATTGTTATATCATGTTCATTATTATTTTTAAAAAAATTATTCATAATATTTGTGCTTTCAACAACATCCGTCCGCTTTCGAATAAAGGAGAAGAATGAAACTGAGTTCGATTAACCTTTGACTTTTAACCACCCCTCGTTTATTCTTTCACCTTTCCAAGAATCTAAATTGAGTTAAATTTCTATTATAAAAATTTCCTTCGAAAGGTATTAATATATAGACACATCTAAATAAATACTTTATTGTGATTTGAAAATAATTACAATTAGAGTCTAAAAAACTAAGAGTTCGTGCATTTCTTTTAGCTTCGAGAGCTTCCTCCGTACCATCAGAGTACAAAATTTTCGGAATTTGTGTTTTGGAAGCGTTTCAGTTCCTTCAAAGATGTGGGAACTCTACCCCATATTTCTAAAAATTTTACTAATTGATTGATTAATTTTTCACTACTTTTTTTTCAGCCGAATAGAAGTCAGAATACCACTTCGTGAATATGTATAAACTCTCAATTTCATCACAAAGTAGTATTCTAACTGAGAATTTATTATCTTTATTCAAAAATGAATGAATGAAAATAAAATAATAATAATTGATGTTGTGTGAAACTCTTTTGTGTATTCTGGCGATGTTCAAACGTTCGCGAGAACCACCATCTTCAAACTTGATAAAATCTTTGTGTATAGAAAAATTGAAAATTGAATTCATAAAGGCCAAGCGGTTTTTAAATTGAATCAATGTCCCTCTTTGAATATTCCTCTTATAAACTATGTCGACCCTTGTTAGCAGGCGACGCAACACCATATTTAAATGCGTCTTCAAGGAGACGTCCCCTTCCTCCTTCTTCACCGGGTAGTTCTTCCATTCACGATCGGGATCGTTGAAGAAGTATTGTAGGAACGGAAGTAGGAGTTGGGCCATTTTGAATATTGATTCCCCAAAAATCTAAAAGAAAATAAAAAAATATTAAAACCAAAACAATTAGACATTGTCTATCTCCCTACCCCCCCAAAATGTTGAAAAGCTACAAAATAAATCAATATTTGCGCCAGAAATATGAAAGTTCTTTATCTCTTTTTCATAATATTATTCCTCCAGATTTAGAAGGAATAATAATTCGTTATTACGACAAATTAAATGGGATAATAGAAGTTCAACCTTTTACGTATCGTGCTTTAGTGAAAGACGGAAAAATATACGTTTATGAAAATTTTATTAGAGACTTTAATATACGGCAAACGCAATGTCCAGGAAATCAAACATTAGCAATGAAATTACATTATGAATACTCGGATGAAAACAGAAAAAAGAAATTGATTTGGTTAGAAGAATGTGTTCCTTGTTTTGAAGATATTGAAACAAATTATCCCCAAAAAATCAATTTACCTCTATTAGATGTACAAAATTTTTATAAAAAAGCCCCCGAAAAAATAAAAAATATAGAATATTTTTCCTATGTTTTAAAAAAAAGAATAATCAACGTAAAGAGTTTTTAATATTCAGCAGACTCTCGATTACAGAATTAGCAATGAAAGTTTTATCATCATTCGGCGGATGACGTACAATTAATAATAATTTTAAAGTATCCTTTTCAGCTGACATATTAACAAATATATCAGAATTACTTTTTGTAAATGTTTTTTTTTCATATTTAAAAATATTTCGAAATAATACTTGATTTAAAGTATAGATTTGCATTTATTATGGGGAACTTAGAAAAGTATATCTCTTTAAAGAACCTCGATGATGAAAACCGGCAGAGTTACTGTATTTTTCATAAAGCTTTGGAAAACGAAAAACCGCTTTTCGATAATATAACTGTAGGTTGGTTGTTTAAATCAATAAAATTTGATACTCCCTCGGAGAATATTTTAGTCGAAGTTGATAAAAGAAATTTACTATTCTTTCAAAATATTTCTATATGTCAACAGAGAGAAAGCGCGAATTACGATTCAAATCGCTTTCTTCTTAGTGAAGATATTTTGCTTCCTAACAGCAATAATAATATTTTTAGTTTACAAAATATTTGTCAGATTTTACATCATCATTTAGAAAATGACGGAGTAAAATTGGAAGAATATTACAAAAACATATTTAATGAAAAAATTATAAATATCAAATATTGGGAATTTTTTTCAACTTTTTCTAAGTGTTTTATATTTTTGAATTTATACAATATTCTCCAACCTGAATTAAACACTAAATTTAAGATATATTTCGAAAATATTTGGATACCTGAGAAATATCTCGAAAAATTATATATTACTGGATATCCTTTAAAAAAAATGTGTAAATCTTTTAGAAATATTAACAAATATTGTTAAATATATATTGGAAAAACATAATCTCATTAAATTTGAATACAGTTTTAATAATCTCATTTGTTTATGCTTATCTAAAATATTTAATTTTGAAGAACAAAAAATAATTCATTGTTACGGTGATTCATTCAAGTTTTTATTCGTACCTTTATCATATGAAAATATTTTTCTGAAAAGCTAACTTTTTTTTATAAGTGGCAAAATTAAAATTATGAACGACTTATACAATTTGATTTTGTTTCACTTTTTTCTAATAAAAAGTTTTTTGTCATTAAGTGAAGAACTTTATATTAAAAGTATACTGAATTATAAATTAATTGAGTATATATTTTTTCATATTAATTCAATGTCAGAGAAGACAAAAAGTGAATATCCTAATTTAAAAACAGAAGAAATCAAAACGATTTTACAAAGTCATAATATTAAATACTTGATAAAAGAACTAAATAAACTAAAAGATTTTGATTTTTTTAATCAAAAGGCGGGGAAAGAAGATGTTTACACACTCGCTAAATATTACCAACAATTTTCGGTCGGAGATTATACTTACATAGAACGAAAAAAGAATCTTTTGAATCACCTAGAACATTACTTATCAAATCAAAGAAGACTAATAAATTATTTTCGTAACGAATTATTGGTACTAAAAGAATCGCAAAACATCTTTAAGACATTAATATTTAAAAAAAAACATAAAATAATTAAAAAAAACCCTATTCGTTGCGTGTTTTAATATCCATTGTTAGTTAATTAAAGTTAAATCCATATATTTCTCGCAAAAAATATCCCGGTTTTTTAATAAAATTGAGATATTCTTTTCGATCTTTTAATTTCCTTCGTTTCGCTAAATACATTATTAATGAGGTGTCTTGAGGGTTTATACAAATTATATTTTTTAATAGTTTTTGAACATATCCAAAGTTTTCAAATTTAGTAAAAAAATATCAAAAATTAAAATATAAAATACTAAATAAAACACTTAATAATAATAAATTGATAAATAGTAAAAGAATATTTCTCATCTTAACTTTTTTCCTTTCGTGAAAAAAGTGCCAAAAAACAATATTGATAATTTTTTTTAATTAATTAGATCTTAAAATAAAAAAAATATGACAGAGGAAGAGGAAAATAATTATAAACTCTATAGATTTAAATTTGTTAAAAATTTTGAAAAAGAACTTCTTTATACCCTATATACTAATGATTTCCAGTTTTATAATACACCGTCACTTTATGAAGTGGAAGTAGTGTTAATCGATTCGAAATTCAAACAAAAACCTCTACTCGACGTTCATAAAGCATTACATAATTCTGATCTCATTCTTTATCAAATATCAGCCTCTCCTAATTTGCAAATTAAAAAACTCATGATCGGTGATGAAATTCTAAAAAATGTTCTGAAATTTATTAACTATATACAATATTTTTTATTAGAAACAACTAAAAAACTATATATATTACCTTTCCCTTAACATAAAGGGAAAAAACCCAATGAGAAAAATATTCGATTACAAAGGGAAACCATTTTAGCTCTCAAAGAAAAAATCAAATTGATACGGGACATTAATAAGGAAAGAAAAAGTTACCCTAATGAAGTTTTATTCATTTATAACTATATTCTCGGAATAATAAACACATTCGAAGATATTATTAATTATTATTTAGGTGAACAGCCACCTAAACGTAAAAATTTAATGTCAGAATTAAAATTTAACCGGGAAGAATATAATCATAATATCTTTTTGCACACTTGCGTTAGTAGTATATAGACATTGAATTTCTCGTTACAAAATATTGAATTATGTAGCGTTCCGATGTTATTTATAAAATCGAATAGCAAAAACGATTTTGGAATTTATTTACAAAATGATTCTCCCTATAATGATTGTATGATTATAGACGAATGGAATGAAAGTAATATCAAAGAAAGAATTAAAAAAAACAAAAATATATTTCCATCATATTTGAACGAAATATATATAAAAAGCAAAGATTTCAATAAAACCTACAAATCTTTACTTCGAATTAATAAACGGACGTCTAATTATATATTTTCATTTTATAATCAACCGACAAAACGACTGACGCACGAAAATCTCGTAAACAATGTTTGCGAAGAAAATTATCAAAAGCAAAGAAATAGTATATTCAATGAATGTCAAAAGCGATTACCGAATAAGGTTATTGATTTTTTATTTCATCAACTATATTTTTCAGAACAATTCCAAGATAATCCCGAATACGAAAATAATTTAGGAGAGGAGGAAGATGATAATGAAGACATACAAAACAACGTTTGCCTACAAAGAGATAACGAATCATTTTTTGAGAATTTAAAAGATTTTAATTTCACGAGGATCAGATTAGAAAAGAAAAATTTCATTCGCGCGGATCACGTTTCGGATATTACCGATGTGACAAATTTTTCGAAGTATGTAGTTTTTGATGATCGAAACAAATGTTTTTGGATTGGCGATTTTCTAAAAATAATAAAATACGTCATTCTAAAATTAAAATACCTACAATCGTTGAATTGCGATTTAAAAGAACATCGGAAACTAGTTTTAACTAATAATATATTTTCTCAGAATTTTCCGTTAAAATTTGTGAATGATATGAAAAGTTACATGGTGAAATTAATCACAACGTTTCGTCATGGTGAAGATTTTGCAGAATTCATTTGTAAAAAGTTTTTGGACATCCCTCACTTAAAGTATATTTACCAAGAATTATTTGATGATTATTTGTATTTAAATAATTACCTAAATAATCGAGAAAGTTTAGAATTTAGTAATTCTCTGTACGAAGAAACAAAAAACGAACAAGATAACGAAATTCTGGAAATAATGAAAAAATATATTCAATTTTTAGATAAAATAACGCGAAAACAAGAAATAAATTCTTCGGGAGAAACAAGTAGCGCGGAAGAAGAAAAATTTGAAATTCAAACAATCGGAAAGGAATTACCGGATATTAACATTCAATTCGATAATTATCTTTTACATTTCACGAAAATATTAAAATATTATATTTTAACATCAAATAAAATGGAGACGGAAGAAGAAGAAGAAGAACAAGATGGAATAGTTTTTCCCGAAGGGGAAATTGATGATTCAAATTTATTAGAAACAATTAAAGAAAATATACCCTTAATAATTAAAAAGGCTAATGTTAAAAATTGGGCTCAGAAATTACTAAGTGTAATGAAGGAAAATAATACAATTGAAATGAAGGACTTTTTAGAGAAATATCAATACATATTATCTTTAATTTTTTATTTCTTGCTCGATATGAATAAAAAACATCAAAGGAATAAACTTTTTATCGTCAATAAAATCTTTGATGATATTATTCAAATAATAAAGGATATTTCTGAGAAAATAATTTTGAAGAATAATGTGGTAATAAAGTTACCATTGGAAGCGATGGCTCTTCAGGAAGCGTCCTGTATAAATAAAAACCTATTCTATAAAAAATTAAAAATTCTTTAAACGAGGTATTTGACCCGAAACAAAATATGTTGAAACCGCCTATGAATTTAATGCAAGAATCATCGGAAGAAGAAGCCGAAGGAAGAATTCCCGGGTGTAGAGAATCCGATTATTTAAGAAACGAATTAGAGAGATTTAAATATGTTAATAATCCGAATATTAAAATGTTGATGGCTTTTCTATTAAAACCCGTACAAAATATTACAAAAGATAGAAAATATTTCATTTTCATTAACAACCAAGAAAGAGTTTCTGAGACAGAAATCGATAATGAGCTCGATCTTACAAAAGGCGGTGTATCGATAATTAAAGATAAAAAAATTAATGATACCTTAACAAATTTTCTAGCGAATCCTTCCGACTTCATCACATACTTTCAAGGTGACGAGAGTATTTTATCTTTACTGAATACTAAACACCAAGGCAAATTAATTAACGATACATTGTGTAATTTTTCGAATTCTTATTCTCAAAGTATCGATTTTACCGACGACGATATCGATAAATTGCGTAAGTTTACCGGATGGAATCTTGGCGACAATACAAATAAATCGATAAAGAAAAATGTAAAAATTTCGCCTAATTTAGACGATTTTTTCATGAAATTTACAGAGGTAATCAATTCTTTTCTTCTTAACGCTCAAAGAGCAATATTTAATTGCGAAAAGGCTTCAGTTATTATCAAGAAATATTGTGGAAAGAAAGAACTTGTCGACCTTGCTAAGAAAAACTTAAAATTGATAAAGAATTTTGTCAAATTTAAGAAAGAGCAAAAAATGATTGAGGAAGAGGAGAGGTTGAAAGAAGAAGAAGATGAGTTAATGTCTAGCAGCGATAGCGATGTTGATGATGTTATTTTAAATAGAGAAGATAGGGAGAATAGTAGTGATGATAATACGGACGACGACGACGAGGACTTTCTAGAAGAAAATGATTATAATTTAAAAAAAGCTAAAAATTTTGCGGAAGTAAACTTAAAAAAGTACTTATTAGTAAAACTCAACTCAGAAAAGATCTGAATAAACACTTTGATGAAAATATCGAAAGTATTAAGCGAACTTATCAAAGTTTTTCCGATATGTTTCCAGATATGATCAAAACGCTTCAGAAAATTGAGAAATACAATATTAATATTTTAGATGTTTTAAATATTAAGAACGACGAAGCTTATGCGTGGGCCTATAATTTAAGATGTTTAAATTTTTTCAGTAAATCCGTTAAAGAATTCGATTACGAACAAAAGCATAAGACTACAATCGAAAAAGGTTTAGCGCTTTTAGGCGA
Organism: Ceratothoa steindachneri; assembly: GCA_963969495.1. Lineage (NCBI taxonomy): Eukaryota > Metazoa > Arthropoda > Malacostraca > Isopoda > Cymothoidae > Ceratothoa > Ceratothoa steindachneri. Next base: position 176,586,698 of record OZ018327.1, read on the forward strand.
TACAGATTTTTTTAATGTTTACATAGCCAAGTTTCTTCAAAACAATATGAATCGAAAAAATATATTGAATACTATGCTTTGAAATCTTATTCAGGGCGGCGGCAAATTTATTACAGAGATATCTACAAACTTAAATATTCTATATAATCCTAAATCGATAAAATTACTAAACAAATTTAAGAAAATCATTCAAAAATTAGATATAGAAGTTGAAAAAGTTCAACACCCAGAGGATAACGCGTCTAAAAGTTCGATTATTTGCGAAAAGGAGAGGATGGTTGAAAAGATTTTATACAAATTTCTAATTAGAGAAAGAAAGTCGTTATCTATCGATAATGAAGAATCAGATCAAGAGGCGGAAGATGAGGAACTATACGGACAAGTGCTACCGGATTCTAGGTATTTATCTTCATCAGAAGAGGAGGAGGAGGAGGAGGAGGAGGAGGAAGAAGAAGAAGAAGAAGATGATATGGATGATTACGAAAGTGATGACGATGACGATGACGATGACGATTCTTTTGAAAATTGTAACGGTATGAATGTCGATGATGATAATGAGAAAAAAACGTGTCCCTTTTTAGATTCTCTAAAATGTACAGGAAGAATAATAATAAAAATATTATCCCAAGAATCGAACGATTTCAAAATGATCGAAGAAAAGGTGAAAGAAAACAAAAAACTTCTTGTAGAGTTAATTGATTCATTTTACAAGATTATTTTAAAAAATAATGATCCTGGAGATAAATTTGAAAATTATTTAGAGGTTTTATTCAAAGTAAATGATATTCAAAAGTACAATCTTGAGTTTAAGAAATTAAAAGAAGTCTACTTCAGGAGAAAAAACTTATTATGGAACGACGATATACCATCTCATTTTGATTTAAAAACTAATATTTTTGTTCCGCAGAAACAAGAAAATTACGTTATACATTCCGAATCTTTAAAATATTTAGACTTGCTGATGGTAGAAGGAAGTAATTTTTTTATATATCTTAACGAAGATTTTATTTCTAAATTAGGAACAACAATTAAAAATAAGAATTTACTTGAGAAAAATCTATTAAATTTAGAATCATCCCTTATCGAGAATAAAAAATTACGGAAATATAATCATTTTAGAAATCTTCAGAAACGAAGGATTCAATTCGTCGGTAATTTGATAACATTGATACACCCTACTTTATTCATCAACGCTCGCGTAACTAAAAAACAAATGATCATGACAGTAATTTTAGCTCATTTATTAAAGTACGATTTAACATCTAACGGAAGGGAAGAATTTATGTCAACGAAAATAAATACAATTAAAAAGATTCTAGCTAATAAGCAGTTATCATTTAGTCTTATGAATAAAGATTGTCGCGCAATACGATATGAAATGAATTTTTTCAATGAAAACGCCGAATATTTTATAGATGATGATAATGATACTAGTAATACAAATAAGGATTTAATTCAATTTAAAGACGCATTATATAATGAAACAAACGCAACGACGGATAATATTCTTGGAAAATTTATTGAAATATTTATTACGAAGTTAGAAACACCTTTGAACGAAGAAAACGTTGATATGTATGGAGCTATAGATGTTTCCAGCGAAAGAGATTCCCTAAAAAATATTAATTATCATAAAATTTTTAATAATAAACGAAATAGGGCAAATTATGAAATAATAAAAAAATTCGTTGAAGAAAACAAAGTTAAAAAAGATATAGAAAATACGGCTTTAGCTCCTTTAATTGATGAAAATAATTCGTTCCATGAAAGTTCCGAGGAATATAAAAAGAGAAAAAGCAGCTTTTTACTCGATTCTGCTTGTAGGAATATGTTTGGAAGTAACAGGTACATCTTAACTTTTATTCAAAAAGGTAACGCTTCTAAATACGATTTTGAAGAAATACACTCATTAATATCAAAAATTAAATCGGATGCTAAAAATGCATATAAATTATTTATGAATTTAGACTATAATTTAAAGAATTATACGCCCAGGTCGACTTCATCTCTCAAAGATTGTCTAAAAAGTTTAAGAATAAATTTTCAGTAAGTGGAAATTTAAAAAACAATGGCGAATCAAATAGAATGTCGATTAGCTTATCCGACATCTAATATATTATTAACTCTATCGAAAAACGAGGATAATAAAAGTATTGTTTCGTTTATGATTGAAAAAGATAAAGAATGTTGCCTCGAAACGAGCGTACAAACGGTATTAACGATTTAAAGGACAACTGTACAATAATTTATAGGAAATCTATGGATACTTTAAATATGATTGATGAAACGATCGACGAATTAAAACAAATAATGGTCAAACAAAGAGAAAAAATTCAATCTTGTTTTTTGCAATTCAAACACTTTGGCGAAAACATGTAATGATATTGCGATGGAAAATGCAACTTTGAAAATAATGAGCAACGGTTTAGACGGATCATTCGTTACACTTTCTCCAAAAGTACCCAGTTCCGAATACAATAAAATCAACGACGAAAAAATGTTAACCGATTTTAGAAATTTCTTACAACTATACATCGATCAGTTATCAAAACGTCGTCAACAAAAAGGCACTTCATATTTTCCTATCAGTTCATCCGCATCTTCCTCTCCATCCTTTTTGTAAGTTTTATCAAATAATCTTAACGATATTCCTAATTATGATAAATGTTCATTTACCGCGAGTCACCTAGGTACGACGACCACACCGGTCTATATTGAAAATTCGTCTTCTTCTCCATTTATGGATATTGAAAGAAGTAATAATTGTTGTCGATCGCAGAATCCATTTTCACTCGAAGTAATTGAATTTTCGATGACAAATTCACTCATTGAAATGTTTTCAACTTCTTCATACAATAATTCTAACCTGAGAAAAATATTTGATAACTTTTCAGACTCTTTGAATAAGTATATTTCGACTATGATAAGAAATAATAGTAAAAATATTACCGGAAAGTCGTCATTGAATCAACAACTGGAAGGAAACGAAAATCATTTATTAACGAATGAAGAAATTTTAGAAAACGAAATTAAACAAGATATGGAAAAGTCTTTACAAGACATGCTAAGAATTATCGATGAAAATAAGAAGGGTACCTATTCGATTGTTAATTATAGTGAAGAGGAAGATAACTTTTTACAAAAAATTATGGAATTTAAATCGAAAGATTCGAAAAAATTCTAAGAAATCTAAATGATTATTACATTCTCCCAAATAATAATAATAAAAAATTTATCAGCTCCTCCTCCCCTTCTAATATAATTAGGACCTTCTTAAAAACTTATAAAAACATCTTTAAAAGATTTAATCAGATTATAGAATTTCATCAAAACGAGGCCAAATATTATTACGAAGATCATTTAAAGAAAGAATTAGAAAAGACCAATCAATTTTTAAACGAAAAAATAGCTAAGAATAAAAGCGAATTAGACGAAAAAATTCTCAAATTAGAAGAAGAGAGAAAGAAAATGTAAAAAATAAAAATAGCATTGAATCTAAAAAAATTATATCAACGCGGCGATTACACGAATTAGAAGAAGAATATAAACGAATGTTTGAGAAAGATGAAAATAGTCAAATGGATTCAGAAAGAATCGAAAGTATCCAGCGTTTAAATGAAGAAATTAAACTTGATAACGAAAAATTGGATATTATAAACTCGTCCTTATTAACTACGAATGAAAATATTAAATTATTCGAAGAGGAAAATGAACGGGAAAACACAACTTTAAAAGAAAATTGCGACTCGGTAAAAAATGATATAAAGAACGAGATAAATAAAAGATTAACGGAAATAACTTTATTTTTAGAAAACAATACATTAGAAATAAATATCTCAATTAAGGATATAATTAAAGATTATCTACAAGAAGATGAAAATCAGGATATTGAAATGAAAAACAAACATAATAATGATAACACCGAAGAGAATCAACAACAACAACAACAACAACAACAATCCTGTCCCCAAAATATGGACGCGAATGATAATAATTTTATTTGTTTTCTGAAAGATATTCATCAATACCGCCATGAATTCGGTACAACAAATGATAAAATTGATAGTCCGAGTAAAATTATTTCACTTCTCTGTGAAAGTTGTGTAAAGTTAATATTTGATTTGGAAACGGAGACTGTGAAAATAGAGCATAAATTTAAAATGAACAATACCGCTAAAATTAATGAATTAATGAATATTATTAAAGCATCTTTGATCAATAATAAATCTTTACGGGAATTAGCTATTCATGGATCGAATACGTTTTTAGAAAAATTAAGCTTTAAAAGTACCCAAACCTCGATCGTTTATACTCCTAGCGTTGATAATACCACGATAAGGGAAAAGACCATTTTAATCCCTACATCAGAACTATTCGCTTGCCCCGGACACGATTTTATCGATTTTCGTTTAATGCTTCAAAAATCGTGCGATTCAAAACTTACAGAAAATATTAATAATATCAATAATATTACCAGCGACTTAAACTCGGTAAAATCAAATATAGAAAATATATTTTTCGTTCAAAAGGACGAAAACGAATCTTTTTCCACGATTCGAAATGTTATTTTACAATCGGGAAAGGCTCTCTCTTTTCTCACCACTTCTTCAACTAATCCTTCAATGTATAGAGAAAATCAATTTTGCGGACCTTTTTATTTAAAATATTCTACTTTTGCATCGGGAAAACAACAATTTTTGACAAATTCCTTCATCTCTACTAAAGATATTGTTGATGATGCTGACAAAATTATCGAAACGAACGAAGGAAATATTATTTATAACTTGGATTTTGGTTCTTCTATGATTTGCGCGATGGGAGCCACTATTAATAAAGATTTAAATAGAAAATTTATCGATTATCAATTGCGAGACTTGAATAAGAAAATGTTGAAACAACAATATAGATCAATCGAAGAGTCGTCCGTTAACTTTGGAAAGCGAATAATGATGGCGTATTCGGCTATGAGCGGCGGAGCTTTTAAACGCGATTCAATGGCGATTGGAAAAATTCAATCTCTTACCATTAAAAAATTGGGAAAGATTTTAACAAAAACACGTGGAGGATCATCATCATCATCATCTTGTAATTATTCCTTTATTGATATTATGGGAGACAAAGATAATTTTTCGAACGTTAGTCGTTTGAAATGTATTGAAGATATAAATTTGGATTGTAAATATATCTATAACCGTATCGGCGCATTCAGGAATCTTTATTATCTTGGAGGGCAAAAACAACGCCAATTCACCAACATTTTTAATTTAAATTTAAACGATCCATCCAAAAAACTAATCCCAATGTCAATAATTCCGCAGTGGATTTCTAATATTAAACATCATTCACTTTTACAAAAAGATTCGTTGAAACGAAAATATGAAGAAACAATCGACGATGAAAAAGTTTCATTTTTTGACGCTATACCAATTCGTTCAGTTATGGGTGGTTTTGTTAATACAATTCAAGCCATGTCTTCCCCCCTAATAGATCGTAATAAAACGATTTGTTATAATAATAATAACAACGATCTAATTGATCAAATTAATTCTCACGATAAATTGAAGGATCATTTGGTCAAAATCGTAAAACTTTATACAAACTCCAAAGGTGTATCATCTACGACAGCGATTGAAACATTAATGAATCATTTCAAAGAAACTTTAGCGATACCGAAGGAATTAAATTTATCTCAGAGATATTACGATGTAACGAAGAACGATATTGGACATTTTTTGCTGCAAACGAATATTTTTTCGCAATCTCTGAAAGATATAATCCGTAAGGAATATCGTCCTTTCTTTTTCAATTTAGCTAATCTCTTGAAACAGAATATTGAATCGAATAAAAGCGAAGACGAAAATGTGAGTAATTTATTTTTTAATCGGCAGAAAATATTACCGATTGTAGCTAAAGTACCTCTCCTCGGCCAATACTTGTTATTTGAAAAAATTCAAGACCTATACGGAATAAGATTTTCGACTAAATTATTCGAAAAAATTAAGGAACAAATTAATTATTATGAATTTGAAAATTTATTTACGCCGAAGAATGAATTTTTAACTTTATCACATATGATTAGCGCCCGCGATAACATGAACGAAATTGCAAGGGATAGAATTCTATCTATACCTTATTTGGTTAAACACATGAAAAATTTTTCAACGCCCACCAAAGATATCGCGAATTTAATCACAAATAATATATTACTATCACTTTCTTCGATGAATCGGGATAAATGTTTAGAAAAGAATTCTAATTTGGTAAATACATTTTTGGCTTGTTCTAGCGATAAAACGAGTATTTTAAATAATATCAGGCGTTTCGAACAAGTTTTCGGTCGCGTTAATGATGTCGATGTGATGATTAATGAAAAGATCTGCGTGTGCCCGCTTTCCGCTCACCATACTTTTAATCAGAACGCGATATCAAAATATTCCTCTCGAATACTAACGGGTAGAGAAATTATTCAAAATCCCTATTTGGCCCAAAAGAAAAGAGCGAAAAGCGATTATATCAAGTTTTTGTCACAAGCTTCAAATACGGAACAATCCAATCATCTTTTCAAGAAAAATCTTTCAAAATTATTACGCGTAGGTTTCGGCGCGTCTTACCACGATTCTCTGATCGTAGAACCATCAACCCTCGATTCTATCCTTTTATCACCGGCCGGGGTAAATTTAAATTCAATCGTAAATCCCGAAAATGCTATTCGCGTATTAAATTCGAGAACTTGCTTTATGAATGGTTTATGCGCGTCAGATTTAAAAGCAACCGCGGCGGCTAAATGTGACGACTCTTTTAAAGAATCCGCATTCAACTCTCTCGAACCTAGTGTTTATATACAAAGAGGGCACATAAATTCAAAAATTATATCGGTCATTAATTCTATTTATTCTACCCTGATTAAATTACAAAAAAATATAATGGACGAATTAAGATCGACTATCGACCACACGTCTTTCCAAGAAATATTTAAAGAAACCATTTTAAAAAATATGAATAAAATAAATAATCATCTCGAAAAGTTATTAGAAGAATCTTCACCTAATAAATCAATCGAAAATCAAGTATCTTATATTCCTCCATTTTCTCATATTTCATCGGACGAAGATAAGATTAAACGTTTAATCTCTACCATCGATCTTAGAAATATTTTTACAAATTTGAAACAAAGAAATGAAATGAATAATGATCAATATACTTTTCCTTCCTATCACGAATCTGGGACGCCCAATCTCAAATATTTATTACAAAATAATAATAATAATAATAATAATGATAATAATAATAATAATAATAATAATAATAATAATAATAATAATAATAAAAATGAAAAATTAAACTTTGAATTAATGTTTGATTCCCCATCTTTTTCCCATGTCCATTCGTATCTTCATGACGCCTTTTCTTTTAATAATAAATCATCAAAGCATATAAATAATCCTCTCTCTAGTAAAACGCAACATGAAAAGGATATGATGGAATTTAGGACTTTTATTTTTAAAACAATTCAAGATAATCTCGATACGAATACATGTAATAAAATTATCGATACAATCTATAAGAATATAATGAATGGCGTCGGTGATAATGAGAATCAGAAAAAAGTTGACGATGTTATGTTTTCCATCATAAATAATAATAATAATAATAATAATAATAAAAAAGATGATAAAGATGAAATCAACTTTTGTACACATATAATCATTTTCTTTACATTATTTGAAAAAGTAATCGCTCCCTTTTTCGATGAACATAAATCAGAAATTAAAAAGATATTCCAGTGTGCCAATATTCTTATACATTTAAATAATTTCCTTAAATACGGTCTATCTAATTCATCCAGCTACGATCTTTCACATTTAGGTTTCCAAAAAGAATTAACAATAGAGAATAGCGTAGTATACCAATCAATCCACCCTTTAATTCTGTTTGGATATAATAAAATAGCTACATTTTTGTATGTTAAAGAGAGCGAAAGTAAAATGAGTCTTTTCGAACATCGTTTACCGCCAGTAATGTTTTTCAATCACCCAGATACCGAACAACTAAAGATGAATAGCGAATTAACTCTTGGAAAAGGCGGCTGCGGTACACTCGGACTAAATATTTCTACCTTGATTCAATGTTTCTCTTATCTTTATTCGCTAAATTTATCTTCATTAGCTAATCATCATTCGCTCGAAATACCAAACTTACATTTAATATCGGATATCACGACCCAAAATCATAAAATATCGAATAATTGTTCGCCTTTCCTACAATTCCCCATCAGAAAAAATTACAAGTGAGCATGCCAACCCAATTTTCCGGACTCATCGCCAATACTTCTTTAGATAATATTAATTCGAAGGAAAAAATTTTCTTATGGTCTGATGCCGTATTACCAATAACGACTCGTTTGGCTACTTCCGATTTATATATTTCGAACGTCTCTGGGGAAGCGAATATTATAGCCGAAATTTTCGATCCTCTTCTGAAATCTTTAAAAATAAAAAACTCTTCATCATCTCTATTAAATTCTCTTTACAGCGAGAATGAGGGCGGTAATGCAATTTATAATAATACCGATAATCAACTAAAATTTTTCAATCTCGAAAATCTTAGAGCTATTATGACGAATGATAATAACAATAATTTATACTCTAACGTTAAAATTTCTTCCCCGGCATCGCCATTTCTAAATGCTTTACTTTCATCGTCAGAACCCAAACAGTGCGCAATAAAATGGGAAAAAAAATTTCCTTAACCAATCACAAAATTTATTAAACGATATACAAATTAATCTTTCAAAATTATTACATCGTGGTGACGAAAAAGATATATCAATGAAACATACGCTCGTAAGTCTAGTAAAGGATAAATTGGAAGTAATTAAACCTATAGTGAATAGTTTCATGCAATGGAAATCTAATAATTTATTTGAAAAAATTTCAAGTTACAATAATGCATTTAATCCTACTAATTTATTAATATTCGGTAATAATAATAATCCTTCATTATCAACAAGATCACTTTTAAATATAGATAAAGGAATGATTTTTAGAGATATTGATAAAATATATAATAGTTTATTGAACAACGATGGTGATGATAATAATAATAATAATAATATTAGTAATTTTATAAAATATGAAACTTGTCCTAATTTAAAAAAAAGTTTTTAATTAATATTAAAAAGTCTTTAGAAGAAAAATATAGTAATGTTATATCTGAAACTACTATTAAAAACATTATAAAAAATGAAAATATTTTCAATAAATTTAAAAAGATATTTTATGATTAATAAGAGTCACTAATAATAATGTTTTTTTTTTGTATTTTTAAATAATTGATTGTTATGATACGTTTAAAATAAAATAAAAATATATACCCAAAAATTTAAAAAGATATTTTATGATTAATAAGAGTCACTAATAATAATGTTTTTTTTTTGTATTTTTAAATAATTGATTGTTATGATACATTTAAAATAAAATAAAAATATATACCCAAAAAATAATCAATTTTTTTTTTTTTTAACCATACTAATTATTTTTTTTCAGTCGGTTATTCGGGAAGGCTATTTAGCCAACTCTCCACATTATCATCTAAAGTAATATTGACATAATTATTCAGTTGTAAACCAATGGTCTCAAATTCATCAGTCGTCTGAAAATCATCGCACTCAGTTATTGTAGAGATTCCTATATGATATGTTGGAGGTTTCTTATTTGTTTTGTTTTTTCAATTTTTTATTTTTATTTTCTATTTCAGGCGTTGAAGAAATAGAAGGAAAATCATTTGTATTATTATTATTATCTTGTATCGTTACTTCATTTACTACTTTTTTAGGTCGTCCTCGTTTTTTCTTTTTAACGCCAGATGTTGATGGAAATTCATCTTCTTCTATTATTTCTTGTGAAGAGTCATTTACTACTTTTTTAGGTCGTCCTCGTTTGTTTTTTTAACGCCAGATGTTGTCGGAAATTCATCTTTTTCAATTATTTCTTGTGGACATTCATTTAGTAATGATTTAATTTCATCAATATATTTTTTGTTGAAAATTTCATATTTTCTACATGCTTTATCAATTGGATGTTTTAAACCAGTGATAACCTATACAATTAGTTTATCATCTTTCACTGATATGTCCGCAGCCATATCATATTTTTTATTATCAAAATCAATATTATTTTCATCACTATTACTATTACTACTACTACTGGTGTCATCAAAATTAAATTTTTTAAAATATTCAGAAAGTTTCGTGTTAAATTTTTCATATTCCTTAGTTGAAGGAATTTTGTATTCCTCTGATTTATCAGGATTAACAAAGCCATAATAAACTAAATCTTGTTTGGGTTGAACAAAATTTATGCAGCAATTACTACTTTGCTCTTTTATAAGAGTATGTTTCAACATCTTAGCGTCTGAGGAAATTTCATCAGCTTTAATATATACCTGTAAAGGTGTTTCTAAATCATACCTTATTAATGGATACCCATAGTCTTCTCCATCTTTTTCAAAAAATTCATCACCTGAAAAATTATCTTTAACACTTATTTCTTCTGTTAATGATGTTGAATTTGTTTGAGCATATTCAAATGAACTTAAACTTTCTTTTTTTATTCCTTCTTGTTCTTCTTTTATATTCATATGTTGTACCACTTTTTCTAGATTAGAATTACTTTCATCTAAATCAATCAATTCTATAGTGCTATCTGAACTCATTGCTAATGAGTATTCATCGTTGATAATAATAGACCTTTTCTTTAAAGGAAGATGTTTTTGATGTTTTTTTTTCCACCGGGGGCGTGAGGACTTTATAAAATCACGACCAAATTTGTCTATACGTTCTGCCATGATGAAAGTTTAAGATAAAATATGCTCGGTGTTGTTCAGCTCACATCCTTTATACCAATATTGGAAGGAAGAGGGGGGGGGTGAAGATGGGGGTGTGGGAAAATAGAGATACCCTCCTGTTTTTAGCCATTAAAATTTAGTTAGGAAAAGAAATTGTTACTAAAGTCATTTCTTGAAGTGTTATTTCAATTTTATTTAGTAGCTTATAAATCAGGAAATAATGATACTCTTCTTGTTTTTAGATTAATTACCTCGGGAGTTTGAGATTCTGATTGTACTCGACTTAATTTTGTAAGTGTAATTCCAAAACCCTTTTTTTTCTTATGTTTAATTTTATATTGTTCTCGCGGTCTTGTGTTTTCATTTATTACTTCTTTTGATCTTGTTCTCTTTTTCTTTTCTTTAACACTTGTTGATGGTAAAAGTACTTTTAAGTCAGGAAGTTGATCATGTAAATATTGATCAATATTTAACGCTTCCATATCTTCTTCATAAGTTGTTGTTGAATTAGTATTTGATTCATTTTCATATATCGATTCAAAACCACTCGTATCAGCAGCACTTACCGTTTCTTGATCAGTTGTAATTATATAATTATCCTTCTTCCGTGTCGATAAATCTTCCGTGTTCAAAATCTCATCACTAGAATAATTTAGGCTCGACTCAGCTTCTGTATCTCTCTTGGTTTTCGTAGGAATTGCTAGGTCATCGCATAAATTTGATTCGTTTAAGTATTTTAATTTTCCGTTTACGTTTTCTACGCCAGACGTTGATGGAATAGTAGGAAAATCATTTAAAAAAGTATCTTGTTCTTGATTTATTACTTTTGCCGGGCGTCCTCGTTTTTTCTTTTCAACGCCGGATGTTGATGGATAAAGTTCTCTATATTCGTTTATTACTTTTTTCGGTCGTCCTCGTTTTTTTTTAACGCCGGATGTTGATGGAAATTCATCTTTTTCTCTATAAAGTTCTTGCTGTTCATTTATTAGCGATTTATTTTGATTCATATATTTTTTTATTGAAAATTTCATATTTTTCACATGCTTCATCGATCGGATCTTTTAAACCTGTGATTTTCTCTACAATTAGTTTATCATCTTTCACTTTTCTGTCCGCGGCCATATCATAATTTTTTTTTAGCAAAATCAACACTATATTCATCACCACTACTACTACTACTACTGGTGCTGTCAAAATTAAATTTTTTAAAATATTCGGAAAGTTTCGTGTTAAAATTTTCATACTCCTTAGTCGAATGAATTTTATATTCATCTGATTTTTCAGGACTAATAAAGCCGTAGTAAATTAAATCTTGTTTAGGTTGAACAAAATTTATACCGCAATTACTAATTTGCACTTTTATAAGAGTGCGTTTTAACATCTTAGCGTTTGGGGAAATTTTATCGGCTTTAATATATACCTGTAAAGGTGTTACTAAATCATACCTTAGCAATGGATTTTCATAATCTTCTGGACTTTTTCCTCCAAGTTCATTTTCCGAAGAATTATTATTTTTCTCTTCTGCTTCTAATGAATATGAATTGGTTTGAGCACATTCAACTGAACTAAAACTCGTATCTGAAAGGTCTATACACTCTACTATTTTTTCTTTTACACCCAAATATTGTACCTCTTTTTCAAGATTAGAATCACTCGTATCAAATTCTTCGGAGTTTTCAAAACTCTTTGATATTGAATCTGAATCGTATTCGTCTTTGATAATTGATCTTTTCTTTAAAGGAAGAAGAAGAAGTTTTTAAAGGTTTTTCTTCTCTGATTGATACATATTCCGCCGCGAGGACGATTTTATAAAATCAGCACCAAATTCGTCGTCTATGCCTTCTGCCATGATGAAAGTTTAGAAATAAAATATACTCGGTTGTTATCAGCTCACGTCTTTTATATCAATAATGGGGGGGGGGGAATGGAGGTGAAGATGGGGGGGAGAAAGGATGGAAGGGAGATAAAAATTTGTAGAATTACTACTCATAATTATTGCGTTTTGAATATTTAGATCTATTTCACAAACAAAAAGAGGTTTATTCTGTCAAGATATTTCCATCGAGAGTTGTTATTTCATGAACATTTAATGATTCATCACTTTTATAGGTTACTCTAGCGGCAAAACTCATATTGTTAAAAGATTCAGAATGCCAATCCTGAGTTTCAGATATTCTCTTTATATGTGAATGAAGTACTTTGTTAAATTTATTATATTTGTCAATATCGAAAATATTATGAAAAAATTCATTTTGAGTCTCAATAAAACTAATACATTTTTTATCTTTAACCGGTTCCTCGTAAATACAAGTTGTATTTTCATTCTTAAGCGAAGCTATAATTTTTCTTAATATTTTCGCGCGTCTAGATCTATCTCTTCCATTAATGTATAGTTGAAATGGAGCGTTTTTTTATACTCAGTTCTAATTTATCTTCCGGCGGGTTGTTAATCTGTGAAAAGGGTGATTCTTCTTTCTTTGGCAAAAGGAATTTTGTACCTTTATCTAGTAAATTTTCTTGAATTTTATATTCATCTTCAAAATTAGTCTTTTTTCCGAAAGTAAACTTTTTGCCAGAATTGCTTTTAATCGGTTCCATAGAAAATTTTTTGATCCGATTTTCTAAAGTGATATCTCTTTTCGCCGACATATTAACTGTCATCTATGGTCCAATGAACTATAATGAATATATATGCTATACGCGCACTTCCTTTTATAGAAATCCGTCACGCTCCCACACACCTCCCTTTTTTTATTTTTTATATTTTATTCTCAAACATTCATTAAATGGTTGAATGAACTTATGATTGAAATCTGCTATTTCTTTAAAAACCTTTTCTTTTTTCCCAACTCCTTTATTTTTTGAAAGATTTGTACTTGTAAAATCAAACAATGAAGTATTTTCAATGAAATCTACGTAATTGTTTTTTATCTGACGAAGAATAACTAATAAATATAAGAGTAAGATACAGAATAAAATCATTAAAAATAGTACAATAATTATATTTAAAGTAATATTTTTAAAATGGAAGATAGATGTAGAAAATATCATTATTAAATTAATAAACATGAAAATTTTAACTCTATTCGCAGATTTTTTTAACAATTCATTTCTCTCTGTAATTTTTCGAGATAATACTCTTTCTTCGTAGTGTTTTAAAGTAATAAAGGGTATTCTCGCAGAATTATAACTAATTACTCTCGTATAAATTGACCCGACACTAAAGACATTATCGATTTCGGCTTTGAGTTCTCTAAAAAAACTTTCTTTTTCATGCGCTAAAAATGGGTCATTCGCTTCTTGGAACATTAAGGGCTGACCGAAACTATTTACTGTTCTTCCGCATAAATAATCATAATAATGTTTCATATATATATCGTTTTCTGTTTCTTCGAAGAATGAGTTTTGGTTAAATAATTCTTGGTTTAATTGTTTAAATGACGTTATAATATTTCCGGTTGAAGGATTGATAACGCTTTCAAAATTCTGAAAGTTTCTCATTTGGGCATCGATAATATAATCCATTATGTCTTTAACAGAAAAGGGGGCGGTTTCAGAATCGAATAAATTCATTTTCTCTTTGAAAAAATTTCTATAAGATTCTATATATATTTTAAGTTCATCTTTATTTCTCATTTCATTCAACCAGTTTTGTGAAATAGTTAAATCTAATATGAATCCGAGAACACTTATCGCGGTTAAAACAAAAGCTATAATATTGAACGCCATAGTGGCCAATTTAGCTAATAATTTTAACATTTCTAACGCGGTTCTAATCGCGTCTTTTATTATTGCCGACGCCATTTTTTGTCCAATTTTGGAAATGATATTTTTCAGTATAATCTTTGTCCCAAATTTACTCCCGAATTGACTAGCAAACTTTGTACTCATATTTTCGATGAAAGCGGGTGATAACTTTTTAACGTAACTTTGACATACTTTAGCTCCCTTATTTAAAAGTGTGTCGGATACTATATCAAAACCCAAAGATAAAACGAAACTTTCGTGCCAGTTTACTTCATCGTTATTTTTTATTTGCGTAAACATAGTAACTAAATCATTCCAAGCCATATTGACAAACATACCTATTGGAGAAAGATTATTTTCAAGTTCAAATTTAAATGATTCATCTACAGTTTTTTCTTCTTCTCCTCTTAATCGAAAAATAGAATTATAAACATTATTTTGATCGTTTTCTGATTCATTTTTGTTCGTTTTTATTGTATTTATCGTATACGGCGGTTGATTTTTTAAAGGTTGTCTTAATTTTTGAGATTTTTCGCGTTTATTAATACTTATTACATCATCATTATTATCATTATTATTATTTTTGAATTTATTTAAGACGTATTGACGGAAATTAAAGAAGGTCGATAACCACATTTTTAACGATTCGATATTATCTGTTTTATATTCCTGATTTTGATTGAGTTCTTCGAGAAACATTCTTTTTAAATTTGACGTTGAAATTTCAAATAATTCCGCTTTCGTTATTAAATCCATAAAGATATAGGCCATCTCACCGCATAATGAATATAAAAACTCTGAATTTTGATGTAATCCTTCCGATACTATTTTCTCATATTTAGGTACGTTAATTGTCTCTTTTCGAGTGGATTTCGGTATTGTTGTTATTTTGGGCATACTTGCCCCTAAGGATTTTTTATCTTGTATAAACAAAAAATTAGTAATAACTCTTCCGAATAAAAAATTATCAATCTTATCCCCTATCGGCATATAACAATTCTTTTCGATGTTATCGAATCTTTTATAAAAATATTCGCAATATTGCTTTGTTATATTAAAATGATTAAAGTTCTCATCCGAAATTTCAAAAGGTGGTAAATCGGGTGTATTATAACCTTCGACTCTACCTTTTTCGCTATATCTACTTGTGGGAATAGTCGCAAAAATTAACAGTGGCTGATTAATTGCTCTGCATATATTTTCATTTGATTTTTTTATAAACAAATTTCCTTTCGGTAAAGGATTTCCAGTATCTCTATCAATTTCCATGTCAATATTAAAACAGGAAGGTTGACAGGCTCTGTACTCTACATTTCCGCTTTTCACTAAAACTTCTTGCGATGACCAGAAATCACAAGAAATATCAACATTTTCTTGATCATAACCGGCATCATCATTTTTATTTTTAATCGTTTGCGCCATAATCTTAATCGGATCATTTGGATGGCAGGAAACTGATTCGCAATCGAGCTTTGAAGCATCTACTTCAATTTTATAGAAACTTGTAACCTTTTGATCTCCTTCTAGGAATATTTGATTTCTCCATCCGTCAGTACCGAGATTAATTATTTTTATTGGTGACATAAACTTTAATTGTGATGCTTTCGCTAATTTATATTTTTCTTGTTGTGTAGCGATAGTCGCATATTTATCAGCGTTATAAAAATCAACATCCGTGAATCCAATTTCCATTTCTGATCATGGAATGAATAACCCCTTTCTTGAAATAACAACAAAAAAAATAAATAAATTTATATATGTAGTTTTTCATTAATTAAGTAAAAGAAAATACAGGTTAAATTTTATTATCATTTTTGTTTTATATTTACATTTTATTATAGTTTAACAATATCTAACATAAACCAACGCAAAAATTCAGAAAAAAGAAATTTTTTTTAAAAACGGATCAAAATAAAGACTAAAGAATGGAAAAGGAAAGTGGAAATGAAGGGGAAAAATATAATAAAAAAAAAAATTGAGTGAAATGAATACGAATGACGACGAAGAAGAAGAAGAAGAAGACGAAACAGAAGAAGAGGAAGAAGACAATTCTCTTTCCGAAGATGATTATGAAGAGTCTGAGTATGGGGAAGAAGAAGAAGAAGAAGAAGAAGAATCAAAAACCGATTGCAAATCTAAAGATTCAAAAAATAATAATGAAAATTGGTTTGATTATAATCAAAAACAACAATATGATTATGATTCTAATAATTTGGTAATAACTTCGCAGAAAGAAAGAAAGACTTATAAACACTTGATGGGAGATGATATAAAAGATCAAACTTCACTGACCGTAGCAAAAAATATAAACTTTTTCAATCCCAATGATGTAATTCATAATATAATTCAGTCTATACGTACAAACGCAGGAAACATTCTGGGAAAATTTATAGAAAAAAGGATAACTGATGATCCTTTATTTTTCACAAAAA
Organism: Ceratothoa steindachneri; assembly: GCA_963969495.1. Lineage (NCBI taxonomy): Eukaryota > Metazoa > Arthropoda > Malacostraca > Isopoda > Cymothoidae > Ceratothoa > Ceratothoa steindachneri. The sequence continues at coordinate 176,603,722 of OZ018327.1, forward strand.
TTAAAAAACATGATTTACACGAACATTTTATTCATATTATCAATGAAATAATCGAAAATAATCGTGAAGATATTTTAAGCATATTAACGATAGAGATGGAGGAGATTTTTTATAAAATTAGATTTGAAATTGAAAATGAAAGGTTAACAAGTGCTCAAATATTTATAAAATTTTTCGGTTTAAAAGACGAAAGATTTAATAATAATTTTACTGATCAAGAAATAAATTCCATTCTTATAAAATTACGACCCGTTTTTTATCAATTTTTCATTTTTCCCTTGATAAAGATGTTACAAAAAGGGGGTGGATGTCAGAATGCGACAATGATCATAGCTTTATTCGAATGCCTCATTGACGGTATATTAAACTCCGATTTTAACCCTAAAAAAATGGAAATTTTATATCAAGAAGAACTTTCTCTGTTTAAAAAGTTTTCAAAAGAAAAAAACTTTCTCTATGGACAAAAGCGAATCGAGAAAATTAAAAAAGAATTTAATTCCATAAAAGTTGTCACGCAAAATAGGAGATTTAATAATTATCACTTGGGCTTTCGTCAATTACTAAAAGAATTTATTGATAAAAGTCAGAAAGGATTCAACGCCGGAGAAATGTCATTTCAATTAAAAATAGATTTAGATGAAAAAGATTTAAACTTTATAAATAAGTCATTGTATAGTATTATTTGCTTAGAGTATTACGGTTTCTTATCAGAAGGGTTATTTTTATCAATTTACAAGATTTGTATTCGAACATTTAACACGGGAAACACGTTTAATTATATACAAAAAAAAATATAACACCCTTCCTTTCGTTGTACGAAATATTGCGCCTCCTTTTACAAATATAGTCAACGATGTTAACAAACCCAGTCAAAATGAAATCATTAATAGTATAATTAATTCCAACGCGGAAATTTTCTCTCAATTTATTAAATCGTGCGGTGATAATGCGGAAAAATTGAAGAATTTGCTTATTCTCACTTATGACGCTGGAAAATCAATTTATCTAAATGCTACTAATAATAATAATAATAATGATGATTTTTCTAAGTCTTCATTCAGAACGCTTCCAGAAGAAAAACATCGAGCATTTGAAAAAATTATATTGGAAATTTTAAATCTTTTGAAAGAGGAGAAAACATTCCAGTTAAACTTTTCAGACTTATCATTTATTTATAAACTTTTATGTGAAAATCAATTATTTAAAAAAAATCAGCAAATTAGTAGCGAAAAATAATGAAGGTGATAAGAAATATAATCAGATAGATAAAAATAATATTCTTTTATTCTCGTTAGATGAACATAAATACGAGTTTGATGAAAATTTTATAAATACCAAAGACTCTAATAATCTCTTTTACGTAATAAATGAAAAGGAGTTCATAGAATCATTAGTTTTAGAATTCTCCAATTCGAGAAATAGTAGTAATTATATTTTAGACAAAAATATCAGTGTTAACGAAACCGATTTACATATTATTATTATTTGCGTTGAAAAATTAAGGGAAAAAGTAATTAAAACTTATAAAGACTTTACCGAGCACGCCCGATGTAAGAGCAAAATTGATTTCAATAGTAGGAAGTTTTTATCGGAATATACGCGGAACCCCAAAAAGACCGCCTCTAACAAACAATCGGCGATCATTCAAAGTTATTATAACACTCTATTACCAGAGGAGGATAAGAAAAATTCAAACTTTGTTTCATTATATTCAAATTTATTCACCGAAAAAATGGATACAATTTTAATGGTTTATTGTATAATCATATCTTTTTCGGAAATTTTATTTTTCCAAATTGATCAAGAACACTATGAGTTTTACAATGAATTATGCGAAATTCTAGGTGAAAAGATAGCTATCATAACTTCTTCGCAATTAAAAACTATATGTCATAAGATTTCAGAGGAAGAAGACGAAACGAAATATCAATTACAGTGTCTGAATAATCGAAAGAATTATTCATTTTTTAATAACAAAGAGCGTAATTTTAAAAGAAAATATAATTTGGTTTCTTCCCCTCAGACTCAATTATCATCCGATAATAAAGATGAAAACGTTTTAAAAACAATAAAACTACAATCAATGAATTGAACAATTATTTATTGAACAATTGAGACTAAAAAAATAAATAAAAAATAATAAATATATTTTAGAAACGGTGGAATTGTATTATTCAATCGTATATTACTTAAAAATTCTTCCCCCTCCTCCTAAAATATCTAAAAAAATTTTTTTTTCTAACTAATAACCTTAAATTAAACAACAGAAAATATGCTGAAAAATATTACAGCAAATAAAACACCGAATTGTAATAAATTTGAATTAAAATCGAATAAGTATTTATTCATGCCGTTTCAAGAGTTAAATGTCGCTTATTCAAATTATGTTAATTATTTCGCAATATATAAAACCGATCAATTTCAAAGTGAATTTGAAAAATTCATTCAACTTTACAAAATTAATTTTATGCCTCATTCTTCGTATTTACAATTCAACGAAAAAGGTCAATCAATAGATTCTTTTCTAAATTACACACTTAAATTCTTAGAAAACTTTAATCTTAAAATATTGAATTTCTTTTTGGTATTATTAACGAATGACTCCTCAATCGGAGAATTTATCGATAATTATGAACCGCAACTACCAAAGGGTGTTGTAATTAATTTTTGTTTACTCCATATACCCAGTGAAAAAAGACAGCAACAAAGTGTCGATGAAGAAAATTTTGAACTAGAATACTTTAATCAGAAACGAAAATACCACGAAATCGATTATTCGACATTTTACGATTCACTAAAATTTAGGAATAAATTTCACTCTGGAAGCAAGACGTATCCGTCCGTTATAATACTTAGAAATAATATTAAAAGCGGTTCATGGATCTTAAAAAGGTTTACGAAAATAATTCCTCATTTTTTTAGGCAATATATATTTAAAAATAAACAAAACGATAATCATTATTATCCAGGGGAATTTATACAATTGGGCAAAGATATTAACGATAAGGAAAGATTTTTGCAACTTTTAAAAATATCTGGACCCATGCAAATAGAATTGGAAAAACAAGAATATAATGTTAACAAATCGCAAGATATAACAAAAATGGATGATAATTTGAAAACTGACTTTATAAAACAAAAAATTACACAATTATATATAGAATATGGTATCAAAGACGATGAAATAAATACAAGGATAAAAATAGGTAAAGTTGTAGAATTGTTAAATACAATTTCAGGTTTTTATCCATCGACAAGTAAAGAATATTTAGATTATAAAGATGATGTTGAAAATCTTTTCATATATAATAATGTTAAACGTTCAACGAATTTATTTTTCAATTATATTAAAAGGGCTACTAATTTAATTTATACTATTGATGATGAATGAGCGTTACTGAATAAAGGATTAGCGAGTATACTTGGTGATTTTTCTTCTTCCTCATTCTCAGAATCTAAAAAATTATAATCGTCATCATCATCGTCGTCATCGTCATTTTCGTCTATATCTTCCTCGTTACTACTATCATTATTAATACTGATAATACTACTAGTTCTTATATTCTTTAGTTTGGTTTCCTCTTTTTCTTCGGGTATTTTGTTTAGTTTTTGTTTCTTATTTTGCGTATATCTAAAAATATTTGTTTCCTCGTCGTCATCGTGCTGTATTTTATTATTAAGATCCTCCTCCTCCTCCTCCTCTTCATTTTCAACTATTGCTAAGAGTTTTTTATACTAATTATCTTCTAATTCTTCTTTGTCTTCGACTTTATGAATATAATACTTATCTAATTCTTTTTGAATTTTTTCTTTATTCGAAAATTTCTTCTTATCAACCGATATGAAAGCGCAAATTACCGGTAAATGAGAATTATATAGAGTTACTTTTTTTTCATTTCGATTAGTTCTTTGAGCATTAAATCCCTTTAATAAAAATACTCCGGCTAAAATTTCAAATCCGTTACACATGCGCATATTTCTAAAGGTTCCTTGATTGAGTCTTACTATCAAACCTTTATCGTTATTCGTAAAATATTTCTGCGCTCTTTTATTTTCACCTCTATTTTTTCCCAACTGAAATCCTAAGGATAAATAATCATCGATTAAATCGGGCGCCGATGTTTTTAGTAATTTCGACTAGTAATCGCACATATCTTTAGTCTCATTATTTTCCATTTTTTTCAGCATATCCTTGCCCTTATTAGAAATTTCGTATTCGTATATTTTTTGGCCTCCGAAACTAAACAAATGACATTTATTTACAATCTTATTGTTAACATCTCTATTGTTTGAATTGATAAAATTAAATCGGTCGCAGAAAAAGTTATGCGCCGAAGATTTAACGAAACAATTATCATCCACGGTATACATTTCCGTCATTTTAGAATTTTGTAACTTAAGAGGTATGTTTTCCGGGCGTCCATAATCATTTTTTCTAGTCCTTTTTATTTCGTGACATTTATGCGATCGATTTCTCTCGCACCCCAGGCAATTCTTCATTTCGCAAGTAATTTTAACCTTGCAAGAAACTTTACCTTCGTATTTATACAAGATTGGCGAAATTTCACTGTTAAGTAAACAGGTCTTGTCTTTATTTCGCGTATCGCATAAATCTTGATTTTCGGTTAAATCTTTTTTTCCCGATAGATAAAGGTTACTGGCGACGCAATTAATAAAATAATTCAAAAACGTTACGAGATGCATACTTTTACCTAATGTTAAGTAATTCCACGTAAAATTGAGGGTATGATATAATTTTCCATTTTTAGAAATCAATTCCCCGGCTCTCAAATTTAATTCTTTGCTTTCCTTTGAAAAACCCTCCCTTTTGCGGAAGGTTATTACATCATTGTTTTTCGAAAAATATTCGTTCAAAAAATCTAACAAAATGTCATATTTTCCTAATCTTCCTCCGTTGGGAATCAACGCAATTTGATTTATAAATTTTGAAAAACAATTATTTTCATTAAAACTTTCTTGCGTGCAATCATCATCGTTGTATTTAGACCCTACATGATCAAAAGGGCGAAAACTATTTTTGAAACACCGACCAAAGATATTTTGATTTTCCTCTTCCTCGTTCTGAAATATGTCGCTTATTTTAACCATAAAAAAGACTTGTTTTTTCTTATTAGCAAAGACACCTTCGATTATGCATATTTCTTCGTCCCTTTTCTCTAATTTATAACGATTTCTATATAAAATAAGTGATATTGGTTTAATTTCATTAATTTTTTTATAAATATAATGCATCATGTCAACAAAGTTTGTTACATTAATTAGTATATCGATATAAAAGATGAATTGAATTATATTATCGTCACGGCTTATTTTGATCCCATTTTGTAGCAAATATTCATCATCCATATATTGATTATCATGAAAACTTTTAAAAATTTTATTACTCCTCTCTTTCGCTTCTTGACATTTAATTAGATCATAGTTAATATGTTCCGAATCATTTTCATCTGTCACTAAAGTTCCAATTTTCGCTTTGAATTCATTATATAAATCCTTTTTTATTTCTGGATTTTTAACATTATTCTTTTTACAATATTCGTTCCAATATTCTTCAAATTTAAGTTTTGACATGTTTTTTGTTGTTTTTTTTTGGTAAATTCACTTAAATTATATGATTTAAAAAAAAAAAAAATGAATCGCCGAAATGTATTAACAAAAATTTCCAAAATTATCAATCTCGATCCAACACATGCGTCTCCAACTAACTATCTTAACAAACTGAATATCAACTCGAAGTTACAGCACCCCTTTATAGGAAAACAGCACCAAGATGACGGCGGTGATACATTGTTAAATTCCGGATTTGATATCGAAAAATTATATTTTCGCAATTTGGGATTACAAAATGAAATTTTACAAATGATATTCGATTTAGATTTAATGAATTTTAATGTCGAATATAGTTATGAAAATATTTGCGATAATGAAACGTTTCTTACCAAACTCCAAAAGGCGATTAGAGATTGCCCTTTGTTTTTTTCATTTTCGCAGGCTTCTAAATTTTTACGAGACAACAAAATTAGTATACTACGTAAAGCTAAATCTACATTTTTGAGGAAATCCAATTTTAAAATTGTTGAAAGTTATGTAAAAATGATCGATAAAAAACAAATTGTGGCACGAAAAAAGAGTGACGAAAGAGTTAAGAATGATTTTTTGATAAAGATGATTTAAATCTAACGGCGAAATCAATACACGAAAATAATAATAATTGCTACGATTCTGAAGTTTTTAACTGCGCGTTCCCTAAAGAAATATATCAGTTCGCGAAAGAGGTATTTGAAACTAATTGTGATGTTCCGCTTCTATATCTTAATACTAATACTAAAAATTCTGCGAAAATTGAATTGTTGAACGAAAAGGATATATTATCATTTGAAACGACACGAAAAACTAAATTAAATCTACCTGTCAATTTCACTCACGCGGCATTTTATGCGGAACAAGAATTAAAACGGTGTACGAAGAAAGAAGAAACAACTTTTAAGAAATTCTTAAGCGATAATAAAGAAAACATAACGAATTGTATTGATATTTCTGAATCCGCTAAATACGCAAAACAAAATATACCGCAATCGTTAAAAAAAATAGAAAAGAAAAAAAATAAAAGATCGAAAAAGGAAAGCGAAAATATCAACAATATTTTAAGCGATATTCAACTGAATAATATATTGGTGGAACAAATAACAAACTTAATCGATTTACACGGCCAGAATTTGATAAAGAAAAGTTCGTTAATGGTGTATATCGATGTTTTTAGAAAATTATTTCTTTTCAATGCGGTTCTTAATCTATGTAATAACTGTGACTTTATACCGATCCCCTGTTCTTATTTTATGATAAAGCTTTTTTTCTTCGCGAGGGGCGCCAATATTTCAAAAAATACTTTTATTAACCAACTTAGGTTAATTAACGTATATATATTTAATAACGTATTACCTGCATCAGAACCAAACTCTATATTTATGAATTCGTGGGCGCAAAAAGAATTTAAAAAGCACGTCCCTTTATTATTAAAATCTCACACGTTCGGTAATTCCAAAAAGATTTCCCTCAATTATTCCATATTTGTGAGTCTTTTAAAATTCTTATATATCACCGTTCAATCTGGCGTTGAAAAAAAAGAGAAAAATCCATTGACGGTAAAAGATAAATCGGAATTAGCAAAAAACTGCGTTCAAATAATTTCTTTATTTCTAGGTCTCACTTATTTTTGTCGTTGGAACGATTTTAAAAACATTACTTTGAAAGAGGTCATAAATCTCATTTTCGGTTACCCTTGCTACTTAGATAGCAAATGTAAATCGAAATATATAAAAATATACAATAAGGAGCAAGGTATTTCTCATTTTACGCAAAGATACCCGCATATTTTTGGATTACCCTCTCTAATATTACATTTACTCGGGTTCGATATTTCGTCCCTCAATCCTCTAATAAAAACAATCGAAATTCCTAAAAGTGAAGTAGGTTGTTACATCAGCGAGTCTATTATAAAAAATGAAGGAATAAAAACAAAAATTAATAGTAAAAATTTAAATTTAAAAATTTTATTCGGAATAGATATCGGCGTTCCTCCCGCTCCCTCCGTACCTTTGATGAATAATTTCTGCCTACAGAAAATTAAAAAAACTATCGAAGAATATTATCAAACACCCATTATTGAATGCATAACGAATCAAATTCATTCCTTAGAAAAAAATAAAAAATATTCGTATACAAAATTATTATTACCAGAGTTAAATAATGATCGAATATTGATAAAAGAAGAAGACCCATCCTCCTTATCATACAAACCTCCCGAATTCGTTCTATACGAAAATGAAATCAATAAGTCTGTTAAACTCTTTTGGGAACACTCATTATTCAACAATATATTTTTGATCGTCAACGAAAAACCCAACAAATCATTTCCAAATTTAATGTACAGAATCGTTAATTTGGGAGATCTGGCACTTTACGCCATTTGCGTTTTGTTAAAACATTGCGATTACCAAATTGATCGACCGATATTTCCAAAAGATCCTAGTTATTTTAAATCCATACTAAAACATATTATACTTGTTAGTTTCGTAAATTTCGGATTGCCCTTTTCTTCTCCTTCTCCAGCCGTACTAAAAAAAGAACAACAAAATAAGGAAACGCTCGTCAATGAAGATTTTAATAATTACGTTTTTTTACAAAAACATTAGAAGATAGAATAAATATCTTGAAATGTCATCTTTTATCCAATGTTCATACGACCTTACATTTACTACGAGTTAGCGGATTTAGTATTATCGTATCGTCTTTATTAAAAAGTTTACAAAATGAAGAGGAAAGTGTTAAAGAAAAACTCTTTAAAAACCTCTTCAAAAAATTAAGCGAAATATATTTGAATCATAAAAGTTTGGTATCTGCTTTTAGCTATTATAACAAGAATTGCGATATTATTCAAAACAGCTTTCCCTCCTCAAAATATATGTCGATTTCTACCGATATTAACAACAAAATATTAACTCTGAATCGCAAGAAAGAAAATATTCGATCGATACTTAATCACCAAGGCCACGACCACCACCACACATTACCCGCTAATTCTTTCATACACGATTCGCAGTGGTTTATTCAAAATTTAAAAGCTAAAGCGAAAAGCGAAAACGAAATGGAAAAATCGTATGCGCGTTTTTGTAAAGACGGATATTGGGAAGTCGGTTTCGATAATTATTTTGTAAAATGTTCGAAAAAAAAATAATAGCTAAACATCATAGCAATGATCAATATTTAAAAAATAAAATTGGTAAAGAATCGGATAAAAGAAAGAGAAATTCATCAGTTACCGATAAGGATATAACCGCGAAGAGAGCCAAACAAATATTAGAAAATAATTTAGTTATGAAATTTGATGATTCTCTATTACACGTAAATAAATATAAAAACTAAAGTTTATTTTATGTACATTTTAATATATTTTTTTTATTCTTTCTGTTATTTGTTTGTTTTCTTTACGTTTTATTTTTAAGAATTAATAATAATAAAAAAATGAAATTTTTCTTTCTTTCTCTAATTGTTGGATTTATTTCCCTAATGATAATTATAAACGTAGTTATATATATATATATATATATATATATATATATATATATATATATATATATAATGTTTCCCAAAAAAACACAGTCACCCCTCGGTTATTAATTATGGTGGTGATAATAATAATGATAATAAATCGCCTTCAATTCGTCCCAAGAAGAATTTGATTTTTGAACAATTTTTGGAAAATTTAAACGATGGTTTTTTTTTTAAATTTGATAATAAACGCGTGAACAAAATTGACAAATGTGGCTTTTTATATCGGGAAACGATTGAAGAAAAAGAAAGTTTTAAATTTATGCAATGTCCCTTTTCGGTGATAAACGCAGGCTCTGAATCGTTTGGAATTATAAAAACTTCATTCGATAAATCAATATCACCTCACGAATTTATAATAATATTTCGTAATTTAAAAGATAAAAAGAAAGTGTATAGAAAGCTAAACCATTCTTGCGGAAATAATACAAAGAGTTTTCGCGACTACATAGAATTCGGAGTAAAAACGTCGAACTATAGTTTCCTCTTAAATAATCATCATAACATCGAAATGCTTCGGATAAGTAATAAAAATGAAAAATTACGAGAAACTTTGATCGGAGTAAATTCAAATTTTGAAATAATAAACGTTTCAGTATTTGAACGCGATAATTACAAGACTATAACTACCGGCACCTTAATTGTCGATGACGACCTAGTTTTAATTCAATATTTAGAAAACGGAATTACTTCCATCGAAAAAATGAAAACACAGCTCTTTATTAATCCTTCGCTCAGTAATTTATCGCATACCACCGAATATCATTTAAACCGCGGAAGGGGAGGTTCAGAAAATATTTACACAAATAATGAATTATTAATACGGCTAAGAAAGGTTTTTGCGACAAATCTATGCTAATATTTAAAAAGAATTTTAACAAGGATGATTACGAACAAAACTTTCCCTTGGAAAAACGGATCGAATTATCCGATAAAAATGGAAGAAAAGTAAAAGTTATTTTCTGGAAAAAAACGTGCCCTAATCTTGTCTTTCAGATATTTCCAAAGTATAAGCTAGACTCTTTGGATTTGAGTAATAATAAAAATCAAAATTACAATAACAAATATATTTGTAAAAAATTCTTCTTCGCGCAATCATTTTTATATTTTAACATTTGGAATGAAGATAATGCTATTAGCCAAAAATTAAGCGAATATATAATTGAAGACAATAATAGACAAGTAGATTTTTACAACGGAACGACTTTAATCGGTCATAATAAAGGTTTATTCATGTACGATAATTTTATCGTATTCGCGAGTTCGATGGATATGATCAATTATTACGTCAGTAACGCGAAAAAACCAATCACCGCAAAGTTTAAGGATGGAGTTTATAAAAATCAAAATATGATCGTTTGTTCGATGACGCCCATGATAAAGGTGCCGCAGCCGGAGGAGGAAGATGAAAACAAAATCATTCTGAAGCCCCCCGTATTCGCCGATTACTTCCAATACCACGTTATCTATACTAAAAAGGTTAAAGGTTTAGGTTTTATTTATAAAGGACACGAAAACTTAGTGGTTGATAAGATTTTATTTAAAGACGACGATATGAACGAATACATGTACGAAATATTAACAGATAAATATACGGTAAACAACAAAGAAGCCGATACAATTTTTATCATGAATACAATGGAAATTATACAACATTTTCAGCCGATAATTGAGAATCAAAAGGATGATATTATAAGAAGTTTTAAAAAAACAGGTTTATTACAAGATATATATATCCCATACAAATACAAATTCTTATTCGCAACGATAAAAATAAAATAAAATAATTTAATCGTTTTTTTGCGGGAAGAAACGTTATTATTATCATTATCATTAATCAAAACTTCAATTTCATCGCACATGTTATTGTTAGAATCTGTTTGAATAAAAGAAGAATTCATATTATCAATATTTGTATCATTTTTCTCATTAGTATTATTAATATCTTCCGTTGTCGTCATTTGGGAATAATAGTAGTAGTTTTCATTATTATTATTATTATTATTATTAGCAACATTAGAAGCAAGTACATCAGAAACGAGAGCGGTGGGATTATAAAGTCGATTTAAATTTGAAGATGATTTCTTTTTCGTCGTCGCGAATGGATGCGCGGTGGTTCTATTCAGTTTTTTCATTTTTCTTTCAGATCTCAAAAGTTTTTTAAAATTATTATTCATACTCAATGTTAAAATCATTATATTACGTATTTCCCTTTGAATCGATTGTCTTTTAATATCGATAAAATCTTTTTTGTTATCTTGTCCCTTAAATTGCCAGATTGATTTGCATTCGTAATAAGGTAACATTTCCAAATATTCTTTAGAAACTCTTCTAATTTTATTAAATATATATTTTTCATATTTTCCGAGCTTCTTTATATTCATTTTAAATCCGCGCGCTTTCATGAAAGAGATGAAATCGTCGGGGTTCTGCTGTTTTCCTTCCAAATTTATAGTCAACTCAGTTTTACTTTCATTTTGATGCATCGAAATAAATTCGTAATAAGAGAGTAAAAAGTTCAAATGATCCGATTTTTTTAGCATCAATTCGTCAATTTTTATGAGAAAAGAAGAAACCGAATTGTCTTTATTATTATTATTATTATTATGAGTATTATTATTATTATTTTTCAGTTCAAAATATTCGTGTCGGTTAAAAAGTCCGAGATAAAAATCTTTGAAGGGGACTTTTATCAAAAAACTCGAACCTTTCGTATTTAAAGGCTGCAAATAGAAATATTCGCTTTCGTCGCAAGTTGAGAATAAAGGTTTGATTACGAATGGACTATAATGTAACCTGAATTGATCGAATACGTCCAGCACTCTACATTTTTGATATAAATTTCTTTGAATATTTCGAGTCAGTAAATTCGATTCCTTCAAGAAATTTAAATACAGTTTGAGAGAATTCTGATCGATATTATTTGCGACAAAGTATTCTTTGTTTTCATCTAAATTCATAGAATCAAAGAGATCATTCTTTATTTATTCGCTCTCGATAAATTCCGTATTTTGGTTCGAATCTTTCCGGAACCATAATGTATGTATGAAAGTGCTGAGAACGTGCGGAATATATCGTTTCGACTTTGAAGAATTACAAAGTAATTCATAATTCGGCTTTTCTGCACTATTAAATCGTTCTATACGTCTATTTATTTCATTGTACATCATGTCATTTCTTTTATATTGAGGTAATTTATGACGAATTCCATACAATTTCTTAATTTTTTGTTTAAATTCATTCTTCTGTTCGGATACTTCCTCTTCTTCTTGCTGTTTTTGTTGTTTCTTTCTTATTTGTTCTTTTTCCTGATTCTTTTCCTTTTCGTGAATATTAACTATTTCTTCGTAGATCGGTAAAAATGTATTATTAGAAAACGGATACGGTAAACCGATATTTTCTTTATTTTTGATGAATGATTCAGTGAAAAGGTTTTCACCGTTATCGAAAATATGATTTGAAAAATCAATCGTTATCGTAAAACCCTTAACATCCTTATTATTTCGCTTTTTCGAATATACGTGAGTCGCTACATTTTTCTCATCATCCGCCGTATTGAATTCGTGGAAAGATAACACCTCATTATCATTCAATTTCAAATTTTGACTAAAATAACTATTACACTCCTGTTTAAACTCTTGAAAGGTAGAAAACTTTAAATTGTTATAAAAAAATAGATAATATTTATCTACAATTTTATTTAATTGTTTTTCTTCCATTTCCATTCCTACTACGAATAACTTTTCAGATTTACTTTTCGCTTCTTGTTGCTCATCGTATTTAATCACTTGAGCTAAGCAAACTTTCTTAGCACACATATAGAATATATCGTCGTCATTATTATTAATCGCCTCTGAATAAATAATCGGTCCTTCTTCATTTTCAATGTACTCAGTTTGATATTTGTTTTTTGAGTCAAATCCAACTTTTTTGCAATATATGTTATTGTCTTTATCGATATAACTATAAGAAAATTCATCGTTCGGAATATTTAATGAATCATTATTATAAATTTCTTGAATGTCTTTTAAGGAACCTAAAACTTTTTCTTTACTATCTAATTTCTTATTTTGTTTAATTTCCTCTATTTTTTCTCGTTTTTGCTGTAAAAATTGAAGATTAAAACTTTCTTTATTTTCAATATGCTTCAAGTTTTCTTCTTCCAAATTTTTTGCAACAGTCTCCATTTCTTACTTCTCCAAAATTTTCTAATGCAAAAACAATGACACTTCTTGACTTCTTACACGCTTCTATTAAAATGACAAAAAAACTTCTGAACAAACCGAGTATATATAGATTCCGGTGGTACCCTAAAAAAAAAATATCTATTAATTTTTTTTCAAAGTCTGAAGGGACAAAACAATTTGAATGCAGAAAATTTATTTTTTGAATTTTAGGGATTAAAAAACTCCGTTATGTTTTTAATTTCGCATATCTGAAAAACCTCTCATCATTTTCAAAACCGTTTGAATTTTTTTTTTATTATTAACGCTAGGAGAGAGTGTTAATATATATATATATTTTTTTTCTTTCTCTACACGGGCTAAAGATAAGAGTGGAAGGTTTTTGTTTGACTGACAATTATGTCTACCCTACGAATCAAGAAATTATCTGAAAACGCTATGACTCCAAAGAGAGGATCTAAAAATGCTGCTGGATTGGATTTATTCAGCGCTCAAGATGTGTGTGTTTCTGCCCGCGATAAAGCTTTAATTTCAACCGATCTTCAAATCCAACTCCCATCACGATGTTATGGTCGAATTGCTCCACGATCCGGTCTTACTTTAAAACATAGTATCGATGTAGGGGGTGGTGTAATTGATCAGGATTATCGCGGGATTGTTGGAATTATTCTCTTCAATCATTCATCGTGCGATTTTAATGTGAAAAAGGGCGATCGAATAGCTCAGTTAATCTGCGAAAGAATTTTTTACCCTAAAATTGAAGTAACAGAGGAAATTGCTGAAACAAAAAGAGGGATTGATGGATTTGGTTCTACCGGTATCCAGTAATGAAGAAAAAAAAAGAAGGAAAATTAAAAACATAAATCTCGTGGCCGGAACGGAGGTATAAATACGGACTACTCAAATTAATATTCGACAGTGTAAATTGAGAAGTATCATTACTCGGTTGTCCTAGCTCATGAATAAGTTTTTTTTTTTTCGTCATCTAATAAAATCGACGACAATATGAATAATACCGAATCACAATTAAAAGCTTTTCGTGATTTTTCTTCATTATATAATGAAAGTGAGAGACTCGCTACTTTTATCGAATGGCCATTAAAATTTCTAGATAGTAAAGAACTTGCAAGAAATGGATTTTATTACTTGAGAACTAAAGATTACTGTGCCTGTGCATATTGTAGGGGAATTATCGGAGAATGGCGAGAGAAAGATACACCTGAAGGAGAACATAAACGTCATTTTCCACATTGTTATTTTCTTAAACAAGATATGCCGAAAAACTATTATTGTTACTGCAAAGGCGAAGATGTTTGCGGTTGTAGAACATTTTCATCATCGTCATCATCGTTACCGGATTCTTATTATTACGACGATTTATTATTTCTCAATCATATTTGGATTTTTAATACTGTAACGAAACATAATTCGGATTTTGAAACCCGTTTAGCGACATTTAAAGACTGACCAGAACTACCCATTCAAACTCCAAAAGATCTCGCTGAAGCGGGATTTTTTTATTGTCAATTGAGCGATCATGTGCGCTGTTTTTATTGTCGAAACGGCCTTCAAAATTGGGGAAGAATGGACGTACCCGAAGACGAACATTTAAAACAGTTTCCAGAATGTGAATTCATTAAATTAAGAATTATTATTAAAAAAATGTTTTCTGGACAATACGATAATGAAACATTATTCCTATTGTTTGCTTATGTCGGATGTATTTATATCTTTAATTTTAATGATAAGAAGAATTGTATCAAATGTTGGAAAGAGGCGATGCGGATTAAATCTAAGGAATATCTCTTTGGAAATAATACGGTTGACGATTTAGACGCGCTATCCGTAAACGGATTAATTTTTTTAACTTTAGTTATATATGAATCTTTCAACAATAAAGAGTTTAGCGAGAAGCAAACGCGGTTAATTATTAAAGGGGCTGATCACCTAAGTTTGTTAATTATGAAAATGGACGTAATATTTCGTGATTTAACAGATAAACAATTTTGGAAAAATCTTTGGTTATTTACATTTAGTGAAAAACTTAATGATAATTTTTTTTTGCCTATCCTTACGGATTCTTTTATAAACTTTTTAGAATATGATAGAAACCAACAGGGAGAACAAAAATTGATCACCGGTGTCGATATATTAAATGTTATTAAATCAGTAACTAAATTAAAAAGGTATATAGAGCAAAGTTTTACAATTATTTGTAAGATTTTTGATTCGTATATGATGGAAGATGATTTTCCATTTGAGTTAAAGAAAGTTTTAAGAAGTTTTTTCAAGAGAATACCGATAACAAATTTATATGGAGATACTTTCCTTCACCATGTGTGTAAAAACGATTTTCGAAACAAATTAAAAATAATAAAGTATTTGATCGAAGAAATTAAAGTTGAAATAGACGTGACAAATATTCAAGGTGATCTTCCAATTCATGCACTCGCTTTTTATATGAATCGGGTTTTTTATCGTAAAAAATATATCAAAAAACAAAAAGGAAACCAAGACCTCGATTGTATGAAATTTTTACTCGATAATGGCTGTCATGTTGATTGGAAAAATGGTTTGGGACGATCTGTTAAAGATATGCTTAATTTTGGTTTTTACGAATTTGTTAATGAAAATTTAAACGAAGTGCTTTCTTTACAATGTTTGTGCGCTGGCAAAATTAAAAATTTAAAAATAAATTATGAGAATAAAATTCCTAAAATAATAAAAAGGTTTATTGATTTACATTAAAAACAAAGAGAAATTCACAATGTGTTAATTTTTAGATTATAAGAATATAAAAATAAAAATTTGTATAAACATTTTAATTTTCTTTACTATAATCTTTAGCCAGACTTTGGATTTTTTTAATTTTATGGATGACGTTAATAAATACTACTTCCTCTCTAAGTAACACCATTTTTGTTTTTTTACTTATTAATGAGGATTTTACCTCGCTTTAGAAATTTTTAAAGTTTTCTGTAGAAAAAACGACTGTTACGAGTTTTTATATATGTTTTATTATTATTTCGTTCCATAAATAATCACAAAAGGAATTTTTATTCTTGATATAAATAGTAATAAATATCGGGTTTTTTATGATGATTTTATCAATTGTGGAAGCAAGATTTTTAGAATTACAAACAGTTTTTAAAAGTTTAGTGTTTGTTTTTTTTACTGAATAAATAATCATTAAAACTCCATTGTTTTTTATTATTTTCCTTTTTCTTGACATCGCAATCGACAATTATATCAGCGAATACGTAAAATATTTCAAAGACTTGTTTACTATTTTTGGAAAACTGCATAGTTTCCATAATTTTTATCTTTTCATAAAATCCTCGACAAAAATGGTAAATATTATTAAAAGTATTGACGTATCCAAATCCGTTTTCAGTTTTGGTATATGAAAAATTGATCAAAATGTTGAAATAAAGAATATAAATCAAATTTTCAGTAAAAGATTTAAAGTAATCTAAATATTTGCTTCTAACGTTAGAAATTATATTTTGATAGTCGTCATCATCTTTTAGGTCTTGAGCATTAATTTGCGAAATCCAAAAAAACATATTATTATTATTATTATTATTTCCGTTTTCATCATGAGGTGTTGTTGTTTTTGTTGTTGTTTCATCTTTTTCCACCATTTGAAGCGGAGAAATTCCATTTCTTTCCATCTTTCCTCTAAATTGTAATTTTGTGGTAAAAGGATCCAATAGTTCATAAAAATTATATAAATAAGTACTGTACTGTCCGGTATAAGAGTAGAAATTTGTCGAAATTAAATAAAGTAAAGCTAAACTATTAAAATCTTCCCAGTTATCATTTCCGAATATATTTGAATTTTTGCTTCCGTAAAGCTCTAAATAAACGCCGTACATAAATTCCATAATTTTAGAAACGATTTTGCGCACGTAAGAGGATAAGATGATGACTTCTTGATTATCATATTTCTTCCTTTTATTAACATTTTTTGCGCATCTCTTTCCATTATTGTGAAATATGTTTCCGAGTAAACTCATTAGTGATTGATAAAATTGTTCGTTATCGTTTTTGACATTTTTTTATCCATGCGTCGTTGATGATGGGAATATGTTCTGAAAATGGTAAAACTAACTTTTTCATAACCAAAGTTATCGTTTCTATATGATTTTGTAAATACTTATCGTGAATAACATTATTTTTATCGTTGGGTAGCGTTGTTTTCTGATTATTATTGATATATTCGTTCATTGTTTCATACAGGTCCGAAATTTCTCTTTTTTCGATATTCAAAAGAAAAAAATCGGGTTTTTCGAGACGAGAGAGGGATACATATATATTCGGACCCGTTGTTAAATTATTATCCTTATCTTTACAATCAATTAAACAAAAATTATCCGAGCCGATTGTTTTTCCTTGAATTGAGTAAATCGTCGAAAACAAAAGAGAATCAATAGGTAATATATTAATTAAAAGGTTCCCATCGCGAAACGTTGAATATCCAATGTTGACGAATCGATTTATCTGATTATTTAATAATATGTATAAAGACGAGTTACCATTAATCTTTTTAATCGTACCTTCGGTTCCGTGCACTATTCTCAACCCGTTTACGCATAAAGTTTTATTGAAAACGATATTCATTCCTTCCGAAACGCACAATCCTCTATAATTTCCATAATTCTTTTGGATATAATTTTTGAAATTATTGAACCATTGATAAATGTCCCTTGATTTTTGAAGATCCTTAGTTTTGTAAAACAGATTCAATCGTAATTGTCGAAGTCTATCCAAATTTATCTTCTTAACTAAATATTCTTCGCTCAAATAGCCATAGTTTTTTTCATTTATTCTAAAAGTAATTTTTTGTGGGAAAGTTACCATATTCGAATCTCCGTTATCATATTTAGCGAAAGTTGCATTCGCTATATTCGTTTCGTAAACGCTATTTCGATTACTACTTAAAAACATTATATTTTTTTCTCTTTGAATATATATTGTAAATAATAGATTAAAAACCCTTTCGTGAAATTTATCTTGCTGATTTTTTTAATTTTTAAATCTAATTTCGCTTTCAATAAATTATTGGAACAATTTTCATATTTTTGGATCAACTAATTTTTATTCTTTGACTTACATTTTAAGAGATTACAAAATTTATTTCGGATATATGATGTGGAATTTTTATTAAATTTATCAGGAAAAAAACAATTGTTTCCGATATTAAAAATTCCAATGGCTAAAGTTAATGCTTCGTTTTCATTACAAGCATTTTGCCGTTTATGTGAATACATAAATGTAATTTGACACATTTCGGATATATGAGTTGAATAATCTTCATTGAGATTTATTTTCATATTATTACTTAAAAATTTCTCGTCGCTTTGTTCTATTTTTTTACTCGGTTTATTATTGAGTAAAAATATATTCCAATTATTTTTTATGATTTTTGTCATGTAGAAATCATAATATTTAATTATAGAATTTAATTTCATTCGATTTTCTTCCTTTTGTTTTAATTTTTCAGCATTATTTACTTTATCGAGGTGTTTTACCTTCTTGCGACTCTTATTTTTACTAGTAGTATTCTGTTTAACAACCTCTTCTCTATCTACTAATCCACATATTACATCTAAATCGTAATCTTTAAAAGTACTGAATTCATCAGCATCATCATTATATAGTCTCTTGATAATTCTCAATCCGAAAGAATGGAATTCCTCTTCCGTATCTACTAAATCGTTATCATTGAAACTTTTGTTTTAATTATTATCGCCTAAAAACAAAACTTTTACGCCACCGAATGGAAGTAAATAATTATTGAAAAATCTAAAAATACAATCAATATAGAGAATCTCCATGGCTTGAAATTGGGTATATTCGTTGATATTGTTACTGAATTGTGATTTTCCGGGTAAGGGATATTTAAAAAAGGAGTGGAAAGTCGAAATATAATTCGTTTTGTAATTTCATTGATATTGTTACTGAATTGTGATTTTCCGGGTAAGGGATATTTAAAAAAGGAGTGGAAAGTCGAAATATAATTCGTTTTTAATGACGAATCTCGTAAAAAAGAACCTAAAACACTCACTGTAGAATTAGTTCGTCCAATAATTCTAATATCTTTTATTTCTTTCTTTCCTCCGCTTATTTCATCGATTATATTCGCTAATAATAACGTTTTTCCCGCTCCCGGTAAACCGGTTAAAAAGCATATGGGAATATCATTATTCTTTAAATTATTTATCACCGAAAACATGGCGATACTTTGCTGACACGTTGTTTTATATAAATTAGTTTTTTCTTTTTTTTTCTTTTCCGGTAGATATTCTTCCGAATCGGAGAAATCATTTAACATTGTTTGTTTCTTAATTTGTTCTAAAGTTCTTTTTTTACATTTTCTATTTAACATTATGCAGGCGGCGGCTAATACGAGGCGAGAATTCCAAGAACAACAACAATACAATCTCCCAACTATACGTCTTTCCTATTTCAACTCTTGCAAAGAACTAATGTGTGAATTACGAAATCTCCTGTTAAATAAGGGAGCTCGTTTTCATCCCAATAAGATTAATTTGATCAGAATAATTATTTCCGGACGATTTACAACAATGTCGCTAAAAAATCCAACAACTCCCTCTCCCCCGCAGTCATCAGGATTTTTATTTTATAATCTTAAAAATCTTAAGATCTTAATCAGAAATATCTTAGAAGAACTCCAAAAAGAAGACTGGATAAAAAATGATAAATTTAACATCAAATTAAATATTTATCTATTGAATTCTTTAATTTTTGAGATTCATTTGGATGACAATTTGAATATAAAAATTTCAAATTATGGAATAAATTTAAACTATTTTTTGGATAGTTTAGAAAATCTTAATAGAAGGATTCATATTATAAATATTAATATAAGCACCGAAAAAGATCCAATATACGATATAAATACACAAAAATTTGATCAACATTATAATAATTAATTGTTTTTCCATATATATATATATATATATCATCCTTTGGCGTTTTTTTTCTCTTTCTCCCTTTGTTTTTCAACTAAAAAGGATATTTTTTTTAACAGAGGGGAGGGGGGGAGAGAGAAGGCAAAAAAAAAATAAAAGAAGAATGAATTCAATGACTATTACTACCGATCAAGCAACACCAGAACATTTTAAAATTAATGATTTTCCTCAACATATTTGTAATACGGTTACAGATCAGGAATTTTTGAATGTGGGAATAGATCCGGAAATATATAATTTACAACCGAAGTTTTTATTTCTTCGCACCGATATTTCTAGAATTCAAGCATCCGCCGTACTTTTAATCCTGAAACAATTCGTAAAAGACAGAAATAATAAAAATTGTAAAGGAGGATTTATTTGTGGCGATGGTATGGGTTTAGGAAAAACTAGGATAGCATCGTCTTTTTTATACAATTTTCTTATATTAAACCAAAATAAAATTTCCAATAATAATAATAATGTGAAAAGAATCCCTAATATTTTGTGGGTTACTCAAAACAGAGATTTATATTGTGGAATAATAAAAGAATTAAAATTGACTAATGAATCTTTATACAAAACTTTAAAAATAATTGATATTC
The DNA here is from genome assembly GCA_963969495.1 of Ceratothoa steindachneri. NCBI lineage: Eukaryota > Metazoa > Arthropoda > Malacostraca > Isopoda > Cymothoidae > Ceratothoa > Ceratothoa steindachneri. The sequence goes on from OZ018327.1 coordinate 176,624,617, forward strand.
ACCAATTTATTAGAAGAGAGGATGAAAAAAGCCAATCTAGAAACGAAAACAACGCAGAGAATAAAAAATTGGACGATTTCGAGTACGAATTTAGGGGTGAGGAAGAAAACGATTCCATCATCGATATAAAAAATCAAGAATCTCGCAACAACGTTACTGCGAATATTATATTAGCAACATACAATATTATCAAAAGAAAATTATACGAATTGTTAGAGAACAAAGATGTTTTTGACGTTATAATTTATGACGAATTTCACATCATAAAAAAATATTTCTAAGGAATTTCAAAAGTTTATCAGAAATCCCGGTGAATTAAAAAAATGTCCAACGAATCAACTCGGAAAATATATAAATAGAATCGCCGATTCTGTTAATTATTTTACGCATTTTAATAAAGCTCATTCTTTTATTCTTCTCATGAGCGCAACGCCTTTCACTTCAATTTCTGATTTGAATTCAGTCGACTTTTTGTTAGAAAATATATCCTAGAAACGAAAATGAGGTCAAGGAGAAGAGTGAGGGAGAAGAATTTCAAATTTCAATTAATAATACCGATGATGAAAAGGAGTCTGGAAGTAATAATACTCCTCCCACTTTTCTTAATAATTTGAAAAATATGTTAAAAAGTAAACCTTGGTATTATATGAAAAATAATATTGTCACGAGTTTAATGATGGAATATATTATTAAATTAATGTACAATAAAGGTATTTACATAAATAGAATAATGAGCATGGAAGGAGTAAAATGTAGTTATATGAAATGTAAACTTAATCCGATTTATCAAAAATGTTTTCTTTTGAGTACGCAATATATCGATTATATATATAATTTTAAAATTAACGATAATAATCGAAATAAATACGAAATTATCAAATTAAAAAGAAATAGTCTCTCACAGTTTTTAACACCGTCATTTTCCAATTCTGAAACTTTCCAACGCGATTATAATAATATATGGAGACATTTCAATTCTTGCATGGTTTTATTTTATAAAAACCTCCTTTTTAATATGAAAGGACAAATCTGTTCGAATAAATGTTTCGATATTCTGATTAAATCTCCTAATCGATACAAATTTATATTTTCGACAGAAATTACCGCTGAGAGTTGTATGGACAAAAATATTGAGAGGTTAAAGTCAACGAGTTTAAAGAAAAGTAATTCTGACGACGACGACGACGACAACGACGACGAAGATGCATATATTTCTCCTTGGCTTTCCTCACCGGGCGGCGCGAAAGTACATGAAGATGAGATTACCACTAAAAAATCGGTAGTAATGTGCAACGAATGCCTAAACCTATTTTCGGAAAATAAAAACAACTCTTGTCAAATTGACCATCATCCTTTGATATTTTCGAACGCCCCCGTTTCTCAACTATTAAGACTTTACAAATTTAAAAGTAATATGGAATTTTTACAACAATTACAAAGTTACGCGAAGAAAGGAATTAATGATAATAAAGAAGAAATTGAATTTAAAATACCGAAACCGCCCCCGCTATATTTATTAAGATGGTTACCGATTTCGTTTATCGATAATATTAAAAACAAGCTAGGGAATGATAAATCATTAGAAATAACGAATAGATCATTAATGGCGATGGAGGATACTAAAAATAAAGGATGTTATTATTTATGTAAAAACACTACGAAATTTTATAAAGAAAATGTAATTATCGACGCTTTTAACAATAATCCTTTAATCAATAGTGTGACCGTAAGTAATAAAGGTAGTACTGGAATAAATTTACACGATAGCGTCGAAAATAAATCTTACGGGCAAAGGTTACATTTCTTTTGCGATTTTCCATATAGCCCCACAAAAGTTTTTTAACATATGGGACGAAGTCATAGAACTAATCAAAAATCAAAACCTTTCTACATTATCGTTACTCTAGATTCCTTTTTTATCGAAGAACGTTTTACTTCAATATTAAAATATAGATTGAGGGATGAAAAAGCCGGTATGTTTGCAAATCGTTATAGCAACGCCATTGTGGATATATTCGAATCTAAAAACGAAGACGAAAATGAAGAACAAACAATCAATTGTGATAATAATAATAATCAACAAATTGATTCCATGAATAAACCAAATATTTTACGGTGCATATGCACATCGATATTTCTTTTCAGCGGGGGTATAAAATTATCATTTCACCACGATTTTCACAGAGATAATATATTAATTTCCAAAAGATTTCTCATTACCTGTTTGTCATTAATAAAATACATACGGAAAAATCGACCGGATATCTTTTCGATATTTCTTCAAGAACCTTTTACTAATAATCCACTTTTATCGAATATCTATACAAAATATAGTTACGAGTTAATAGAATTTCTCATTAAAACTCTCAAACCAATATATATACTCGAATATTGAATAAAGTAAATATATATCCCCCTAAATTCCAACGATGTTTCTTTCTCGTAGAAAGAGCTTTATTGCAATGGTTAACTACAAATTTAAATATTAAGAAAAAATTCTTTTTAGCGAAAAATATTACTATACATAGTTGGTGAAATTGATTCTATCGAAGAATATTCCGTAACTTGTGAAAATGATTGAAATCACCAAGGAAAATATAAAATCCGTATTACTGTTTTAAATAATTTTTTTATTGACACTTACAAAAAATCCAAAATAATATTGAATGAACGAAATTCTTTGTTATTACCAAAATTTAGCGATATTTTCCAAAATTTGTTCGATTTTAATTTTTCCAAAAAGTCCATAAACGTTAAAGTAAAAAGTAACTTTAACGAATGTATAATTATTCGATTAATCGAAAACGGTAATAAAAAATTACTTCGGGATGATGGTACAAATCAAAATAAATGCAATCTAAACAAAAATTATGCTTTATTTTTTTGGAATATTTTATCACAATAAAATTATTTTTTTTATTATTAGTTTTTTTTTTTATTTATCCTTCGAATTTCAAATTACAAAAAAAAATGATTAATATCTTCTCGGATAATCATAATGCGGATAACGAAGAATAGAAGCGGCGAACTTATCCACGCGATCATCTTTCATCGGCATTATTTCCATATATTCATTATTATCATCATCATCATGTATTTTGCTCTCTTGACTTTCTTCTTCTTCTTCTTCTTTTATTGTATTCATAGTATATTTATGCGAGAATGGCAACATTGTTTCCAGCTGTGTTTGATTCTCGTATTCGTGAGTAGGAAAAGTAGTGTGAAATATTAGTTGGTTACTATCGTTTTCATTTTTAATAGGTGTCGTTTTATTGTCATTGATATTAATTCTAGGACGGCGGCGTTTTCTTCTATAAAAATAGATGTAAAATCCACAATAACTTAAGATTATTGTACCGAACAAAATTAGCACAATAATAATAATAATGATTAGAGTATAATTCTTATCGATATCGATAATTTTAATTTCATTTTTTATTAGTAATTCGTTTTCTAATTTCGTTTTTGTTTTTCGACACGATACCGACGTTAAATCTTCAATAACCGTATCGTTGTATTTAGCTGAAATTTTATCATTAACTAAGAACATGTTTAACGATTTCAAATCTTTTATATCATTGTTATAGAGAGAGAATAAATACAATTCAATTTCATTTTTTATAACGTAAAATTTAAAACTAATATATAATGTACACCTGAAAGGGTTAGAAATTATTATTCCGCCCGGATTTTGAAATGTAAATAAAGTTTCGTTTTTTTTTCCTCCTTTATATATTAGTTCGACCACAAGTTTGTTATTATTATTATTATTATTATTATTATGCTTAAATTTATAAATTCGAAATGGCGGGAATGGACTATCAATTGGAATTTCCTTACTTTTAATTATTGGTTCTGAATCAAAGTTAAAGTTATTTTTACTTGATTCATCAATAAAAAAATTATTATTATACATAATTTGATTTTGAAAAGCTTGGCAACATTTAGTTTCAATTAGTAGAGATGTTATATTTGCTGCAGCGCTTGAAGTAGACGTATAGAATATATAATTTGTAAAGTTGTCCTTAAAAAATTCCATATCTTTCCTTTCGAACGATAAACTCGTATAATATACATCTAATCTATATTGGGATCCCTTTCTCGTAATGATAATGGAATTAATTTCATAGACGAACGGAATATCGATATTCAAAAGTACTTGATTATAATTTGAAAATATTGCCTTTTTTATTTTAACTCCAGTGTTTTTCCCACATCCGCCACAATTATTCATAAATATTATATTCGATTTTTTGTCAACGATGGTAGCCGACGATGTATCACTCTTATGCTCATAATATTCATAATCATGATCATCATTATCATCATCATAAAATTCTAATGACGAAAAGGGAATATAAACTAACACTACTAAGAAAGAAAGTTTAAAAAATAAGGGTTTCATTTTTTTTAGACGGGGGTACGATGGAATAAATTTCATGATGAGAGATATAATAAGAAATATATTTATTTATCTAGATCCTTAGAATATAAAAACTTGCGTCGATTACTCATTTGAATCATTTTCTATCTCGTTGTGCAACTGATAAGAAGTGTAAGAAGAATATACGCATAATGACTTTCAAAGACACATATAAATATTACGGTTTCGTTAAAAGTGAAGAATTCATGATGGAAAAAGATTCAATTTCAATATTAGTGTATTTAGATTGTGAAAAGAAACCTTTTAAAGTACCAAAATCAAATTTGAAGAGATTGGGATTCTTTGTTCGTGGAGGCGATGTCATTTTAAGGAAAAAACGAACAAATGGAAAACGTAACGTGAATTCTATATTGCCACCTCTCACACGCAATGAAATCGTATACCATAATAAAAAAGATAAAATTATTAATAGATCGTATACATTTCAAAAGAAAAATGCTTCATTTATTATGGGAAACGTGTCTAGAAAATTTACAAATATTAATTGTTATTATGGAAACGCTGGAAATTTCAATATGGGATGCAAGTTAGTTATCGCGAATGAACTCGAAGATAAATCCGTCAACTTTCAGAAATGTATTTTACAAAATAAATTAGGAGAAGATGTTTTCAATATGTTTAATAGCCAAAAAACCGGCTTATTGATTAATACAAATTTTGATTTCATTATGCTTCTCTATTATTATATGATAAATTTGAATAATGATTGGAAAAAATTGAACGAAAGTTTATCGTGCAATATACTAAACTTTAATTGGTTTCTTTTCTTCATTGATTATTATGAAATATTACCGAAAGACGACAATCATCCAGATTTTAAACGTCTAGCGAGTGACCCGGAAAGTTTTTCACTCGAGCGATACCTATTTTTATCGACAAATTTTAGATGAAATACAACAACCGAAGAAGGGGAGAAAAATGAAGGATATTGTCGATTCGGTCATTTTATCGAATCTCATCGAATCGGTAATTCGTTTTGTGGAGCCTGTTTTTTCGAAGCAATCAACGGAAAATTTAAAATTATTAATTTTCAAAAAAATAGTAAATTAGACCTAATTTTAAAACAGATGAATTGTGTTGATTTTGATGGAAAGAGAGAAATTTCGTCGGGGTTTCAACTTTTAAATGAAATTAAGAAAAATTTACACGAATTAACGAAAGATTTTGGTAAAAACGAACAAGAAAAGTTAAGAAGTTCTATTTTGAAGACATCCAACTCGAATTTACACATGTATTTAACAACCTTTTAATAAGTCTTATCACTCAGTTACCGGATTATCTTTCGATATTTAGTTTTCTCAATCCATTCGGAAAAATGTTGATGTTGGATGCATTAAATTGCGTAATAGTAGAAAAGCCGAGAGCAAAAAATACAAAAGTTTATAAAGGAGTCAAAGATTTATGGACATTTACTACGAATGAAATCAAATTGAAAAGAGCTTTTCAAATTTACGATTGGGAATTAAATGTTGGAAAAAAACAACCGTTTAATCCGAATAACGCGCAATATAATTTACTTTTTGAAGAAAACGATGGTAATAATAATAATAATAATTTTCAATTAAGAGGGAAAATCTTTATGAAAAATATATTCAACCCTTTCAAATATTTTAAAGACGCGTACACTTTAAAAGAAAGATACAATAATAAACTCATTCAATATTCTGCGGATAAGATTATCACCGAAGAAAGAATTACGGAAAAGAGAATAAATTTTGATATTGTCGATTATTTTCCAAAGGAAAACTTTAATTCGGGAGCCATCAATAACGATAAAATTATTAACACCATATTGGATTTAGATAATTCTTCGGTTGTGACCGGCGCTCAAGTGTTTGAAGTTACTCTCCCTCGAACGGATAAGAAAGTTTTATGCTTTGTAACCGACGAGGATGAATCAGATATATTAAGTAACGTTTCTAAATTAGAAATTACTTTTCTAGATACTGAAACTTCGGGATTAAGCGCGTTAAATAAAGAGATTTACAGTTTGGCGTTATGTTTTCGAAAAGTATCGGCCGAATTTATAGAATGCGTTCATTTATTTGCCGTAAAGAGAAATTTTGAAAATTTTGAAGACAATATCAAAGCAAAATTTATAGAATTACGAGAAAATAATCGCCAATTATATGAAAAAATCACGAATGACAATATGAAAAATCGATATTTTTTCGATTCTGAAAAATGTATGCTGCAAGCTATCGATAATTATTTATACCATCACCAAAGCTCCTATTTAATGGGATTTAATTTATCTTTGGATATATCGTTTCTCGTAATAAGAATGATGATCAACGATATACCGTCTAGAGTTTTCAATTTTGATAAAATGGATTATAAACAAAAGATGATGGTGGTCGATGCTTACCAAGCTGAAAAGGATATTCAAACGTATAAAAATGACGAAATTAATCCGCTATTGAAATTATATCGTTCTTTTTTAGATGCTAGATTTACTCTAGTCGACGCGCAGATAATGTGTTTGTTTAAATGTCCGAATCTTTCTTCGTATTCCCTCAACAATTGTTGCGAAAAGATTTGCGGTTCTAACGGAAATCAAGCGGAACAGAAAATATCGATAGAGGTACAAGATTTGATTAATTATTTTCATTTACCCGATAATGGAAAAGCCGAATATATACACGTTTATTGCATTCACGACGCTACATTAGTGAGTGTATTGGGAAGTATCGTCATTATCTAATTACACCGGCAAAACTTTCGATGCGATTTATAATTGGTTATCTACCAAAAGTAAGATATTTAATTCTTGCTTCATAAAATCAGCGTTAAATAAAAATAGTTGTTCGTTGATCAGCGTAAGCGGGTTTCTGGATAAACATAATACCGAACATTGTTCTACTCAAGGCGGAATGGTCGTTACACCGGTAAAAATGGCTTCGTTTAAACACGGTATCATAACTTTGGATTTCGCTTCACTTTATCCATCGATTATGATTACGAATAATATATGTTTTTCAACTTTTATTACACACGGACAAGTTATAAGAAGCATAGAAGCATATACGAATAATGTTGACGATGAAATGACTATGATGTTGAAAAACAAGAAGAAGAATAATGTTAATGAAACAGAGCGAGAAAGAATCTTTGAATTATATTCTAAATTCTGTTTGAAATTGCAATAAAAATGTATACCGTATGATATAATCGTGGAAAATTGGGATTATAAAAACGGAAATGATTATTTAGGAGTCGATTATTTTCCGTTTTTTAAAACATCTCCAAAATTAATAGAGAAAGCTTATTTAACGGAAAAATATCAAATTCAACCTTTAGGATTAACTTATATGTTTACATATATATATGAAATTTGTAAAAACGATCCCGCGGTTTGTAAAGAAATATTTTACCCGTTCCAAACTCTCCAAGATGGTTGGAATCATCTAAAGAACAAGATTCTAAAAGCTGCTACTACTAATACTAATAATAATACCGCCCCTACAAATTTATTACTACCTGAATTTACTGCCGCGGGAGAAATTTATAAAAAATTGTCAACCGACGACGATGATAGTAAAGTTCACGAAGCATTATTTATAATTTACGAGAGAGCATCGTTCGTGGACGCCTATCAAAAGTTGGTGGACGAAATATCGGCGAGATTTTGGAATGTAGGAGGATATTGCCGCTTTTCGATTTATCGGGATAGCGAAATTCGAGGAGCGTGGCCGGAATTAGAATTACGTTTAGGAGAAGAGAGAAAGTTGCTGAAAAAGAAAATGAAAGATAAATCTTTAGCGCCTCACATTAAAGAATTGGCTAATATTAATCAAATTATTTCCAAACTCATGATGAACTCATCTTACGGTATAATGGCGGCGGGTTTTTGTAAAAATACCGTTAACAGACTGCTTTCTAATATGATAACGGGAGTCGGAAGAAGAACGACCGCCAATATTAAATTAGCCACGGATAAATTTCTCGATGATGTTGTAAATTTATACGGGGATACCGATAGTATTTTCTTGTCGGTAAATAACGAAAATCATAGGCGGCGAATTAATGTAAAGGAAAATTTTGTAGATATCGATTTAAAACTCGAACAAGATACGTGTAAATATTTGGAAAATAATATTAACAGATATTTAAAAGGTGTAAAAAACGATGAAAAATACATAATTGGAAGAAATACAATGAAACTAGTTCCGGAACGTTTAGTAGTTTTCGGTTTTTTATTTATGAAAAAAAATTACGTTCTTTGTCATTTTAAAGAAAGTAAAAACTTCGCTGAATTGAACGATATGATTTATCGAGCGAATAGTGAGGAGAAACCACCGATGGAAATATTTAATCAACGATATAAGCACGTGACTATTTTTGAAGCTAGACCGCGATGCTGGATTGATGAAAATGATGATGATGGAGGAATAATACGACGACCGCCGCTATTGCCGTTCCGTTACGTTGTACGATTTAAATTATCGTGTATTTTTAATATGTTTTTCAATAAGGTGATACAAAATTCTGGGAAATACTTTAATTACGCTTCTTATTTAGATCTGGACGAAAATAGGTTTTTCGATAACGAGGAAAACTTGAAGGAAGCGATTAATGAATATAATAGTTTATTTCAAATTTATTTAAAAGGATTATTCGTGAAAGGAGATAAGAATTCGATCGAAATGGTGATTCATTTCATTTGCCAAATTTATATGCTCTGCGAAGGTGAAATTAAGATATTTAAGTTGATCGAATTTCTAATATTTAAATTTCTATCGTTCAATATTCCGTTTTCCGAAATGTCAATTTATAAAAAATGTCACAAAATGGTATCGAACAATAATTATTGTAAAGTGATAGAAACTTATAACGATAGAACGCCGGCAAAATATAAGCTTTTCAACGATATCGTGCCTTCCATTAAAACGAAATACGCCAACATGTTAGCGGTTGATAGATTATTTTTAAATAATGATAACAATAACCGATTATGGTTTAATCGTTCGTATCAAGAGAGAAAATCTTGGGACGAAGAAACGGGAATGGGAACGCTATCCGGGAAAAATATATTGAATAAATCTTCGATAATCAATATTTTTATCTTAATTCAAGACGCGATCGAAGCTTTTAAGAAAAGTTGGGAAAAAGTTTTGATGGACAAAATTTGTTTAGTATATGAGAAAAATGATTTAAACGGATACTGTTTCACGAGTAATAATAATAATAAAAACTCTTCCTCGATAGTAATTCAAAAATTAACCGGTAAAGATAAAAATGAAATAGTGACCCTTTTAGGGGGTTGCCACGATGAGATTGCTAGCGAAATTTTAACCGCGCTTAATGTTTACTGCTATTTTTATCATTTAAATAATTTTATTCAACCTAATTCAGTTTTTATGTATTGCAAGACTATTGATTGTAACGCTGTACATTACGAAAATGTGAAAAATAGCCAAGGAAGGATTGTGAAGAAAAGGTTCAATTGTAAAAATAAAAAGGTGCGCGACGCAATGAAGAATTTAACCGAGGGTGAATTGAATTCCGTTTTAAATATCAAAGATGCATTACAAACTTACAAGTTATCCTTGGAAGATATTTTCGAAAATACTACGCAAAATATTAAAAAACACATAAAAAAATGCAATATTTATATGGGAAATACGAAAGAAGAAAAAATAAACACTCTATTTATGATTTGTTGGGGTAATATTAATTGTCGGGAAGCCTGCGAATTGATTTTCGATATCCATATGTATATGATTTTGTTGTACGGTCAGGTTTTCATGTTTAAAGAGAGTATCCATTGGATCGATCGAAAACTAAGAAATGTTTCTAAAGAAATTTTCGATTACGCGAACAAATCCTTTGACAATTTTCCTTTCAACGAAGAAGGAAACTTTGTATATACGAATAAAAACGAGTCCACAAATAAAAATTCATTTACAGATTTAACCGATACAATTATGTACAATAATGATAATTTCGAGGACGATGATGATATAGAACAACACGAAATGATAAATAATCATATAAAAGAGGGTTTTTTATAGGTTTTTATGTAAAGAAAATTATGACGGTTATCGCGCATATGATTTTGGATTAAAGTTGTTTTTTTTTAAATTAATACTTTAAACAATCCATTTTTAAAACGGTGATCTAACATTGAAGAATTGTTGTTGTTATTATTTGAGTCATTAAACATTGAAAATAGTAAATCAAAAAAATTAGAATTATTGAGAAAAATATCTTGAATATTATAATTTTTATCATTTATCAAAAACATAAAAAGGTTTTTTGTGGGGTTGTTATTAGGATAATATCTGTATTTTTTAATATTTTTGGCATATCTCTTTGCTCTATTAAACGATTTAGAAAAGAAATAAATAAAATTGAATATCATTGAGTGCAACGCTTCATTTAACCTCGATAAGGGAAAATATATTAATTTTAAATTTTTATAATTAAGGTATTTTAAAATATAATTAAAAATTGATTCTTTATTCAAATAGTTGGAAAAAACATATAATGATAAAGTATCTTGTAAATTTGTCGTTAATATTATTCTTTCAATAAATGATTGTAAAATTAAAGTTTCTTCATTACTATCCTCTTCGACTAAAATCAAAGCAATTTTTTTAGGATACATGTAATTAATTAATAAATTATTTTTTTTGGCATTTATTCTCTAGATCTTTATTTATTATTAATATTTTATAATAATATTTTTTTCGCTAAAGGTTTTAATTCAAATAATTTTTCTAGTTTTTTTTTTTTAATTTATATATACTTAATACTATAATGTCACAAATTATTATTATTAATAATAATAATCCAAAACATCGGTTAAATGACGATGAAAATAATTTTTCACTAAAAAAGAAGTGATAAGAAGAAGGTAGAGAAACGAAATGTGAAAAGAATTGTCCTACTTTTCTGATTATGCCACTCCCAGAAAAGATTAATACTAAAATTCTTAAAAAAACGAATATCAGAGAAGAGGAATCAATCCCTAATGCACAAACGGATACAAATTTAAAAAATACTGATAACAAGAAAAGTTTCAAAGATATCGTTAACGAAATCACGCTAAAAAATAAAGAAAACAAAATTAATATTAAGAAAAGGGAGAGATTACATAATATTATCGATAATCTTCATAAAAAAATTAAAGCAACAAGGAAAAATACTAATAATAATAATGCTTCTAAATCTTTCCCTACAACAAATGATGTACAAGAAGATTTGAAAGAAGCTAATACTGAACCAAAAAAAGAAGAAGAAATCAATAAGAAAGGGGTATTAAAAGATGATGCAAAGACAAAGGAAGAAAACGAATATGTTGTATTGGTTAAAGTTGTTAATGACGATAAACCAGCCGATAAAATTAATAAGAATGAAGAAGAAATTACCAGCAAAGAAGAATTTATTCATAAGGAAGAAAATGACGAAGAGGAAGAGGAAACGGATGACGGGAGCGATCAAGAAAACGACGACGAAGATGGAGAAAGTGGAATTTTTATCGATAGCGATGATGAGGGCGAAATTATTATCATCAATACTGATGATGAAGATGATGAGGAGGATGAAGATGAGGAGGAGGAGGAGGAGGAGGAAGAGGAGGAATACGATAATGAGAACGAGAAAGAAGTTGACATGAAGGACAGTAATAATGTTGTGGAGGACAAAGAGAGAGTTTGGGAAAATATGGAGCTAGATGTAGAGAAAAACCAAGATGAATATGTTATTCTCGACGATGATAATCTGAATATTAAAGTTGAAAAAAATGAAATTTCGAGAAATTTAAACCACTAATGGTAGAAACAAAAATGTAAATTGTAACGTGGAGGCCCATATAATGATTTTCTTTTTTCACTCGAGATTATGAATTCTTTAAATACTTCCGACCGGGAGAGTATTTATATATATATATATATGGAAAACTCTTAAAGTCGACAGTGTTTATCGTTCAAACTTTGAGAATAGACGCTCTACGCTGCTCCTAATCATTTTTTTTAAAGGAAGATTCGGAAATGGGAATCAAAGCGGCGATGAATATAATTGATATTGATGATATTAAATATTATTACATGACTAAAATTGATAATGTTTACACTGATTATCTAAATATTCAAGAGAAATTAAAAAAATGACACAATAAAGAATATTAATGAATTAAAAAATGAATTGCTTGAAATTTTAGATAAATTCTACGAACTTAACGAAGAATTTAAAAATATAACATTATAAAATTTTTATAATATTGAATTTTTTTGGTTCCAAAATGGTGTTTTTCAAAGTTTTTTTTATGTATTTTCAACAATAAATAAAAAAAAGGTTTTTTTTCATTTATTCTCCAAGGTTTGGTCTGGGTCGCACGCTCCTGCGCCGGGAGGGGAGGGGAAATAATTAATTTAGAGGATAAAAACGTCAGAAATCTTACGGGTTTTTTTTAGTTTGTTTTGGCGTTTACAAAAGAAGGATGAATCCATCTGAAAAAGTAGTAAATTTACACTATAGATGGTTACAATGAAAAAAAAACAACACTTGATAAATTTATTAAAAATATATGAGAAATTGCTTTATTTGCGATTAACTAGTAAATCGTTATTGTTAGGATTTTCTGGAATATTCACCCAGAAATCTCGTTTGTTAGGAGTAAAAATTAAATTTTCAAGTATTATCTTCTTTTTTTCCGCGGATAAGCCTCTGGGAAAATAATTTATTGGATTGAGCTCCATTTTGGATATATTAAAATTTTTCTTTACAAAGTCGCAGAATTGATATTGCTCTGTGAATTTCAATTTGAAATGAAATCCAATAGTTCCCTTTTCAAATCTCACTTCACAAAAATTGTCAATTATTAATTTACGGTTATGAATTCGCGAAATATAGAAAAAATGTTGATTTTTATTAAATTCGAGAAAGTCTAAAGCTTCAATTTGAATGACATCTTTCAAATCATCTAGGTCAAAAATATCTCTTTTTCTTCGCCGCAGAGTCTTTTCAATTCGAGTATGGATATCATTAGCTGCATTGAATGTATGGCCAGCGGGTAGGTACTTTAAAGTTGCGCTATTGATTCGATTGTCAGAATTTACTAAAATTAGCATAGCGTTGAACAAACTCCAATTTTTGTTCTGTTCAGCAGAATTATTCAGCCAAAAAATAAAGTCTTGAGCCTCATCACTCTCTTTTTTCATTAAATTTATAAATGCATTGGCGACATGTTCATTATTTCGGCCAGCGATCGACTCGTTCCATAAAACAGAACAATATTTTTCTGTAGAAAAAAAACCATCCTCCTTCAACACCTTCAGATTAGCAAATGTTTCATTGAAAACAACCAGTCTAGGTGTGAAAATATAACTTTTTAATCCTCTAATCATTGGTAACAATAGGAGTTTCTGTAAATCAACGGCAAAAACTCTAGTATTAGAATTCCATTCTTTTGATTTATCCTCTTCGTAATATTTGCGAGCTTCTCTCACCTTCGCTATATGATTTTCTTGCGTAGTAGCCTGATTATCCGTAATTTCAGTCTCTCGGAGTTTTTTAAAATCAGCACACGTTACACAAAAATCTATTTTGGGCTCACCGAATCCAAACCCCCTATGCACGTCCATTTTAAGAATCTCGTAGTTAGTACGAATTTATTTAATTTTTTATTGCTTATATTATCGATCATTTTCTTTTCCATCTTATAAATTTGTTTACTGCTATCTAAATAACTTTTAATTTCATCGACGTTATTCGGATAAACGGACTTGTTTTCTATTTTTTTCATTCGTTTCAGTTCGGTTTTATCGAATATTTTCCGAACATTATTCATTCTTCTAGTTTTCCAAAGGTGCGTATGAGCTTCGGGAAACATTTTAAAATTTTCGACCCTCGTAATATAATCCAAAATTTTTGCGTTTCTGGGCGAAAGATTAACATCCAATTGAGATAAAAAATTACTGTGGGAAATTTCGTTTCGTTGTAATTTTTTTAATTCTTCAAAATAATCGTTATTATTCTTTTTTAGGGTTAACTTATTATTATCGCCTTTAATAATCGCAACATTGGGAATTTCATTTTTTAATTTAGCTTTTAAATTTAATTCGGGTTTATGGAAATTATTTACGGGAACGTCAATTTTATCGATATTTACTCGTAAATTTTTAACTAGATTATCGTCTATCTTAATGTCGTTCACTTTACGGTAAGTTTTTATAAAATTCGATATCAACGATTTAATTTTAAATTCTTCGGGACCTATTTTTCCATTTTCCCACGTAATTACACTATATGTAGGATTTAATAAAGGACCCTTACCGAAAACGAGAGAAACTTTTATTATTTTATCTTGCGAAAATATTTCATAAGCGTCAGAATTTTTAAAATAATTATTGACGTATTCGCCAAAAATAAAATTTTCTTCCGGAAAATCGCAATCGATATCGATGATTTCGGTTTGTAAATTATTCATAGAATACGGTTCGTTACTTTGTCCAAAGAATTTATCAGCAGCTTCGGACATCCATAATTGATAAGGAGTTAAATTGTATGAAATATTACTAGCTTCGATTGAAGTATTCATATTTTCCTCTATGGAAGAAATTAATTGTAAATTTTCGGCTCAGTTAAAATAGGGTTAGGATCTTTATCTTTATTTTTTATAAAGTTTTTGATCGAAAAATGGTCGTTGAATAATAAAGGAGAATCATCATTCATTGAATAATTTTCTTCTTCCTTTTCCATTTCGATGATAAGATCTTTGTTATTTTTGTGAGAATCATTACGAATTTTAAATTCCAACATTATTATCCATTGAAATATAGTGTTCGTTTGGTTTTTCTTTTTCATATTTATTAATATTTCTCATTGATTTAAAATTTTCATAATTTGGGGGAAATTCGTAATGATGATCATCATTATTAGATATTTTAATATTTTTCTTTCTCGGAAATGTATTTACAGGTGGTATTTGAGATAATGGATGTCTTTTTATTTTCTCTCTATCCTCTTCTTCTTCTTCTTCTTCTTCTTCTTCTTCCATTTCGCTATCGTTAACAACGTTACAACCTCCTTTTTTATTATTATTATTATTATTATTCATTTTAAGATAATAAAAAAATTATTATTAATGCAATTGTAATAAATGATGACGTCATACCGAAAAATAACCACATATCTACTAATTCAACAACCATACAGAGTTCACTACTTGAAATTCCTTGGGGATTCGATAGTAATTTTGTGATAATTTTATTTCTGTATAAATATTTCAAACAAGAAATTGGTGGCTGAAAAATTCCTTTTTCTACTGTAAAAGGGATAAGACTTGTGAAAAAACTTCAAAGGGCAATAACTCGGATCATTTCTATAATAAAAACTCGAAATACACGAAGATTCATTTTGGTTAACGAAGAAAGGAAGTTTGTCACAAATATATACTTCACTGGGAAACATCTTACATTTATCCAAATCGTTCACTAAACTATATTCTTGTCGAAATTTGTCGTCAATAATATATTTGTGTTCTTTTTCGATTCGAATATATATATCGACTTCATTCTTCAATTGCAAAGCAAAGTTTTTAATTTCTTTCAACTTAAATATATTATTTTTCACTATTTCGGGAAAAGATAGATCAAAGTAAATTTTTCTGTCGCTTAAATATATAACTACTTTTCCCATTTCAAACGCCAAATATTTATTTTTGCAACCGTACAAACAAAATTCATCCAAATAGGTTTCGAAAAAACTGAATTCAAATATCCCATTATTCGAAATTTTGAAAAGAGTTTTTTTCAGCATTTTTAGGTAATTAATCATTTTGGAAAAATCATCATTTGCGATTAACGAGCCCGTTTCTTTGATTAAATTCTCTAAAACATTGCGAATTAAGATAGGAAAATCTAGTTTTTTATACCTGTCATTGAAAAGTCTCGATGAAGTTTTTTCTAAATAGTAAATCAGAGTCTCATCGTTACATGATTTATGAAGGTATTCAATATCTTTAAAACACGTTGGTTTATCACAAATTTCTGTAAATACCGATGAATTTAGACCGCACAAAGGGTAGAAGAGGGAGAGATCCAGAAAATAATGTTTGTGACTAGTTAACCCGGTTTTGAAAGCGATATCAGCAAAATTCTCGAAATAAACCCCGTAAAGGTGTTCAAAAGTAGAAACAAACTTGGTAAAAAATGGTAATAAAATGAATATAGGCGGTGGCGTCATCATCATCATCTATTCATTAGGAGACTCGCTAATGAACTGAACAAAAAATAACTTTTCCAACCGTTTATATAGTTTCCTTGTAAAAATGGATTTTTTTTGTAGATTTCCAAATCGGGTGTTTTGTTTTTATCTCTAAACTTCTATATCGGAAAAATTCTTAATTAATTTAATGTTTTTATTCGGTTTTATATTTTTTATTTTCAAACTCAGTAATTTAATTAAATACTTCGCTTTCATTTCATTTTTAATAACAGTTTCTATAATTTTTGTAATTTATCGTAAATAGTTGATAAAATTGAAAAAAACAAAACAGATGAAAGGTTTTTAACTTTGCCTCACCATCTTCAACATCCGGACACTTCACACAGATAAAACTCAGAGATGGGAAAAACTCATAAAGTTTTTTTTTCAAAAATCCTGATTTGGTTTTTGAAGGGTTATCAATTAACAATAAAAGTGGAATTGTGTGCAGTTAATGACATACGAAATTGGCATTACTAAAATCAAAATTTTTTGGAAAAGAATGAAAAAGGGTTCGAAAATCTTCTACCATCTTCATACAGATGAAATTATATTATCATATTTTTGTAAGGAATTATTTTTAGATATGAAAAATATAAAAAAAAAGGTTAATTTCAAAAACATTAACACAATTCGTTTAATTTGACATATTCTTCACCTACAAACTAAGTGAAAGAAAATAAAATTTTATGATTTTACAAAGGAAAAATTTTGTAAAGGTTTTTCAATGAATATCGATAATTCTGGGACCTTTTTTTCTTTTAAAATTATCTTCTGAAACTTTGAAATCTCAAAAATTTTGATTATTTTTACAAGCGCTTCATAGTTATGAAACTCAGATATGAGAAATTCTCCCAAAGTTTTGTTTTTAGAAAAACAATTGAATTTAACATATTGTTTGATAAATGTTGAATTTTATTGTTAATAAAAGAAAAAAGAAACTGTTGAATGTATTCAACAGATGAGCAATGATGGAGAATAATACATTTTTAAAATATAATGGTAGAGAAAACAATGAATTTATTAGTTTTTTCTAAAAATCTTTTAGGGTTATATTTAACTCTATTTTTCCATACAAAATGAAAGAAAAAAAAAGAAAAATTGAAAATGTTAGCTAATTGATAACCATTCAAAAACCAAATCAGAATTTTTCTAAAAAAAAACTTTATGAGATTTTTCGAACCTTTGAGTTTCACCTGAGTGAAGTGTCCTGATGTTGAAGATGGAGAACGATAAGAAACTAGCTTGAGAATAATAAATTTAATTTTTTTTTTTTTCATTAAAAAGACCTCCTCCCGAAATCTATTATATCCTATCCTTCCAAACAATACAAATGAAATTGTTGGCAGTTAATGACATACGAAATTGGCGTTATCAAAATCAAAATCTGTTATCAAATAATTAAAAAGTGTTCAAAAAAACATATTATTAAATATTACCCCTCGGCTTTTTACAAATAACTCGCGTTTACCCCTCGGGTGCTACCGAATGGCCGAGGCCATCGAGGCGACCCTCGGCCTTATAAGACTAAAGGGGAAGTACCACCGACCTTAGCCTCGACCGTCTTACTACTCTTTATATCCCGTTCCCCCCTCGACGCCCCTCGCCTAAGATGCAGCGAGCGTCCTCTTTTTAAATAAAATATCGCGGTTATACCCCATTCCATAGGGTTGAGAGGAGAAATGTGAAGCTCGGCTTTATACAAATATCTCAGATATACCCCTCGAATGTCTCGGGAGCGGGAGGGGAAAAATGTTACCCTCGGCTTTTTACAAATAACTCGTCTATACCACTCGGGTGTTTCAGGAAGACAGAGGCCATCGAGGCGACCCTCGGCCTTATAAGACTAAAGGGGAAGTACCGCCGACCTTAGCCTCGACCGTCTTACTACTCTTTATATCCCGTTCCCCCCTCGACGACCCTCGCCTTCGTTTCAGCGAGCGTCGGCTTTTTAAATATAATATCGCAGTTATACCTTATTCCATAGGGCGAGAAGAGAAGTGTGAAGCTCGGCTTTATACAAATATCTCAGATGTACCCCTTGGGAGCGGGAGGGGAAAAATGTTACCCTCGGGTTTTTACAAATAACTCGCATATACCACTCGGGTGTTTTAGGAAGACCAAGGCCATCGAGGCGACCCTCGGCCTTATAAGACTAAAGGGCAAGTACCGCCGACCTTAGCCTCGACCGTCTACTACTCTTTATATCCCGTTCCCCCCTCGACGCCCCTCGCCTAAGATGCGGCGAGCGTCGGCTTTAGAAATAAAATATCGCAGTTATACATCATTCCATAGGGTTGAGAGGAGAAATGTGAAGCTCGGCTTTATACAAATATCTCAGATATACCCCTTGGGAGCGGGAGGGGAAAAATGTTACCCTCGGCTTTTTACAAATAACTCGCATATACCACTCGGGTGTTTTAGGAAGACCGAGGCCATCGAGGCTACCCTCGGTCTAATAAGACTAAAGGGGAAGTACCGCCGACCTTAGCCTCGACCGTCTTACTACTCTTTATATCCCGTTCCCCCCTCGACGCCCCTCGCCTAAGATGCGGCGAGCGTCGGCTTTTTAAAAAAAATATCGCAGTTATACCTTATTCCATAGGGAGAGAAGAGAAATGTGATGCTCGGCTTTATACAAATATCTCAGATATACCCCTTGGGAGCGGGAGGGGAAAAATGTTACCCTCGGCTTTTTACAAATAACTCGCATATACCACTAGGGTGTTTTAGGAAGACCGAGGCCATCGAGGCGACCCTCGGCCTTATAAGACTAAAGGGGAAGTACCGTCGACCTTAGACTCGACCGTCTTACTACTCTTTATATCCCGTTCCCCCCTCGACACCCCTCGCCTTAGATGCGGCGAGCGTCGGCTTTTTAAATATAATATCGCAGTTATACCTTATTTCATAGGGCGCAAAGAGAAATGTGAAGCTCGGCTTTATACAAATATCTCAGATATACCCCTTGGGAGCGGGAGGGGAAAAATGTTACCCTCGGCTTTTTACAAATAACTCGCATATACCACTCGGGTGTTTTAGGAAGACCGAGGCCATCGAGGCGACCCTCGGCCTTATAAGACTAAAGGGCAAGTACCGTCGACCTTAGCCTCGACCGTCTTACTACTCTTTATATCCCGTTCCCCCCTCGACGCCCCTCGCCTAAGATGCGGCGAGCGTCGGCTTTTTAAATAAAAAAACGCAGTTATACCTTATTCCATAGGGCGAGAAG
Source organism: Ceratothoa steindachneri (assembly GCA_963969495.1). Taxonomy (NCBI): domain Eukaryota; kingdom Metazoa; phylum Arthropoda; class Malacostraca; order Isopoda; family Cymothoidae; genus Ceratothoa; species Ceratothoa steindachneri. Next base: position 176,644,503 of record OZ018327.1, read on the forward strand.
AGAAATGTCATGCTCGGCTTTATACAAATATCTCAGATATACCCCTTGGGAGCGGGAGGGGAAAAATGTTACCCTCAGGTTTTTACAAATAACTCGCATATACCACTCGGGTGTATTAGGAAAGACCGAGGCCATCGAGGCAACCCTCGGCCTTATAAGACTAAAGGGGAAGTACCGTCGACCTTAGCCTCGACCGTCTTACTACTCTTTATATCCCGTTCCCCCCTCGACACCCCTCGCCTAAGATGCGGCGAGCGTCCTTTTTTTTAAATATAATATCGCGGTTATACCTTATTTCATAGGGCGAGAAGAGAAATGTGAAGCTCGGCTTTATACAAATATCTCAGATATACCCCTTGGGAGCGGGAGGGGAAAAATGTTACCCTCGGCTTTTTACGAATAACTCGCATATACCACTCGGGTGTTTTAGGAAGACCGAGGCAATCGAGGCGCCCCTTGGCCTTTTAAGACTAAAGGGCAAGTACCGCCGACCTTAGCCTCGAACGTCTTACTACTCTTTATATCCCGTTCCCCCCTCGTTGCCCCTCGCCTTAGTTTCAGCGAGCGTCGGCTTTTTAAATATAATATCGCAGTGATACCTTATTCCATAGAGCGAGAAGAGAAACGTGATGCTCGGCTTTATAAAAATATCTCAGATATACCCCTTGGGAGCGGAAGGGGAAAAATGTTACCCTCGGCTTTTTACAAATAACTCGCATATACCACTCGGGTGTTTTAAGAAGACCGAGGCCATCGAGGAGACCCTCGGCCTTATAAGACTAAAGGGGAAGTACCGTCGACCTTAGCCTCGACCGTCTTACTACTCTTTATATCCCGTTCCCCCCTCGACACCCCTCGCCTAAGATGCGGCGAGCGTCGGCTTTTTAAATATAATATCGCAGATATACCTTATTTCATAGGGCGAGAAGAGAAATGTGAAGCTCGGCTTTATACAAATATCTCAGATATACCCCTTGGGAGCGGGAGGGTAAAAATGTTACCCTCGGCTTTTTACAAATAACTCGCATATACCACTCGGGTGTTTTAGGAAGACCGAGGCCATCGAGGCGACCCTCGGCCTTATAAGACTAAAGGGGAAGTACCGCCGACCTTAGCCTCGACCGTCTACTACTCTTTATATCCCGTTCCCCGCTCGACGCCCCTCGCCTAAGATGCGGCGAGCGTCGGCTTTTTAAATAAAATATCGCAGTTATACATCATTCCATAGGGTTGAGACGAGAAATGTGAAGCTCGGCTTTATACAAATATCTCAGATATACCCCTTGGGAGCGGGAGGGGAAAAATGTTACCCTCGGCTTTTTACAAATAACTCGCATATACCACTCGGGTGTTTTAGGAAGACCGAGGCCATCGAGGCGACCCTCGGCCTTATAAGACTAAAGGGGAAGTACCGTCGACCTTAGCCTCGACCGTCTTACTACTCTTTATATCCCGTTCCCCCCTCGACGCCCCTCGCCTAAAATGCGGCGAGCGTCGGCTTTTTAAATATAATATCGCAGTTATACCTTATTCCATAGGGGGAGAAGAGAAATGTGAAGCTCGGCTTATACAAATATCTCAGATATACCCCTCGGGTGCTTCGGGAGCGGGAGGGGAAAAATGTTACCCTCGGCTTTTTACAAATAACTCGTCTATACCACTCGGGGTTTTAGGAAGACAGAGGCCATCGAGGCGACCCTCGGCCTTATAAGACTAAAGGGGAAGTACCGCCGACCTTAGCCTCGACCGTCTTACTACTCTTTATATCCTGTTCCCCCTCGACGCCCCTCGCCTTAGTTTCAGCGAGCGTCGGCTTTTTAAATATAATATCGCAGTTATACCTTATTCCATAGGGCGAGAAGAGAAATGTGATGCTCGGCTGTAAAAAAATATCTCAGATATACCCCTTGGGAGCGGGAGGGGAAAAATGTTACCCTCGGCTTTTTACAAATAACTCGCATATACCACTCGGGTGCTTTAGGATGACCGAGGCCATCGAGGCGACCCTCGGCCTTATAAGACTAAAGGGGAAGTACCGTCGACCTTAGCCTCGACCGTCTTACTACTCTTTATATCCCGTTCCCCCCTCGACACCCCTAGCCTAAGATGCGGCAAGCGTCGGCTTTTTATATATAATATCGCAGTTATACCTTATTCCATAGGGCGAGAAGAGAAATGTGAAGCTCGGCTTTATACAAATATCTCAGATATACCCCTCGGGTGTCTCGGGAGCGGGAGGGGAAAAAGGTTACCCTCGGCTTTTTACAAATAACTCGCATATACCACTCGGGTGTTTTAGGAAGACCGAGGCCATCGAGGCGACCCTCGGCCTAATAAGACTAAAGGGCAAGTACCGCCGACCTTAGCCTCGACCGTCTTACTACTCTTTATATCCCGTTTCCCCCTCGACGCCCCTCGCCTTAGTTTCAGCGAGCGTCGGCTTTTTAAATATAATATCGCAGTTATACCTTATTCCATAGGGCGAGAAGAGAAATGTGATGCTCGGCTTTATACAAATATCTCAGATATACCCCTTGGGAGCGGGAGGGGAAAAATGTTACCCTCGGCTTTTTACAAATAACTCGCATATACCACTCGGGTGTTTTAGGAAGACCGAGGCCATCGAGGCCACCCTCGGCCTTATAAGACTAAAGAGGAAGTACCGCCGACCTTAGCCTCGACCGTCTTACTACTCTTTATATCCCGTTCCCCCCTCGACGCCCCTCGCCTAAGATGCAGCGAGCGTCGGCTTTTTAAATATAATATTGCAGTTATACCTTATTCCAAAGGGCGAGAAGAGAAATGTGATGCTCGGCTTTATACAAATATTTCAGATATACCCCTCGGGTTCTTCGGGAGCGGGAGGGGAAAAATTTTACCCTCGGCTTTTTACAAATAACTCGTCTATACCACTCAGGTGTTTCAGGAAGACAGAGGCCATCGAGGCGACCCTCGGCCTTATAAGACTAAAGGGCAAGTACCGTCGACCTTAGCCTCTACCGTCTTACTACTCTTTATATCCCGTTCCCCCCTCGACGCCCCTCGCCTAAGATGCGGCGAGCGTCGGCTTTTTAAATATAATATCGCAGTTATACCTTATTCCATAGGGAGAGAAGAGAAATGTGATGCTCGGTTTTATACAAATATCTCAGATATACCCCTTGGGAGCGGGAGGGGAAAAATGTTACCCTTGGCTTTTTACAAATAACTCGCATATACCACTCGTGTGTTTTAGGAAGACCGAGGCCATCGAGGCGACCCTCGGCCTTATAAGACTAAAGGGGAAGTACCGTCGACCTTAGCCTCGACCGTCTTACTACTCTTTATATCCCGTTCCCCCCTCGACGCCCCTCGCCTAAGATGCGGCGAGCGTCGGCTTTTTAAATATAATATCGCAGTTATACCTTATTCCATAGGGCGAAAAGAGAAATGTGAAGCTCGGCTTTATACAAATATCTCAGATATACCCCTCGGGTTCTTCGGGAGCGGGAGGGGAAAAATGTTACCCTCGGCTTTTTAAGAATAACTTGCATATACCACTCGGGTGCTTTAGGAAGGCCGAGGCCATCGAGGCGACCCTCGGTCTTATAAGACTAAAGGGCAAGTACCGCCGACCTTAGCCTCGACCGTCTTACTACTCTTTATATCCCGTTCCCCCCTCGACGCCCCTCGCCTTAGTTTCAGCGAGCGTCGGCTTTTTAAATATAATATCGCAGTTATACCTAATTCCATAGGGCGAGAAGAGAAATGTGATGCTCGGCTTTATACAAATATCTCAGATATACCCCTTGGGAGCGGGAGGGGAAAAATGTTACCCTCGGCTTTTTACAAATAACTCGCATATACCACTCGGGTGTTTTAGGAAGACCGAGGTCATCGAGGCGACCCTCGGCCTTATAAGACTAAAGGGGAAGTACCGCCGACCTTAGCCTCGACGACCTTACTACTCTTTATATCCCGTTACCCCCTCGACGCCCCTCGCCTAAGATGCGGCGAGCGTCGGCTTATTAAATATAATATCGCAGTTATACCTTATTCCATAGGGCGAGAAGAGAAATGTGAAGCTCGGCTTTATACAAATATCTCAGATATACCCCTCGGGTGCTTCGAGGGCGGGAGGGGAAAAATGTTACCCTCGGCTTTTTACAAATAACTCGCATATACCACTCGGGTGTTTTAGGAAGACAGAGACCATCGAGGCGACCCTCGGCCTTATAAGACTAAAGGGAAAGTACCGCCGACCTTAGCCTCGACCATCTTACTACTCTTTATATCCCGTTCCCCCCTCGACGCCCTTCGCCTAAGATGCGGCGAGCGTCGGCTTTTTAAATAAAATATCGCAGTTATACCCTATTCATAGGGCGAGAAGAGAAATGTGAAGCTCGGCTTTATACAAATATCTCAGATATACCCCTTGGGAGCGGGAGGGAAAAAATGTTACCTTCGGCTTTTTACAAATAACTCGCATATACCACTCGGGTGTTTTAGGAAGACCGAGGCCATCGAGGCGACCCTCGGCCTTATAAGACTAAAGGGCAAGTACCGCCGACCTTAGCCTCGACCGTCTTACTACTCTTTATATCCCGTTCCCCCCTCGACGCCCCTCGCCTTAGTTTCAGCGAGCGTCGGCTTTTTAAATATAATATCGCAGTTATACCTTATTCCATAGGGCGAGAAGAGAAATGTGATGCTCGGCTTTATACAAATATCTCAGATATACCCCTTGGGAGCGGGAGGGGAAAAATGTTACCCTCGGCTTTTTACAAATAACTCGCATATACCACTCGGGTGTTTTAGGAAGACCGAGGTCATCGAGGCGACCCTCGGCCTTATAAGACTAAAGGGGAAGTACCGCCGACCTTAGCCTCGACGACCTTACTACTCTTTATATCCCGTTACCCCCTCGACGCCCCTCGCCTAAGATGCGGCGAGCGTCGGCTTATTAAATATAATATCGCAGTTATACCTTATTCCATAGGGCGAGAAGAGAAATGTGAAGCTCGGCTTTATACAAATATCTCAGATATACCCCTCGGGTGCTTCGAGGGCGGGAGGGGAAAAATGTTACCCTCGGCTTTTTACAAATAACTCGCATATACCACTCGGGTGTTTTAGGAAGACAGAGACCATCGAGGCGACCCTCGGCCTTATAAGACTAAAGGGAAAGTACCGCCGACCTTAGCCTCGACCATCTTACTACTCTTTATATCCCGTTCCCCCCTCGACGCCCTTCGCCTAAGATGCGGCGAGCGTCGGCTTTTTAAATAAAATATCGCAGTTATACCCTATTTCATAGGGCGAGAAGAGAAATGTGAAGCTCGGCTTTATACACATATCTCAGATATACCCCTTGGGAGCGGGAGGGAAAAAATGTTACCTTCGGCTTTTTACAAATAACTCGCATATACCACTCGGGTGTTTTAGGAAGACCGAGGCCATCGAGGCGACCCTCGGCCTTATAAGACTAAAGGGCAAGTACCGCCGACCTTAGCCTCGACCGTCTTACTACTCTTTATATCCCGTTCCCCCCTCGACGCCCCTCGCCTTAGTTTCAGCGAGCGTCGGCTTTTTAAATATAATATCGCAGTTATACCTTATTCCATAGGGCGAGAAGAGAAATGTGATGCTCGGCTTTATACAAATATCTCAGATATACCCCTTGGGAGCGGGAGGGGAAAAATGTTACCCTCGGCTTTTTACAAATAACTCGCATATACCACTCGGGGGTTTTAGGAAGACCGAGGCCATCGAGGCGACCCTCGGCCTTATAAGACTAAAGGGCAAGTACCGCCGACCTTAACCTCGACCGTCTTACTACTCTTTATATCCCGTTCCCCCCTCGACGCCCCTCCCATAAGATGCGGCGAGCGTCGGCTTTTTAAATATAATATCGCAGTTATACCTTATTCCATAGGGTGAGAAGAGAAATGTGAAGCTCGGCTTTATACAAATATCTCAGATATACCCCTTTGGAGCGGGAGGGAAAAATGTTACCCTCGGCTTTTTAAAAAAAACTCGCATATACCACTCGGGTGTTTTAGGAAGACCGAGGCCATCAAAGCGACCCTCGGCCTTATAAGACTAAAGGGGAAGTACCGCCGACCTTAGCCTCGACCGTCTTACTACTCTTTATATCCCGTTCCCCCCTCGACGCCCCTCGCCTTAGTTTCAGCGAGCGTCGGCTTTTTAAATATAATATCGCAGTTATACCTTATTCCATAGGGCGAGAAGAGAAATGTGATGCTCGGCTTTATACAAATATCTCAGATATACCCCTTGGGAGCGGGAGGGGAAAAATGTTACCCTCGGCTTTTTACAAATAACTCGCATATACCACTCGGGTGCTTTAGGAAGACCGAGGCCATCGAGGCGACCCTCGGCCTTATAAGACTAAAGGGGAAGTACCGTCGACCTTAGCCTCGACCGTCTTACTACTCTTTATATCCCGTTTCCCCCTCGACACCCCTCGCCTAAGATGCGGCGAGCGTCGGCTTTTTAAATATAATATCGCAGTTATACCTTATTCCATAGGGGGAGAAGAGAAATGTGAAGCTCGGCTTATACAAATATCTCAGATATACCCCTCGGGTGCTTCATGAGCGGGAGGGGAAAAATGTTACCCTCGGCTTTTTACAAATAACTCGTCTATACCACTCGGGGTTTTAGGAAGACAGAGGCCATCGAGGCGACCCTCGGCCTAATAAGACTAAAGGGGAAGTACCGCCGACCTTAGCCTCGACCGTCTTACTACTCTTTTTATCCTGTTCCCCCCTCGACGCCCCTCGCCTTAGTTTCAGCGAGCGTCGGCTTTTTAAATATAATATCGCAGTTATACCTTATTCCATAGGGCGAGAAGAGAAATGTGATGCTCGGCTTTATAAAAATATCTCAGATATACCCCTTGGGAGCGGGAGGGGAAAAATGTTACCCTCGGCTTTTTACAAATAACTCGCATATACCACTCGGGATTTTTAGGAAGACCGAGGCCATCGAGGCGACCCTCGGCCTTATGAGACTAAAGGGGAAGTACCGTCGACCTTAGCCTCGACCGTCTTACTACTCTTTATATCCCGTTCCCCCCTCGACACCCCTCGCCTAAGATTCGGCGATCGTCGGCTTTTTAAATATAATATCGCAGTTATACCTTATTTCATAGGGCGAGAAGAGAAATGTGAAGCTCGGCTTTATACAAATATCTCAGATATACTCCTTTGGAGCGGGAGGGGAAAAATGTTACCCTCGGCTTTTTAAAAAAAACTCGCATATACCACTCGGGTGCTTTAGGAAGACCGAGGCCATCGAGGCGACCCTCGGCCTTATAAGACTAAAGGGGAAGTACCGTCGACCTTAGCCTCGACCGTCTTACTACTCTTTATATCCCGTTCCCCCCTCGACACCCCTCGCCTAAGATGTGGCGAGCGTCGGCTTTTTAAATATAATATCGCAGTTATACCTTACTCCATAGGGCGAGAAGAGAATTGTGAAGCTCGGCTTTATACAAATATCTCAGATATACCCCTCGGGTGCTTTTGGAGCGGGAGGGGGAAAATGTTACCCTCGGCTTTTTACAAATAACTCGTCTATACCACTCGGGTGTTTCAGGAAGACCGAGGCCATCGAGGCGACCCTCGGCCTTATAAGACTAAAGGGGAAGTACCGTCGACCTTAGCCTCGACCGTCTTACTACTCTTTATATCCCGTTCCCCCCTCGACACCCCTCGCCTAAGATTTGGCGAGCGTCGGCTTTTTAAATAAAATATCGCAGTTATACCTTATTTCATAGGGCGAGAAGAGAAATGTGAAGCTCGGCTTTATACAAATATCTCAGATATACCCCTTGGGAGCGGGAGGGGAAAAATGTTACCCTCGGCTTTTTACAAATAACTCGCATATACCACTCGGTTGTTTTAGGAAGACCGAGGCCATCGAGGCGACCCTCGGCCTTATAAGACTAAAGGGGAAGTACCGTCGACCTTAGCCTCGACCGTCTTACTACTCTTTATATCCTGTTCCCCCCTCGACACCCCTCGCCTAAGATGTGGCGAGCGTCGGCTTTTTAAATAAAATATCGCAGTTATACCTTATTTCATAGGGCGAGAAGAGAAATGTGAAGCTCGGCTTTATACAAATATCTCAGATATACCCCTTGGGAGCGGGAGGGGAAAAATGTTACCCTCGGCTTTTTACAAATAACTCGCATATACCACTCGGGTGTTTTAGGAAGACCGAGGCCATCGAGGCGACCCTCGGCCTTATAAGACTAAAGGGGAAGTACCGTCGACCTTAGCCTCGACCGTCTTACTACTCTTTATATCCCGTTCCCCCCTCGACACCCCTCGCCTAAGATGTGGCGAGCGTCGGCTTTTTAAATAAAATATCGCAGTTATACCTTATTTCATAGGGCGAGAAGAGAAATGTGAAGCTCGGCTTTATACAAATATCTCAGATATACCCCTTGGGAGCGGGAGGGGAAAAATGTTACCCTCGGCTTTTTACAAATAACTCGCATATACCACTCGGGTGTTTTAGGAAGACCGAGGCCATCGAGGCGACCCTCGGCCTTATAAGACTAAAGGGCAAGTACCGCCGACCTTAGCCTCGACCGTCTTACTACTCTTTATATCCCGTTCCCCCCTCGACGCTCCTCGCCTAAGATGCGGCGAGCGTCGGCTTTTTAAATAAAATATCGCGGTTATACCTTATTCCATAGGGCGAGAAGAGAAATGTGATGCTCGGCTTTATACAAATATCTCAGATATACCCCTTGGGAGCGGGAGGGGAAAAATGTTACCCTCGGCTTTTTACAAATAACTCGCATATACCACTCGGGTGTTTTAGGAAGACCGAGGCCATCGAGGCAACCCTCGGCCTTATAAGACTAAAGGGGAAGTACCGTCGACCTTAGCCTCGACCGTCTTACTACTCTTTATATCCCGTTCCCCCCTCGACACCCCTCGCCTAAGATGCGGCGAGCGTCGGCTTTTTAAATATAATATCGCAGTTATACCTTATTCCATAGGGCGAGAAGATAAATGTGAAGCTCGGCTTTATAAAAATATCTCAGATATACCCCTTGGGAGCGGGAGGGGAAAAATGTTACCCTCGGCTTTTTACAAATAACTCGCATATACTACTCAAGTGTTTTAGGAAGACCGAGGCCATCGAGGCGACCCTCGGCCTTATAAGACTAAAGGGGAAGTACCGCCGACCTTATCCTCGACCGTCTACTACTCTTTATATCCCGTTCCTCCCTCGACGCCCCTCGCCTAAGATGCGGCGAGCGTCGGCTTTTTAATTAAAATATCGCAGTTATACATCATTCCATAGGGTTGAGAGGAGAAATGTGAAGCTCTGCTTTATACAAATATCTCAGATCTACCCCTCGGGTGTCTCGGGAGCGAGAGGGGAAAAATGTTACCCTCGGCTTTTTACAAATAACTCGCATATACCACTCGGGTGCTTTAGGAAGGCCGAGGCCATCGAGGCGACCCTCGGCCTTATAAGACTAAAGGGGAAGTACCGCCGACCTTAGCCTCGACCGTCTTACTACTCTTTATATCCCGTTCCCCCCTCGACGCCCCTCGCCTTAGTTTCAGCGAGCGTCGGCTTTTTAAATATAATATCGCAGTTATACCTTATTCATAGGGCGAGAAGAGAAATGTGATGCTCGGCTTTATACAAATATCTCAGATATACCCCTTGGGAGCGGGAGGGGAATAATGTTTCCCCTTGGCTTTTTAAAAATAACTCGCATATACCACTCGGGTGTTTTAGGAAGACCGAGGCCATCGAGGCGACCCTCGGCCTTATAAGACTAAAGGGGAAGTACCGCCGACCTTAGCCTCGACCGTCTTACTACTCTTTATATCCCGTTCCCCCCTCGACGCCCCTCGCCTAAGATGCAGCGAGCGTCAGCTTTTTAAATAAAATATCGCAGTTATACCCTATTTCATAGGGCGAGAAGAGAAATGTGAAGCTCGGCTTTATACAAATATCTCAGATATAAACCCTCGGATGTCTCGGGAGCGGGAGGGGAAAAATGTTACCCTCGGCTTTTTACGAATAACTCGCATATACCACTCGGGTGCTTTAGGAAGGCTGAGGCTATCGAGGCGACCCTCGGCCTTATAAGACTAAAGGGCAAGTACCGCCGACCTTAGCCTCGACCGTCTTACTACTCTTTATATCCCGTTCCCCCCTCGACGCCCCTCGCCTAAGATGCGGCGAGCGTCGGCTTTTTAAATATAATATCGCAGTTATACCTTATTCCATAGGGCGAAAAGAGAAATGTGAAGCTCGGCTTTATACAAATATCTCAGATATACCCCTCGGGTTCTTCGGGAGCGGGAGGGGAAAAATGTTACCCTCGGCTTTTTAAGAATAACTTGCATATACCACTCGGGTGCTTTAGGAAGGCCGAGGCCATCGAGGCGACCCTCGGCCTTATAAGACTAAAGGGCAAGTACCGCCGACCTTAGCCTCGACCGTCTTACTATTCTTTATATCCCGTTCCCCCCTCGACGCCCCTCGCCTTAGTTTCAGCGAGTGTCGGCTTTTTAAATATAATATCGCAATTATACCTTATTCCATAGGGCGAGAAGAGAAATGTGATGCTCGGCTTTATACAAATATCTCAGATATACCCCTTGGGAGCGGGAGGGGAAAAATGTTACCCTCGGCTTTTTACAAATAACTCGCATATACCACTCGGGTGTTTTAGGAAGACCGAGGTCATCGAGGCGACCCTCGGCCTTATAAGACTAAAGGGGAAGTACCGCCGACCTTAGCCTCGACGACCTTACTACTCTTTATATCCCGTTCCCCCCTCGACGCCCCTCGCCTAAGATGCGGCGAGCGTCGGCTTTTTAAATATAATATCGCAGTTATACCTTATTCCATAGGGCGAGAAGAGAAATGTGAAGCTCGGCTTTATACAAATATCTCAGATATACCCCTCGGGTGCTTCGGGAGCGGGAGGGGAAAAATGTTACCCTCGGCTTTTTACAAATAACTCGTCTATACCACTCGGGTGTTTTAGGAAGACAGAGGCCATCGAGGCGACCCTCGGCCTTATAAGAATAAAGGGCAAGTACCGCCAACCTTAACCTCGACCGTCTTACTACTCTTTATATCCCGTTCCCCCCTCGACGCCCCTCCCATAAGATGCGGCGAGCGTCGGCTTTTTAAATATAATATCGCAGTTATACCTTATTCCATAGGGTGAGACGAGAAATGTGAAGCTCGGCTTTATACAAATATCTCAGATATACCCCTTTGGAGCGGGAGGGGAAAAATGTTACCCTCGGCTTTTTAAAAAAAACTCGCATATACCACCGGGTGTTTTAGGAAGCCCGAGGCCATCAAGGCGACCCTCGGCCTTATAAGACTAAAGGGGAAGTACCGCCGACCTTAGCCTCGACCGTCTTACTACTCTTTATATCCCGTTCCCCCCTCGACGCCCCTCGCCTTAGTTTCAGCGAGCGTCGGCTTTTTAAATATAATATCGCAGTTATACCTTATTCCATAGGGCGAGAAGAGAAATGTGATGCTCGGCTTTATACAAATATCTCAGATATACCCCTTGGGAGCGGGAGGGGAAAAATGTTACCCTCGGCTTTTTACAAATAACTCGCATATACCACTCGGGTGCTTTAGGAAGACCGAGGCCATCGAGGCGACCCTCGGCCTTATAAGACTAAAGGGGAAGTACCGTCGACCTTAGCCTCGACCGTCTTACTACTCTTTATATCCCGTTCCCCCCTCGACACCCCTCGCCTAAGATGCGGCGAGCGTCGGCTTTTTAAATATAATATCGCAGTTATACCTTATTCCATAGGGGGAGAAGAGAAATGTGAAGCTCGGCTTATACAAATATCTCAGATATACCCCTCGGGTGCTTCGGGAGCGGGAGGGGAAAAATGTTACCCTCGGCTTTTTACAAATAACTCGTCTATACCACCTGAGGTTTTAGGAAGACAGAGGCCATCGAGGCGACCCTCGGCCTTATAAGACTAAAGGGGAAGTACCGCCGACCTTAGCCTCGACCGTCTTACTACTCTTTTTATCCTGTTCCCCCCTCGACGCCCCTCGCCTTATTTTCTGCGAGCGTCGGCTTTTTAAATATAATATCGCAGTTATACCTTATTCCATAGGGCGAGAAGAGAAATGTGATGCTCGGCTTTATAAAAATATCTCAGATATACCCCTTGGGAGCGGGAGGGGAAAAATGTTACCCTCGGCTTTTTACAAATAACTCGCATATACCACTCGGGAGTTTTAGGAAGACCGAGGCCATCGAGGCGACCCTCGGCCTTATGAGACTAAAGGGGAAGTACCGTCGACCTTAGCCTCGACCGTCTTACTACTCTTTATATCCCGTTCCCCCCTCGACACCCCTCGCCTAAGATGCGGCGAGCGTCGGCTTTTTAAATATAATATCGCAGTTATACCTTATTTCATAGGGCGAGAAGAGAAATGTGAAGCTCGGCTTTATACAAATATCTCAGATATACCCCTTTAGAGCGGGAGGGGAAAAATGTTACCCTCGGCTTTTTAAAAAAAACTCGCATATACCACTCGGGTGCTTTAGGAAGACCGAGGCCATCGAGGCGACCCTCGGCCTTATAAGACTAAAGGGGAAGTACCGTCGACCTTAGCCTCGACCGTCTTACTACTCTTTATATCCCGTTCCTCCCTCGACACCCCTCGCCTAAGATGTGGCGAGCGTCGGCTTTTTAAATATAATATCGCAGTTATACCTTACTCCATAGGGCGAAAAGAGAAATGTGAAGCTCGGCTTTATACAAATATCTCAGATATACCCCTCGGGTGCTTTTGGAGCGGGAGGGGAAAAATGTTACCCTCGGCTTTTTACAAATAACTCGTCTATACCACTCGGGTGTTTCAGGAAGACAGAGGCCATCGAGGCGACCCTCGGCCTTATAAGACTAAAGGGGAAGTACCGCCGACCTTAGCCTCGACCGTCTTACTACTCTTTATATCCCGTTCCCCCCTCGACGACCCTCGCCTTCGTTTCAGCGAGCGTCGGCTTTTTAAATATAATCTCGCGGTTATACCATATTCCATAGGGCGAGAAGAGAAATGTGATGCTCGGCTTTATACAAATATCTCAGCTATACCCATTGGGAGCGGGAGGGGAAAAATGTTACCCTCGGCTTTTTACAAATAACTCGCATATACCACTCGGGTGTTTTAGGAAGACCGAGGCCATCGAGGCGACCCTCGGCGTAAAAAGACTAAAGGGCAAGTACCGCCGACCTTAGCCTCGACCGTCTTACTACTCTTTATATCCCGTTCCCCCCTCGACGCCCCTCGCCTAAGATGCGGCGAGCGTCGGCTTTTTGAATAAAATATCGCAGTTATACCTTATTCCATAGGGCGAGAAGAGAAATGTGATGCTCGGCTTTATACAAATATCTCAGATATACCCCTTGGGAGCGGGAGGGGAAAAATGTTACCCTCGGCTTTTTACAAATAACTCGCATATACCACTCGGGTGTTTTAGGAAGACCGAGGCCATCGAGGCGACCCTCGGCCTTATAAGACTAAAGGGGAAGTACCGTCGACCTTAGCCTCGACCGTCTTACTACTCTTTATATCCCGTTCCCCCCTCCACACCCCTCGCCTAAGATGCGGCGAGCGTCGGCTTTTTAAATATAATATCGCAGTTATACCTTATTTCATAGGGCGAGAAGAGAAATGTGAAGCTCGGCTTTATACACATATCTCAGATATACCCCTTGGGAGCGGGAGGGGAAAAATGTTACCCTCGGCTTTTTACAAATAACTCGCATATACCACTCGGGTGTTTTAGGAAGACCGAGGCCATCGAGGCGACCCTCGGCCTTATAAGACTAAAGGGCAAGTACCGCCGACCTTAGCCTCGACCGTCTTACTACTCTTTATATCCCGTTCCCCCCTCGACGCCCCTCGCCTTAGTTTCAGCGAGCGTCGGCTTTTTAAATATAATATCGCAGTTATACCTTATTCCATAGGGCGAGAAGAGAAACGTGATGCTCGGCTTTATACAAATATCTCAGATATACCCCTTGGGAGCGGGAGGGGAAAAATGTTACCCTCGGCTTTTTACAAATAACTCGCATATACCACTCGGGTGTTTTAGGAAGACCGAGGCCATCCAGGCGACCCTCGGCCTTATAAGACTAAAGGGGAAGTACCGTCGACCTTAGCCTCGACCGTCTCACTACTCTTTATATCCCGTTCCCCCCTCGACACCCCTCGCCTAAGATGTGGCGAGCGTCGGCTTTTTAAATAAAATATCGCAGTTATACCTTATTTCATAGGGCGAGAAGAGAAATGTGAAGCTCGGCTTCATACAAATATCTCAGATATACCCCTTGGGAGCGGGAGGGGAAAAATGTTACCCTTGGCTTTTTACAAATAACTCGCATATACCACTCGGGTGTTTTAGGAAGACCGAGGCCATCGAGGCGACCCTCGGCCTTATAAGACTAAAGGGCAAGTACCGCCGACCTTAGCCTCGACCGTCTTACTACTCTTTATATCCCGTTCCCCCCTCGACGCCCCTCGCCTTAGTTTCAGCGAGCGTCGGCTTTTTAAATATAATATCGCAGTTATACCTTATTCCATAGGGCGAAAAGAGAAATGTGAAGCTCGGCTTTATACAAATATCTCAGATATACCCCTCGGGTTCTTCGGGAGCGGGAGGGGAAAAATGTTACCCTCGGCTTTTTAAGAATAACTTGCATATACCACTCGGGTGCTTTAGGAAGGCCGAGGCCATCGAGGCGACCCTCGGCCTTATAAGACTAAAGGGCAAGTACCGCCGACCTTAGCCTCGACCGTCTTACTACTCTTTATATCCCGTTCCCCCCTCGACGCCCCTCGCCTTAGTTTCAGCGAGCGTCGTCTTTTTAAATATAATATCGCAGTTATACCTTATTCCATAGGGCGAGAAGAGAAATGTGATGCTCGGCTTTATACAAATATCTCAGATATACCCCTTGGGAGCGGGAGGGGAAAAATGTTACCCTCGGCTTTTTACAAATAACTCGCATATACCACTCGGGTGCTTCAGGAAGACCGAGGCCATCGAGGCGACCCTCGGCCTTATAAGACTAAAGGGGAAGTACCGTCGACCTTAGCCTCGACCGTCTTACTACTCTTTATATCCCGTTCCCCCCCTCGACACCCCTCGCCTAAGATGCGGCGAGCGTCGGCTTTTTAAATATAATATCGCAGTTATACCTTATTCCATAGGGGGAGAAGAGAAATGTGAAGCTCGGCTTATACAAATATCTCAGATATACCCCTCGGGTGCTTCGGGAGCGGGAGGGGAAAAATGTTACCCTCGGCTTTTTACAAATAACTCGTCTATACCACCTGAGGTTTTAGGAAGACAGAGGCCATCGAGGCGCCACTCGGCCTTATAAGACTAAAGGGGAAGTACCGCCGACCTTAGCCTCGACCGTCTTACTACTCTTTTTATCCTGTTGCCCCCTCGACGCCCCTCGCCTTAGTTTCAGCGAGCGTCGGCTTTTTAAATATAATATCGCAGTTATACCTTATTCCATAGGGCGAGAAGAGAAATGTGATGCTCGGCTTTATACAAATATCTCAGATATACCCCTTGGGAGCGGGAGGGGAAAAATGTTACCCTCGGCTTTTTACAAATAACTCGCATATACCACTTGGGTGTTTTAGGAAGACCGAGGCCATCGAGGCGACCCTCGGCCTTATAAGACTAAAGGGGAAGTACCGTCGACCTTAGCCTCGACCATCTTACTACTCTTTATATCCCGTTCCCCCCTCGACACCCCTCGCCTAAGATGCGGCGAGCGTCGGCTTTTTAAATATAATATCGCAGTTATACCTTATTTCATAGGGCGAGAAGAGAAATGTGAAGCTCGGCTTTATACACATATCTCAGATATACCCCTTGGGAGCGGGAGGGGAAAAATGTTACCCTCGGCTTTTTACAAATAACTCGCATATACCACTCGGGTGTTTTAGGAAGACCGAGGCCATCGAGGCGACCCTCGGCCTTATAAGACTAAAGGGCAAGTACCGCCGACCTTAGCCTCGACCGTCTTACTACTCTTTATATCCCGTTCCCCCCTCGACGCCCCTCGCCTTAGATGCGGCGAGCGTCGGCTTTTTAAATAAAATATCGCGGTTATACCTTATTCCATAGGGCGAGAAGAGAAATGTGAAGCTCGGCTTTATAAAAATATCTCAGATATACCCCTTGGGAGCGGGAGGGGAAAAATGTTACCCTCGGCTTTTTACAAATAACTCGCATATACCACTCGGGTGTTTTAGAAAGACCGAGGCCATCGAGGCGACCCTCGGCCTTATAAGACTAAAGGGGAAGTACCGCCGACCTTATCCTCGACCGTCTACTACTCTTTATATCCCGTTCCTCCCTCGACGCCCCTCGCCTAAGATGCGGCGAGCGTCGGCTTTTTAAATAAAATATCGCAGTTATACATCATTCCATAGGGTTGAGAGGAGAAATGTGAAGCTCGGCTTTATACAAATATCTCAGATCTACCCCTCGGGTGTCTCGGGAGTGGGAGGGGAAAAATGTTACACTCGGCTTTTTACAAATAACTCGCATATACCACTCGGGTGCTTTAGGAAGGCCGAGGCCATCGAGGCGACCCTCGGCCTTATAAGACTAAAGGGGAAGTACCGCCGACCTTAGCCTCGACCGTCTTACTACTCTTTATATCCCGTTCCCCCCTCGACGCCCCTCGCCTTAGTTTCAGCGAGCGTCGGCTTTTTAAATATAATATCGCAGTTATACCTTATTCCATAGGGCGAGAAGAGAAATGTGATGCTCGGCTTTATACAAATATCTCAGATATACCCCTTGGGAGCGGGAGGGGAAAAATGTTACCCTCGGCTTTTTACAAATAACTCGCATATACCACTCGGGTGTTTTAGGAAGACCGAGGCCATCGAGGCGACCCTCGGCCTTATAAGACTATAGGGCAAGTACCGCCGACCTTAGCCTCGACCGTCTTACTACTCTTTATATCCCGTTCCCCCCTCGACGCCCCTCGCCTAAGATGCGGCGAGCGTTGGCTTTTTAAATAAAATATCGCAGTTATACCTTATTCCATAGGGAGAGAAGAGAAATGTGATGCTCGGCTATATACAAATATCTCAGATATACCCCTTGGGAGCGGGAGGGGAAAAATGTTCCCCCTTGGCTTTTTAAAAATAACTCGCATATACCACTCGGGTGTTTTAGGAAGACAGAGGCCATCGAGGCGACCCTCGGCCTTATAAGACTAAAGGGGAAGTACTGCCGACCTTAGCCTCGACCGTCTTACTACTCTTTATATCCCGTTCCCCCCTCGACGCCCCTCGCCTAAGATGCAGCGAGCGTCAGCTTTTTAAATAAAATATCGCAGTTATACCCTATTTCATAGGGCGAGAAGAGAAATGTGAAGCTCGGCTTTATACAAATATCTCAGATATAAACCCTCGGGTGTCTCGGGAGCGGGAGGGGAAAAATGTTACCCTCGGCTTTTTACGAATAACTCGCATATACCACTCGGGTGCTTTAGGAAGGCAGAGGCTATCGAGGCGACCCTCGGCCTTATAAGACTAAAGGGCAAGTACCGCCGACCTTAGCCTCGACCGTCTTACTACTCTTTATATCCCGTTCCCCCCTCGACGCCCCTCGCCTAAGATGCGGCGAGCGTCGGCTTTTTAAATATAATATCGCAGTTATACCTTATTCCATAGGGCGAAAAGAGAAATGTGATGCTCGGCTTTATACAAATATCTCAGATATACCCCTTGGGAGCGGGAGGGGAAAAATGTTGCCCTCGGCTTTTTACAAATAACTCGCATATACCACTCGGGTGCTTCAGGAAGACCGAGGCCATCGAGGCGACCCTCGGCCTTATAAGACTAAAGGGGAAGTACCGTCGACCTTAGCCTCGACCGTCTTACTACTCTTTATATCCCGTTCCCCCCCTCGACACCCCTCGCCTAAGATGCGGCGAGCGTCGGCTTTTTAAATATAATATCGCAGTTATACCTTATTCCATAGGGGGAGAAGAGAAATGTGAAGCTCGGCTTATACAAATATCTCAGATATACCCCTCGGGTGCTTCGGGAGCGGGAGGGGAAAAATGTTACCCTCGGCTTTTTACAAATAACTCGTCTATACCACCTGAGGTTTTAGGAAGACAGAGGCCATCGAGGCGCCACTCGGCCTTATAAGACTAAAGGGGAAGTACCGCCGACCTTAGCCTCGACCGTCTTACTACTCTTTTTATCCTGTTTCCCCCTCGACGCCCCTCGCCTTAGTTTCAGCGAGCGTCGGCTTTTTAAATATAATATCGCAGTTATACCTTATTCCATAGGGCGAGAAGAGAAATGTGATGCTCGGCTTTATACAAATATCTCAGATATACCCCTTGGGAGCGGGAGGGGAAAAATGTTACCCTCGGCTTTTTACAAATAACTCGCATATACCACTTGGGTGTTTTAGGAAGACCGAGGCCATCGAGGCCACCCTCGGCCTTATAAGACTAAAGGGGAAGTACCGTCGACCTTAGCCTCGACCGTCTTACTACTCTTTATATCCCGTTCCCCCCTCGACACCCCTCGCCTAAGATGCGGCGAGCGTCGGCTTTTTAAATATAATATCGCAGTTATACCTTATTTCATAGGGCGAGAAGAGAAATGTGAAGCTCGGCTTTATACACATATCTCAGATATACCCCTTGGGAGCGGGAGGGGAAAAATGTTACCCTCGGCTTTTTACAAATAACTCGCATATACCACTCGGGTGTTTTAGGAAGACCGAGGCCATCGAGGCGACCCTCGGCCTTATAAGACTAAAGGGCAAGTACCGCCGACCTTAGCCTCGACCGTCTTACTACTCTTTATATCCCGTTCCCCCCTCGACGCCCCTCGCCTTAGATGCGACGAGCGTCGGCTTTTTAAATAAAATATCGCGGTTATACCTTATTCCATAGGGCGAGAAGAGAAATGTGATGCTCGGCTTTATACAAATATCTCAGATATACCCCTTGGGAGCGGGAGGGGAAAAATGTTACCCTCGGCTTTTTACAAATAACTCGCATATACCACTCGGGTTTTTTTAGGAAGACCGAGGCCATCGAGGCAACCCTCGGCCTTATAAGACTAAAGGGGAAGTACCGTCGACCTTAGCCTCGACCGTCTTACTACTCTTTATATCCCGTTCCCCCCTCGTCACCCCTCGCCTAAGATGCGGCGAGCGTCGGCTTTTTAAATATAATATCGCAGTTATACCTTATTCCATAGGGCGAGAAGAGAAATGTGAAGCTCGGCTTTATACAAATATCTCAGATATACCCCTCGGGTGCTTCGGGAGCGGGAGGGGAAAAATGTTACCCTCGGCTTTTTACAAATAACTCGCATATACCACTCGGGTGTTTTAGGAAGACCGAGGCCATCGAGGCGACCCTCGGCCTTATAAGACTAAAGGGGAAGTACCGCCGACCTTATCCTCGACCGTCTACTACTCTTTATATCCCGTTCTTCCCTCGACGCCCCTCGCCTAAGATGCGGCGAGCGTCGGCTTTTTAAATAAAATATCGCAGTTATACATCATTCCATAGGGTTGAGAGGAGAAATGTGAAGCTCGGCTTTATACAAATATCTCAGATCTACCCCTCGGGTGTCTCGGGAGCGGGAGGGGAAAAATGTTACCCTCGGCTTTTTACAAATAACTCGCATATACCACTCGGGTGCTTTAGGAAGGCCGAGGCCATCGAGGCGACCCTCGGCCTTATAAGACTAAAGGGGAAGTACCGCCGACCTTAGCCTCGACCGTCTTACTACTCTTTATATCCCGTTCCCCCCTCGACACCCCTCGCCTTAGTTTCAGCGAGCGTCGGCTTTTTAAATATAATATCGCAGTTATACCTTATTCCATAGGGCGAGTAGAGAAATGTGATGCTCGGCTTTATACAAATATCTCAGATATACCCCTTGGGAGCGGGAGGGGAAAAATGTTACCCTCGGCTTTTTACAAATAACTCGCATATACCACTCGGGTGTTTTAGGAAGACTGAGGCCATCGAGGCGACCCTCGGCCTTATAAGACTAAAGGGGAAGTACTGCCGACCTTAGCCTCGACCGTCTTACTACTCTTTATATCCCGTTCCCCCCTCGACGCCCCTCGCCTAAGATGCGGCGAGCGTCAGCTTTTTAAATAAAATATCGCAGTTATACCCTATTTCATAGGGCGAGAAGAGAAATGTGAAGATCGGCTTTATACAAATATCTCAGATATAAACCCTCGGGTGTCTCGGGAGCGGGAGGGGAAAAATGTTACCCTCGGCTTTTTACGAATAACTCGAATATACCACTCGGGTGCTTTAGGAAGGCCGAGGCTATCGAGGCGACCCTCGGCCTTATAAGACTAAAGGGCAAGTACCGCCGACCTTAGCCTCGACCGTCTTACTACTCTTTATATCCCGTTCCCCCCTCGACGCCCCTCGCCTAAGATGCGGCGAGCGTCGGCTTTTTAAATATAATATCGCAGTTATACCTTATTCCATAGGGCGAAAAGAGAAATGTGAAGCTCGGCTTTATACAAATATCTCAGATATACCCCTCGGGATCTTCGGGAGCGGGAGGGGAAAAATGTTACCCTCGGCTTTTTAAGAATAACTTGCATATACCACTCGGGTGCTTTAGGAAGGCCGAGGCCATCGAGGCGACCCTTGGCCTTATAAGACTAAAGGGGAAGTACCGCCGACCTTAGCCTCGACGACCTTACTACTCTTTATATCCCGTTACCCCCTCGACGCCCCTCGCCTAAGATGCGGCGAGCGTCGGCTTTTTAAATATAATATCGCAGTTATACCTTATTCCATAGGGCGAGAAGAGAAATGTGAAGCTCGGCTTTATACAAATATCTCAGATATACCCCTCGGGTGCTTCGGGAGCGGGAGGGGAAAAATGTTACCCTCGGCTTTTTACAAATAACTCGTCTATACCACTCGGGTGTTTTAGGAAGACAGAGACCATCGAGGCGACCCTCGGCCTTATAAGACTAAAGGGGAAGTACCGCCGACCTTAGCCTCGACCATCTTACTACTCTTTATATCCCGGTCCCCCCTCGACGCCCTTCGCCTAAGATGCGGCGAGCGTCGGCTTTTTAAATAAAATATCGCAGTTATACCCTATTTCATAGGGCGAGAAGAGAAATGTGAAGCTCGGCTTTATACAAATATCTCAGATATACCCCTTGGGAGCGGAAGGGAAAAAATGTTACCTTCGGCTTTTTACAAATAACTCGCATATACCACTCGGGTGTTTTAGGAAGACCGAGGCCATCGAGGCGACCCTCGGCCTTATAAGACTAAAGGGCAAGTACCGCCGACCTTAGCCTCGACCGTCTTACTACTCTTTATATCCCGTTCCCCCCTCGACGCCCCTCGCCTTAGTTTCAGCGAGCGTCGGCTTTTTAAATATAATATCGCAGTTATACCTTTTTCCATAGGGCGAGAAGAGAAATGTGATGCTCGGCTTTATACAAATATCTCAGATATACCCCTTGGGAGCGGGAGGGGAAAAATGTTACCCTCGGCTTTTTAAAAAAAACTCGCATATACCACTCGGGTGTTTTAGGAAGACCGAGGCCATCAAGGCGACCCTCGGCCTTATAAGACTAAAAGGGAAGTACCGCCGACCTTAGCCTCGACCGTCTTACTACTCTTTATATCCCGTTCCCCCCTCGACGCCCCTCGCCTTAGTTTCATCGAGCGTCGGCTTTTTAAATATAATATCGCAGTTATACCTTATTCCATAGGGCGAGAAGAGAAATGTGATGCTCGGCTTTATACAAAAATCTCAGATATACCCCTTGGGAGCGGGAGGGGAAAAATGTTACCCTCGGCTTTTTACAAATAACTCGCATATACCACTCGGGTGCTTTAGGAAGACCGAGGCCATCGAGGCGACCCTCGGCCTTATAAGACTAAAGGGGAAGTACCGTCGACCTTAGCCTCGACCGTCTTAATACTCTTTATATCCCGTTCCCCCCTCGACACCCCTCGCCTAAGATGCGGCGAGCGTCGGCTTTTTAAATATAATATCGCAGTTATACCTTATTCCATAGGGGGAGAAGAGAAATGTGAAGCTCGGCTTATATAAATATCTCAGATATACCCCTCGGGTGCTTCGGGAGCGGGAGGGGAAAAATGTTAACCTCGGCTTTTTACAAATAACTCGTCTATACCACTCGGGGTTTTAGGAAGACAGAGGCCATCGAGGCGACCCTCGGCCTTATAAGACTAAAGGGGAAGTACCGTCGACCTTAGCCTCGACCGTCTTACTACTCTTTATATCCCGTTCCCCCCTCGACACCCCTCGCCTAAGATGCGGCGAGCGTCGGCTTTTTAAATATAATATCGCAGTTATACCTTATTTCATAGGGCGAGAAGAGAAATGTGAAGCTCGGCTTTATACAAATATCTCAGATATACCCCTTTGGAGCGGGAGGGGAAAAATGTTACCCTCGACTTTTTAAAAAAAACTCGCATATACCACTCGGGTGCTTTAGGAAGACCGAGGCCATCGAGGCGACCCTCGGCCTTATAAGACTAAAGGGGAAGTAACGTCGACCTTAGCCTCGACCGTCTTACTACTCTTTATATCCCGTTCCCCCCTCGACACCCCTCGCCTAAGATGTGGCGAGCGTCGGCTTTTTAAATATAATATCGCAGTTATACCTTACTCCATAGGGCGAGAAGAGAAATGTGAAGCTCGGCTTTATACAAATATCTCAGATATACCCCTCGGGCGCTTTTGGAGCGGGAGGGGAAAAATGTTACCCTCGGCTTTTTACAAATAACTCGTCTATACCACTCGGGTGTTTAAGGAAGACAGAGGCCATCGAGGCGACCCTCGGCCTTATAAGACTAAAGGGGAAGTACCGCCGACCTTAGCCTCGACCGTCTTACTACTCTTTATATCCCGTTCCCCCCTCGACGACCCTCGCCTTAGTTTCAGCGAGCGTCGGCTTTTTAAATATAATCTCGCAGTTATACCATATTCCATTGGGCGAGAAGAGAAATGTGATGCTCGGCTTTATACAAATATCTCAGATATACCCCTTGGGAGCGGGAGGGGAAAAATGTTACCCTCGGCTTTTTACAAATAACTCGCATATACCACTCGGGTGTTTTAGGAAGACCGAGGCCATCGAGGCGACCCTCGGCCTTATAAGACTAAAGGGCAAGTACCGCCGACCTTAGCCTCGACCGTCTTACTACTCTTTATATCCCGTTCCCCCCTCGACGCCCCTCGCCTAAGATGCGGCGAGCGTCGGCTTTTTAAATATAATATCGCACTTATACCTTATTCCATAGGGCGAGAAGAGAAATGTGATGCTCGGCTTTATACAAATATCTCAGATATACCCCTTGGGAGCGGGAGGGGAAAAATGTTACCCTCGGCTTTTTACAAATAACTCGCATATACCACTTGGGTGTTTTAGGAAGACCGAGGCCATCGAGGCGACCCTCGGCCTTATAAGACTAAAGGGGAAGTACCGTCGACCTTAGCCTCGACCGTTTTACTACTCTTTATATCCCGTTCCCCCCTCGACACCCCTCGCCTAAGATGCGGCGAGCGTCGGCTTTTTAAATATAATATCGCAGTTATACCTTATTCCATAGGGCGAGAAGAGAAATGTGATGCTCGGCTTTATACAAATATCTCAGATATACCCCTTGGGAGCGGGAGGGGAAAAATGTTACCCTCGGCTTTTTACAAATAACTCGCATATACCACTCGGGTGTTTTAGGAAGACCGAGGCAATCGAGGCGACCCTCGGCCTTATAAGACTAAAGGGGAAGTACCGTCGAACTTAGCCTCGACCGTCTTACTACTCTTTATATCCCGTTCCCCCCTCGACACCCCTCGCCTAAGATGCGGCGAGCGTCGGCTTTTTAAATATAATATCGCAGTTATACCTTATTTCATAGGGCGAGAAGATAAATGTGAAGCTCGGCTTTATAAAAATATCTCAGATATACCCCTTGGGAGCGGGAGGGGAAAAATGTTACCCTCGGCTTTTTACAAATAACTCGCATATACCACTCGGGTGTTTTAGGAAGACCGAGGCCATCGAGGCGACCCTCGGCCTTATAAGACTAAAGGGCAAGTACCGCCGACCTTAGCCTCGACCATCTTACTACTCTTTATATCCCGTTCCCCCCTCGACGCCCCTCGCCTTAGTTTCAGCGAGCGTCGGCTTTTTAAATATAATATCGCAGTTATACCTTATTCCATAGGGCGAGAAGAGAAACGTGATGCTCGGCTTTATACAAATATCTCAGATATACCCCTTGAGAGCGGGAGGGGAAAAATGTTACCCTCGGCTTTTTACAAATAACTCGCATATACCACTCGGGTGTTTTAGGAAGACCGAGGCCATCCAGGCGACCCTCAACCTTATAAGACTAAAGGGGAAGTACCGTCGACCTTAGCCTCGACCGTCTTACTACTCTTTATATCCCGTTCCCCCCTCGACACCCCTCGCCTAAGATGTGGCGAGCGTCGGCTTTTTAAATAAAATATCGCAGTTATACCTTATTTCATAGGGCGAGAAGAGAAATGTGAAGCTCGGCTTTATACAAATATCTCAGATATACCCCTTGGGAGCGGGAGGGAAAAAATGTTACCCTTGGCTTTTTACAAATAACTCGCATATACCACTCGGGTGTTTTAGGAAGACCGAGGTTATCGAGGCGACCCTCGGCCTTATAAGACTAAAGGGCAAGTACCGCCGACCTTAGCCTCGACCGTCTTACTACTCTTTATATCCCGTTCCCCCCTCGACGCCCCTCGCCTAAGATGCGGCGAGCGTCGGCTTTTTAAATAAAATATCGCGGTTATACCTTATTCCATAGGGCGAGAAGAGAAATGTGATGCTCGGCTTTATACAAATATCTCAGATATACCCCTTGGGGGCGGGAGGGGAAAAATGTTACCCTCGGCTTTTTACAAATAACTCGCATATACCACTCGGGTGTTTTAGGAAGACCGAGGCCATCGAGGCAACCCTCGGCCTTATAAGACTAAAGGGGAAGTACCGTCGACCTTAGCCTCGACCGTCTTACTACTCTTTATATCCCGTTCCCCCCTCGACGCCCCTCGCCTAAGATGCGGCGAGCGTCGGCTTTTTAAATATAATATCGCAGTTATACCTTATTTCATAGGGCGAGAAGATAAATGTGAAGCTCGGCTTTATAAAAATATCTCAGATATACCCCTTGGGAGCGGGAGGGGAAAAATGTTACCCTCGGCTTTTTACAAATAACTCGCATATACCACTCGGGTGTTTTAGGAAGACCGAGGCCATCCAGGCGACCCTCGGCCTTATAAGACTAAAGGGAAAGTACCGCCGACCTTATCCTCGACCGTCTACTACTCTTTATATCCCGTTCCTCCCTCGACGCCCCTCGCCTAAGATGCGGCGAGCGTCGGCTTTTTAAATAAAATATCGCAGTTATACATCATTCCATAGGGTTGAGAGTAGAAATGTGAAGCTCGGCTTTATACAAATATCTCAGATCTACCCCTCGGGTGTCTCGGGAGCGGGAGGGGAAAAATGTTACCCTCGGCTTTTTACAAATAACTCGCATATACCACTCGGGTGCTTTAGGAAGGCCGAGGCCATCGAGGCGACCCTCGGCCTTATAAGACTAAAGGGGAAGTACCGCCGACCTTAGCCTCGACCGTCTTACTACTCTTTATATCCCGTTCCCCCCTCGACACCCCTCGCCTTAGTTTCAGCGAGCGTCGGCTTTTTAAATATAATATCGCAGTTATACCTTATTCCATAGGGCGAGAAGAGAAATGTGATGCTCGGCTTTATACAAATATCTCAGATATACCCCTTGGGAGCGGGAGGGGAAAAATGTTACCCTCGGCTTTTTACAAATAACTCGCATATACCACTCGGTTGTTTTAGGAAGACCGAGGCCATCGAGGCGACCCTCGGCCTTATAAGACTAAAGGGCAAGTACCGCCGACCTTAGCCTCGACCGTCTTACTACTCTTTATATCCCGTTCCCCCCTCGACGCCCCTCGCCTAAGATGCGGCGAGCGTCGGCTTTTTAAATAAAATATCGCGGTTATACCTTATTCCATAGGGCGAGAAGAGAAATGTGATGCTCGGCTTTATACAAATATCTCAGATATACCCCTTGGGAGCGGGAGGGGAAAAATGTTACCCTCGGCTTTTTACAAATAACTCGCATATACCAATCGGGTGTTTTAGGAAGACCGAGGCCATCGAGGCAACCCTCGGCCTTATAAGACTAAAGGGGAAGTACCGTCGACCTTAGCCTCGACCGTCTTACTACTCTTTATATCCCGTTCCCCCCTCGACACCCCTCGCCTAAGATGCGGCGAGCGTCGGCTTTTTAAATATAATATCGCAGTTATACCTTATTTCATAGGGCGAGAAGATAAATGTGAAGCTCGGCTTTATAAAAATATCTCAGATATACCCCTTGGGAGCGGGAGGGGAAAAATGTTACCCTCGGCTTTTTACAAATAACTCGCATATACCACTCGGGTGTTTTAGGAAGACCGAGGCCATCCAGGCGACCCTCGGCCTTATAAGACTAAAGGGGAAGTACCGCCGACCTTATCCTCGACCGTCTACTACTCTTTATATCCCATTCCTCCCTCGACGCCCCTCGCCTAAGATGCGGCGAGCGTCGGCTTTTTAAATAAAATATCGCAGTTATACATCATTCCATAGGGTTGAGAGGAGAAATGTGAAGCTCGGCTTTATACAAATATCTCAGATCTACCCCTCGGGTGTCTCGGGAGCGGGAGGGGAAAAATGTTACCCTCGGCTTTTTACAAATAACTCGCATATTCCACTCGGGTGCTTTAGGAAGGCCGAGGCCATCGAGGCGACCCTCGGCCTTATAAGACTAAAGGGGAAGTACCGCCGACCTTAGCCTCGACCGTCTTACTACTCTTTATATCCCGTTCCCCCCTCGACGCCCCTCGCCTTAGTTTCAGCGAGCGTCGGCTTTTTAAATATAATATCGCAGTTATACCTTATTTCATAGGGCGAGAAGAGAAATGTGATGCTCGGCTTTATACAAATATCTCAGATATACCCCTTGGGAGCGGGAGGGGAAAAATGTTACCCTCGGCTTTTTAGAAATAACTCGCATATACCACTCGGGTGTTTTAGGAAGACCGAGGCCATCGAGGCGACCCTCGGCCTTATAAGACTATAGGGGAAGTACTGCCGACCTTAGCCTCGACCGTCTTACTACTCTTTATATCCCGTTCCCCCCTCGACGCCCCTCGCCTAAGATGCGGCGAGCGTCAGCTTTTTAAATAAAATATCGCAGTTATACCCTATTTCATAGGGCGAGAAGAGAAATGTGAAGCTCGGCTTTATACAAATATCTCAGATATAAACCCTCGGGTGTCTCGGGAGCGGGAGGGGAAAAATGTTACCCTCGGCTTTTTACGAATAACTCGCATATACCACTCGGGTGCTTTAGGAAGGCCGAGGCTATCGAGGCGACCCTCGGCCTTATAAGACTAAAGGGCAAGTACCGCCGACCTTAGCCTCGACCGTCTTACTACTCTTTATATCCCGTTCCCCCCTCGACGCCCCTCGCCTAAGATGCGGCGAGCGTCGGCTTTTTAAATATAATATCGCAGTTATACCTTATTCCATAGGGCGAAAAGAGAAATGTGAAGCTCGGCTTTATACAAATATCTCAGATATACCCCTCGGGTTCTTCGGGAGCGGGAGGGGAAAAATGTTACCCTCGGCTTTTTAAGAATAACTTGCATATACCACTCGGGTGCTTTAGGAAGGCCGAGGCCATCGAGGCGACCCTCGGCCTTATAAGACTAAAGGGCAAGTACCGCCGACCTTAGCCTCGACCGTCTTACTACTCTTTATATCCCGTTCCTCCCTCGACGCCCCTCGCCTTAGTTTTAGCGAGCGTCGGCTTTTTAAATATAATAACGCAGTTATACCTTATTCCATAGGGCGAGAAGAGAAATGTGATGCTCGGCTTTATACAAATATCTCAGATATACCCCTTGGGAGCGGGAGGGGAAAAATGTTACCCTCGGCTTTTTACAAATAACTTGCATATACCACTCGGGTGTTTTAGGAAGACCGAGGCCATCGAGGCGACCCTCGGCCTTATAAGACTAAAATGGAAGTACCGCCGACCTTATCCTCGACCGTCTACTACTCTTTATATCCCGTTCTTCCCTCGACGCCCCTCGCCTAAGATGCGGCGAGCGTCGGCTTTTTAAATAAAATATCGCAGTTATACATCATTCCACAGGGTTGAGAGGAGAAATGTGAAGCTCGGCTTTATACAAATATCTCAGATATAAACCCTCGGGTGTCTCGGGAGCGGGAGGGGAAAAATGTTACCCTCGGCTTTTTACGAATAACTCGAATATACCACTCGGATGCTTTAGGAAGGCCGAGGCTATCGAGGCGACCCTCGGCCTTATAAGACTAAAGGGCAAGTACCGCCGACCTTAGCCTCGACCGTCTTACTACTCTTTATATCCCGTTCCCCCCTCGACGCCCCTCGCCTAAGATGCGGCGAGCGTCGGCTTTTTAAATATAATATCGCAGTTATACCTTATTCCATAGGGCGAAAAGAGAAATGGGAAGCACGGCTTTATACAAATATCTCAGATATACCCCTCGGGTTCTTCGGGAGCGGGAGGGGAAAAATGTTACCCTCGGCTTTTTAAGAATAACTTGCATATACCACTCGGGTGCTTTAGGAAGGCCGAGGCCATCGAGGCGACCCTTGGCCTTATAAGACTAAAGGGGAAGTACCGCCGACCTTAGCCTCGACGACCTTACTACTCTTTATATCCCGTTACCCCCTCGACGCCCCTCGCCTAAGATGCGGCGAGCGTCGGCTTTTTAAATATAATATCGCATTTATACCTTATTCCATAGGGCGAGAAGAGAAATGTGAAGCTCGGCTTTATACAAATATCTCAGATATACCCCTCGGGTGCTTCGGGAGCGGGAGGGGAAAAATGTTACCCTCGGCTTTTTACAAATAACTCGTCTATACCACTCGGGTGTTTTAGGAAGACAGAGACCATCGAGGCGACCCTCGGCCTTATAAGACTAAAGGGGAAGTACCGCCGACCTTAGCCTCGACCATCTTACTACTCTTTATATCCCGGTCCCCCCTCGACGCCCTTCGCCTAAGATGCGGCGAGCGTCGGCTTTTTAAATAAAATATCGCAGTTATACCCTATTTCATAGGGCGAGAAGAGAAATGTGAAGCTCGGCTTTATACAAATATCTCAGATATACCCCTTGGGAGCGGAAGGGAAAAAATGTTACCTTCGGCTTTTTACAAATAACTCGCATATACCACTCGGGTGTTTTAGGAAGACCGAGGCCATCGAGGCGACCCTCGGCCTTATAAGACTAAAGGGCAAGTACCGCCGACCTTAGCCTCGACCGTCTTACTACTCTTTATATCCCGTTCCCCCCTCGACGCCCCTCGCCTTAGTTTCAGCGAGCGTCGGCTTTTTAAATATAATATCGCAGTTATACCTTTTTCCATAGGGCGAGAAGAGAAATGTGATGCTCGGCTTTATACAAATATCTCAGATATACCCCTTGGGAGCGGGAGGGGAAAAATGTTACCCTCGGCTTTTTAAAAAAAACTCGCATATACCACTCGGGTGTTTTAGGAAGACCGAGGCCATCAAGGCGACCCTCGGCCTTATAAGACTAAAAGGGAAGTACCGCCGACCTTAGCCTCGACCGTCTTACTACTCTTTATATCCCGTTCCCCCCTCGACGCCCCTCGCCTTAGTTTCAGCGAGCGTCGGCTTTTTAAATATAATATCGCAGTTATACCTTATTCCATAGGGCGAGAAGAGAAATGTGATGCTCGGCTTTATACAAAAATCTCAGATATACCCCTTGGGAGCGGGAGGGGAAAAATGTTACCCTCGGCTTTTTACAAATAACTCGCATATACCACTCGGGTGCTTTAGGAAGACCGAGGCCATCGAGGCGACCCTCGGCCTTATAAGACTAAAGGGGAAGTACCGTCGACCTTAGCCTCGACCGTCTTAATACTCTTTATATCCCGTTCCCCCCTCGACACCCCTCGCCTAAGATGCGGCGAGCGTCGGCTTTTTAAATATAATATCGCAGTTATACCTTATTCCATAGAGGGAGAAGAGAAATGTGAAGCTCGGCTTATATAAATATCTCAGATATACCCCTCGGGTGCTTCGGGAGCGGGAGGGGAAAAATGTTAACCTCGGCTTTTTACAAATAACTCGTCTATACCACTCGGGGTTTTAGGAAGACAGAGGCCATCGAGGCGACCCTCGGCCTTATAAGACTAAAGGGGAAGTACCGTCGACCTTAGCCTCGACCGTCTTACTACTCTTTATATCCCGTTCCCCCCTCGACACCCCTCGCCTAAGATGCGGCGAGCGTCGGCTTTTTAAATATAATATCGCAGTTATACCTTATTTCATAGGGCGAGAAGAGAAATGTGAAGCTCGGCTTTATACAAATATCTCAGATATACCCCTTTGGAGCGGGAGGGGAAAAATGTTACCCTCGACTTTTTAAAAAAAACTCGCATATACCACTCGGGTGCTTTAGGAAGACCGAGGCCATCGAGGCGACCCTCGGCCTTATAAGACTAAAGGGGAAGTAACGTCGACCTTAGCCTCGACCGTCTTACTACTCTTTATATCCCGTTCCCCCCTCGACACCCCTCGCCTAAGATGTGGCGAGCGTCGGCTTTTTAAATATAATATCGCAGTTATACCTTACTCCATAGGGCGAGAAGAGAAATGTGAAGCTCGGCTTTATACAAATATCTCAGATATACCCCTCGGGCGCTTTTGGAGCGGGAGGGGAAAAATGTTACCCTCGGCTTTTTACAAATAACTCGTCTATACCACTCGGGTGTTTAAGGAAGACAGAGGCCATCGAGGCGACCCTCGGCCTTATAAGACTAAAGGGGAAGTACCGCCGACCTTAGCCTCGACCGTCTTACTACTCTTTATATCCCGTTCCCCCCTCGACGACCCTCGCCTTAGTTTCAGCGAGCGTCGGCTTTTTAAATATAATCTCGCAGTTATACCATATTCCATTGGGCGAGAAGAGAAATGTGATGCTCGGCTTTATACAAATATCTCAGATATACCCCTTGGGAGCGGGAGGGGAAAAATGTTACCCTCGGCTTTTTACAAATAACTCGCATATACCACTCGGGTGTTTTAGGAAGACCGAGGCCATCGAGGCGACCCTCGGCCTTATAAGACTAAAGGGCAAGTACCGCCGACCTTAGCCTCGACCGTCTTACTACTCTTTATATCCCGTTCCCCCCTCGACGCCCCTCGCCTAAGATGCGGCGAGCGTCGGCTTTTTAAATATAATATCGCACTTATACCTTATTCCATAGGGCGAGAAGAGAAATGTGATGCTCGGCTTTATACAAATATCTCAGATATACCCCTTGGGAGCGGGAGGGGAAAAATGTTACCCTCGGCTTTTTACAAATAACTCGCATATACCACTTGGGTGTTTTAGGAAGACCGAGGCCATCGAGGCGACCCTCGGCCTTATAAGACTAAAGGGGAAGTACCGTCGACCTTAGCCTCGACCGTTTTACTACTCTTTATATCCCGTTCCCCCCTCGACACCCCTCGCCTAAGATGCGGCGAGCGTCGGCTTTTTAAATATAATATCGCAGTTATACCTTATTCCATAGGGCGAGAAGAGAAATGTGATGCTCGGCTTTATACAAATATCTCAGATATACCCCTTGGGAGCGGGAGGGGAAAAATGTTACCCTCGGCTTTTTACAAATAACTCGCATATACCACTCGGGTGTTTTAGGAAGACCGAGGGAATCGAGGCGACCCTCGGCCTTATAAGACTAAAGGGGAAGTACCGTCGAACTTAGCCTCGACCGTCTTACTACTCTTTATATCCCGTTCCCCCCTCGACACCCCTCGCCTAAGATGCGGCGAGCGTCGGCTTTTTAAATATAATATCGCAGTTATACCTTATTTCATAGGGCGAGAAGATAAATGTGAAGCTCGGCTTTATAAAAATATCTCAGATATACCCCTTGGGAGCGGGAGGGGAAAAATGTTACCCTCGGCTTTTTACAAATAACTCGCATATACCACTCGGGTGTTTTAGGAAGACCGAGGCCATCGAGGCGACCCTCGGCCTTATAAGACTAAAGGGCAAGTACCGCCGACCTTAGCCTCGACCATCTTACTACTCTTTATATCCCGTTCCCCCCTCGACGCCCCTCGCCTTAGTTTCAGCGAGCGTCGGCTTTTTAAATATAATATCGCAGTTATACCTTATTTCATAGGGCGAGAAGATAAATGTGAAGCTCGGCTTTATAAAAATATCTCAGATATACCCCTTGGGAGCGGGAGGGGAAAAATGTTACCCTCGGCTTTTTACAAATAACTCGCATATACCACTCGGGTGTTTTAGGAAGACCGAGGCCATCCAGGCGACCCTCGGCCTTATAAGACTAAAGGGGAAGTACCGCCGACCTTATCCTCGACCGTCTACTACTCTTTATATCCCATTCCTCCCTCGACGCCCCTCGCCTAAGATGCGGCGAGCGTCGGCTTTTTAAATAAAATATCGCAGTTATACATCATTCCATAGGGTTGAGAGGAGAAATGTGAAGCTCGGCTTTATACAAATATCTCAGATCTACCCCTCGGGTGTCTCGGGAGCGGGAGGGGAAAAATGTTACCCTCGGCTTTTTACAAATAACTCGCATATTCCACTCGGGTGCTTTAGGAAGGCCGAGGCCATCGAGGCGACCCTCGGCCTTATAAGACTAAAGGGGAAGTACCGCCGACCTTAGCCTCGACCGTCTTACTACTCTTTATATCCCGTTCCCCCCTCGACGCCCCTCGCCTTAGTTTCAGCGAGCGTCGGCTTTTTAAATATAATATCGCAGTTATACCTTATTTCATAGGGCGAGAAGAGAAATGTGATGCTCGGCTTTATACAAATATCTCAGATATACCCCTTGGGAGCGGGAGGGGAAAAATGTTACCCTCGGCTTTTTAGAAATAACTCGCATATACCACTCGGGTGTTTTAGGAAGACCGAGGCCATCGAGGCGACCCTCGGCCTTATAAGACTATAGGGGAAGTACTGCCGACCTTAGCCTCGACCGTCTTACTACTCTTTATATCCCGTTCCCCCCTCGACGCCCCTCGCCTAAGATGCGGCGAGCGTCAGCTTTTTAAATAAAATATCGCAGTTATACCCTATTTCATAGGGCGAGAAGAGAAATGTGAAGCTCGGCTTTATACAAATATCTCAGATATAAACCCTCGGGTGTCTCGGGAGCGGGAGGGGAAAAATGTTACCCTCGGCTTTTTACGAATAACTCGCATATACCACTCGGGTGCTTTAGGAAGGCCGAGGCTATCGAGGCGACCCTCGGCCTTATAAGACTAAAGGGCAAGTACCGCCGACCTTAGCCTCGACCGTCTTACTACTCTTTATATCCCGTTCCCCCCTCGACGCCCCTCGCCTAAGATGCGGCGAGCGTCGGCTTTTTAAATATAATATCGCAGTTATACCTTATTCCATAGGGCGAAAAGAGAAATGTGAAGCTCGGCTTTATACAAATATCTCAGATATACCCCTCGGGTTCTTCGGGAGCGGGAGGGGAAAAATGTTACCCTCGGCTTTTTAAGAATAACTTGCATATACCACTCGGGTGCTTTAGGAAGGCCGAGGCCATCGAGGCGACCCTCGGCCTTATAAGACTAAAGGGCAAGTACCGCCGACCTTAGCCTCGACCGTCTTACTACTCTTTATATCCCGTTCCTCCCTCGACGCCCCTCGCCTTAGTTTTAGCGAGCGTCGGCTTTTTAAATATAATAACGCAGTTATACCTTATTCCATAGGGCGAGAAGAGAAATGTGATGCTCGGCTTTATACAAATATCTCAGATATACCCCTTGGGAGCGGGAGGGGAAAAATGTTACCCTCGGCTTTTTACAAATAACTTGCATATACCACTCGGGTGTTTTAGGAAGACCGAGGCCATCGAGGCGACCCTCGGCCTTATAAGACTAAAATGGAAGTACCGCCGACCTTATCCTCGACCGTCTACTACTCTTTATATCCCGTTCTTCCCTCGACGCCCCTCGCCTAAGATGCGGCGAGCGTCGGCTTTTTAAATAAAATATCGCAGTTATACATCATTCCACAGGGTTGAGAGGAGAAATGTGAAGCTCGGCTTTATACAAATATCTCAGATATAAACCCTCGGGTGTCTCGGGAGCGGGAGGGGAAAAATGTTACCCTCGGCTTTTTACGAATAACTCGAATATACCACTCGGATGCTTTAGGAAGGCCGAGGCTATCGAGGCGACCCTCGGCCTTATAAGACTAAAGGGCAAGTACCGCCGACCTTAGCCTCGACCGTCTTACTACTCTTTATATCCCGTTCCCCCCTCGACGCCCCTCGCCTAAGATGCGGCGAGCGTCGGCTTTTTAAATATAATATCGCAGTTATACCTTATTCCATAGGGCGAAAAGAGAAATGGGAAGCACGGCTTTATACAAATATCTCAGATATACCCCTCGGGTTCTTCGGGAGCGGGAGGGGAAAAATGTTACCCTCGGCTTTTTAAGAATAACTTGCATATACCACTCGGGTGCTTTAGGAAGGCCGAGGCCATCGAGGCGACCCTTGGCCTTATAAGACTAAAGGGGAAGTACCGCCGACCTTAGCCTCGACGACCTTACTACTCTTTATATCCCGTTACCCCCTCGACGCCCCTCGCCTAAGATGCGGCGAGCGTCGGCTTTTTAAATATAATATCGCATTTATACCTTATTCCATAGGGCGAGAAGAGAAATGTGAAGCTCGGCTTTATACAAATATCTCAGATATACCCCTCGGGTGCTTCGGGAGCGGGAGGGGAAAAATGTTACCCTCGGCTTTTTACAAATAACTCGTCTATACCACTCGGGTGTTTTAGGAAGACAGAGACCATCGAGGCGACCCTCGGCCTTATAAGACTAAAGGGGAAGTACCGCCGACCTTAGCCTCGACCATCTTACTACTCTTTATATCCCGGTCCCCCCTCGACGCCCTTCGCCTAAGATGCGGCGAGCGTCGGCTTTTTAAATAAAATATCGCAGTTATACCCTATTTCATAGGGCGAGAAGAGAAATGTGAAGCTCGGCTTTATACAAATATCTCAGATATACCCCTTGGGAGCGGAAGGGAAAAAATGTTACCTTCGGCTTTTTACAAATAACTCGCATATACCACTCGGGTGTTTTAGGAAGACCGAGGCCATCGAGGCGACCCTCGGCCTTATAAGACTAAAGGGCAAGTACCGCCGACCTTAGCCTCGACCGTCTTACTACTCTTTATATCCCGTTCCCCCCTCGACGCCCCTCGCCTTAGTTTCAGCGAGCGTCGGCTTTTTAAATATAATATCGCAGTTATACCTTTTTCCATAGGGCGAGAAGAGAAATGTGATGCTCGGCTTTATACAAATATCTCAGATATACCCCTTGGGAGCGGGAGGGGAAAAATGTTACCCTCGGCTTTTTAAAAAAAACTCGCATATACCACTCGGGTGTTTTAGGAAGACCGAGGCCATCAAGGCGACCCTCGGCCTTATAAGACTAAAAGGGAAGTACCGCCGACCTTAGCCTCGACCGTCTTACTACTCTTTATATCCCGTTCCCCCCTCGACGCCCCTCGCCTTAGTTTCAGCGAGCGTCGGCTTTTTAAATATAATATCGCAGTTATACCTTATTCCATAGGGCGAGAAGAGAAATGTGATGCTCGGCTTTATACAAAAATCTCAGATATACCCCTTGGGAGCGGGAGGGGAAAAATGTTACCCTCGGCTTTTTACAAATAACTCGCATATACCACTCGGGTGCTTTAGGAAGACCGAGGCCATCGAGGCGACCCTCGGCCTTATAAGACTAAAGGGGAAGTACCGTCGACCTTAGCCTCGACCGTCTTAATACTCTTTATATCCCGTTCCCCCCTCGACACCCCTCGCCTAAGATGCGGCGAGCGTCGGCTTTTTAAATATAATATCGCAGTTATACCTTATTCCATAGGGGGAGAAGAGAAATGTGAAGCTCGGCTTATATAAATATCTCAGATATACCCCTCGGGTGCTTCGGGAGCGGGAGGGGAAAAATGTTAACCTCGGCTTTTTACAAATAACTCGTCTATACCACTCGGGGTTTTAGGAAGACAGAGGCCATCGAGGCGACCCTCGGCCTTATAAGACTAAAGGGGAAGTACCGTCGACCTTAGCCTCGACCGTCTTACTACTCTTTATATCCCGTTCCCCCCTCGACACCCCTCGCCTAAGATGCGGCGAGCGTCGGCTTTTTAAATATAATATCGCAGTTATACCTTATTTCATAGGGCGAGAAGAGAAATGTGAAGCTCGGCTTTATACAAATATCTCAGATATACCCCTTTGGAGCGGGAGGGGAAAAATGTTACCCTCGACTTTTTAAAAAAAACTCGCATATACCACTCGGGTGCTTTAGGAAGACCGAGGCCATCGAGGCGACCCTCGGCCTTATAAGACTAAAGGGGAAGTAACGTCGACCTTAGCCTCGACCGTCTTACTACTCTTTATATCCCGTTCCCCCCTCGACACCCCTCGCCTAAGATGTGGCGAGCGTCGGCTTTTTAAATATAATATCGCAGTTATACCTTACTCCATAGGGCGAGAAGAGAAATGTGAAGCTCGGCTTTATACAAATATCTCAGATATACCCCTCGGGCGCTTTTGGAGCGGGAGGGGAAAAATGTTACCCTCGGCTTTTTACAAATAACTCGTCTATACCACTCGGGTGTTTAAGGAAGACAGAGGCCATCGAGGCGACCCTCGGCCTTATAAGACTAAAGGGGAAGTACCGCCGACCTTAGCCTCGACCGTCTTACTACTCTTTATATCCCGTTCCCCCCTCGACGACCCTCGCCTTAGTTTCAGCGAGCGTCGGCTTTTTAAATATAATCTCGCAGTTATACCATATTCCATTGGGCGAGAAGAGAAATGTGATGCTCGGCTTTATACAAATATCTCAGATATACCCCTTGGGAGCGGGAGGGGAAAAATGTTACCCTCGGCTTTTTACAAATAACTCGCATATACCACTCGGGTGTTTTAGGAAGACCGAGGCCATCGAGGCGACCCTCGGCCTTATAAGACTAAAGGGCAAGTACCGCCGACCTTAGCCTCGACCGTCTTACTACTCTTTATATCCCGTTCCCCCCTCGACGCCCCTCGCCTAAGATGCGGCGAGCGTCGGCTTTTTAAATATAATATCGCACTTATACCTTATTCCATAGGGCGAGAAGAGAAATGTGATGCTCGGCTTTATACAAATATCTCAGATATACCCCTTGGGAGCGGGAGGGGAAAAATGTTACCCTCGGCTTTTTACAAATAACTCGCATATACCACTTGGGTGTTTTAGGAAGACCGAGGCCATCGAGGCGACCCTCGGCCTTATAAGACTAAAGGGGAAGTACCGTCGACCTTAGCCTCGACCGTTTTACTACTCTTTATATCCCGTTCCCCCCTCGACACCCCTCGCCTAAGATGCGGCGAGCGTCGGCTTTTTAAATATAATATCGCAGTTATACCTTATTCCATAGGGCGAGAAGAGAAATGTGATGCTCGGCTTTATACAAATATCTCAGATATACCCCTTGGGAGCGGGAGGGGAAAAATGTTACCCTCGGCTTTTTACAAATAACTCGCATATACCACTCGGGTGTTTTAGGAAGACCGAGGCAATCGAGGCGACCCTCGGCCTTATAAGACTAAAGGGGAAGTACCGTCGAACTTAGCCTCGACCGTCTTACTACTCTTTATATCCCGTTCCCCCCTCGACACCCCTCGCCTAAGATGCGGCGAGCGTCGGCTTTTTAAATATAATATCGCAGTTATACCTTATTTCATAGGGCGAGAAGATAAATGTGAAGCTCGGCTTTATAAAAATATCTCAGATATACCCCTTGGGAGCGGGAGGGGAAAAATGTTACCCTCGGCTTTTTACAAATAACTCGCATATACCACTCGGGTGTTTTAGGAAGACCGAGGCCATCGAGGCGACCCTCGGCCTTATAAGACTAAAGGGCAAGTACCGCCGACCTTAGCCTCGACCATCTTACTACTCTTTATATCCCGTTCCCCCCTCGACGCCCCTCGCCTTAGTTTCAGCGAGCGTCGGCTTTTTAAATATAATATCGCAGTTATACCTTATTCCATAGGGCGAGAAGAGAAACGTGATGCTCGGCTTTATACAAATATCTCAGATATACCCCTTGAGAGCGGGAGGGGAAAAATGTTACCCTCGGCTTTTTACAAATAACTCGCATATACCACTCGGGTGTTTTAGGAAGACCGAGGCCATCCAGGCGACCCTCAACCTTATAAGACTAAAGGGGAAGTACCGTCGACCTTAGCCTCGACCGTCTTACTACTCTTTATATCCCGTTCCCCCCTCGACACCCCTCGCCTAAGATGTGGCGAGCGTCGGCTTTTTAAATAAAATATCGCAGTTATACCTTATTTCATAGGGCGAGAAGAGAAATGTGAAGCTCGGCTTTATACAAATATCTCAGATATACCCCTTGGGAGCGGGAGGGAAAAAATGTTACCCTTGGCTTTTTACAAATAACTCGCATATACCACTCGGGTGTTTTAGGAAGACCGAGGTTATCGAGGCGACCCTCGGCCTTATAAGACTAAAGGGCAAGTACCGCCGACCTTAGCCTCGACCGTCTTACTACTCTTTATATCCCGTTCCCCCCTCGACGCCCCTCGCCTAAGATGCGGCGAGCGTCGGCTTTTTAAATAAAATATCGCGGTTATACCTTATTCCATAGGGCGAGAAGAGAAATGTGATGCTCGGCTTTATACAAATATCTCAGATATACCCCTTGGGGGCGGGAGGGGAAAAATGTTACCCTCGGCTTTTTACAAATAACTCGCATATACCACTCGGGTGTTTTAGGAAGACCGAGGCCATCGAGGCAACCCTCGGCCTTATAAGACTAAAGGGGAAGTACCGTCGACCTTAGCCTCGACCGTCTTACTACTCTTTATATCCCGTTCCCCCCTCGACGCCCCTCGCCTAAGATGCGGCGAGCGTCGGCTTTTTAAATATAATATCGCAGTTATACCTTATTTCATAGGGCGAGAAGATAAATGTGAAGCTCGGCTTTATAAAAATATCTCAGATATACCCCTTGGGAGCGGGAGGGGAAAAATGTTACCCTCGGCTTTTTACAAATAACTCGCATATACCACTCGGGTGTTTTAGGAAGACCGAGGCCATCCAGGCGACCCTCGGCCTTATAAGACTAAAGGGAAAGTACCGCCGACCTTATCCTCGACCGTCTACTACTCTTTATATCCCGTTCCTCCCTCGACGCCCCTCGCCTAAGATGCGGCGAGCGTCGGCTTTTTAAATAAAATATCGCAGTTATACATCATTCCATAGGGTTGAGAGTAGAAATGTGAAGCTCGGCTTTATACAAATATCTCAGATCTACCCCTCGGGTGTCTCGGGAGCGGGAGGGGAAAAATGTTACCCTCGGCTTTTTACAAATAACTCGCATATACCACTCGGGTGCTTTAGGAAGGCCGAGGCCATCGAGGCGACCCTCGGCCTTATAAGACTAAAGGGGAAGTACCGCCGACCTTAGCCTCGACCGTCTTACTACTCTTTATATCCCGTTCCCCCCTCGACACCCCTCGCCTTAGTTTCAGCGAGCGTCGGCTTTTTAAATATAATATCGCAGTTATACCTTATTCCATAGGGCGAGAAGAGAAATGTGATGCTCGGCTTTATACAAATATCTCAGATATACCCCTTGGGAGCGGGAGGGGAAAAATGTTACCCTCGGCTTTTTACAAATAACTCGCATATACCACTCGGTTGTTTTAGGAAGACCGAGGCCATCGAGGCGACCCTCGGCCTTATAAGACTAAAGGGCAAGTACCGCCGACCTTAGCCTCGACCGTCTTACTACTCTTTATATCCCGTTCCCCCCTCGACGCCCCTCGCCTAAGATGCGGCGAGCGTCGGCTTTTTAAATAAAATATCGCGGTTATACCTTATTCCATAGGGCGAGAAGAGAAATGTGATGCTCGGCTTTATACAAATATCTCAGATATACCCCTTGGGAGCGGGAGGGGAAAAATGTTACCCTCGGCTTTTTACAAATAACTCGCATATACCAATCGGGTGTTTTAGGAAGACCGAGGCCATCGAGGCAACCCTCGGCCTTATAAGACTAAAGGGGAAGTACCGTCGACCTTAGCCTCGACCGTCTTACTACTCTTTATATCCCGTTCCCCCCTCGACACCCCTCGCCTAAGATGCGGCGAGCGTCGGCTTTTTAAATATAATATCGCAGTTATACCTTATTTCATAGGGCGAGAAGATAAATGTGAAGCTCGGCTTTATAAAAATATCTCAGATATACCCCTTGGGAGCGGGAGGGGAAAAATGTTACCCTCGGCTTTTTACAAATAACTCGCATATACCACTCGGGTGTTTTAGGAAGACCGAGGCCATCCAGGCGACCCTCGGCCTTATAAGACTAAAGGGGAAGTACCGCCGACCTTATCCTCGACCGTCTACTACTCTTTATATCCCATTCCTCCCTCGACGCCCCTCGCCTAAGATGCGGCGAGCGTCGGCTTTTTAAATAAAATATCGCAGTTATACATCATTCCATAGGGTTGAGAGGAGAAATGTGAAGCTCGGCTTTATACAAATATCTCAGATCTACCCCTCGGGTGTCTCGGGAGCGGGAGGGGAAAAATGTTACCCTCGGCTTTTTACAAATAACTCGCATATTCCACTCGGGTGCTTTAGGAAGGCCGAGGCCATCGAGGCGACCCTCGGCCTTATAAGACTAAAGGGGAAGTACCGCCGACCTTAGCCTCGACCGTCTTACTACTCTTTATATCCCGTTCCCCCCTCGACGCCCCTCGCCTTAGTTTCAGCGAGCGTCGGCTTTTTAAATATAATATCGCAGTTATACCTTATTTCATAGGGCGAGAAGAGAAATGTGATGCTCGGCTTTATACAAATATCTCAGATATACCCCTTGGGAGCGGGAGGGGAAAAATGTTACCCTCGGCTTTTTAGAAATAACTCGCATATACCACTCGGGTGTTTTAGGAAGACCGAGGCCATCGAGGCGACCCTCGGCCTTATAAGACTATAGGGGAAGTACTGCCGACCTTAGCCTCGACCGTCTTACTACTCTTTATATCCCGTTCCCCCCTCGACGCCCCTCGCCTAAGATGCGGCGAGCGTCAGCTTTTTAAATAAAATATCGCAGTTATACCCTATTTCATAGGGCGAGAAGAGAAATGTGAAGCTCGGCTTTATACAAATATCTCAGATATAAACCCTCGGGTGTCTCGGGAGCGGGAGGGGAAAAATGTTACCCTCGGCTTTTTACGAATAACTCGCATATACCACTCGGGTGCTTTAGGAAGGCCG
Organism: Ceratothoa steindachneri; assembly: GCA_963969495.1. Classification (NCBI taxonomy): domain Eukaryota; kingdom Metazoa; phylum Arthropoda; class Malacostraca; order Isopoda; family Cymothoidae; genus Ceratothoa; species Ceratothoa steindachneri. The sequence goes on from OZ018327.1 coordinate 176,686,135, forward strand.
AGGCTATCGAGGCGACCCTCGGCCTTATAAGACTAAAGGGCAAGTACCGCCGACCTTAGCCTCGACCGTCTTACTACTCTTTATATCCCGTTCCCCCCTCGACGCCCCTCGCCTAAGATGCGGCGAGCGTCGGCTTTTTAAATATAATATCGCAGTTATACCTTATTCCATAGGGCGAAAAGAGAAATGTGAAGCTCGGCTTTATACAAATATCTCAGATATACCCCTCGGGTTCTTCGGGAGCGGGAGGGGAAAAATGTTACCCTCGGCTTTTTAAGAATAACTTGCATATACCACTCGGGTGCTTTAGGAAGGCCGAGGCCATCGAGGCGACCCTCGGCCTTATAAGACTAAAGGGCAAGTACCGCCGACCTTAGCCTCGACCGTCTTACTACTCTTTATATCCCGTTCCTCCCTCGACGCCCCTCGCCTTAGTTTTAGCGAGCGTCGGCTTTTTAAATATAATAACGCAGTTATACCTTATTCCATAGGGCGAGAAGAGAAATGTGATGCTCGGCTTTATACAAATATCTCAGATATACCCCTTGGGAGCGGGAGGGGAAAAATGTTACCCTCGGCTTTTTACAAATAACTTGCATATACCACTCGGGTGTTTTAGGAAGACCGAGGCCATCGAGGCGACCCTCGGCCTTATAAGACTAAAATGGAAGTACCGCCGACCTTATCCTCGACCGTCTACTACTCTTTATATCCCGTTCTTCCCTCGACGCCCCTCGCCTAAGATGCGGCGAGCGTCGGCTTTTTAAATAAAATATCGCAGTTATACATCATTCCACAGGGTTGAGAGGAGAAATGTGAAGCTCGGCTTTATACAAATATCTCAGATATAAACCCTCGGGTGTCTCGGGAGCGGGAGGGGAAAAATGTTACCCTCGGCTTTTTACGAATAACTCGAATATACCACTCGGATGCTTTAGGAAGGCCGAGGCTATCGAGGCGACCCTCGGCCTTATAAGACTAAAGGGCAAGTACCGCCGACCTTAGCCTCGACCGTCTTACTACTCTTTATATCCCGTTCCCCCCTCGACGCCCCTCGCCTAAGATGCGGCGAGCGTCGGCTTTTTAAATATAATATCGCAGTTATACCTTATTCCATAGGGCGAAAAGAGAAATGGGAAGCACGGCTTTATACAAATATCTCAGATATACCCCTCGGGTTCTTCGGGAGCGGGAGGGGAAAAATGTTACCCTCGGCTTTTTAAGAATAACTTGCATATACCACTCGGGTGCTTTAGGAAGGCCGAGGCCATCGAGGCGACCCTTGGCCTTATAAGACTAAAGGGGAAGTACCGCCGACCTTAGCCTCGACGACCTTACTACTCTTTATATCCCGTTACCCCCTCGACGCCCCTCGCCTAAGATGCGGCGAGCGTCGGCTTTTTAAATATAATATCGCATTTATACCTTATTCCATAGGGCGAGAAGAGAAATGTGAAGCTCGGCTTTATACAAATATCTCAGATATACCCCTCGGGTGCTTCGGGAGCGGGAGGGGAAAAATGTTACCCTCGGCTTTTTACAAATAACTCGTCTATACCACTCGGGTGTTTTAGGAAGACAGAGACCATCGAGGCGACCCTCGGCCTTATAAGACTAAAGGGGAAGTACCGCCGACCTTAGCCTCGACCATCTTACTACTCTTTATATCCCGGTCCCCCCTCGACGCCCTTCGCCTAAGATGCGGCGAGCGTCGGCTTTTTAAATAAAATATCGCAGTTATACCCTATTTCATAGGGCGAGAAGAGAAATGTGAAGCTCGGCTTTATACAAATATCTCAGATATACCCCTTGGGAGCGGAAGGGAAAAAATGTTACCTTCGGCTTTTTACAAATAACTCGCATATACCACTCGGGTGTTTTAGGAAGACCGAGGCCATCGAGGCGACCCTCGGCCTTATAAGACTAAAGGGCAAGTACCGCCGACCTTAGCCTCGACCGTCTTACTACTCTTTATATCCCGTTCCCCCCTCGACGCCCCTCGCCTTAGTTTCAGCGAGCGTCGGCTTTTTAAATATAATATCGCAGTTATACCTTTTTCCATAGGGCGAGAAGAGAAATGTGATGCTCGGCTTTATACAAATATCTCAGATATACCCCTTGGGAGCGGGAGGGGAAAAATGTTACCCTCGGCTTTTTAAAAAAAACTCGCATATACCACTCGGGTGTTTTAGGAAGACCGAGGCCATCAAGGCGACCCTCGGCCTTATAAGACTAAAAGGGAAGTACCGCCGACCTTAGCCTCGACCGTCTTACTACTCTTTATATCCCGTTCCCCCCTCGACGCCCCTCGCCTTAGTTTCAGCGAGCGTCGGCTTTTTAAATATAATATCGCAGTTATACCTTATTCCATAGGGCGAGAAGAGAAATGTGATGCTCGGCTTTATACAAAAATCTCAGATATACCCCTTGGGAGCGGGAGGGGAAAAATGTTACCCTCGGCTTTTTACAAATAACTCGCATATACCACTCGGGTGCTTTAGGAAGACCGAGGCCATCGAGGCGACCCTCGGCCTTATAAGACTAAAGGGGAAGTACCGTCGACCTTAGCCTCGACCGTCTTAATACTCTTTATATCCCGTTCCCCCCTCGACACCCCTCGCCTAAGATGCGGCGAGCGTCGGCTTTTTAAATATAATATCGCAGTTATACCTTATTCCATAGGGGGAGAAGAGAAATGTGAAGCTCGGCTTATATAAATATCTCAGATATACCTGTCGGGTGCTTCGGGAGCGGGAGGGGAAAAATGTTAACCTCGGCTTTTTACAAATAACTCGTCTATACCACTCGGGGTTTTAGGAAGACAGAGGCCATCGAGGCGACCCTCGGCCTTATAAGACTAAAGGGGAAGTACCGTCGACCTTAGCCTCGACCGTCTTACTACTCTTTATATCCCGTTCCCCCCTCGACACCCCTCGCCTAAGATGCGGCGAGCGTCGGCTTTTTAAATATAATATCGCAGTTATACCTTATTTCATAGGGCGAGAAGAGAAATGTGAAGCTCGGCTTTATACAAATATCTCAGATATACCCCTTTGGAGCGGGAGGGGAAAAATGTTACCCTCGACTTTTTAAAAAAAACTCGCATATACCACTCGGGTGCTTTAGGAAGACCGAGGCCATCGAGGCGACCCTCGGCCTTATAAGACTAAAGGGGAAGTACCGTCGACCTTAGCCTCGACCGTCTTATTACTCTTTATATCCCGTTCCCCCCTCGACACCCCTCGCCTAAGATGTGGCGAGCGTCGGCTTTTTAAATATAATATCGCAGTTATACCTTACTCCATAGGGCGAGAAGAGAAATGTGAAGCTCGGCTCTATACTAATATCTCAGATATACCCCTCGGGCGCTTTTGGAGCGGGAGGGGAAAAATGTTACCCTCGGCTTTTTACAAATAACTCGTCTATACCACTCGGGTGTTTCAGGAAGACAGAGGCCATCGAGGCGACCCTCGGCCTTATAAGACTAAAGGGGAAGTACCGCCGACCTTAGCCTCGACCGTCTTACTACTCTTTATATCCCGTTCCCCCCTCGACGACCCTCGCCTTAGTTTCAGCGAGCGTCGGCTTTTTAAATATAATCTCGCAGTTATACCATATTCCATTGGGCGAGAAGAGAAATGTGATGCTCGGCTTTATACAAATATCTCAGATATACCCCTTGGGAGCGGGAGGGGAAAAATGTTACCCTCGGCTTTTTACAAATAACTCGCATATACCACTCGGGTGTTTTAGGAAGACCGAGGCCATCGAGGCGACCCTCGGCCTTATAAGACTAAAGGGCAAGTACCGCCGACCTTAGCCTCGACCGTCTTACTACTCTTTATATCCCGTTCCCCCCTCGACGCCCCTCGCCTAAGATGCGGCGAGCGTCGGCTTTTTAAATATAATATCGCAGTTATACCTTATTCCATAGGGCGAGAAGAGAAATGTGATGCTCGGCTTTATACAAATATCTCAGATATACCCCTTGGGAGCGGGAGGGGAAAAATGTTACCCTCGGCTTTTTACAAATAACTCGCATATACCACTTGGGTGTTTTAGGAAGACCGAGGCCATCGAGGCGACCCTCGGCCTTATAAGACTTAAGGGGAAGTACCGTCGACCTTAGCCTCGACCGTCTTACTACTCTTTATATCCCGTTCCCCCCTCGACACCCCTCGCCTAAGATGCGGCGAGCGTCGGCTTTTTAAATATAATATCGCAGTTATACCTTATTCCATAGGGCGAGAAGAGAAATGTGATGCTCGGCTTTATAAAAATATCTCAGATATACCCCTTGGGAGCGGGAGGGGAAAAATGTTACCCTCGGCTTTTTACAAATAACTCGCATATACCACTCGGGTGTTTTAGGAAGACCGAGGCAATCGAGGCGACCCTCGGCCTTATAAGACTAAAGGGGAAGTACCGTCGAACTTAGCCTCGACCGTCTTACTACTCTTTATATCCCGTTCCCCCCTCCACACCCCTCGCCTAAGATGCGGCGAGCGTCGGCTTTTTAAATATAATATCGCAGTTATACCTTATTTCATAGGGCGAGAAGAGAAATGTGAAGCTCGGCTTTATACACATATCTCAGATATACCCCTTGGGAGCGGGAGGGGAAAAATGTTACCCTCGGCTTTTTACAAATAACTCGCATATACCACTCGGGTGTTTTAGGAAGACCGAGGCCATCGAGGCGACCCTCGGCCTAATAAGACTAAAGGGCAAGTACCGCCGACCTTAGCCTCGACCATCTTACTACTCTTTATATCCCGTTCCCCCCTCGACGCCCCTCGCCTTAGTTTCAGCGAGCGTCGGCTTTTTAAATATAATATCGCAGTTATACCTTATTCCATAGGGCGAGAAGAGAAACGTGATGCTCGGCTTTATACAAATATCTCAGATATACCCCTTGAGAGCGGGAGGGGAAAAATGTTACCCTCGGCTTTTTACAAATAACTCGCATATACCACTCGGGTGTTTTAGGAAGACCGAGGCCATCCAGGCGACCCTCAACCTTATAAGATTAAAGGGGAAGTACCGCCGACCTTAGCCTCGACCGTCTTACTACTCTTTATATCCCGTTCCCCCCTCGACACCCCTCGCCTAAGATGTGGCGAGCGTCGGCTTTTTAAATAAAATATCGCAGTTATACCTTATTTCATAGGGCGAGAAGAGAAATGTGAAGCTCGGCTTTATACAAATATCTCAGATATACCCCTTGGGAGCGGGAGGGGAAAAATGTTACCCTTGGCTTTTTACAAATAACTCGCATATACCACTCGGGTGTTTTAGGAAGACCGAGGCCATCGAGGCGACCCTCGGCCTTATAAGACTAAAGGGCAAGTACCGCCGACCTTAGCCTCGACCGTCTTACTACTCTTTATATCCCGTTCCCCCCTCGACGCCCCTCGCCTAAGATGCGGCGAGCGTCGGCTTTTTAAATAAAATATCGCGGTTATACCTTATTCCATAGGGCGAGAAGAGAAATGTGATGCTCGGCTTTATACAAATATCTCAGATATACCCCTTGGGGGCGGGAGGGGAAAAATGTTACCCTCGGCTTTTTACAAATAACTCGCATATACCACTCGGGTGTTTTAGGAAGACCGAGGCCATCGAGGCAACCCTCGGCCTTATAAGACTAAAGGGGAAGTACCGTCGACCTTAGCCTCGACCGTCTTACTACTCTTTATATCCCGTTCCCCCCTCGACACCCCTCGCCTAAGATGCGGCGAGCGTCGGCTTTTTAAATATAATATCGCAGTTATACCTTATTTCATAGGGCGAGAAGATAAATGTGAAGCTCGGCTTTATAAAAATATCTCAGATATACCCCTTGGGAGCGGGAGGGGAAAAATGTTACCCTCGGCTTTTTACAAATAACTCGCATATACCACTCGGGTGTTTCAGGAAGACAGAGGCCATCGAGGCGACCCTCGGCCTTATAAGACTAAAGGGCAAGTACCGCCGACCTTAGCCTCGACCGTCTTACTACTCTTTATATCCCGTTCCCCCCTCGACGCCCCTCGCCTTAGTTTCAGCGAGCGTCGGCTTTTTAAATATAATATCGCAGTTATACCTTATTCCATAGGGCGAGAATAGAAATGTGATGCTCAGCTTTATACAAATATCTCAGATATACCCCTTGGGAGCGAGAGGGGAAAAATGTTACCCTCGGCTTTTTACAAATAACTCGCATATACCACTCGGTTGTTTTAGGAAGACCGAGGCCATCGAGGCGACCCTCGGCCTTATAAGACTAAAGGGCAAGTACCGCCGACCTTAGCCTCGACCGTCTTACTACTCTTTATATCCCGTTCCCCCCTCGACGCCCCTCGCCTAAGATGCGGCGAGCGTCGGCTTTTTAAATAAAATATCGCGGTTATACCTTATTCCATAGGGCGAGAAGAGAAATGTGATGCTCGGCTTTATACAAATATCTCAGATATACCCCTTGGGAGCGGGAGGGGAAAAATGTTACCCTCGGCTTTTTACAAATAACTCGCATATACCACTCGGGTGTTTTAGGAAGACCGAGGCCATCGAGGCAACCCTCGGCCTTATAAGACTAAAGAGCAAGTACCGTCGACCTTAGCCTCGACCGTCTTACTACTCTTTATATCCCGTTCCCCCCTCGACACCCCTCGCCTAAGATGCGGCGAGCGTCGGCTTTTTAAATATAATATCGCAGTTATACCTTATTTCATAGGGCGAGAAGATAAATGTGAAGCTCGGCTTTATAAAAATATCTCAGATATACCCCTTGGGAGCGGGAGGGGAAAAATGTTACCCTCGGCTTTTTACAAATAACTCGCATATACCACTCGGGTGTTTTAGGAAGACCGAGGCCATCCAGGCGACCCTCGGCCTTATAAGACTAAAGGGGAAGTACCGCCGACCTTATCCTCGACCGTCTACTACTCTTTATATCCCATTCCTCCCTCGACGCCCCTCGCCTAAGATGCGGCGAGCGTCGGCTTTTTAAATAAAATATCGCAGTTATACATCATTCCATAGGGTTGAGAGGAGAAATGTGAAGCTCGGCTTTATACAAATATCTCAGATCTACCCCTCGGGTGTCTCGGGAGCGGGAGGGGAAAAATGTTACCCTCGGCTTTTTACAAATAACTCGCATATACCACTCGGGTGCTTTAGGAAGGCCGAGGCCATCGAGGCGACCCTCGGCCTTATAAGACTAAAGGGGAAGTACCGCCGACCTTAGCCTCGACCGTCTTACTACTCTTTATATCCCGTTCCCCCCTCGACGCCCCTCGCCTTAGTTTCAGCGAGCGTCGGCTTTTTAAATATAATATCGCAGTTATAACTTATTCCATAGGGCGAGAAGAGAAATGTGATGCTCGGCTTTATACAAATATCTCAGATATACCCCTTGGGAGCGGGAGGGGAAAAATGTTACCCTCGGCTTTTTAGAAATAACTCGCATATACCACTCGGGTGTTTTAGGAAGACCGAGGCCATCGAGGCGACCCTCGGCCTTATAAGACTATAGGGGAAGTACTGCCGACCTTAGCCTCGACCGTCTTACTACTCTTTATATCCCGTTCCCCCCTCGACGCCCCTCGCCTAAGATGCGGCGAGCGTCAGCTTTTTAAATAAAATATCGCAGTTATACCCTATTTCATAGGGCGAGAAGAGAAATGTGAAGCTCGGCTTTATACAAATATCTCAGATATAAACCCTCGGGTGTCTCGGGAGCGGGAGGGGAAAAATGTTACCCTCGGCTTTTTACGAATAACTCGCATATACCACTCGGGTGCTTTAGGAAGGCCGAGGCTATCGAGGCGACCCTCGGCCTTATAAGACTAAAGGGCAAGTACCGCCGACCTTAGCCTCGACCGTCTTACTACTCTTTATATCCCGTTCCCCCCTCGACGCCCCTCGCCTTAGTTTCAGCGGGCGTCGGCTTTTTAAATATAATATCGCAGTTATACCTTATTCCATAGGGCGAGAAGAGAAATGTGATGCTCGGCTTTATACAAAAATCTCAGATATACCCCTTGGGAGCGGGAGGGGAAAAATGTTACCCTCGGCTTTTTACAAATAACTCGCATATACCACTCGGGTGCTTTAGGAAGACCGAGGCCATCGAGGCGACCCTCGGCCTTATAAGACTAAAGGGGAAGTACCGTCGACCTTAGCCTCGACCGTCTTACTACTCTTTATATCCCGTTCCCCCCTCGACACCCCTCGCCTAAGATGCGGCGAGCGTCGGCTTTTTAAATATAATATCGCAGTTATACCTTATTCCATAGGGGGAGAAGAGAAATGTGAAGCTCGGCTTATACAAATATAAGAACATAAGAAAAGAAGGAGACTGCAAAAGACCATTCATGGCCTACACTTGGCAGCTCCTGTTCCATTCAACACACAAAAGATTTCTTACCAGAGAAAAGTCATCAACATTGTCACCCTTTACAGGAGTTCGTCAGATCTAATCTACAATATACATAAAATGCATCCAGAGGATTATGTCCATTCATGCAACCGCAAAATATAATCTTCCCACTCCTTAGAAAAATATATACATATGTACATAAAAAAAAGTCAGTCCCATCTAGCAGCTTCATCCATATATTTATCTAATCTATTCCTAAAACTACCCAGAGAGGAGGCTTCTATCACATGCCTAGTGAGCCTATTCCATCCATCTACCACACGATTTGTAAACCAATTCCTCCCAATCTCCTTCCTAAACCTATACTTATCAAGCTTAAACCCATTGCTACGTGTCCTGTCATGTTCACTAAGTATAAGAACCTTACCCAGATCCCCTTTATTATATCCTTTTACCCATTTGAAGACTTCAATCAATTCCCCTCTGACTCTTCTCCTTTCCAATGTATGTAGATTTAGTTTTCTGAGCCTTTCACCATAAGGTAAGTTCCTTAGCCCACCAATCATCTTTGTCATCCTTCTCTGCACAGACTCAAGCAAATCAATATCCTTCCTATAATATGGTGACCAAAATTGTACTGCATAGTCTAGATGAGGCCTAACTAGCGCCAGATACAGTTTTAGAATGACTTCAGCACTCTTATTGCTTACACTCCTCCTAATGAATCCCAATATCCTATTAGCTTTATTCTTAGCATTTAGACATTGCTTTCTAGGACGAAGGTCTGAACTTACCAAAATACCCAAGTCTCTCTCACTATCAGTCCTCCCTAAAATTCTGCCATTTAATTTATAACTATTCAATGGATTATTTCTACCTATACTAAGTACACTACATTTGTCTATGTTAAACTTCATTTGCCATTTCTCGGCCCAATTGGACAGAATGGTTAATTCCTCCTGCATTACAACAGCATCAGAATCAGCCCTAATGGCCCTACCTAGCTTAGTATCATCAGCAAATTTACTCAGGTCACTACTTATACCTATGTCAAGATCATTAATATAAATTAAGAATAGCAAGGGACCCAAAACAGATCCTTGAGGAACTCCACTGCTAACACACCCCCACTCAGATTTAACTCCATCTATACTAACTCTTTGCTGTCTGTCACCAAGCCATGACTGAATCCACCTAAATATACTGCCATCGATCCCGTGTGCTTTAACTTTGCTCAGAAGTCGTAAGTGTGGCACTCGATCAAAAGCCTTACTAAAGTCCAAGTATAAAATATCATAGTTTTCATCATTATCTGCTGCTTCATACACCTTACTATAAAAAGACAGCAAATTAGTGAGACAGGATTTACCCTTACTAAAGCCATGCTGTGATTCTTTTAGCAACTTATGCTTATCCAAGTGATCTCTAATATTCCTTGCTATAATAGATTCCATCATTTTCCCTACCACTGATGTCAAACTTACTGGTCTGTAATTAGACATATTTGTTTTATCCCCTTTCTTAAATATAGGTATCACATTGGCTTTCTTCCATGCCACTGGCACAATGCCACTCTCCAATGATTTTCTAAAGATGCATGCTAGGGGCTCACTTAACACATCCTTACATTCTTTCAAAATTCTAGGAAAGAGCTCATCAGGACCGGGTGCTTTAATACTTTTGATTTTATCAATTTCCTTTGTCACTATCTCCTTTGTGATCAAGATATCCTTTAATTTCTCTTCATCATTACCCCGAAAGATCATTGACACCTCAGGTATATTTAGAGTATCCTCCTGTGTAAATACTGAGAGAAAAAAGTCATTTAGCATTCCAGCCATTGAGTCCCTATCACTCACTAATTGTCCATTGGAATCTATAAGTGGGCCTATTTTATCTCTAACCTTAGTTTTGTATAATTGATAAAAACTTTTAGGATCTTCCTTTGCCCTATTTGCCACTTTAATTTCATAATTTCTCCTTGCTACTCTAACTAACTTTTTAACATCTCTTGCTAGTTCATTATATCTCTGCCTTAAGTGATCCTCTCCATTTTTTATTTTCCTATAAATGCCCTTTTTAATGCCAATATAATGCTTAATTTTATCTGTCATCCATTTTGGGTCATTATTTTTAGTCCTAATGCTTAATTTTATCTGTCATCTATTTTGGGTCATTATTTTAGTCCTATCTCAGATATACCCCTCGGGTGCTTCGGGAGCGGGAGGGGAAAAATGTTAACCTCGGCTTTTTACAAATAACTCGTCTATACCACTCGGGGTTTTAGGAAGACAGAGCCCATCGAGGCGACCCTCGGCCTTATAAGACTAAAGGGGAAGTACCGCCGACCTTAGCCTCGACCGTCTTACTACTCTTTTTATCCTGTTCCCCCCTCGACGCCCCTCGCCTTAGTTTCAGCGAGCGTCGGCTTTTTAAATATAATATCGCAGTTATACCTTATTCCATAGGGCGAGAAGAGAAATGTGATGCTCGGTTTATAAAAATATCTCAGATATACCCCTTGGGAGCGGGAGGGGAAAAATGTTACCCTCGGCTTTTTACAAATAACTCGCATATACCACTCGGGAGTTTTAGGAAGACCGAGGCCATCGAGGCGACCCTCGGCCTTATGAGACTAAAGGGGAAGTACCGTCGCCCTTAGCCTCGACCGTCTTACTACTCTTTATATCCCGTTCCCCCCTCGACACCCCTCGCCTAAGATGCGGCGAGCGTCGGCTTTTTAAATATAATATCGCAGTTATAACTTATTTCATAGGGCGAGAAGAGAAATGTGAAGCTCGGCTTTATACAAATATCTCAGATATACCCCTTTGGAGCGGGAGGGGAAAAATGTTACCCTCGACTTTTTAAAAAAAACTCGCATATACCACTCGGGTGCTTTAGGAAGACCGAGGCCATCGAGGCGACCCTCGGCCTTATAAGACTAAAGGGGAAGTACCGTCGACCTTAGCCTCGACCGTCTTACTACTCTTTATATCCCGTTCCACCCTCGACACCCCTCGCCTAAGATGTTGCGAGCGTCGGCTTTTTAAATATAATATCGCAGTTATACCTTACTCCATAGGGCGAGAAGAGAAATGTGAAGCTCGGCTTTATACAAATATCTCAGATATACCCCTCGGGTGCTTTTGGAGCGGGAGGGGAAAAATGTTACCCTCGGCTTTTTACAAATAACTCGTCTATACCACTCGGGTGTTTCAGGAAGACAGAGGCCATCGAGGCGACCCTCGGCCTTATAAGACTAAAGGGGAAGTACCGCCGACCTTAGCCTCGACCGTCTTACTACTCTTTATATCCCGTTCCCCCCTCGACGACCCTCGCCTTAGTTTCAGCGAGCGTCGGCTTTTTAAATATAATCTCGCAGTTATACCATATTCCATAGGGTGAGAAGAGAAATGTGATGCTCGGCTTTATACAAATATCTCAGATATACCCCTTGGGAGCGGGAGGGGAAAAATGTTACCCTCGGCTTTTTACAAATAACTCGCATATACCACTCGGGTGTTTTAGGAAGACCGAGGCCATCGAGGCGACCCTCGGCCTTATAAGACTAAAGGGCAAGTACCGCCGACCTTAGCCTCGACCGTCTTACTACTCTTTATATCCCGTTCCCCCCTCGACGCCCCTCGCCTAAGATGCGGCGAGCGTCGGCTTTTTAAATATAATATCGCAGTTATACCTTATTCCATAGGGCGAGAAGAGAAATGTGATGCTCGGCTTTATACAAATATCTCAGATATACCCCTTGGGAGCGGGAGGGGAAAAATGTTACCCTCGGCTTTTTACAAATAACTCGCATATACCACTTGGGTGTTTTAGGAAGACCGAGGCCATCGAGGCGACCCTCGGCCTTATAAGACTAAAGGGGAAGTACCGTCGACCTTAGCCTCGACCGTCTTACTACTCTTTTTATCCTGTTCCCCCCTCGACGCCCCTCGCCTTATTTTCTGCGAGCGTCGGCTTTTTAAATATAATATCGCAGTTATACCTTATTCCATAGGGCGAGAAGAGAAATGTGATGCTCGGGGTTATAAAAATATCTCAGATATACCCCTTGGGAGCGGGAGGGGAAAAATGTTACCCTCGGCTTTTTACAAATAACTCGCATATACCACTCGGGAGTTTTAGGAAGACCGAGGCCATCGAGGCGACCCTCGGCCTTATGAGACTAAAGGGGAAGTACCGTCGACCTTAGCCTCGACCGTCTTACTACTCTTTATATCCCGTTCCCCCCTCGACACCCCTCGCCTAAGATGCGGCGAGCGTCGGCTTTTTAAATATAATATCGCAGTTATACCTTATTTCATAGGGCGAGAAGAGAAATGTGAAGCTCGGCTTTATACAAATATCTCAGATATACCCCTTTAGAGCGGGAGGGGAAAAATGTTACCCTCGGCTTTTTAAAAAAAACTCGCATATACCACTCGGGTGCTTTAGGAAGACCGAGGCCATCGAGGCGACCCTCGGCCTTATAAGACTAAAGGGGAAGTACCGTCGACCTTAGCCTCGACCGTCTTACTACTCTTTATATCCCGTTCCTCCCTCGACACCCCTCGCCTAAGATGTGGCGAGCGTCGGCTTTTTAAATATAATATCGCAGTTATACCTTACTCCATAGGGCGAAAAGAGAAATGTGAAGCTCGGCTTTATACAAATATCTCAGATATACCCCTCGGGTGCTTTTGGAGCGGGAGGGGAAAAATGTTACCCTCGGCTTTTTACAAATAACTCGTCTATACCACTCGGGTGTTTTAGGAAGACCGAGGCCAACGAGGCGACCCTCGGCCTTATAAGACTAAAGGGGAAGTACCGTCGACCTTAGCCTCGACCGTCTTACTACTCTTTATATCCCGTTCCCCCCTCGTCACCCCTCGCCTAAGATGCGGCGAGCGTCGGCTTTTTAAATATAATATCGCAGTTATACCTTATTTCATAGGGCGAGAAGATAAATGTGAAGCTCGGCTTTATAAAAATATCTCAGATATACCCCTTGGGAGCGGGAGGGGAAAAATGTTACCCTCGGCTTTTTACAAATAACTCGCATATACCACTCAGGTGTTTTAGGAAGACCGAGGCTATCGAGGCGACCCTCGGCCTTATAAGACTAAAGGGGAAGTACCGCCGACCTTATCCTCGACCGTCTACTACTCTTTATATCCCGTTCTTCCCTCGACGCCCCTCGCCTAAGATGCGGCGAGCGTCGGCTTTTTAAATAAAATATCGCAGTTATACATCATTCCATAGGGTTGAGAGGAGAAATGTGAAGCTCGGCTTTATACAAATATCTGAGATCTACCCCTCGGGTGTCTCGGGAGCGGGAGGGGAAAAATGTTACCCTCGGCTTTTTACAAATAACTCGCATATACCACTCGGGTGCTTTAGAAGGGCCGAGGCCATCGAGGCGACCCTCGGCCTTATAAGACTAAAGGGGAAGTACCGCCGACCTTAGCCTCGACCGTCTTACTACTCTTTATATCCCGTTCCCCCCTCGACGCCCCTCGACGCCCCTCGCCTTAGTTTCAGCGAGCGTCGGCTTTTTAAATATAATATCGCAGTTATACCTTATTCCATAGGGCGAGAAGAGAAATGTGATGCTCGGCTTTATACAAATATCTCAGATATACCCCTTGGGAGCGGGAGGGGAAAAATGTTACCCTCGGCTTTTTAAAAAAAACTCGCATATACCACTCGGGTGTTTTAGGAAGACCGAGGCCATCGAGGCGACCCTCGGCCTTATAAGACTAAAGGGGAAGTACTGCCGACCTTAGCCTCGACCGTCTTACTACTCTTTATATCCCGTTCCCCCCTCGACGCCCCTCGCCTAAGATGCGGCGAGCGTCAGCTTTTTAAATAAAATATCGCAGTTATACCCTATTTCATAGGGCGAGAAGAGAAATGTGAAGCTCGGCTTTATACAAATATCTCAGATATAAACCCTCGGGTGTCTCGGGAGCGGGAGGGGAAAAATGTTACCCTCGGCTTTTTAAGAATAACTTGCATATACCACTCGGGTGCTTTAGGAAGGCCGAGGCCATCGAGGCGACCCTCGGCCTTATAAGACTAAAGGGGAAGTACCGCCGACCTTAGCCTCGACGACCTTACTACTCTTTATATCCCGTTACCCCCTCGACGCCCCTCGCCTAAGATGCGGCGAGCGTCGGCTTATTAAATATAATATCGCAGTTATACCTTATTCCATAGGGCGAGAAGAGAAATGTGAAGCTCGGCTTTATACAAATATCTCAGATATACCCCTCGGGTGCTTCGGGAGCGGGAGGGGAAAAATGTTACCCTCGGCTTTTTACAAATAACTCCTCTATACCACTCGGGTGTTTTAGGAAGACAGAGACCATCGAGGCGACCCTCGGCCTTATAAGACTAAAGGGGAAGTACCGCCGACCTTAGCCTCGACCATCTTACTACTCTTTATATCCCGGTCCCCCCTCGACGCCCTTCGCCTAAGATGCGGCGAGCGTCGGCTTTTTAAATAAAATATCGCAGTTATACCCTATTTCATAGGGCGAGAAGAGAAATGTGAAGCTCGGCTTTATACAAATATCTCAGATATACCCCTTGGGAGCGGGAGGGAAAAAATGTTACCTTCGGCTTTTTACAAATAACTCGCATATACCACTCGGGTGTTTTAGGAAGACCGAGGCCATCGAGGCGACCCTCGGCCTTATAAGACTAAAGGGCAAGTACCGCCGACCTTAGCCTCGATCGTCTTACTACTCTTTATATCCCGTTCCCATCTCGACGCCCCTCGCCTTAGTTTCAGCGAGCGTCGGCTTTTTAAATATAATATCGCAGTTATACCTTATTCCATAGGGCGAGAAGAGAAATGTGATGCTCGGCTTTATACAAATATCTCAGATATACCCCTTGGGAGCGGGAGGGGAAAAATGTTACCCTCGGCTTTTTAAAAAAAACTCGCATATACCACTCGGGTGTTTTAGGAAGACCGAGGCCATCAAGGCGACCCTCGGCCTTATAAGACTAAAAGGGAAGTACCGCCGACATTAGCCTCGACCGTCTTACTACTCTTTATATCCCGTTCCCCCCTCGACGCCCCTCGCCTTAGTTTCAGCGAGCGTCGGCTTTTTAAATATAATATCGCAGTTATACCTTATTCCATAGGGCGAGAAGAGAAATGTGATGCTCGGCTTTATACAAAAATCTCAGATATACCCCTTGGGAGCGGGAGGGGAAAAATGTTACCCTCGGCTTTTTACAAATAACTCGCATATACCACCCGGGTGCTTTAGGAAGACCGAGGCCATCGAGGCGACCCTCGGCCTTATAAGACTAAAGGGGAAGTACCGTCGACCTTAGCCTCGACCATCTTACTACTCTTTATATGCCGTTCCCCCCTCGACACCCCTCGCCTAAGATGCGGCGAGCGTCGGCTTTTTAAATATAATATCGCAGTTATACCTTATTCCATAGGGGGAGAAGAGAAATGTGAAGCTCGGCTTATACAAATATCTCAGATATACCCCTCGGGTGCTTCGGGAGCGGGAGGGGAAAAATGTTACCCTCGGCTTTTTACAAATAACTCGTCTATACCACTCGGGGTTTTAGGAAGACAGAGGCCATCGAGGCGACCCTCGGCCTTATAAGACTAAAGGGGAAGTACCGTCGACCTTAGCCTCAACCGTCTTACTACTCTTTATATCCCGTTCCCCCCTCGACACCCCTCGCCTAAGATGCGGCGAGCGTCGGCTTTTTAAATATAATATCGCAGTTATACCTTATTTCATAGGGCGAGAAGAGAAATGTGAAGCTCGGCTTTATACAAATATCTCAGATATACCCCTTTGGAGCGGGAGGGGAAAAATGTTACCCTCGACTTTTTAAAAAAAACTCGCATATACCACTCGGGTGCTTTAGGAAGACCGAGGCCATCGAGGCGACCCTCGGCCTTATAAGACTAAAGGGGAAGTACCGTCGACCTTAGCCTCGACCGTCTTACTACTCTTTATATCCCGTTCCCCCCTCGACACCCCTCGCCTAAGATGTGGCGAGCGTCGGCTTTTTAAATATAATATCGCAGTTATACCTTACTCCATAGGGCGAGAAGAGAAATGTGAAGCTCGGCTTTATACAAATATCTCAGATATACCCCTCGGGTGCTTTTGGAGCGGGAGGGGAAAAATGTTACCCTCGGCTTTTTACAAATAACTCGTCTATACCACTCGGGTGTTTCAGGAAGACAGAGGCCATCGAGGCGACCCTCGGCCTTATAAGACTAAAGGGGAAGTACCGCCGACCTTAGCCTCGACGACCTTACTACTCTTTATATCCCGTTACCCCCTCGACGCCCCTCGCCTAAGATGCGGCGAGCGTCGGCTTATTAAATATAATATCGCAGTTATACCTTATTCCATAGGGCGAGAAGAGAAATGTGAAGCTCGGCTTTATACAAATATCTCAGATATACCCCTCGGGTGCTTCGGGAGCGGGAGGGGAAAAATGTTACCCTCGGCTTTTTACAAATAACTCGTCTATACCACTCGGGTGTTTTAGGAAGACAGAGACCATCGAGGCGACCCTTGGCCTTATAAGACTAAAGGGGAAGTACCGCCGACCTTAGCCTCGACCATCTTACTACTCTTTATATCCCGGTCCCCCCTCGACGCCCTTCGCCTAAGATGCGGCGAGCGTCGGCTTTTTAAATAAAATATCGCGGTTATACCCTATTTCATAGGGCGAGAAGAGAAATGTGAAGCTCGGCTTTATACAAATATCTCAGATATACCCCTTGGGAGCGGGAGGGAAAAAATGTTACCTTCGGCTTTTTACAAATAACTCGCATATACCACTCGGGTGTTTTAGGAAGACCGAGGCCATCGAGGCGACCCTCGGCCTTATAAGACTAAAGGGCAAGTACCGCCGACCTTAGCCTCGACCGTCTTACTACTCTTTATATCCCGTTCCCCCCTCGACGCCCCTCGCCTTAGTTTCAGCGAGCGTCGGCTTTTTAAATATAATATCGCAGTTATACCTTATTCCATAGGGCGAGAAGAGAAATGTGATGCTCGGCTTTATACAAATATCTCAGATATACCCCTTGGGAGCGGGAGGGGAAAAATGTTACCCTCGGCTTTTTAAAAAAAACTCGCATATACCACTCGGGTGTTTTAGGAAGACCGAGGCCATCAAGGCGACCCTCGGCCTTATAAGACTAAAAGGGAAGTACCGCCGACCTTAGCCTCGACCATCTTACTACTCTTTATATGCCGTTCCCCCCTCGACACCCCTCGCCTAAGATGCGGCGAGCGTCGGCTTTTTAAATATAATATCGCAGTTATACCTTATTCCATAGGGGGAGAAGAGAAATGTGAAGCTCGGCTTATACAAATATCTCAGATATACCCCTCGGGTGCTTCGGGAGCGGGAGGGGAAAAATGTTACCCTCGGCTTTTTACAAATAACTCGTCTATACCACTCGGGGTTTTAGGAAGACAGAGGCCATCGAGGCGACCCTCGGCCTTATAAGACTAAAGGGGAAGTACCGTCGACCTTAGCCTCGACCGTCTTACTACTCTTTATATCCCGTTCCCCCCTCGACACCCCTCGCCTAAGATGCGGCGAGCGTCGGCTTTTTAAATATAATATCGCAGTTATACCTTATTCCATAGGGCGAGAAGAGAAATGTGATGCTCGGCTTTATACAAATATCTCAGATATACCCCTTGGGAGCGGGAGGGGAAAAATGTTACCCTCGGCTTTTTACAAATAACTCGCATATACCACTCGGGTGTTTTAGGAAGACCGAGGCCATCGAGGCGACCCTCGGCCTTATAAGACTAAAGGGCAAGTACCGCCGACCTTAGCCTCGACCGTCTTACTACTCTTTATATCCCGTTCCCCCTCGACGCCCCTCGCCTAAGATGCGGCGAGCGTCGGCTTTTTAAATATAATATCGCAGTTATACCTTATTCCATAGGGCGAGAAGAGAAATGTGATGCTCGGCTTTATACAAATATCTCAGATATACCCCTTGGGAGCGGGAGGGGAAAAATGTTACCCTCGGCTTTTTACAAATAACTCGCATATACCACTTGGGTGTTTTAGGAAGACCGAGGCCATCGAGGCGACCCTCGGCCTTATAAGACTAAAGGGGAAGTACCGCCGACCTTATCCTCGACCGTCTACTACTCTTTATATCCCATTCCTCCCTCGACGCCCCTCGCCTAAGATGCGGCGAGCGTCGGCTTTTTAAATAAAATATCGCAGTTATACATCATTCCATAGGGTTGAGAGGAGAAATGTGAAGCTCGGCTTTATACAAATATCTCAGATCTACCCCTCGGGTGTCTCGGGAGCGGGAGGGGAAAAATGTTACCCTCGGCTTTTTACAAATAACTCGCATATACCACTCGGGTGCTTTAGGAAGGCCGAGGCCATCGAGGCGACCCTCGGCCTTATAAGACTAAAGGGGAAGTACCGCCGACCTTAGCCTCGACCGTCTTACTACTCTTTATATCCCGTTCCCCCCTCGACGCCCCTCGCCTTAGTTTCAGCGAGCGTCGGCTTTTTAAATATAATATCGCAGTTATACCTTATTCCATAGGGCGAGAAGAGAAATGTGATGCTCGGCTTTATACAAATATCTCAGATATACCCCTTGGGAGCGGGAGGGGAAAAATGTTACCCTCGGCTTTTTAGAAATAACTCGCATATACCACTCGGGTGTTTTAGGAAGACCGAGGCCATCGAGGCGACCCTCGGCCTTATAAGACTATAGGGGAAGTACTGCCGACCTTAGCCTCGACCGTCTTACTACTCTTTATATCCCGTTCCCCCCTCGACGACCCTCGCCTTAGTTTCAGCGAGCGTCGGCTTTTTAAATATAATCTCGCAGTTATACCATATTCCATTGGGCGAGAAGAGAAATGTGATGCTCGGCTTTATACAAATATCTCAGATATACCCCTTGGGAGCGGGAGGGGAAAAATGTTACCCTCGGCTTTTTACAAATAACTCGCATATACCACTCGGGTGTTTTAGGAAGACCGAGGCCATCGAGGCGACCCTCGGCCTTATAAGACTAAAGGGCAAGTACCGCCGACCTTAGCCTCGACCGTCTTACTACTCTTTATATCCCGTTCCCCCCTCGACGCCCCTCGCCTAAGATGCGGCGAGCGTCGGCTTTTTAAATATAATATCGCACTTATACCTTATTCCATAGGGCGAGAAGAGAAATGTGATGCTCGGCTTTATACAAATATCTCAGATATACCCCTTGGGAGCGGGAGGGGAAAAATGTTACCCTCGGCTTTTTACAAATAACTCGCATATACCACTTGGGTGTTTTAGGAAGACCGAGGCCATCGAGGCGACCCTCGGCCTTATAAGACTAAAGGGGAAGTACCGTCGACCTTAGCCTCGACCGTTTTACTACTCTTTATATCCCGTTCCCCCCTCGACACCCCTCGCCTAAGATGCAACGAGCAGCGGCTTTTTAAATATAATATCGCAGTTATACCTTATTCCATAGGGCGAGAAGAGAAATGTGATGCTCGGCTTTATACAAATATCTCAGATATACCCCTTGGGAGCGGGAGGGGAAAAATGTTACCCTCGGCTTTTTACAAATAACTCGCATATACCACTCGGGTGTTTTAGGAAGACCGAGGCAATCGAGGCGACCCTCGGCCTTATAAGACTAAAGGGGAAGTACCGTCGAACTTAGCCTCGACCGTCTTACTACTCTTTATATCCCGTTCCCCCCTCGACACCCCTCGCCTAAGATGCGGCGAGCGTCGGCTTTTTAAATATAATATCGCAGTTATACCTTATTTCATAGGGCGAGAAGATAAATGTGAAGCTCGGCTTTATAAAAATATCTCAGATATACCCCTTGGGAGCGGGAGGGGAAAAATGTTACCCTCGGCTTTTTACAAATAACTCGCATATACCACTCGGGTGTTTTAGGAAGACCGAGGCCATCGAGGCGACCCTCGGCCTTATAAGACTAAAGGGCAAGTACCGCCGACCTTAGCCTCGACCATCTTACTACTCTTTATATCCCGTTCCCCCCTCGACGCCCCTCGCCTTAGTTTCAGCGAGCGTCGGCTTTTTAAATATAATATCGCAGTTATACCTTATTCCATAGGGCGAGAAGAGAAACGTGATGCTCGGCTTTATACAAATATCTCAGATATACCCCTTGAGAGCGGGAGGGGAAAAATGTTACCCTCGGCTTTTTACAAATAACTCGCATATACCACTCGGGTGTTTTAGGAAGACCGAGGCCATCCAGGCGACCCTCAACCTTATAAGACTAAAGGGGAAGTACCGTCGACCTTAGCCTCGACCGTCTTACTACTCTTTATATCCCGTTCCCCCCTCGACACCCCTCGCCTAAGATGTGGCGAGCGTCGGCTTTTTAAATAAAATATCGCAGTTATACCTTATTTCATAGGGCGAGAAGAGAAATGTGAAGCTCGGCTTTATACAAATATCTCAGATATACCCCTTGGGAGCGGGAGGGAAAAAATGTTACCCTTGGCTTTTTACAAATAACTCGCATATACCACTCGGGTGTTTTAGGAAGACCGAGGTTATCGAGGCGACCCTCGGCCTTATAAGACTAAAGGGCAAGTACCGCCGACCTTAGCCTCGACCGTCTTACTACTCTTTATATCCCGTTCCCCCCTCGACGCCCCTCGCCTAAGATGCGGCGAGCGTCGGCTTTTTAAATAAAATATCGCGGTTATACCTTATTCCATAGGGCGAGAAGAGAAATGTGATGCTCGGCTTTATACAAATATCTCAGATATACCCCTTGGGGGCGGGAGGGGAAAAATGTTACCCTCGGCTTTTTACAAATAACTCGCATATACCACTCGGGTGTTTTAGGAAGACCGAGGCCATCGAGGCAACCCTCGGCCTTATAAGACTAAAGGGGAAGTACCGTCGACCTTAGCCTCGACCGTCTTACTACTCTTTATATCCCGTTCCCCCCTCGACGCCCCTCGCCTAAGATGCGGCGAGCGTCGGCTTTTTAAATATAATATCGCAGTTATACCTTATTTCATAGGGCGAGAAGATAAATGTGAAGCTCGGCTTTATAAAAATATCTCAGATATACCCCTTGGGAGCGGGAGGGGAAAAATGTTACCCTCGGCTTTTTACAAATAACTCGCATATACCACTCGGGTGTTTTAGGAAGACCGAGGCCATCCAGGCGACCCTCGGCCTTATAAGACTAAAGGGAAAGTACCGCCGACCTTATCCTCGACCGTCTACTACTCTTTATATCCCGTTCCTCCCTCGACGCCCCTCGCCTAAGATGCGGCGAGCGTCGGCTTTTTAAATAAAATATCGCAGTTATACATCATTCCATAGGGTTGAGAGGAGAAATGTGAAGCTCGGCTTTATACAAATATCTCAGATCTACCCCTCGGGTGTCTCGGGAGCGGGAGGGGAAAAATGTTACCCTCGGCTTTTTACAAATAACTCGCATATACCACTCGGGTGCTTTAGGAAGGCCGAGGCCATCGAGGCGACCCTCGGCCTTATAAGACTAAAGGGGAAGTACCGCCGACCTTAGCCTCGACCGTCTTACTACTCTTTATATCCCGTTCCCCCCTCGACACCCCTCGCCTTAGTTTCAGCGAGCGTCGGCTTTTTAAATATAATATCGCAGTTATACCTTATTCCATAGGGCGAGAAGAGAAATGTGATGCTCGGCTTTATACAAATATCTCAGATATACCCCTTGGGAGCGGGAGGGGAAAAATGTTACCCTCGGCTTTTTACAAATAACTCGCATATACCACTCGGTTGTTTTAGGAAGACCGAGGCCATCGAGGCGACCCTCGGCCTTATAAGACTAAAGGGCAAGTACCGCCGACCTTAGCCTCGACCGTCTTACTACTCTTTATATCCCGTTCCCCCCTCGACGCCCCTCGCCTAAGATGCGGCGAGCGTCGGCTTTTTAAATAAAATATCGCGGTTATACCTTATTCCATAGGGCGAGAAGAGAAATGTGATGCTCGGCTTTATACAAATATCTCAGATATACCCCTTGGGAGCGGGAGGGGAAAAATGTTACCCTCGGCTTTTTACAAATAACTCGCATATACCAATCGGGTGTTTTAGGAAGACCGAGGCCATCGAGGCAACCCTCGGCCTTATTAGACTAAAGGGGAAGTACCGTCGACCTTAGCCTCGACCGTCTTACTACTCTTTATATCCCGTTCCCCCCTCGACACCCCTCGCCTAAGATGCGGCGAGCGTCGGCTTTTTAAATATAATATCGCAGTTATACCTTATTTCATAGGGCGAGAAGATAAATGTGAAGCTCGGCTTTATAAAAATATCTCAGATATACCCCTTGGGAGCGGGAGGGGAAAAATGTTACCCTCGGCTTTTTACAAATAACTCGCATATACCACTCGGGTGTTTTAGGAAGACCGAGGCCATCCAGGCGACCCTCGGCCTTATAAGACTAAAGGGGAAGTACCGCCGACCTTATCCTCGACCGTCTACTACTCTTTATATCCCATTCCTCCCTCGACGCCCCTCGCCTAAGATGCGGCGAGCGTCGGCTTTTTAAATAAAATATCGCAGTTATACATCATTCCATAGGGTTGAGAGGAGAAATGTGAAGCTCGGCTTTATACAAATATCTCAGATCTACCCCTCGGGTGTCTCGGGAGCGGGAGGGGAAAAATGTTACCCTCGGCTTTTTACAAATAACTCGCATATTCCACTCGGGTGCTTTAGGAAGGCCGAGGCCATCGAGGCGACCCTCGGCCTTATAAGACTAAAGGGGAAGTACCGCCGACCTTAGCCTCGACCGTCTTACTACTCTTTATATCCCGTTCCCCCCTCGACGCCCCTCGCCTTAGTTTCAGCGAGCGTCGGCTTTTTAAATATAATATCGCAGTTATACCTTATTTCATAGGGCGAGAAGAGAAATGTGATGCTCGGCTTTATACAAATATCTCAGATATACCCCTTGGGAGCGGGAGGGGAAAAATGTTACCCTCGGCTTTTTAGAAATAACTCGCATATACCACTCGGGTGTTTTAGGAAGACCGAGGCCATCGAGGCGACCCTCGGCCTTATAAGACTATAGGGGAAGTACTGCCGACCTTAGCCTCGACCGTCTTACTACTCTTTATATCCCGTTCCCCCCTCGACGCCCCTCGCCTAAGATGCGGCGAGCGTCAGCTTTTTAAATAAAATATCGCAGTTATACCCTATTTCATAGGGCGAGAAGAGAAATGTGAAGCTCGGCTTTATACAAATATCTCAGATATAAACCCTCGGGTGTCTCGGGAGCGGGAGGGGAAAAATGTTACCCTCGGCTTTTTACGAATAACTCGCATATACCACTCGGGTGCTTTAGGAAGGCCGAGGCTATCGAGGCGACCCTCGGCCTTATAAGACTAAAGGGCAAGTACCGCCGACCTTAGCCTCGACCGTCTTACTACTCTTTATATCCCGTTCCCCCCTCGACGCCCCTCGCCTAAGATGCGGCGAGCGTCGGCTTTTTAAATATAATATCGCAGTTATACCTTATTCCATAGGGCGAAAAGAGAAATGTGAAGCTCGGCTTTATACAAATATCTCAGATATACCCCTCGGGTTCTTCGGGAGCGGGAGGGGAAAAATGTTACCCTCGGCTTTTTAAGAATAACTTGCATATACCACTCGGGTGCTTTAGGAAGGCCGAGGCCATCGAGGCGACCCTCGGCCTTATAAGACTAAAGGGCAAGTACCGCCGACCTTAGCCTCGACCGTCTTACTACTCTTTATATCCCGTTCCTCCCTCGACGCCCCTCGCCTTAGTTTTAGCGAGCGTCGGCTTTTTAAATATAATAACGCAGTTATACCTTATTCCATAGGGCGAGAAGAGAAATGTGATGCTCGGCTTTATACAAATATCTCAGATATACCCCTTGGGAGCGGGAGGGGAAAAATGTTACCCTCGGCTTTTTACAAATAACTTGCATATACCACTCGGGTGTTTTAGGAAGACCGAGGCCATCGAGGCGACCCTCGGCCTTATAAGACTAAAATGGAAGTACCGCCGACCTTATCCTCGACCGTCTACTACTCTTTATATCCCGTTCTTCCCTCGACGCCCCTCGCCTAAGATGCGGCGAGCGTCGGCTTTTTAAATAAAATATCGCAGTTATACATCATTCCACAGGGTTGAGAGGAGAAATGTGAAGCTCGGCTTTATACAAATATCTCAGATATAAACCCTCGGGTGTCTCGGGAGCGGGAGGGGAAAAATGTTACCCTCGGCTTTTTACGAATAACTCGAATATACCACTCGGATGCTTTAGGAAGGCCGAGGCTATCGAGGCGACCCTCGGCCTTATAAGACTAAAGGGCAAGTACCGCCGACCTTAGCCTCGACCGTCTTACTACTCTTTATATCCCGTTCCCCCCTCGACGCCCCTCGCCTAAGATGCGGCGAGCGTCGGCTTTTTAAATATAATATCGCAGTTATACCTTATTCCATAGGGCGAAAAGAGAAATGGGAAGCACGGCTTTATACAAATATCTCAGATATACCCCTCGGGTTCTTCGGGAGCGGGAGGGGAAAAATGTTACCCTCGGCTTTTTAAGAATAACTTGCATATACCACTCGGGTGCTTTAGGAAGGCCGAGGCCATCGAGGCGACCCTTGGCCTTATAAGACTAAAGGGGAAGTACCGCCGACCTTAGCCTCGACGACCTTACTACTCTTTATATCCCGTTACCCCCTCGACGCCCCTCGCCTAAGATGCGGCGAGCGTCGGCTTTTTAAATATAATATCGCATTTATACCTTATTCCATAGGGCGAGAAGAGAAATGTGAAGCTCGGCTTTATACAAATATCTCAGATATACCCCTCGGGTGCTTCGGGAGCGGGAGGGGAAAAATGTTACCCTCGGCTTTTTACAAATAACTCGTCTATACCACTCGGGTGTTTTAGGAAGACAGAGACCATCGAGGCGACCCTCGGCCTTATAAGACTAAAGGGGAAGTACCGCCGACCTTAGCCTCGACCATCTTACTACTCTTTATATCCCGGTCCCCCCTCGA
This sequence comes from Ceratothoa steindachneri, assembly GCA_963969495.1. Classification (NCBI taxonomy): domain Eukaryota; kingdom Metazoa; phylum Arthropoda; class Malacostraca; order Isopoda; family Cymothoidae; genus Ceratothoa; species Ceratothoa steindachneri. The sequence continues at coordinate 176,711,577 of OZ018327.1, forward strand.
CGCCCTTCGCCTAAGATGCGGCGAGCGTCGGCTTTTTAAATAAAATATCGCAGTTATACCTTATTTCATAGGGCGAGAAGAGAAATGTGAAGCTCGGCTTTATACAAATATCTCAGATCTACCCCTCGGGTGTCTCGGGAGCGGGAGGGGAAAAATGTTACCCTCGGCTTTTTACAAATAACTCGCATATACCACTCGGGTGCTTTAGGAAGGCCGAGGCCATCGAGGCGACCCTCGGCCTTATAAGACTAAAGGGGAAGTACCGCCGACCTTAGCCTCGACCGTCTTACTACTCTTTATATCCCGTTCCCCCCTCGACACCCCTCGCCTTAGTTTCAGCGAGCGTCGGCTTTTTAAATATAATATCGCAGTTATACCTTATTCCATAGGGCGAGAAGAGAAATGTGATGCTCGGCTTTATACAAATATCTCAGATATACCCCTTGGGAGCGGGAGGGGAAAAATGTTACCCTCGGCTTTTTACAAATAACTCGCATATACCACTCGGTTGTTTTAGGAAGACCGAGGCCATCGAGGCGACCCTCGGCCTTATAAGACTAAAGGGCAAGTACCGCCGACCTTAGCCTCGACCGTCTTACTACTCTTTATATCCCGTTCCCCCCTCGACGCCCCTCGCCTAAGATGCGGCGAGCGTCGGCTTTTTAAATAAAATATCGCGGTTATACCTTATTCCATAGGGCGAGAAGAGAAATGTGATGCTCGGCTTTATACAAATATCTCAGATATACCCCTTGGGAGCGGGAGGGGAAAAATGTTACCCTCGGCTTTTTACAAATAACTCGCATATACCAATCGGGTGTTTTAGGAAGACCGAGGCCATCGAGGCAACCCTCGGCCTTATTAGACTAAAGGGGAAGTACCGTCGACCTTAGCCTCGACCGTCTTACTACTCTTTATATCCCGTTCCCCCCTCGACACCCCTCGCCTAAGATGCGGCGAGCGTCGGCTTTTTAAATATAATATCGCAGTTATACCTTATTTCATAGGGCGAGAAGATAAATGTGAAGCTCGGCTTTATAAAAATATCTCAGATATACCCCTTGGGAGCGGGAGGGGAAAAATGTTACCCTCGGCTTTTTACAAATAACTCGCATATACCACTCGGGTGTTTTAGGAAGACCGAGGCCATCCAGGCGACCCTCGGCCTTATAAGACTAAAGGGGAAGTACCGCCGACCTTATCCTCGACCGTCTACTACTCTTTATATCCCATTCCTCCCTCGACGCCCCTCGCCTAAGATGCGGCGAGCGTCGGCTTTTTAAATAAAATATCGCAGTTATACATCATTCCATAGGGTTGAGAGGAGAAATGTGAAGCTCGGCTTTATACAAATATCTCAGATCTACCCCTCGGGTGTCTCGGGAGCGGGAGGGGAAAAATGTTACCCTCGGCTTTTTACAAATAACTCGCATATTCCACTCGGGTGCTTTAGGAAGGCCGAGGCCATCGAGGCGACCCTCGGCCTTATAAGACTAAAGGGGAAGTACCGCCGACCTTAGCCTCGACCGTCTTACTACTCTTTATATCCCGTTCCCCCCTCGACGCCCCTCGCCTTAGTTTCAGCGAGCGTCGGCTTTTTAAATATAATATCGCAGTTATACCTTATTTCATAGGGCGAGAAGAGAAATGTGATGCTCGGCTTTATACAAATATCTCAGATATACCCCTTGGGAGCGGGAGGGGAAAAATGTTACCCTCGGCTTTTTAGAAATAACTCGCATATACCACTCGGGTGTTTTAGGAAGACCGAGGCCATCGAGGCGACCCTCGGCCTTATAAGACTATAGGGGAAGTACTGCCGACCTTAGCCTCGACCGTCTTACTACTCTTTATATCCCGTTCCCCCCTCGACGCCCCTCGCCTAAGATGCGGCGAGCGTCAGCTTTTTAAATAAAATATCGCAGTTATACCCTATTTCATAGGGCGAGAAGAGAAATGTGAAGCTCGGCTTTATACAAATATCTCAGATATAAACCCTCGGGTGTCTCGGGAGCGGGAGGGGAAAAATGTTACCCTCGGCTTTTTACGAATAACTCGCATATACCACTCGGGTGCTTTAGGAAGGCCGAGGCTATCGAGGCGACCCTCGGCCTTATAAGACTAAAGGGCAAGTACCGCCGACCTTAGCCTCGACCGTCTTACTACTCTTTATATCCCGTTCCCCCCTCGACGCCCCTCGCCTAAGATGCGGCGAGCGTCGGCTTTTTAAATATAATATCGCAGTTATACCTTATTCCATAGGGCGAAAAGAGAAATGTGAAGCTCGGCTTTATACAAATATCTCAGATATACCCCTCGGGTTCTTCGGGAGCGGGAGGGGAAAAATGTTACCCTCGGCTTTTTAAGAATAACTTGCATATACCACTCGGGTGCTTTAGGAAGGCCGAGGCCATCGAGGCGACCCTCGGCCTTATAAGACTAAAGGGCAAGTACCGCCGACCTTAGCCTCGACCGTCTTACTACTCTTTATATCCCGTTCCTCCCTCGACGCCCCTCGCCTTAGTTTTAGCGAGCGTCGGCTTTTTAAATATAATAACGCAGTTATACCTTATTCCATAGGGCGAGAAGAGAAATGTGATGCTCGGCTTTATACAAATATCTCAGATATACCCCTTGGGAGCGGGAGGGGAAAAATGTTACCCTCGGCTTTTTACAAATAACTTGCATATACCACTCGGGTGTTTTAGGAAGACCGAGGCCATCGAGGCGACCCTCGGCCTTATAAGACTAAAATGGAAGTACCGCCGACCTTATCCTCGACCGTCTACTACTCTTTATATCCCGTTCTTCCCTCGACGCCCCTCGCCTAAGATGCGGCGAGCGTCGGCTTTTTAAATAAAATATCGCAGTTATACATAATTCCACAGGGTTGAGAGGAGAAATGTGAAGCTCGGCTTTATACAAATATCTCAGATATAAACCCTCGGGTGTCTCGGGAGCGGGAGGGGAAAAATGTTACCCTCGGCTTTTTACGAATAACTCGAATATACCACTCGGATGCTTTAGGAAGGCCGAGGCTATCGAGGCGACCCTCGGCCTTATAAGACTAAAGGGCAAGTACCGCCGACCTTAGCCTCGACCGTCTTACTACTCTTTATATCCCGTTCCCCCCTCGACGCCCCTCGCCTAAGATGCGGCGAGCGTCGGCTTTTTAAATATAATATCGCAGTTATACCTTATTCCATAGGGCGAAAAGAGAAATGGGAAGCACGGCTTTATACAAATATCTCAGATATACCCCTCGGGTTCTTCGGGAGCGGGAGGGGAAAAATGTTACCCTCGGCTTTTTAAGAATAACTTGCATATACCACTCGGGTGCTTTAGGAAGGCCGAGGCCATCGAGGCGACCCTTGGCCTTATAAGACTAAAGGGGAAGTACCGCCGACCTTAGCCTCGACGACCTTACTACTCTTTATATCCCGTTACCCCCTCGACGCCCCTCGCCTAAGATGCGGCGAGCGTCGGCTTTTTAAATATAATATCGCATTTATACCTTATTCCATAGGGCGAGAAGAGAAATGTGAAGCTCGGCTTTATACAAATATCTCAGATATACCCCTCGGGTGCTTCGGGAGCGGGAGGGGAAAAATGTTACCCTCGGCTTTTTACAAATAACTCGTCTATACCACTCGGGTGTTTTAGGAAGACAGAGACCATCGAGGCGACCCTCGGCCTTATAAGACTAAAGGGGAAGTACCGCCGACCTTAGCCTCGACCATCTTACTACTCTTTATATCCCGGTCCCCCCTCGACGCCCTTCGCCTAAGATGCGGCGAGCGTCGGCTTTTTAAATAAAATATCGCAGTTATACCCTATTTCATAGGGCGAGAAGAGAAATGTGAAGCTCGGCTTTATACAAATATCTCAGATATACCCCTTGGGAGCGGAAGGGAAAAAATGTTACCTTCGGCTTTTTACAAATAACTCGCATATACCACTCGGGTGTTTTAGGAAGACCGAGGCCATCGAGGCGACCCTCGGCCTTATAAGACTAAAGGGCAAGTACCGCCGACCTTAGCCTCGACCGTCTTACTACTCTTTATATCCCGTTCCCCCCTCGACGCCCCTCGCCTTAGTTTCAGCGAGCGTCGGCTTTTTAAATATAATATCGCAGTTATACCTTTTTCCATAGGGCGAGAAGAGAAATGTGATGCTCGGCTTTATACAAATATCTCAGATATACCCCTTGGGAGCGGGAGGGGAAAAATGTTACCCTCGGCTTTTTAAAAAAAACTCGCATATACCACTCGGGTGTTTTAGGAAGACCGAGGCCATCAAGGCGACCCTCGGCCTTATAAGACTAAAAGGGAAGTACCGCCGACCTTAGCCTCGACCGTCTTACTACTCTTTATATCCCGTTCCCCCCTCGACGCCCCTCGCCTTAGTTTCAGCGAGCGTCGGCTTTTTAAATATAATATCGCAGTTATACCTTATTCCATAGGGCGAGAAGAGAAATGTGATGCTCGGCTTTATACAAAAATCTCAGATATACCCCTTGGGAGCGGGAGGGGAAAAATGTTACCCTCGGCTTTTTACAAATAACTCGCATATACCACTCGGGTGCTTTAGGAAGACCGAGGCCATCGAGGCGACCCTCGGCCTTATAAGACTAAAGGGGAAGTACCGTCGACCTTAGCCTCGACCGTCTTAATACTCTTTATATCCCGTTCCCCCCTCGACACCCCTCGCCTAAGATGCGGCGAGCGTCGGCTTTTTAAATATAATATCGCAGTTATACCTTATTCCATAGGGGGAGAAGAGAAATGTGAAGCTCGGCTTATATAAATATCTCAGATATACCTGTCGGGTGCTTCGGGAGCGGGAGGGGAAAAATGTTAACCTCGGCTTTTTACAAATAACTCGTCTATACCACTCGGGGTTTTAGGAAGACAGAGGCCATCGAGGCGACCCTCGGCCTTATAAGACTAAAGGGGAAGTACCGTCGACCTTAGCCTCGACCGTCTTACTACTCTTTATATCCCGTTCCCCCCTCGACACCCCTCGCCTAAGATGCGGCGAGCGTCGGCTTTTTAAATATAATATCGCAGTTATACCTTATTTCATAGGGCGAGAAGAGAAATGTGAAGCTCGGCTTTATACAAATATCTCAGATATACCCCTTTGGAGCGGGAGGGGAAAAATGTTACCCTCGACTTTTTAAAAAAAACTCGCATATACCACTCGGGTGCTTTAGGAAGACCGAGGCCATCGAGGCGACCCTCGGCCTTATAAGACTAAAGGGGAAGTACCGTCGACCTTAGCCTCGACCGTCTTATTACTCTTTATATCCCGTTCCCCCCTCGACACCCCTCGCCTAAGATGTGGCGAGCGTCGGCTTTTTAAATATAATATCGCAGTTATACCTTACTCCATAGGGCGAGAAGAGAAATGTGAAGCTCGGCTCTATACAAATATCTCAGATATACCCCTCGGGCGCTTTTGGAGCGGGAGGGGAAAAATGTTACCCTCGGCTTTTTACAAATAACTCGTCTATACCACTCGGGTGTTTCAGGAAGACAGAGGCCATCGAGGCGACCCTCGGCCTTATAAGACTAAAGGGGAAGTACCGCCGACCTTAGCCTCGACCGTCTTACTACTCTTTATATCCCGTTCCCCCCTCGACGACCCTCGCCTTAGTTTCAGCGAGCGTCGGCTTTTTAAATATAATCTCGCAGTTATACCATATTCCATTGGGCGAGAAGAGAAATGTGATGCTCGGCTTTATACAAATATCTCAGATATACCCCTTGGGAGCGGGAGGGGAAAAATGTTACCCTCGGCTTTTTACAAATAACTCGCATATACCACTCGGGTGTTTTAGGAAGACCGAGGCCATCGAGGCGACCCTCGGCCTTATAAGACTAAAGGGCAAGTACCGCCGACCTTAGCCTCGACCGTCTTACTACTCTTTATATCCCGTTCCCCCCTCGACGCCCCTCGCCTAAGATGCGGCGAGCGTCGGCTTTTTAAATATAATATCGCAGTTATACCTTATTCCATAGGGCGAGAAGAGAAATGTGATGCTCGGCTTTATACAAATATCTCAGATATACCCCTTGGGAGCGGGAGGGGAAAAATGTTACCCTCGGCTTTTTACAAATAACTCGCATATACCACTTGGGTGTTTTAGGAAGACCGAGGCCATCGAGGCGACCCTCGGCCTTATAAGACTTAAGGGGAAGTACCGTCGACCTTAGCCTCGACCGTCTTACTACTCTTTATATCCCGTTCCCCCCTCGACACCCCTCGCCTAAGATGCGGCGAGCGTCGGCTTTTTAAATATAATATCGCAGTTATACCTTATTCCATAGGGCGAGAAGAGAAATGTGATGCTCGGCTTTATAAAAATATCTCAGATATACCCCTTGGGAGCGGGAGGGGAAAAATGTTACCCTCGGCTTTTTACAAATAACTCGCATATACCACTCGGGTGTTTTAGGAAGACCGAGGCAATCGAGGCGACCCTCGGCCTTATAAGACTAAAGGGGAAGTACCGTCGAACTTAGCCTCGACCGTCTTACTACTCTTTATATCCCGTTCCCCCCTCCACACCCCTCGCCTAAGATGCGGCGAGCGTCGGCTTTTTAAATATAATATCGCAGTTATACCTTATTTCATAGGGCGAGAAGAGAAATGTGAAGCTCGGCTTTATACACATATCTCAGATATACCCCTTGGGAGCGGGAGGGGAAAAATGTTACCCTCGGCTTTTTACAAATAACTCGCATATACCACTCGGGTGTTTTAGGAAGACCGAGGCCATCGAGGCGACCCTCGGCCTAATAAGACTAAAGGGCAAGTACCGCCGACCTTAGCCTCGACCATCTTACTACTCTTTATATCCCGTTCCCCCCTCGACGCCCCTCGCCTTAGTTTCAGCGAGCGTCGGCTTTTTAAATATAATATCGCAGTTATACCTTATTCCATAGGGCGAGAAGAGAAACGTGATGCTCGGCTTTATACAAATATCTCAGATATACCCCTTGAGAGCGGGAGGGGAAAAATGTTACCCTCGGCTTTTTACAAATAACTCGCATATACCACTCGGGTGTTTTAGGAAGACCGAGGCCATCCAGGCGACCCTCAACCTTATAAGATTAAAGGGGAAGTACCGCCGACCTTAGCCTCGACCGTCTTACTACTCTTTATATCCCGTTCCCCCCTCGACACCCCTCGCCTAAGATGCGGCGAGCGTCGGCTTTTTAAATAAAATATCGCGGTTATACCTTATTCCATAGGGCGAGAAGAGAAATGTGATGCTCGGCTTTATACAAATATCTCAGATATACCCCTTGGGGGCGGGAGGGGAAAAATGTTACCCTCGGCTTTTTACAAATAACTCGCATATACCACTCGGGTGTTTTAGGAAGACCGAGGCCATCCAGGCGACCCTCAACCTTATAAGATTAAAGGGGAAGTACCGCCGACCTTAGCCTCGACCGTCTTACTACTCTTTATATCCCGTTCCCCCCTCCACACCCCTCGCCTAAGATGCGGCGAGCGTCGGCTTTTTAAATATAATATCGCAGTTATACCTTATTTCATAGGGCGAGAAGATAAATGTGAAGCTCGGCTTTATAAAAATATCTCAGATATACCCCTTGGGAGCGGGAGGGGAAAAATGTTACCCTCGGCTTTTTACAAATAACTCGCATATACCACTCGGGTGTTTCAGGAAGACAGAGGCCATCGAGGCGACCCTCGGCCTTATAAGACTAAAGGGCAAGTACCGCCGACCTTAGCCTCGACCGTCTTACTACTCTTTATATCCCGTTCCCCCCTCGACGCCCCTCGCCTTAGTTTCAGCGAGCGTCGGCTTTTTAAATATAATATCGCAGTTATACCTTATTCCATAGGGCGAGAAGAGAAATGTGATGCTCGGCTTTATACAAATATCTCAGATATACCCCTTGGGAGCGAGAGGGGAAAAATGTTACCCTCGGCTTTTTACAAATAACTCGCATATACCACTCGGTTGTTTTAGGAAGACCGAGGCCATCGAGGCGACCCTCGGCCTTATAAGACTAAAGGGCAAGTACCGCCGACCTTAGCCTCGACCGTCTTACTACTCTTTATATCCCGTTCCCCCCTCGACGCCCCTCGCCTAAGATGCGGCGAGCGTCGGCTTTTTAAATAAAATATCGCGGTTATACCTTATTCCATAGGGCGAGAAGAGAAATGTGATGCTCGGCTTTATACAAATATCTCAGATATACCCCTTGGGAGCGGGAGGGGAAAAATGTTACCCTCGGCTTTTTACAAATAACTCGCATATACCACTCGGGTGTTTTAGGAAGACCGAGGCCATCGAGGCAACCCTCGGCCTTATAAGACTAAAGAGCAAGTACCGTCGACCTTAGCCTCGACCGTCTTACTACTCTTTATATCCCGTTCCCCCCTCGACACCCCTCGCCTAAGATGCGGCGAGCGTCGGCTTTTTAAATATAATATCGCAGTTATACCTTATTTCATAGGGCGAGAAGATAAATGTGAAGCTCGGCTTTATAAAAATATCTCAGATATACCCCTTGGGAGCGGGAGGGGAAAAATGTTACCCTCGGCTTTTTACAAATAACTCGCATATACCACTCGGGTGTTTTAGGAAGACCGAGGCCATCCAGGCGACCCTCGGCCTTATAAGACTAAAGGGGAAGTACCGCCGACCTTATCCTCGACCGTCTACTACTCTTTATATCCCATTCCTCCCTCGACGCCCCTCGCCTAAGATGCGGCGAGCGTCGGCTTTTTAAATAAAATATCGCAGTTATACATCATTCCATAGGGTTGAGAGGAGAAATGTGAAGCTCGGCTTTATACAAATATCTCAGATCTACCCCTCGGGTGTCTCGGGAGCGGGAGGGGAAAAATGTTACCCTCGGCTTTTTACAAATAACTCGCATATACCACTCGGGTGCTTTAGGAAGGCCGAGGCCATCGAGGCGACCCTCGGCCTTATAAGACTAAAGGGGAAGTACCGCCGACCTTAGCCTCGACCGTCTTACTACTCTTTATATCCCGTTCCCCCCTCGACGCCCCTCGCCTTAGTTTCAGCGAGCGTCGGCTTTTTAAATATAATATCGCAGTTATACCTTATTCCATAGGGCGAGAAGAGAAATGTGATGCTCGGCTTTATACAAATATCTCAGATATACCCCTTGGGAGCGGGAGGGGAAAAATGTTACCCTCGGCTTTTTAGAAATAACTCGCATATACCACTCGGGTGTTTTAGGAAGACCGAGGCCATCGAGGCGACCCTCGGCCTTATAAGACTATAGGGGAAGTACTGCCGACCTTAGCCTCGACCGTCTTACTACTCTTTATATCCCGTTCCCCCCTCGACGCCCCTCGCCTAAGATGCGGCGAGCGTCAGCTTTTTAAATAAAATATCGCAGTTATACCCTATTTCATAGGGCGAGAAGAGAAATGTGAAGCTCGGCTTTATACAAATATCTCAGATATAAACCCTCGGGTGTCTCGGGAGCGGGAGGGGAAAAATGTTACCCTCGGCTTTTTACGAATAACTCGCATATACCACTCGGGTGCTTTAGGAAGGCCGAGGCTATCGAGGCGACCCTCGGCCTTATAAGACTAAAGGGCAAGTACCGCCGACCTTAGCCTCGACCGTCTTACTACTCTTTATATCCCGTTCCCCCCTCGACGCCCCTCGCCTTAGTTTCAGCGGGCGTCGGCTTTTTAAATATAATATCGCAGTTATACCTTATTCCATAGGGCGAGAAGAGAAATGTGATGCTCGGCTTTATACAAAAATCTCAGATATACCCCTTGGGAGCGGGAGGGGAAAAATGTTACCCTCGGCTTTTTACAAATAACTCGCATATACCACTCGGGTGCTTTAGGAAGACCGAGGCCATCGAGGCGACCCTCGGCCTTATAAGACTAAAGGGGAAGTACCGTCGACCTTAGCCTCGACCGTCTTACTACTCTTTATATCCCGTTCCCCCCTCGACACCCCTCGCCTAAGATGCGGCGAGCGTCGGCTTTTTAAATATAATATCGCAGTTATACCTTATTCCATAGGGGGAGAAGAGAAATGTGAAGCTCGGCTTATACAAATATAAGAACATAAGAAAAGAAGGAGACTGCAAAAGACCATTCATGGCCTACACTTGGCAGCTCCTGTTCCATTCAACACACAAAAGATTTCTTACCAGAGAAAAGTCATCAACATTGTCACCCTTTACAGGAGTTCGTCAGATCTAATCTACAATATACATAAAATGCATCCAGAGGATTATGTCCATTCATGCAACCGCAAAATATAATCTTCCCACTCCTTAGAAAAATATATACATATGTACATAAAAAAAAGTCAGTCCCATCTAGCAGCTTCATCCATATATTTATCTAATCTATTCCTAAAACTACCCAGAGAGGAGGCTTCTATCACATGCCTAGTGAGCCTATTCCATCCATCTACCACACGATTTGTAAACCAATTCCTCCCAATCTCCTTCCTAAACCTATACTTATCAAGCTTAAACCCATTGCTACGTGTCCTGTCATGTTCACTAAGTATAAGAACCTTACCCAGATCCCCTTTATTATATCCTTTTACCCATTTGAAGACTTCAATCAATTCCCCTCTGACTCTTCTCCTTTCCAATGTATGTAGATTTAGTTTTCTGAGCCTTTCACCATAAGGTAAGTTCCTTAGCCCACCAATCATCTTTGTCATCCTTCTCTGCACAGACTCAAGCAAATCAATATCCTTCCTATAATATGGTGACCAAAATTGTACTGCATAGTCTAGATGAGGCCTAACTAGCGCCAGATACAGTTTTAGAATGACTTCAGCACTCTTATTGCTTACACTCCTCCTAATGAATCCCAATATCCTATTAGCTTTATTCTTAGCATTTAGACATTGCTTTCTAGGACGAAGGTCTGAACTTACCAAAATACCCAAGTCTCTCTCACTATCAGTCCTCCCTAAAATTCTGCCATTTAATTTATAACTATTCAATGGATTATTTCTACCTATACTAAGTACACTACATTTGTCTATGTTAAACTTCATTTGCCATTTCTCGGCCCAATTGGACAGAATGGTTAATTCCTCCTGCATTACAACAGCATCAGAATCAGCCCTAATGGCCCTACCTAGCTTAGTATCATCAGCAAATTTACTCAGGTCACTACTTATACCTATGTCAAGATCATTAATATAAATTAAGAATAGCAAGGGACCCAAAACAGATCCTTGAGGAACTCCACTGCTAACACACCCCCACTCAGATTTAACTCCATCTATACTAACTCTTTGCTGTCTGTCACCAAGCCATGACTGAATCCACCTAAATATACTGCCATCGATCCCGTGTGCTTTAACTTTGCTCAGAAGTCGTAAGTGTGGCACTCGATCAAAAGCCTTACTAAAGTCCAAGTATAAAATATCATAGTTTTCATCATTATCTGCTGCTTCATACACCTTACTATAAAAAGACAGCAAATTAGTGAGACAGGATTTACCCTTACTAAAGCCATGCTGTGATTCTTTTAGCAACTTATGCTTATCCAAGTGATCTCTAATATTCCTTGCTATAATAGATTCCATCATTTTCCCTACCACTGATGTCAAACTTACTGGTCTGTAATTAGACATATTTGTTTTATCCCCTTTCTTAAATATAGGTATCACATTGGCTTTCTTCCATGCCACTGGCACAATGCCACTCTCCAATGATTTTCTAAAGATGCATGCTAGGGGCTCACTTAACACATCCTTACATTCTTTCAAAATTCTAGGAAAGAGCTCATCAGGACCGGGTGCTTTAATACTTTTGATTTTATCAATTTCCTTTGTCACTATCTCCTTTGTGATCAAGATATCCTTTAATTTCTCTTCATCATTACCCCGAAAGATCATTGACACCTCAGGTATATTTAGAGTATCCTCCTGTGTAAATACTGAGAGAAAAAAGTCATTTAGCATTCCAGCCATTGAGTCCCTATCACTCACTAATTGTCCATTGGAATCTATAAGTGGGCCTATTTTATCTCTAACCTTAGTTTTGTATAATTGATAAAAACTTTTAGGATCTTCCTTTGCCCTATTTGCCACTTTAATTTCATAATTTCTCCTTGCTACTCTAACTAACTTTTTAACATCTCTTGCTAGTTCATTATATCTCTGCCTTAAGTGATCCTCTCCATTTTTTATTTTCCTATAAATGCCCTTTTTAATGCCAATATAATGCTTAATTTTATCTGTCATCCATTTTGGGTCATTATTTTTAGTCCTAATGCTTAATTTTATCTGTCATCTATTTTGGGTCATTATTTTAGTCCTATCTCAGATATACCCCTCGGGTGCTTCGGGAGCGGGAGGGGAAAAATGTTAACCTCGGCTTTTTACAAATAACTCGTCTATACCACTCGGGGTTTTAGGAAGACAGAGCCCATCGAGGCGACCCTCGGCCTTATAAGACTAAAGGGGAAGTACCGCCGACCTTAGCCTCGACCGTCTTACTACTCTTTTTATCCTGTTCCCCCCTCGACGCCCCTCGCCTTAGTTTCAGCGAGCGTCGGCTTTTTAAATATAATATCGCAGTTATACCTTATTCCATAGGGCGAGAAGAGAAATGTGATGCTCGGTTTATAAAAATATCTCAGATATACCCCTTGGGAGCGGGAGGGGAAAAATGTTACCCTCGGCTTTTTACAAATAACTCGCATATACTACTCGGGAGTTTTAGGAAGACCGAGGCCATCGAGGCGACCCTCGGCCTTATGAGACTAAAGGGGAAGTACCGTCGCCCTTAGCCTCGACCGTCTTACTACTCTTTATATCCCGTTCCCCCCTCGACACCCCTCGCCTAAGATGCGGCGAGCGTCGGCTTTTTAAATATAATATCGCAGTTATAACTTATTTCATAGGGCGAGAAGAGAAATGTGAAGCTCGGCTTTATACAAATATCTCAGATATACCCCTTTGGAGCGGGAGGGGAAAAATGTTACCCTCGACTTTTTAAAAAAAACTCGCATATACCACTCGGGTGCTTTAGGAAGACCGAGGCCATCGAGGCGACCCTCGGCCTTATAAGACTAAAGGGGAAGTACCGTCGACCTTAGCCTCGACCGTCTTACTACTCTTTATATCCCGTTCCACCCTCGACACCCCTCGCCTAAGATGTTGCGAGCGTCGGCTTTTTAAATATAATATCGCAGTTATACCTTACTCCATAGGGCGAGAAGAGAAATGTGAAGCTCGGCTTTATACAAATATCTCAGATATACCCCTCGGGTGCTTTTGGAGCGGGAGGGGAAAAATGTTACCCTCGGCTTTTTACAAATAACTCGTCTATACCACTCGGGTGTTTCAGGAAGACAGAGGCCATCGAGGCGACCCTCGGCCTTATAAGACTAAAGGGGAAGTACCGCCGACCTTAGCCTCGACCGTCTTACTACTCTTTATATCCCGTTCCCCCCTCGACGCCCCTCGCCTTAGTTTCAGCGAGCGTCGGCTTTTTAAATATAATCTCGCAGTTATACCATATTCCATAGGGTGAGAAGAGAAATGTGATGCTCGGCTTTATACAAATATCTCAGATATACCCCTTGGGAGCGGGAGGGGAAAAATGTTACCCTCGGCTTTTTACAAATAACTCGCATATACCACTCGGGTGTTTTAGGAAGACCGAGGCCATCGAGGCGACCCTCGGCCTTATAAGACTAAAGGGCAAGTACCGCCGACCTTAGCCTCGACCGTCTTACTACTCTTTATATCCCGTTCCCCCCTCGACGCCCCTCGCCTAAGATGCGGCGAGCGTCGGCTTTTTAAATATAATATCGCAGTTATACCTTATTCCATAGGGCGAGAAGAGAAATGTGATGCTCGGCTTTATACAAATATCTCAGATATACCCCTTGGGAGCGGGAGGGGAAAAATGTTACCCTCGGCTTTTTACAAATAACTCGCATATACCACTTGGGTGTTTTAGGAAGACCGAGGCCATCGAGGCGACCCTCGGCCTTATAAGACTAAAGGGGAAGTACCGTCGACCTTAGCCTCGACCGTCTTACTACTCTTTTTATCCTGTTCCCCCCTCGACGCCCCTCGCCTTATTTTCTGCGAGCGTCGGCTTTTTAAATATAATATCGCAGTTATACCTTATTCCATAGGGCGAGAAGAGAAATGTGATGCTCGGGGTTATAAAAATATCTCAGATATACCCCTCGGGTGCTTTTGGAGCGGGAGGGGAAAAATGTTACCCTCGGCTTTTTACAAATAACTCGCATATACCACTCGGGAGTTTTAGGAAGACCGAGGCCATCGAGGCGACCCTCGGCCTTATGAGACTAAAGGGGAAGTACCGTCGACCTTAGCCTCGACCGTCTTACTACTCTTTATATCCCGTTCCCCCCTCGACACCCCTCGCCTAAGATGCGGCGAGCGTCGGCTTTTTAAATATAATATCGCAGTTATACCTTATTTCATAGGGCGAGAAGAGAAATGTGAAGCTCGGCTTTATACAAATATCTCAGATATACCCCTTTAGAGCGGGAGGGGAAAAATGTTACCCTCGGCTTTTTAAAAAAAACTCGCATATACCACTCGGGTGCTTTAGGAAGACCGAGGCCATCGAGGCGACCCTCGGCCTTATAAGACTAAAGGGGAAGTACCGTCGACCTTAGCCTCGACCGTCTTACTACTCTTTATATCCCGTTCCTCCCTCGACACCCCTCGCCTAAGATGTGGCGAGCGTCGGCTTTTTAAATATAATATCGCAGTTATACCTTACTCCATAGGGCGAAAAGAGAAATGTGAAGCTCGGCTTTATACAAATATCTCAGATATACCCCTCGGGTGCTTTTGGAGCGGGAGGGGAAAAATGTTACCCTCGGCTTTTTACAAATAACTCGTCTATACCACTCGGGTGTTTTAGGAAGACCGAGGCCAACGAGGCGACCCTCGGCCTTATAAGACTAAAGGGGAAGTACCGTCGACCTTAGCCTCGACCGTCTTACTACTCTTTATATCCCGTTCCCCCCTCGTCACCCCTCGCCTAAGATGCGGCGAGCGTCGGCTTTTTAAATATAATATCGCAGTTATACCTTATTTCATAGGGCGAGAAGATAAATGTGAAGCTCGGCTTTATAAAAATATCTCAGATATACCCCTTGGGAGCGGGAGGGGAAAAATGTTACCCTCGGCTTTTTACAAATAACTCGCATATACCACTCAGGTGTTTTAGGAAGACCGAGGCTATCGAGGCGACCCTCGGCCTTATAAGACTAAAGGGGAAGTACCGCCGACCTTATCCTCGACCGTCTACTACTCTTTATATCCCGTTCTTCCCTCGACGCCCCTCGCCTAAGATGCGGCGAGCGTCGGCTTTTTAAATAAAATATCGCAGTTATACATCATTCCATAGGGTTGAGAGGAGAAATGTGAAGCTCGGCTTTATACAAATATCTGAGATCTACCCCTCGGGTGTCTCGGGAGCGGGAGGGGAAAAATGTTACCCTCGGCTTTTTACAAATAACTCGCATATACCACTCGGGTGCTTTAGAAGGGCCGAGGCCATCGAGGCGACCCTCGGCCTTATAAGACTAAAGGGGAAGTACCGCCGACCTTAGCCTCGACCGTCTTACTACTCTTTATATCCCGTTCCCCCCTCGACGCCCCTCGACGCCCCTCGCCTTAGTTTCAGCGAGCGTCGGCTTTTTAAATATAATATCGCAGTTATACCTTATTCCATAGGGCGAGAAGAGAAATGTGATGCTCGGCTTTATACAAATATCTCAGATATACCCCTTGGGAGCGGGAGGGGAAAAATGTTACCCTCGGCTTTTTAAAAAAAACTCGCATATACCACTCGGGTGTTTTAGGAAGACCGAGGCCATCGAGGCGACCCTCGGCCTTATAAGACTAAAGGGGAAGTACTGCCGACCTTAGCCTCGACCGTCTTACTACTCTTTATATCCCGTTCCCCCCTCGACGCCCCTCGCCTAAGATGCGGCGAGCGTCAGCTTTTTAAATAAAATATCGCAGTTATACCCTATTTCATAGGGCGAGAAGAGAAATGTGAAGCTCGGCTTTATACAAATATCTCAGATATAAACCCTCGGGTGTCTCGGGAGCGGGAGGGGAAAAATGTTACCCTCGGCTTTTTAAGAATAACTTGCATATACCACTCGGGTGCTTTAGGAAGGCCGAGGCCATCGAGGCGACCCTCGGCCTTATAAGACTAAAGGGGAAGTACCGCCGACCTTAGCCTCGACGACCTTACTACTCTTTATATCCCGTTACCCCCTCGACGCCCCTCGCCTAAGATGCGGCGAGCGTCGGCTTATTAAATATTATATCGCAGTTATACCTTATTCCATAGGGCGAGAAGAGAAATGTGAAGCTCGGCTTTATACAAATATCTCAGATATACCCCTCGGGTGCTTCGGGAGCGGGAGGGGAAAAATGTTACCCTCGGCTTTTTACAAATAACTCGTCTATACCACTCGGGTGTTTTAGGAAGACAGAGACCATCGAGGCGACCCTCGGCCTTATAAGACTAAAGGGGAAGTACCGCCGACCTTAGCCTCGACCATCTTACTACTCTTTATATCCCGGTCCCCCCTCGACGCCCTTCGCCTAAGATGCGGCGAGCGTCGGCTTTTTAAATAAAATATCGCAGTTATACCCTATTTCATAGGGCGAGAAGAGAAATGTGAAGCTCGGCTTTATACAAATATCTCAGATATACCCCTTGGGAGCGGGAGGGAAAAAATGTTACCTTCGGCTTTTTACAAATAACTCGCATATACCACTCGGGTGTTTTAGGAAGACCGAGGCCATCGAGGCGACCCTCGGCCTTATAAGACTAAAGGGCAAGTACCGCCGACCTTAGCCTCGACCGTCTTACTACTCTTTATATCCCGTTCCCCCCTCGACGCCCCTCGCCTTAGTTTCAGCGAGCGTCGGCTTTTTAAATATAATATCGCAGTTATACCTTATTCCATAGGGCGAGAAGAGAAATGTGATGCTCGGCTTTATACAAATATCTCAGATATACCCCTTGGGAGCGGGAGGGGAAAAATGTTACCCTCGGCTTTTTAAAAAAAACTCGCATATACCACTCGGGTGTTTTAGGAAGACCGAGGCCATCAAGGCGACCCTCGGCCTTATAAGACTAAAAGGGAAGTACCGCCGACATTAGCCTCGACCGTCTTACTACTCTTTATATCCCGTTCCCCCCTCGACGCCCCTCGCCTTAGTTTCAGCGAGCGTCGGCTTTTTAAATATAATATCGCAGTTATACCTTATTCCATAGGGCGAGAAGAGAATTGTGATGCTCGGCTTTATACAAAAATCTCAGATATACCCCTTGGGAGCGGGAGGGGAAAAATGTTACCCTCGGCTTTTTACAAATAACTCGCATATACCACCCGGGTGCTTTAGGAAGACCGAGGCCATCGAGGCGACCCTCGGCCTTATAAGACTAAAGGGGAAGTACCGTCGACCTTAGCCTCGACCATCTTACTACTCTTTATATGCCGTTCCCCCCTCGACACCCCTCGCCTAAGATGCGGCGAGCGTCGGCTTTTTAAATATAATATCGCAGTTATACCTTATTCCATAGGGGGAGAAGAGAAATGTGAAGCTCGGCTTATACAAATATCTCAGATATACCCCTCGGGTGCTTCGGGAGCGGGAGGGGAAAAATGTTACCCTCGGCTTTTTACAAATAACTCGTCTATACCACTCGGGGTTTTAGGAAGACAGAGGCCATCGAGGCGACCCTCGGCCTTATAAGACTAAAGGGGAAGTACCGTCGACCTTAGCCTCAACCGTCTTACTACTCTTTATATCCCGTTCCCCCCTCGACACCCCTCGCCTAAGATGCGGCGAGCGTCGGCTTTTTAAATATAATATCGCAGTTATACCTTATTTCATAGGGCGAGAAGAGAAATGTGAAGCTCGGCTTTATACAAATATCTCAGATATACCCCTTTGGAGCGGGAGGGGAAAAATGTTACCCTCGACTTTTTAAAAAAAACTCGCATATACCACTCGGGTGCTTTAGGAAGACCGAGGCCATCGAGGCGACCCTCGGCCTTATAAGACTAAAGGGGAAGTACCGTCGACCTTAGCCTCGACCGTCTTACTACTCTTTATATCCCGTTCCCCCCTCGACACCCCTCGCCTAAGATGTGGCGAGCGTCGGCTTTTTAAATATAATATCGCAGTTATACCTTACTCCATAGGGCGAGAAGAGAAATGTGAAGCTCGGCTTTATACAAATATCTCAGATATACCCCTCGGGTGCTTTTGGAGCGGGAGGGGAAAAATGTTACCCTCGGCTTTTTACAAATAACTCGTCTATACCACTCGGGTGTTTCAGGAAGACAGAGGCCATCGAGGCGACCCTCGGCCTTATAAGACTAAAGGGGAAGTACCGCCGACCTTAGCCTCGACGACCTTACTACTCTTTATATCCCGTTACCCCCTCGACGCCCCTCGCCTAAGATGCGGCGAGCGTCGGCTTATTAAATATAATATCGCAGTTATACCTTATTCCATAGGGCGAGAAGAGAAATGTGAAGCTCGGCTTTATACAAATATCTCAGATATACCCCTCGGGTGCTTCGGGAGCGGGAGGGGAAAAATGTTACCCTCGGCTTTTTACAAATAACTCGTCTATACCACTCGGGTGTTTTAGGAAGACAGAGACCATCGAGGCGACCCTTGGCCTTATAAGACTAAAGGGGAAGTACCGCCGACCTTAGCCTCGACCATCTTACTACTCTTTATATCCCGGTCCCCCCTCGACGCCCTTCGCCTAAGATGCGGCGAGCGTCGGCTTTTTAAATAAAATATCGCGGTTATACCCTATTTCATAGGGCGAGAAGAGAAATGTGAAGCTCGGCTTTATACAAATATCTCAGATATACCCCTTGGGAGCGGGAGGGAAAAAATGTTACCTTCGGCTTTTTACAAATAACTCGCATATACCACTCGGGTGTTTTAGGAAGACCGAGGCCATCGAGGCGACCCTCGGCCTTATAAGACTAAAGGGCAAGTACCGCCGACCTTAGCCTCGACCGTCTTACTACTCTTTATATCCCGTTCCCCCCTCGACGCCCCTCGCCTTAGTTTCAGCGAGCGTCGGCTTTTTAAATATAATATCGCAGTTATACCTTATTCCATAGGGCGAGAAGAGAAATGTGATGCTCGGCTTTATACAAATATCTCAGATATACCCCTTGGGAGCGGGAGGGGAAAAATGTTACCCTCGGCTTTTTAAAAAAAACTCGCATATACCACTCGGGTGTTTTAGGAAGACCGAGGCCATCAAGGCGACCCTCGGCCTTATAAGACTAAAAGGGAAGTACCGCCGACCTTAGCCTCGACCATCTTACTACTCTTTATATGCCGTTCCCCCCTCGACACCCCTCGCCTAAGATGCGGCGAGCGTCGGCTTTTTAAATATAATATCGCAGTTATACCTTATTCCATAGGGGGAGAAGAGAAATGTGAAGCTCGGCTTATACAAATATCTCAGATATACCCCTCGGGTGCTTCGGGAGCGGGAGGGGAAAAATGTTACCCTCGGCTTTTTACAAATAACTCGTCTATACCACTCGGGGTTTTAGGAAGACAGAGGCCATCGAGGCGACCCTCGGCCTTATAAGACTAAAGGGGAAGTACCGTCGACCTTAGCCTCGACCGTCTTACTACTCTTTATATCCCGTTCCCCCCTCGACACCCCTCGCCTAAGATGCGGCGAGCGTCGGCTTTTTAAATATAATATCGCAGTTATACCTTATTCCATAGGGCGAGAAGAGAAATGTGATGCTCGGCTTTATACAAATATCTCAGATATACCCCTTGGGAGCGGGAGGGGAAAAATGTTACCCTCGGCTTTTTACAAATAACTCGCATATACCACTCGGGTGTTTTAGGAAGACCGAGGCCATCGAGGCGACCCTCGGCCTTATAAGACTAAAGGGCAAGTACCGCCGACCTTAGCCTCGACCGTCTTACTACTCTTTATATCCCGTTCCCCACTCGACGCCCCTCGCCTAAGATGCGGCGAGCGTCGGCTTTTTAAATATAATATCGCAGTTATACCTTATTCCATAGGGCGAGAAGAGAAATGTGATGCTCGGCTTTATACAAATATCTCAGATATACCCCTTGGGAGCGGGAGGGGAAAAATGTTACCCTCGGCTTTTTACAAATAACTCGCATATACCACTTGGGTGTTTTAGGAAGACCGAGGCCATCGAGGCGACCCTCGGCCTTATAAGACTAAAGGGGAAGTACCGCCGACCTTATCCTCGACCGTCTACTACTCTTTATATCCCATTCCTCCCTCGACGCCCCTCGCCTAAGATGCGGCGAGCGTCGGCTTTTTAAATAAAATATCGCAGTTATACATCATTCCATAGGGTTGAGAGGAGAAATGTGAAGCTCGGCTTTATACAAATATCTCAGATCTACCCCTCGGGTGTCTCGGGAGCGGGAGGGGAAAAATGTTACCCTCGGCTTTTTACAAATAACTCGCATATACCACTCGGGTGCTTTAGGAAGGCCGAGGCCATCGAGGCGACCCTCGGCCTTATAAGACTAAAGGGGAAGTACCGCCGACCTTAGCCTCGACCGTCTTACTACTCTTTATATCCCGTTCCCCCCTCGACGCCCCTCGCCTTAGTTTCAGCGAGCGTCGGCTTTTTAAATATAATATCGCAGTTATACCTTATTCCATAGGGCGAGAAGAGAAATGTGATGCTCGGCTTTATACAAATATCTCAGATATACCCCTTGGGAGCGGGAGGGGAAAAATGTTACCCTCGGCTTTTTAGAAATAACTCGCATATACCACTCGGGTGTTTTAGGAAGACCGAGGCCATCGAGGCGACCCTCGGCCTTATAAGACTATAGGGGAAGTACTGCCGACCTTAGCCTCGACCGTCTTACTACTCTTTATATCCCGTTCCCCCCTCGACGCCCCTCGCCTAAGATGCGGCGAGCGTCAGCTTTTTAAATAAAATATCGCAGTTATACCCTATTTCATAGGGCGAGAAGAGAAATGTGAAGCTCGGCTTTATACAAATATCTCAGATATAAACCCTCGGGTGTCTCGGGAGCGGGAGGGGAAAAATGTTACCCTCGGCTTTTTACGAATAACTCGCATATACCACTCGGGTGCTTTAGGAAGGCCGAGGCTATTGAGGCGACCCTCGGCCTTATAAGACTAAAGGGCAAGTACCGCCGACCTTAGCCTCGACCGTCTTACTACTCTTTATATCCCGTTCCCCCCTCGACGCCCCTCGCCTTAGTTTCAGCGGGCGTCGGCTTTTTAAATATAATATCGCAGTTATACCTTATTCCATAGGGCGAGAAGAGAAATGTGATGCTCGGCTTTATACAAAAATCTCAGATATACCCCTTGGGAGCGGGAGGGGAAAAATGTTACCCTCGGCTTTTTACAAATAACTCGCATATACCACTCGGGTGCTTTAGGAAGACCGAGGCCATCGAGGCGACCCTCGGCCTTATAAGACTAAAGGGGAAGTACCGTCGACCTTAGCCTCGACCGTCTTACTACTCTTTATATCCCGTTCCCCCCTCGACACCCCTCGCCTAAGATGCGGCGAGCGTCGGCTTTTTAAATATAATATCGCAGTTATACCTTATTCCATAGGGGGAGAAGAGAAATGTGAAGCTCGGCTTATACAAATATAAGAACATAAGAAAAGAAGGAGACTGCAAAAGACCATTCATGGCCTACACTTGGCAGCTCCTGTTCCATTCAACACACAAAAGATTTCTTACCAGAGAAAAGTCATCAACATTGTCACCCTTTACAGGAGTTCGTCAGATCTAATCTACAATATACATAAAATGCATCCAGAGGATTATGTCCATTCATGCAACCGCAAAATATAATCTTCCCACTCCTTAGAAAAATATATACATATGTACATAAAAAAAAGTCAGTCCCATCTAGCAGCTTCATCCATATATTTATCTAATCTATTCTTAAAACTACCCAGAGAGGAGGCTTCTATCACATGCCTAGTGAGCCTATTCCATCCATCTACCACACGATTTGTAAACCAATTCCTCCCAATCTCCTTCCTAAACCTATACTTATCAAGCTTAAACCCATTGCTACGTGTCCTGTCATGTTCACTAAGTATAAGAACCTTACCCAGATCCCCTTTATTATATCCTTTTACCCATTTGAAGACTTCAATCAATTCCCCTCTGACTCTTCTCCTTTCCAATGTATGTAGATTTAGTTTTCTGAGCCTTTCACCATAAGGTAAGTTCCTTAGCCCACCAATCATCTTTGTCATCCTTCTCTGCACAGACTCAAGCAAATCAATATCCTTCCTATAATATGGTGACCAAAATTGTACTGCATAGTCTAGATGAGGCCTAACTAGCGCCAGATACAGTTTTAGAATGACTTCAGCACTCTTATTGCTTACACTCCTCCTAATGAATCCCAATATCCTATTAGCTTTATTCTTAGCATTTAGACATTGCTTTCTAGGACGAAGGTCTGAACTTACCAAAATACCCAAGTCTCTCTCACAATCAGTCCTCCCTAAAATTCTGCCATTTAATTTATAACTATTCAATGGATTATTTCTACCTATACTAAGAACACTACATTTGTCTATGTTAAACTTCATTTGCCATTTCTCGGCCCAATTGGACAGAATGGTTAATTCCTCCTGCATTACAACAGCATCAGAATCAGCCCTAATGGCCCTACCTAGCTTAGTATCATCAGCAAATTTACTCAGGTCACTACTTATACCTATGTCAAGATCATTAATATAAATTAAGAATAGCAAGGGACCCAAAACAGATCCTTGAGGAACTCCACTGCTAACACACCCCCACTCAGATTTAACTCCATCTATACTAACTCTTTGCTGTCTGTCACCAAGCCATGACTGAATCCACCTAAATATACTGCCATCGATCCCGTGTGCTTTAACTTTGCTCAGAAGTCGTAAGTGTGGCACTCGATCAAAAGCCTTACTAAAGTCCAAGTATAAAATATCATAGTTTTCATCATTATCTGCTGCTTCATACACCTTACTATAAAAAGACAGCAAATTAGTGAGACAGGATTTACCCTTACTAAAGCCATGCTGTGATTCTTTTAGCAACTTATGCTTATCCAAGTGATCTCTAATATTCCTTGCTATAATAGATTCCATCATTTTCCCTACCACTGATGTCAAACTTACTGGTCTGTAATTAGACATATTTGTTTTATCCCCTTTCTTAAATATAGGTATCACATTGGCTTTCTTCCATGCCACTGGCACAATGCCACTCTCCAATGATTTTCTAAAGATGCATGCTAGGGGCTCACTTAACACATCCTTACATTCTTTCAAAATTCTAGGAAAGAGCTCATCAGGACCGGGTGCTTTAATACTTTTGATTTTATCAATTTCCTTTGTCACTATCTCCTTTGTGATCAAGATATCCTTTAATTTCTCTTCATCATTACCCCGAAAGATCATTGACACCTCAGGTATATTTAGAGTATCCTCCTGTGTAAATACTGAGAGAAAAAAGTCATTTAGCATTCCAGCCATTGAGTCCCTATCACTCACTAATTGTCCATTGGAATCTATAAGTGGGCCTATTTTATCTCTAACCTTAGTTTTGTATAATTGATAAAAACTTTTAGGATCTTCCTTTGCCCTATTTGCCACTTTAATTTCATAATTTCTCCTTGCTACTCTAACTAACTTTTTAACATCTCTTGCTAGTTCATTATATCTCTGCCTTAAGTGATCCTCTCCATTTTTTATTTTCCTATAAATGCCCTTTTTAATGCCAATATAATGCTTAATTTTATCTGTCATCCATTTTGGGTCATTATTTTTAGTCCTAATGCTTAATTTTATCTGTCATCCATTTTGGGTCATTATTTTAGTCCTATCTCAGATATACCCCTCGGGTGCTTCGGGAGCGGGAGGGGAAAAATGTTAACCTCGGCTTTTTACAAATAACTCGTCTATACCACTCGGGGTTTTAGGAAGACAGAGCCCATCGAGGCGACCCTCGGCCTTATAAGACTAAAGGGGAAGTACCGCCGACCTTAGCCTCGACCGTCTTACTACTCTTTTTATCCTGTTCCCCCCTCGACGCCCCTCGCCTTAGTTTCAGCGAGCGTCGGCTTTTTAAATATAATATCGCAGTTATACCTTATTCCATAGGGCGAGAAGAGAAATGTGATGCTCGGTTTATAAAAATATCTCAGATATACCCCTTGGGAGCGGGAGGGGAAAAATGTTACCCTCGGCTTTTTACAAATAACTCGCATATACCACTCGGGAGTTTTAGGAAGACCGAGGCCATCGAGGCGACCCTCGGCCTTATGAGACTAAAGGGGAAGTACCGTCGCCCTTAGCCTCGACCGTCTTACTACTCTTTATATCCCGTTCCCCCCTCGACACCCCTCGCCTAAGATGCGGCGAGCGTCGGCTTTTTAAATATAATATCGCAGTTATAACTTATTTCATAGGGCGAGAAGAGAAATGTGAAGCTCGGCTTTATACAAATATCTCAGATATACCCCTTTGGAGCGGGAGGGGAAAAATGTTACCCTCGACTTTTTAAAAAAAACTCGCATATACCACTCGGGTGCTTTAGGAAGACCGAGGCCATCGAGGCGACCCTCGGCCTTATAAGACTAAAGGGGAAGTACCGTCGACCTTAGCCTCGACCGTCTTACTACTCTTTATATCCCGTTCCACCCTCGACACCCCTCGCCTAAGATGTTGCGAGCGTCGGCTTTTTAAATATAATATCGCAGTTATACCTTACTCCATAGGGCGAGAAGAGAAATGTGAAGCTCGGCTTTATACAAATATCTCAGATATACCCCTCGGGTGCTTTTGGAGCGGGAGGGGAAAAATGTTACCCTCGGCTTTTTACAAATAACTCGTCTATACCACTCGGGTGTTTCAGGAAGACAGAGGCCATCGAGGCGACCCTCGGCCTTATAAGACTAAAGGGGAAGTACCGCCGACCTTAGCCTCGACCGTCTTACTACTCTTTATATCCCGTTCCCCCCTCGACGACCCTCGCCTTAGTTTCAGCGAGCGTCGGCTTTTTAAATATAATCTCGCAGTTATACCATATTCCATAGGGTGAGAAGAGAAATGTGATGCTCGGCTTTATACAAATATCTCAGATATACCCCTTGGGAGCGGGAGGGGAAAAATGTTACCCTCGGCTTTTTACAAATAACTCGCATATACCACTCGGGTGTTTTAGGAAGACCGAGGCCATCGAGGCGACCCTCGGCCTTATAAGACTAAAGGGCAAGTACCGCCGACCTTAGCCTCGACCGTCTTACTACTCTTTATATCCCGTTCCCCCCTCGACGCCCCTCGCCTAAGATGCGGCGAGCGTCGGCTTTTTAAATATAATATCGCAGTTATACCTTATTCCATAGGGCGAGAAGAGAAATGTGATGCTCGGCTTTATACAAATATCTCAGATATACCCCTTGGGAGCGGGAGGGGAAAAATGTTACCCTCGGCTTTTTACAAATAACTCGCATATACCACTTGGGTGTTTTAGGAAGACCGAGGCCATCGAGGCAACCCTCGGCCTTATAAGACTAAAGGGGAAGTACCGTCGACCTTAGCCTCGACCGTCTTACTACTCTTTTTATCCTGTTCCCCCCTCGACGCCCCTCGCCTTATTTTCTGCGAGCGTCGGCTTTTTAAATATAATATCGCAGTTATACCTTATTCCATAGGGCGAGAAGAGAAATGTGATGCTCGGGGTTATAAAAATATCTCAGATATACCCCTTGGGAGCGGGAGGGGAAAAATGTTACCCTCGGCTTTTTACAAATAACTCGCATATACCACTCGGGAGTTTTAGGAAGACCGAGGCCATCGAGGCGACCCTCGGCCTTATGAGACTAAAGGGGAAGTACCGTCGACCTTAGCCTCGACCGTCTTACTACTCTTTATATCCCGTTCCCCCCTCGACACCCCTCGCCTAAGATGCGGCGAGCGTCGGCTTTTTAAATATAATATCGCAGTTATACCTTATTTCATAGGGCGAGAAGAGAAATGTGAAGCTCGGCTTTATACAAATATCTCAGATATACCCCTTTAGAGCGGGAGGGGAAAAATGTTACCCTCGGCTTTTTAAAAAAAACTCGCATATACCACTCGGGTGCTTTAGGAAGACCGAGGCCATCGAGGCGACCCCCGGCCTTATAAGACTAAAGGGGAAGTACCGTCGACCTTAGCCTCGACCGTCTTACTACTCTTTATATCCCGTTCCTCCCTCGACACCCCTCGCCTAAGATGTGGCGAGCGTCGGCTTTTTAAATATAATATCGCAGTTATACCTTACTCCATAGGGCGAAAAGAGAAATGTGAAGCTCGGCTTTATACAAATATCTCAGATATACCCCTCGGGTGCTTTTGGAGCGGGAGGGGAAAAATGTTACCCTCGGCTTTTTACAAATAACTCGTCTATACCACTCGGGTGTTTTAGGAAGACCGAGGCCATCGAGGCGACCCTCGGCCTTATAAGACTAAAGGGGAAGTACCGTCGACCTTAGCCTCGACCGTCTTACTACTCTTTATATCCCGTTCCCCCCTCGTCACCCCTCGCCTAAGATGCGGCGAGCGTCGGCTTTTTAAATATAATATCGCAGTTATACCTTATTTCATAGGGCGAGAAGATAAATGTGAAGCTCGGCTTTATAAAAATATCTCAGATATACCCCTTGGGAGCGGGAGGGGAAAAATGTTACCCTCGGCTTTTTACAAATAACTCGCATATACCACTCAGGTGTTTTAGGAAGACCGAGGCTATCGAGGCGACCCTCGGCCTTATAAGACTAAAGGGGAAGTACCGCCGACCTTATCCTCGACCGTCTACTACTCTTTATATCCCGTTCTTCCCTCGACGCCCCTCGCCTAAGATGCGGCGAGCGTCGGCTTTTTAAATAAAATATCGCAGTTATACATCATTCCATAGGGTTGAGAGGAGAAATGTGAAGCTCGGCTTTATACAAATATCTGAGATCTACCCCTCGGGTGTCTCGGGAGCGGGAGGGGAAAAATGTTACCCTCGGCTTTTTACAAATAACTCGCATATACCACTCGGGTGCTTTAGAAGGGCCGAGGCCATCGAGGCGACCCTCGGCCTTATAAGACTAAAGGGGAAGTACCGCCGACCTTAGCCTCGACCGTCTTACTACTCTTTATATCCCGTTCCCCCCTCGACGCCCCTCGCCTTAGTTTCAGCGAGCGTCGGCTTTTTAAATATAATATCGCAGTTATACCTTATTCCATAGGGCGAGAAGAGAAATGTGATGCTCGGCTTTATACAAATATCTCAGATATACCCCTTGGGAGCGGGAGGGGAAAAATGTTACCCTCGGCTTTTTAAAAAAAACTCGCATATACCACTCGGGTGTTTTAGGAAGACCGAGGCCATCGAGGCGACCCTCGGCCTTATAAGACTAAAGGGGAAGTACTGCCGACCTTAGCCTCGACCGTCTTACTACTCTTTATATCCCGTTCCCCCCTCGACGCCCCTCGCCTAAGATGCGGCGAGCGTCAGCTTTTTAAATAAAATATCGCAGTTATACCCTATTTCATAGGGCGAGAAGAGAAATGTGAAGCTCGGCTTTATACAAATATCTCAGATATAAACCCTCGGGTGTCTCGGGAGCGGGAGGGGAAAAATGTTACCCTCGGCTTTTTAAGAATAACTTGCATATAACACTCGGGTGCTTTAGGAAGGCCGAGGCCATCGAGGCGACCCTCGGCCTTATAAGACTAAAGGGGAAGTACCGCCGACCTTAGCCTCGACGACCTTACTACTCTTTATATCCCGTTACCCCCTCGACGCCCCTCGCCTAAGATGCGGCGAGCGTCGGCTTATTAAATATAATATCGCAGTTATACCTTATTCCATAGGGCGAGAAGAGAAATGTGAAGCTCGGCTTTATACAAATATCTCAGATATACCCCTCGGGTGCTTCGGGAGCGGGAGGGGAAAAATGTTACCCTCGGCTTTTTACAAATAACTCGTCTATACCACTCGGGTGTTTTAGGAAGACAGAGACCATCGAGGCGACCCTCGGCCTTATAAGACTAAAGGGGAAGTACCGCCGACCTTAGCCTCGACCATCTTACTACTCTTTATATCCCGGTCCCCCCTCGACGCCCTTCGCCTAAGATGCGGCGAGCGTCGGCTTTTTAAATAAAATATCGCAGTTATACCCTATTTCATAGGGCGAGAAGAGAAATGTGAAGCTCGGCTTTATACAAATATCTCAGATATACCCCTTGGGAGCGGGAGGGAAAAAATGTTACCTTCGGCTTTTTACAAATAACTCGCATATACCACTCGGGTGTTTTAGGAAGACCGAGGCCATCGAGGCGACCCTCGGCCTTATAAGACTAAAGGGCAAGTACCGCCGACCTTAGCCTCGACCGTCTTACTACTCTTTATATCCCGTTCCCCCCTCGACGCCCCTCGCCTTAGTTTCAGCGAGCGTCGGCTTTTTAAATATAATATCGCAGTTATACCTTATTCCATAGGGCGAGAAGAGAAATGTGATGCTCGGCTTTATACAAATATCTCAGATATACCCCTTGGGAGCGGGAGGGGAAAAATGTTACCCTCGGCTTTTTAAAAAAAACTCGCATATACCACTCGGGTGTTTTAGGAAGACCGAGGCCATCAAGGCGACCCTCGGCCTTATAAGACTAAAAGGGAAGTACCGCCGACCTTAGCCTCGACCGTCTTACTACTCTTTATATCCCGTTCCCCCCTCGACGCCCCTCGCCTTAGTTTCAGCGAGCGTCGGCTTTTTAAATATAATATCGCAGTTATACCTTATTCCATAGGGCGAGAAGAGAAATGTGATGCTCGGCTTTATACAAAAATCTCAGATATACCCCTTGGGAGCGGGAGGGGAAAAATGTTACCCTCGGCTTTTTACAAATAACTCGCATATACCACCCGGGTGCTTTAGGAAGACCGAGGCCATCGAGGCGACCCTCGGCCTTATAAGACTAAAGGGGAAGTACCGTCGACCTTAGCCTCGACCATCTTACTACTCTTTATATGCCGTTCCCCCCTCGACACCCCTCGCCTAAGATGCGGCGAGCGTCGGCTTTTTAAATATAATATCGCAGTTATACCTTATTCCATAGGGGGAGAAGAGAAATGTGAAGCTCGGCTTATACAAATATCTCAGATATACCCCTCGGGTGCTTCGGGAGCGGGAGGGGAAAAATGTTACCCTCGGCTTTTTACAAATAACTCGTCTATACCACTCGGGGTTTTAGGAAGACAGAGGCCATCGAGGCGACCCTCGGCCTTATAAGACTAAAGGGGAAGTACCGTCGACCTTAGCCTCAACCGTCTTACTACTCTTTATATCCCGTTCCCCCCTCGACACCCCTCGCCTAAGATGCGGCGAGCGTCGGCTTTTTAAATATAATATCGCAGTTATACCTTATTTCATAGGGCGAGAAGAGAAATGTGAAGCTCGGCTTTATACAAATATCTCAGATATACCCCTTTGGAGCGGGAGGGGAAAAATGTTACCCTCGACTTTTTAAAAAAAACTCGCATATACCACTCGGGTGCTTTAGGAAGACCGAGGCCATCGAGGCGACCCTCGGCCTTATAAGACTAAAGGGGAAGTACCGTCGACCTTAGCCTCGACCGTCTTACTACTCTTTATATCCCGTTCCCCCCTCGACACCCCTCGCCTAAGATGTGGCGAGCGTCGGCTTTTTAAATATAATATCGCAGTTATACCTTACTCCATAGGGCGAGAAGAGAAATGTGAAGCTCGGCTTTATACAAATATCTCAGATATACCCCTCGGGTGCTTTTGGAGCGGGAGGGGAAAAATGTTACCCTCGGCTTTTTACAAATAACTCGTCTATACCACTCGGGTGTTTCAGGAAGACAGAGGCCATCGAGGCGACCCTCGGCCTTATAAGACTAAAGGGGAAGTACCGCCGACCTTAGCCTCGACCGTCTTACTACTCTTTATATCCCGTTCCCCCCTCGACACCCCTCGCCTAAGATGCGGCGAGCGTCGGCTTTTTAAATATAATATCGCAGTTATACCTTATTTCATAGGGCGAGAAGAGAAATGTGAAGCTCGGCTTTATACAAATATCTCAGATATACCCCTTTGGAGCGGGAGGGGAAAAATGTTACCCTCGACTTTATAAAAAAACTCGCATATACCACTCGGGTGCTTTAGGAAGACCGAGGCCATCGAGGCGACCCTCGGCCTTATAAGACTAAAGGGGAAGTACCGTCGACCTTAGCCTCGACCGTCTTACTACTCTTTATATCCCGTTCCCCCCTCGACACCCCTCGCCGAAGATGTGGCGAGCGTCGGCTTTTTAAATATAATATCGCAGTTATACCTTACTCCATAGGGCGAGAAGAGAAATGTGAAGCTCGGCTTTATACAAATATCTCAGATATACCCCTCGGGCGCTTTTGGAGCGGGAGGGGAAAAATGTTACCCTCGGCTTTTTACAAATAACTCGTCTATACCACTCGGGTGTTTCAGGAAGACAGAGGCCATCGAGGCGACCCTCGGCCTTATAAGACTAAAGGGGAAGTACCGCCGACCTTAGCCTCGACCGTCTTACTACTCTTTATATCCCGTTCCCCCCTCGACGACCCTCGCCTTAGTTTCAGCGAGCGTCGGCTTTTTAAATATAATCTCGCAGTTATACCATATTCCATAGGGCGAGAAGAGAAATGTGATGCTCGGCTTTATACAAATATCTCAGATATACCCCTTGGGGGCGGGAGGGGAAAAATGTTACCCTCGGCTTTTTACAAATAACTCGCATATACCACTCGGGTGTTTTAGGAAGACCGAGGCCATCGAGGCGACCCTCGGCCTTATAAGACTAAAGGGCAAGTACCGCCGACCTTAGCCTCGACCGTCTTACTACTCTTTATATCCCGTTGCCCCCTCGACGCCCCTCGCCTAAGATGCGGCGAGCGTCGGCTTTTTAAATCTAATATCGCAGTTATACCTTATTCCATAGGGCGAGAAGAGAAATGTGATGCTCGGCTTTATACAAATATCTCAGATATACCCCTTGGGAGCGGGAGGGGAAAAATGTTACCCTCGGCTTTTTACAAATAACTCGCATATACCACTTGGGTGTTTTAGGAAGACCGAGGCCATCGAGGCGACCCTCGGCCTTATAAGACTAAAGGGGAAGTACCGTCGACCTTAGCCTCGACCGTCTTACTACTCTTTATATCCCGTTCCCCCCTTGACACCCCTCGCCTAAGATGCGGCGAGCGTCGGCTTTTTAAATATAATATCGCAGTTATACCTTATTCCATAGGGGGAGAAGAGAAATGTGAAGCTCGGCTTATACAAATATCTCAGATATACCCCTCGGGTGCTTCGGGAGCGGGAGGGGAAAAATGTTACCCTCGGCTTTTTACAAATAACTCGTCTATACCACCTGAGGTTTTAGGAAGACAGAGGCCATCGAGGCGACCCTCGGCCTTATAAGACTAAAGGGGAAGTACCGCCGACCTTAGCCTCGACCGTCTTACTACTCTTTTTATCCTGTTCCCCCCTCGACGCCCCTCGCCTTATTTTCTGCGAGCGTCGGCTTTTTAAATATAATATCGCAGTTATACCTTATTCCATAGGGCGAGAAGAGAAATGTGATGCTCGGCTTTATACAAATATCTCAGATATAAACCCTCGGGTGTCTCGGGAGCGGGAGGGGAAAAATGTTACCCTCGGCTTTTTACAAATAACTCGCATATACCACTCGGGTGTTTTAGGAAGACCGAGGCCATCGAGGCGACCCTCGGCCTTATAAGACTAAAGGGCAAGTACCGTCGACCTTAGCCTCGACCGTCTTACTACTCTTTATGTCCCGTTCCCCCCTCGACGCCCCTCGCCTAAGATGCGGCGAGCGTCGGCTTTTTAAATAAAATATCGCAGTTATACCTTATTCCATAGGGAGAGAAGAGAAATGTGATGCTCGGCTTTATACAAATATCTCAGATATACCCCTTGGGAGCGGGAGGGGAAAAATGTTCCCCCTTGGCTTTTTAAAAATAACTCGCATATACCACTCGGGTGTTTTAGGAAGACCGAGGCCATCCAGGCGACCCTCGGCCTTATAAGACTAAAGGGAAAGTACCGTCGACCTTAGCCTCGACCGTCTTACTACTCTTTATATCCCGTTCCCCCCTCGACACCCCTCGCCTAAGATGCGGCGAGCGTCGGCTTTTTAAATATAATATCGCGGTTATACCTTATTCCATAGGGGGAGAAGAGAAATGTGAAGCTCGGCTTATACAAATATCTCAGATATACCCCTCGGGTGCTTCGTGAGCAAGAGGGGAAAAATGTTACCCTCGGCTTTTTACAAATAACTCGTCTATACCACTCGGGGTTTTAGGAAGACAGAGGCTATCGAGGCGACCCTCGGCCTTATAAGACTAAAGGGGAAGTACCGCCGACCTTAGCCTCGACCGTCTTACTACTCTTTTTATCCTGTTCCCCCCTCGACGCCCCTCGCCTTAGTTTCAGCGAGCGTCGGCTTTTTAAATATAATATCGCAGTTATACCTTATTCCATAGGGCGAGAAGAGAAATGTGATGCTCGGCTTTATACAAATATCTCAGATATACCCCTTTGGAGCGGGAGGGGAAAAATGTTACCCTCGGCTTTTTAAAAAAAACTCGCATATACCACTCGGGTGCTTTAGGAAGACCGAGGCCATCGAGGCGACCCTCGGCCTTATAAGACTAAAGGGGAAGTACCGTCGACCTTAGCCTCGACCGTCTTACTACTCTTTATATCCCGTTCCCCCCTCGACACCCCTCGCCTAAGATGTGGCGAGCGTCGGCTTTTTAAATATAATATCGCAGTTATACCTTACTTCAGAGGGCGAGAAGAAAAATGTGAAGCTCGGCTTTATACAAATATCTCAGATATACCCCTTTGGAGCGGGAGGGGAAAAATGTTACCCTCGGCTTTTTAAAAAAAACTCGCATATACCACTCGGGTGCTTTAGGAAGACCGAGGCCATCGAGGCGACCCTCGGCCTTATAAGACTAAAGGGGAAGTACCGTCGACCTTAGCCTCGACCGTCTTACTACTCTTTATATCCCGTTCCCCCCTCGACACCCCTCGCCTAAGATGTGGCGAGCGTCGGCTTTTTAAATATAATATCGCAGTTATACCTTACTCCATAGGGCGAGAAGAGAAATGTGAAGCTCGGCTTTATACAAATATCTCAGATATACCCCTCGGGTGCTTTTGGAGCGGGAGGGGAAAAATGTTTTCTCGGCTTTTTACAAATAACTCGTCTATACCACTCGGGTGTTTCAGGAAGACAGAGGCCATCGAGGCGACCCTCGGCCTTATAAGACTAAAGGGGAAGTACCGCCGACCTTAGCCTCGACCGTCTTACTACTCTTTATATCCCGTTCCCCCCTCGACGCCCCTCGCCTAAGATGCGGCGAGCGTCGGCTTTTTAAATAAAATATCGCAGTTATACCTTATTCCATAGGGCGAGAAGAGAAATGTTATGCTCGGCTTTATACAAATATCTCAGATATACCCCTTGGGTGCGGGAGGGGAAAAATGTTACCCTCGGCTTTTTACAAATAACTCGCATATACCACTCGGGTGTTTTAGGAAGACCGAGGCCATCGAGGCGACCCTCGGACTTATAAGACTAAAGGGGAAGTACCGTCGACCTTAGCCTCGACCGTCTTACTACTCTTTATATCCCGTTCCCCCCTCCACACCCCTCGCCTAAGATGCGGCGAGCGTCGGCTTTTTAAATATAATATCGCAGTTATACCTTATTCCATAGGGCGAGAAGAGAAACGTGATGCTCGGCTTTATACAAATATCTCAGATATACCCCTTGGGAGCGGGAGGGGAAAAATGTTACCCTCGGCTTTTTACAAATAACTCGCAAATACCACTCGGGTGTTTTAGGAAGACCGAGGCCATCCAGGCGACCCTCAACCTTATAAGACTAAAGGGGAAGTACCGTCGACCTTAGCCTCGACCGTCTTACTACTCTTTATATCCCGTTCCCCCCTCGACACCCCTCGCCTAAGATGTGGCGAGCGTCGGCTTTTTAAATAAAATATCGCAGTTATACCTTATTTCATAGGGCGAGAAGAGAAATGTGAAGCTCGGCTTTATACAAATATCTCAGATATACCCCTTGGGAGCGGGAGGGGAAAAATGTTACCCTTGGCTTTTTACAAATAACTCGCATATACCACTCGGGTGTTTTAGGAAGACCGAGGCCATCGAGGCGACCCTCGGCCTTATAAGACTAAAGGGCAAGTACCGCCGACCTTAGCCTCGACCGTCTTACTACTCTTTATATCCCGTTCCCCCCTCGACGCCCCTCGCCTAAGATGCGGCGAGCGTCGGCTTTTTAAATAAAATATCGCGGTTATACCTTATTCCATAGGGCGAGAAGAGAAATGTGATGCTCGGCTTTATACAAATATCTCAGATATACCCCTTGGGAGCGGAAGGGGAAAAATGTTACCCTCGGCTTTTTACAAATAACTCGCATATACCACTCGGGTGTTTTAGGAAGACCGAGGCCATCGAGGCAACCCTCGGCCTTATAAGACAAAAGGGGAAGTACCGTCGACCTTAGCCTCGACCGTCTTACTACTTTTTATATCCCGTTCCCCCCTCGACACCCCTCGCCTAAGATGCGGCGAGCGTCGGCTTTTTAAATATAATATCGCAGTTATACCTTATTTCATAGGGCGAGAAGATAAATGTGAAGCTCGGCTTTATAAAAATATCTCAGATATACCCCTTGGGAGCGGGAGGGGAAAAATGTTACCCTCGGCTTTTTACAAATAACTCGCATATACCACTCGGGTGTTTTAGGAAGACCGAGGCCATCGAGGCGACCCTCGGCCTTATAAGACTAAAGGGGAAGTACCGCCGACCTTATCCTCGACCGTCTACTACTCTTTATATCCCGTTCCTCCCTCGACGCCCCTCGCCTAAGATGCGGCGAGCGTCGGCTTTTTAAATAAAATATCGCAGTTATACCTTATTCCATAGGGCGAGAAGAGAAATGTGATGCTTGGCTTTATACAAATATCTCAGATATACCCCTTGGGAGCGGGAGGGGAAAAATGTTACCCTCGGCTTTTTACAAATAACTCGCATATACCACTCGGGAGTTTTAGGAAGACCGAGGCCATCGAGGCGACCCTCGGCCTTATAAGACTAAAGGGCAAGTACCGCCGACCTTAGCCTCGACCGTCTTACTACTCTTTATATCCCGTTCCCCCCTCGACGCCCCTCGCCTAAGATGCGGCGAGCGTCGGCTTTTTAAATATAATATTGCAGTTATACCTTATTTCATAGGGCGAGAAGAGAAATGTGATGCTCGGCTTTATACAAATATCTCAGATATACCCCTTGGGAGCGGGAGGGTAAAAATGTTACCCTCGGCTTTTTACAAATAACTCGCATATACTACTTGGGTGTTTTAGGAAGACCGAGGCCATCGAGGCGACCCTCGGCCTTATAAGACTAAAGGGCAAGTACCGTCGACCTTAGCCTCGACCATCTTACTACTCTTTATATCCCGTTCCCCCCTCGACACCCCTCGCCTAAGATGCGGCGAGCGTCGGCTTTTTAAATATAATATCGCAGTTATACCTTATTTCATAGGGCGAGAAGAGAAATGTGAAGATCGGCTTTATACACATATCTCAGATATACCCCTTGGGAGCGGGAGGGGAAAAATGTTACCCTCGGCTTTTTACAAATAACTCGCATATACCACTCGGGTGTTTTAGGAAGACCGAGGCCATCGAGGCGACCCTCGGCCTTATAAGACTAAAGGGCAAGTACCGCCGACCTTAGCCTCGACCGTCTTACTACTCTTTATATCCCGTTCCCCCCTCGACGCCCCTCGCCTTAGTTTCAGCGAGCGTCGGCTTTTTAAATATAATATCGCAGTTATACCTTATTCCATAGGGCGAGAAGAGAAACGTGATGCTCGGCTTTATACAAATATCTCAGATATACCCCTTGAAAGCGGGAGGGGAAAAATGTTACCCTCGGCTTTTTACAAATAACTCGCATATACCACTCGGGTGTTTTAGGAAGACCGAGGCCATCGAGGCGACCCTCGGCCTTATAAGACTAAAGGGGAAGTACCGTCGACCTTAGCCTCGACCGTCTTACTACTCTTTATATCCCGTTCCCCCCTCGACACCACTCGCCTAAGATGTAGGAGCGTCGGCTTTTTAAATAAAATATCGCAGTTATACCTTATTTCATAGGGCGAGAAGAGAAATGTGAAGCTCGGCTTTATACAAATATCTCAGATATACCCCTTGGGAGCGGGAGGGGAAAAATGTTACCCTCGGCTTTTTACAAATAACTCGCATATACCACTCGGGTGTTTTAGGAAGACCGAGGCCATCGAGGCGACCCTCGGCCTTATAAGACTAAAGGGCAAGTACCGCCGACCTTAGCCTCGACCGTCTTACTACTCTTTATATCCCGTTCCCCCCTCGACGCCCCTCGCCTTAGATGCGGCGAGCGTCGGCTTTTTAAATAAAATATCGCGGTTATACCTTATTCCATAGGGCGAGAAGAGAAACGTGATGCTCGGCTTTATACAAATATCTCAGATATACCCCTTGAAAGCGGGAGGGGAAAAATGTTACCCTCGGCTTTTTACAAATAACTCGCATATACCACTCGGGTGTTTTAGGAAGACCGAGGCCATCGAGGCAACCCTCGGCCTTATAAGACTAAAGGGTAAGTACCGTCGACCTTAGCCTCGACCGTCTTACTACTCTTTATATCCCGTTCCCCCCTTGCCTAAGATGCGGCGAGCGTCGGCTTTTTAAATATAATATCGCAGTTATACCTTATTTCATGGGGCGAGAAGATAAATGTGAAGCTCGGCTTTATAAAAATATCTCAGATATACCCCTTGGGAGCGGGAGGGGAAAAATGTTACCCTCGGCTTTTTACAAATAACTCGCATATACCACTCGGGTGTTTTAGGAAGACCAAGGCCATCGAGGCGACCCTCGGCCTTATAAGACTAAAGGGCAAGTACCGCCGACCTTAGCCTCGACCGTCTTACTACTCTTTATATCCCGTTCCCCCCTCGACGCCCCTCGCCTAAGATGCGGCGAGCGTCGGCTTTTTAAATAAAATATCGCAGTTATACCTTATTCCATAGGGAGAGAAGAGAAATGTGATGCTCGGCTTTATACAAATATCTCAGATATACCCCTTGGGAGCGGGAGGGGAAAAATGTTCCCCCTTGGCTTTTTAAAAATAACTCGCATATACCACTCGGGTGTTTTAGGAAGACCGAGGCCATCGAGGCGACCCTCGGCCTTATAAGACTAAAGGGGAAGTACTGCCGACCTTAGCCTCGACCGTCTTACTACTCTTTATATCCCGTTCCCCCCTCGACGCACCTCGCCTAAGATGCGGCGAGCGTCAGCTTTTTAAATAAAATATCGCAGTTATACCCTATTTCATAGGGCGAGAAGAGAAATGTGAAGCTCGGCTTTATACAAATATCTCAGATATAAACCCTCGGGTGTCTCGGGAGCGGGAGGGGAAAAATGTTACCCTCGGCTTTTTACGAATAACTCGCATATACCACTCGGGTGCTTTAGGAAGGCCGAGGCTATCGAGGCGACCCTCGGCCTTATAAGACTAAAGGGCAAGTACCGCCGACCTTAGCCTCGACCGTCTTACTACTCTTTATATCCCGTTCCCCCCTCGACGCCCCTCGCCTAAGATGCGGCGAGCGTCGGCTTTTTAAATATAATATCGCAGTTATACCTTATTCCATAGGGCGAAAAGAGAAATGTGAAGCTCGGCTTTATACAAATATCTCAGATATACCCCTCGGCTTCTTCGGGAGCGGGAGGGGAAAAATGTTACCCTCGGCTTTTTAAGAATAACTTGCATATACCACTCGGGTGCTTTAGGAAGGCCGAGGCCATCGAGGCGACCCTCGGCCTTATAAGACTAAAGGGGAAGTACCGCCGACCTTAGCCTCGACGACCTTACTAGTCTTTATATCCCGTTACCCCCTCAACGCCCCTCGCCTAAGATGCGGCGAGCGTCGGCTTATTAAATATAATATCGCAGTTATACCTTATTCCATAGGGCGAGAAGAGAAATGTGAAGCTCGGCTTTATACAAATATCTCAGATATACCCCTCGGGTGCTTCGGGAGCGGGAGGGGAAAAATGTTACCCTCGGCTTTTTACAAATAACTCGTCTATACCACTCGGGTGTTTTAGGAAGACAGAGACCATCGAGGCGACCCTCGGCCTTATAAGACTAAAGGGGAAGTACCGCCGACCTTAGCCTCGACCATCTTACTACTCTTTATATCCCGGTCCCCCCTCGACGCCCTTCGCCTAAGATGCGGCGAGCGTCGGCTTTTTAAATAAAATATCGCAGTTATACCCTATTTCATAGGGCGAGAAGAGAAATGTGAAGCTCGGCTTTATACAAATATCTCAGATATACCCCTTGGGAGCGGGAGGGAAAAAATGTTACCTTCGGCTTTTTACAAATAACTCGCATATACCACTCGGGTGTTTTAGGAAGACCGAGGCCATCGAGGCGACCCTCGGCCTTATAAGACTAAAGGGCAAGTACCGCCGACCTTAGCCTCGACCGTCTTACTACTCTTTATATCCCGTTCCCCCCTCGACGCCCCTCGCCTTAGTTTCAGCGAGCGTCGGCTTTTTAAATATAATATCGCAGTTATACCTTATTCCATAGGGCGAGAAGAGAAATGTGATGCTCGGCTTTATACAAATATCTCAGATATACCCCTTGGGAGCAGGAGGGGAAAAATGTTACCCTCGGCTTTTTAAAAAAAACTCGCATATACCACTCGGGTGCTTTAGGAAGACCGAGGCCATCGAGGCGACCCTCGGCCTTATAAGACTAAAGGGCAAGTACCGTCGACCTTAGCCTCGACCGTCTTACTACTCTTTATATCCCGTTCCCCCCTCGACACCCCTCGCCTAAGATGCGGCGAGCGTCGGCTTTTTAAATATAATATCGCAGTTATACCTTATTCCATAGGGGGAGAAGAGAAATGTGAAGCTCGGCTTTATACAAATATCTCAGATATACCCCTCGGGCGCTTTTGGAGCGGGAGGGGAAAAATGTTACCCTCGGCTTTTTACAAATAACTCGTCTATACCACTCGGGTGTTTCAGGAAGACAGAGGCCATCGAGGCGACCCTCGGCCTTATAAGACTAAAGGGGAAGTACCGCCGACCTTAGCCTCGACCGTCTTACTACTCTTTATATCCCGTTCCCCCCTCGACGACCCTCGCCTTAGTTTCAGCGAGCGTCGGCTTTTTAAATATAATCTCGCAGTTATACCATATTCCATAGGGCGAGAAGAGAAATGTGATGCTCGGCTTTATACAAATATCTCAGATATACCCCTTGGGAGCGGGAGGGGAAAAATGTTACCCTCGGCTTTTTACAAATAACTCGCATATACCACTCGGGTGTTTTAGGAAGACCGAGGCCATCGAGGCGACCCTCGGCCTTATAAGACTAAAGGGCAAGTACCGCCGACCTTAGCCTCGACCGTCTTACTACTCTTTATATCCCGTTCCCCCCTCGACGCCCCTCGCCTAAGATGCGGCGAGCGTCGGCTTTTTAAATATAATATCGCGGTTATACCTTATTCCATAGGGCGAGAAGAGAAATGTGATGCTCGGCTTTATACAAATATCTCAGATATACCCCTTGGGAGCGGGAGGGGAAAAATGTTACCCTCGGCTTTTTACAAATAACTCGCATATACCACTTGGGTGTTTTAGGAAGACCGAGGCCATCGAGGCGACCCTCGGCCTTATAAGACTAGAGGGGAAGTACCGTCGACCTTAGCCTCGACCGTCTTACTACTCTTTATATCCCGTTCCCCCCTCGACACCCCTCGCCTAAGATGCGGCGAGCGTCGGCTTTTTAAATAAAATATCGCCGTTATACCTTATTTCATAGGGCGAGAAGAGAAATGTGAAGCTCGGCTTTATACACATATCTCAGATATACCCCTTGGGAGCGGGAGGGGAAAAATGTTACCCTCGGCTTTTTACAAATAACTCGCATATACCACTCGGGTGTTTTAGGAAGACCGAGGCCATCGAGGCGACCCTCGGCCTTATAAGACTAAAGGGCAAGTACCGCCGACCTTAGCCTCGACCGTCTTACTACTCTTTATATCCCGTTCCCCCCTCGACGCCCCTCGCCTTAGTTTCAGCGAGCGTCGGCTTTTTAAATATAATATCGCAGTTATACTTTATTCCATAGGGCGAGAAGAGAAACGTGATGCTCGGCTTTATACAAATATCTCAGATATACCCCTTGAAAGCGGGAGGGGAAAAATGTTACCCTCGGCTTTTTACAAATAACTCGCATATACCACTCGGGTGTTTTAGGAAGACCGAGGCCATCGAGGCGACCCTCGGCCTTATAAGACTAAAGGGGAAGTACCGTCGACCTTAGCCTCGACCGTCTTACTACTCTTTATATCCCGTTCCCCCCTCGACACCCCTCGCCTAAGATGTGGCGAGCGTCGGCTTTTTAAATATAATATCGCAGTTATACCTTATTTCATAGGGCGAGAAGAGAAATGTGAAGCTCGGCTTTATAAAAATATCTCAGATATACCCCTTGGGAGCGGGAGGGGAAAAATGTTACCCTCGGCTTTTTACAAATAACTCGCATATACCACTCGGGTGTTTTAGGAAGACCGAGGCCATCGAGGCGACCCTCGGCCTTATAAGACTAAAAGGGAAGTACCGCCGACCTTAGCCTCGACCGTCTTACTACTCTTTATATCCCGTTCCCCCCTGCACGACCCTCGCCTTAGTTTCAGCGAGCGTCGGCTTTTTAAATATAATCTCGCAGTTATACCTTATTCCATAGGGCGAGAAGAGAAATGTGATGCTCGGCTTTATACAAATATCTCAGATATACCCCTTGGGGGCGGGAGGGGAAAAATGTTACCCTCGGCTTTTTACAAATAACTCGCATATACCACTCGGGTGTTTTAGGAAGACCGAGGCCATCGAGGCGACCCTCGGCCTTATAAGACTAAAGGGCAAGTACCGCCGACCTTAACCTCGACCGTCTTACTACTCTTTATATCCCGTTCCCCCCTCGACGCCCCTCCCATAAGATGCGGCGAGCGTCGGCTTTTTAAATATAATATCGCAGTTATACCTTATTCCATAGGGTGAGAAGAGAAATGTGAAGCTCGGCTTTATACAAATATCTCAGATATACCCCTTTGGAGCGGGAGGGAAAAAATGTTACCCTCGGCTTTTTAAAAAAAACTCGCATATACCACTCGGGTGTTTTAGGAAGACCGAGGCCATCAAAGCGACCCTCGGCCTTATAAGACTAAAGGGGAAGTACCGCCGACCTTAGCCTCGACCGTCTTACTACTCTTTATATCCCGTTCCCCCCTCGACGCCCCTCGCCTTAGTTTCAGCGAGCGTCGGCTTTTTAAATATAATATCGCAGTTATACCTTATTCCATAGGGCGAGAAGAGAAATGTGATGATCGGCTTTATACAAATATCTCAGATATACCCCTTGGGAGCGGGAGGGGAAAAATGTTACCCTCGGCTTTTTACAAATAACTCGCATATACCACTCGGGTGCTTTAGGAAGACCGAGGCCATCGAGGCGACCCTCGGCCTTATAAGACTAAAGGGGAAGTACCGTCGACCTTAGCCTCGACCGTCTTACTACTCTTTATATCCCGTTCCCCCCTCGACACCCCTCGCCTAAGATGCGGCGAGCGTCGGCTTTTTAAATATAATATCGCAGTTATACCTTATTCCATAGGGGGAGAAGAGAAATGTGAAGCTCGGCTTATACAAATATCTCAGATATACCCCTCGGGTGCTTCGGGAGCGGGAGGGGAAAAATGTTACCCTCGGCTTTTTACAAATAACTCGTCTATACCACTCGGGGTTTTAGGAAGACAGAGGCCATCGAGGCGACCCTCGGCCTAATAAGACTAAAGGGGAAGTACCGCCGACCTTAGCCTCGACCGTCTTACTACTCTTTTTATCCTGTTCCCCCCTCGACGCCCCTCGCCTTAGTTTCAGCGAGCGTCGGCTTTTTAAATATAATATCGCAGTTATACCTTATTCCATAGGGCGAGAAGAGAAATGTGATGCTCGGCTTTATAAAAATATCTCAGATATACCCCTTGGGAGCGGGAGGGGAAAAATGTTACCCTCGGCTTTTTACAAATAACTCGCATATACCACTCGGGAGTTTTAGGAAGACCGAGGCCATCGAGGCGACCCTCGGCCTTATGAGACTAAAGGGGAAGTACCGTCGACCTTAGCCTCGACCGTCTTACTACTCTTTATATCCCGTTCCCCCCTCGACACCCCTCGCCTAAGATTCGGCGATCGTCGGCTTTTTAAATATAATATCGCAGTTATACCTTATTTCATAGGGCGAGAAGAGAAATGTGAAGCTCGGCTTTATACAAATATCTCAGATATACCCCTTTGGAGCGGGAGGGGAAAAATGTTACCCTCGGCTTTTTAAAAAAAACTCGCATATACCACTCGGGTGCTTTAGGAAGACCGAGGCCATCGAGGCGACCCTCGGCCTTATAAGACTAAAGGGGAAGTACCGTCGACCTTAGCCTCGACCGTCTTACTACTCTTTATATCCCGTTCCCCCCTCGACACCCCTCGCCTAAGATGTGGCGAGCGTCGGCTTTTTAAATATAATATCGCAGTTATACCTTACTCCATAGGGCGAGAAGAGAAATGTGAAGCTCGGCTTTATACAAATATCTCAGATATACCCCTCGGGTGCTTTTGGAACGGGAGGGGGAAAATGTTACCCTCGGCTTTTTACAAATAACTCGTCTATACCACTCGGGTGTTTCAGGAAGACCGAGGCCATCGAGGCGACCCTCGGCCTTATAAGACTAAAGGGGAAGTACCGTCGACCTTAGCCTCGACCGTCTTACTACTCTTTATATCCCGTTCCCCCCTCGACACCCCTCGCCTAAGATGTGGCGAGCGTCGGCTTTTTAAATAAAATATCGCAGTTATACCTTATTTCATAGGGCGAGAAGAGAAATGTGAAGCTCGGCTTTATACAAATATCTCAGATATACCCCTTGGGAGCGGGAGGGGAAAAATGTTACCCTCGGCTTTTTACAAATAACTCGCATATACCACTCGGTTGTTTTAGGAAGACCGAGGCCATCGAGGCGACCCTCGGCCTTATAAGACTAAAGGGGAAGTACCGTCGACCTTAGCCTCGACCGTCTTACTACTCTTTATATCCCGCTCCCCCCTCGACACCCCTCGCCTAAGATGTGGCGAGCGTCGGCTTTTTAAATAAAATATCGCAGTTATACCTTATTTCATAGGGCGAGAAGAGAAATGTGAAGCTCGGCTTTATACAAATATCTCAGATATACCCCTTAGGAGCGGGAGGGGAAAAATGTTACCCTCGGCTTTTTACAAATAACTCGCATATACCACTCGGGTGTTTTAGGAAGACCGAGGCCATCGAGGCGACCCTCGGCCTTATAAGACTAAAGGGGAAGTACCGTCGACCTTAGCCTCGACCGTCTTACTACTCTTTATATCCCGTTCCCCCCTCGACACCCCTCGCCTAAGATGTGGCGAGCGTCGGCTTTTTAAATAAAATATCGCAGTTATACCTTATTTCATAGGGCGAGAAGAGAAATGTGAAGCTCGGCTTTATACAAATATCTCAGATATACCCCTTGGGAGCGGGAGGGGAAAAATGTTACCCTCGGCTTTTTACAAATAACTCGCATATACCACTCGGGTGTTTTAGGAAGACCGAGGCCATCGAGGCGACCCTCGGCCTTATAAGACTAAAGGGCAAGTACCGCCGACCTTAGCCTCGACCGTCTTACTACTCTTTATATCCCGTTCCCCCCTCGACGCTCCTCGCCTAAGATGCGGCGAGCGTCGGCTTTTTAA
Organism: Ceratothoa steindachneri; assembly: GCA_963969495.1. Classification (NCBI taxonomy): domain Eukaryota; kingdom Metazoa; phylum Arthropoda; class Malacostraca; order Isopoda; family Cymothoidae; genus Ceratothoa; species Ceratothoa steindachneri. Next base: position 176,755,702 of record OZ018327.1, read on the forward strand.
ATAAAATATCGCGGTTATACCTTATTCCATAGGGCGAGAAGAGAAATGTGATGCTCGGCTTTATACAAATATCTCAGATATACCCCTTGGGAGCGGGAGGGGAAAAATGTTACCCTCGGCTTTTTACAAATAACTCGCATATACCACTCGGGTGTTTTAGGAAGACCGAGGCCATCGAGGCAACCCTCGGCCTTATAAGACTAAAGGGGAAGTACCGTCGACCTTAGCCTCGACCGTCTTACTACTCTTTATATCCCGTTCCCCCCTCGACACCCCTCGCCTAAGATGCGGCGAGCGTCGGCTTTTTAAATATAATATCGCAGTTATACCTTATTTCATAGGGCGAGAAGATAAATGTGAAGCTCGGCTTTATAAAAATATCTCAGATATACCCCTTGGGAGCGGGAGGGGAAAAATGTTACCCTCGGCTTTTTACAAATAACTCGCATATACTACTCAAGTGTTTTAGGAAGACCGAGGCCATCGAGGCGACCCTCGGCCTTATAAGACTAAAGGGGAAGTACCGCCGACCTTATCCTCGACCGTCTACTACTCTTTATATCCCGTTCCTCCCTCGACGCCCCTCGCCTAAGATGCGGCGAGCGTCGGCTTTTTAATTAAAATATCGCAGTTATACATCATTCCATAGGGTTGAGAGGAGAAATGTGAAGCTCGGCTTTATACAAATATCTCAGATCTACCCCTCGGGTGTCTCGGGAGCGGGAGGGGAAAAATGTTACCCTCGGCTTTTTACAAATAACTCGCATATACCACTCGGGTGCTTTAGGAAGGCCGAGGCCATCGAGGCGACCCTCGGCCTTATAAGACTAAAGGGGAAGTACCGCCGACCTTAGCCTCGACCGTCTTACTACTCTTTATATCCCGTTCCCCCCTCGACGCCCCTCGCCTTAGTTTCAGCGAGCGTCGGCTTTTTAAATATAATATCGCAGTTATACCTTATTCATAGGGCGAGAAGAGAAATGTGATGCTCGGCTTTATACAAATATCTCAGATATACCCCTTGGGAGCGGGAGGGGAAAAATGTTACCCTCGGCTTTTTACAAATAACTCGCATATACCACTCGGGTGTGTTAGGAAGACCGAGGCCATCGAGGCGACCCTCGGCCTTATAAGACTAAAGGGCAGGTACCGCCGACCTTAGCCTCGACCGTCTTACTACTCTTTATATCCCGTTCCCCCCTCGACGCCCCTCGCCTAAGATGCGGCGAGCGTCGGCTTTTTAAATAAAATATCGCAGTTATACCTTATTCCATAGGGAGAGAAGAGAAATGTGATGCTCGGCTTTATACAAATATCTCAGATATACCCCTTGGGAGCGGGAGGGGAAAAATGTTTCCCCTTGGCTTTTTAAAAATAACTCGCATATACCACTCAGGTGTTTTAGGAAGACCGAGGCCATCGAGGCGACCCTCGGCCTTATAAGACTAAAGGGGAAGTACCGCCGACCTTAGCCTCGACCGTCTTACTACTCTTTATATCCCGTTCCCCCCTCGACGCCCCTCGCCTAAGATGCAGCGAGCGTCAGCTTTTTAAATAAAATATCGCAGTTATACCCTATTTCATAGGGCGAGAAGAGAAATGTGAAGCTCGGCTTTATACAAATATCTCAGATATAAACCCTCGGATGTCTCGGGAGCGGGAGGGAAAAAATGTTACCCTCGGCTTTTTACGAATAACTCGCATATATCACTCGGGTGCTTTAGGAAGGCTGAGGCTATCGAGGCGACCCTCGGCCTTATAAGACTAAAGGGCAAGTACCGCCGACCTTAGCCTCGACCGTCTTACTACTCTTTATATCCCGTTCCCCCCTCGACGCCCCTCGCCTAAGATGCGGCGAGCGTCGGCTTTTTAAATATAATATCGCAGTTATACCTTATTCCATAGGGCGAAAAGAGAAATGTGAAGCTCGGCTTTATACAAATATCTCAGATATACCCCTCGGGTTCTTCGGGAGCGGGAGGGGAAAAATGTTACCCTCGGCTTTTTAAGAATAACTTGCATATACCACTCGGGTGCTTTAGGAAGGCCGAGGCCATCGAGGCGACCCTCGGCCTTATAAGACTAAAGGGCAAGTACCGCCGACCTTAGCCTCGACCGTCTTACTACTCTTTATATCCCGTTCCCCCCTCGACGCCCCTCGCCTTAGTTTCAGCGAGCGTCGGCTTTTTAAATATAATATCGCAATTATACCTTATTCCATAGGGCGAGAAGAGAAATGTGATGCTCGGCTTTATACAAATATCTCAGATATACCCCTTGGGAGCGGGAGGGGAAAAATGTTACCCTCGGCTTTTTACAAATAACTCGCATATACCACTCGGGTGTTTTAGGAAGACCGAGGTCATCGAGGCGACCCTCGGCCTTATAAGACTAAAGGGGAAGTACCGCCGACCTTAGCCTCGACGACCTTACTACTCTTTATATCCCGTTCCCCCCTCGACGCCCCTCGCCTAAGATGCGGCGAGCGTCGGCTTTTTAAATATAATATCGCAGTTATACCTTATTCCATAGGGCAAGAAGAGAAATGTGAAGCTCGGCTTTATACAAATATCTCAGATATACCCCTCGGGTGCTTCGGGAGCGGGAGGGGAAAAATGTTACCCTCAGCTTTTTACAAATAACTCGTCTATACCACTCGGGTGTTTTAGGAAGACAGAGGCCATCGAGGCGACCCTCGGCCTTATAAGAATAAAGGGCAAGTACCGCCAACCTTAACCTCGACCGTCTTACTACTCTTTATATCCCGTTCCCCCCTCGACGCCCCTCCCATAAGATGCGGCGAGCGTCGGCTTTTTAAATATAATATCGCAGTTATACCTTATTCCATAGGGTGAGACGAGAAATGTGAAGCTCGGCTTTATACAAATATCTCAGATATACCCCTTTGGAGCGGGAGGGGAAAAATGTTACCCTCGGCTTTTTAAAAAAAACTCGCATATACCACCGGGTGTTTTAGGAAGCCCGAGGCCATCAAGGCGACCCTCGTCCTTATAAGACTAAAGGGGAAGTACCGCCGACCTTAGCCTCGACCGTCTTACTACTCTTTATATCCCGTTCCCCCCTCGACGCCCCTCGCCTTAGTTTCAGCGAGCGTCGGCTTTTTAAATATAATATCGCAGTTATACCTTATTCCATAGGGCGAGAAGAGAAATGTGATGCTCGGCTTTATACAAATATCTCAGATATACCCCTTGGGAGCGGGAGGGGAAAAATGTTACCCTCGGCTTTTTACAAATAACTCGCATATACCACTCGGGTGCTTTAGGAAGACCGAGGCCATCGAAGCGACCCTCGGCCTTATAAGACTAAAGGGGAAGTACCGTCGACCTTAGCCTCAACCGTCTTACTACTCTTTATATCCCGTTCCCCCCTCGACACCCCTCGCCTAAGATGCGGCGAGCGTCGGCTTTTTAAATATAATATCGCAGTTATACCTTATTCCATAGGGGGAGAAGAGAAATGTGAAGCTCGGCTTATACAAATATCTCAGATATACCCCTCGGGTGCTTCGGGAGCGGGAGGGGAAAAATGTTACCCTCGGCTTTTTACAAATAACTCGTCTATACCACCTGAGGTTTTAGGAAGACAGAGGCCATCGAGGCGACCCTCGGCCTTATAAGACTAAAGGGGAAGTACCGCCGACCTTAGCCTCGACCGTCTTACTACTCTTTTTATCCTGTTCCCCCCTCGACGCCCCTCGCCTTATTTTCTGCGAGCGTCGGCTTTTTAAATATAATATCGCAGTTATACCTTATTTCATAGGGCGAGAAGAGAAATGTGAAGCTCGGCTTTATACAAATATCTCAGATATACCCCTTTAGAGCGGGAGGGGAAAAATGTTACCCTCGGCTTTTTAAAAAAAACTCGCATATACCACTCGGGTGCTTTAGGAAGACCGAGGCCATCGAGGCGACCCTCGGCCTTATAAGACTAAAGGGGAAGTACCGTCGACCTTAGCCTCGACCGTCTTACTACTCTTTATATCCCGTTCCTCCCTCGACACCCCTCGCCTAAGATGTGGCGAGCGTCGGCTTTTTAAATATAATATCGCAGTTATACCTTACACCATAGGGCGAAAAGAGAAATGTGAAGCTCGGCTTTATACAAATATCTCAGATATACCCCTCGGGTGCTTTTGGAGCGGGAGGGGAAAAATGTTACCCTCGGCTTTTTACAAATAACTCGTCTATACCACTCGGGTGTTTCAGGAAGACAGAGGCCATCGAGGCGACCCTCGGCCTTATAAGAGTAAAGGGGAAGTACCGCCGACCTTAGCCTCGACCGTCTTACTACTCTTTATATCCCGTTCCCCCCTCGACGACCCTCGCCTTCGTTTCAGCGAGCGTCGGCTTTTTAAATATAATCTCGCGGTTATACCATATTCCATAGGGCGAGAAGAGAAATGTGATGCTCGGCTTTATACAAATATCTCAGCTATACCCATTGGGAGCGGGAGGGGAAAAATGTTACCCTCGGCTTTTTACAAATAACTCGCATATACCACTCGGGTGTTTTAGGAAGACCGAGGCCATCGAGGCGACCCTCGGCCTTATAAGACTAAAGGGCAAGTACCGCCGACCTTAGCCTCGACCGTCTTACTACTCTTTATATCCCGTTCCCCCCTCGACGCCCCTCGCCTAAGATGCGGCGAGCGTCGGCTTTTTGAATAAAATATCGCAGTTATACCTTATTCCATAGGGCGAGAAGAGAAATGTGATGCTCGGCTTTATACAAATATCTCAGATATACCCCTTGGGAGCGGGAGGGGAAAAATGTTACCCTCGGCTTTTTACAAATAACTCGCATTTACCACTCGGGTGTTTTAGGAAGACCGAGGCCATCGAGGCGACCCTCGGCCTTATAAGACTAAAGGGGAAGTACCGTCGACCTTAGCCTCGACCGTCTTACTACTCTTTATATCCCGTTCCCCCCTCCACACCCCTCGCCTAAGATGCGGCGAGCGTCGGCTTTTTAAATATAATATCGCAGTTATACCTTATTTCATAGGGCGAGAAGAGAAATGTGAAGCTCGGCTTTATACACATATCTCAGATATACCCCTTGGGAGCGGGAGGGGAAAAATGTTACCCTCGGCTTTTTACAAATAACTCGCATATACCACTCGGGTGTTTTAGGAAGACCGAGGCCATCGAGGCGACCCTCGGCCTTATAAGACTAAAGGGCAAGTACCGCCGACCTTAGCCTCGACCGTCTTACTACTCTTTATATCCCGTTCCCCCCTCGACGCCCCTCGCCTAAGATGCGGCGAGCGTCGGCTTTTTAAATATAATATCGCAGTTATACCTTATTCCATAGGGCGAGAAGAGAAACGTGATGCTCGGCTTTATACAAATATCTCAGATATACCCCTTGGGAGCGGGAGGGGAAAAATGTTACCCTCGGCTTTTTACAAATAACTCGCATATACCACTCGGGTGTTTTAGGAAGACCGAGGCCATCCAGGCGACCCTCGGCCTTATAAGACTAAAGGGGAAGTACCGTCGACCTTAGCCTCGACCGTCTTACTACTCTTTATATCCCGTTCCCCCCTCGACACCCCTCGCCTAAGATGTGGCGAGCGTCGGCTTTTTAAATAAAATATCGCAGTTATACCTTATTTCATAGGGCGAGAAGAGAAATGTGAAGCTCGGCTTCATACAAATATCTCAGATATACCCCTTGGGAGCGGGAGGGGAAAAATGTTACCCTTGGCTTTTTACAAATAACTCGCATATACCACTCGGGTGTTTTAGGAAGACCGAGGCCATCGAGGCGACCCTCGGCCTTATAAGACTAAAGGGCAAGTACCGCCGACCTTAGCCTCGACCGTCTTACTACTCTTTATATCCCGTTCCCCCCTCGACGCCCCTCGCCTTAGTTTCAGCGAGCGTCGGCTTTTTAAATATAATATCGCAGTTATACCTTATTCCATAGGGCGAAAAGAGAAATGTGAAGCTCGGCTTTATACAAATATCTCAGATATACCCCTCGGGTTCTTCGGGAGCGGGAGGGGAAAAATGTTACCCTCGGCTTTTTAAGAATAACTTGCATATACCACTCGGGTGCTTTAGGAAGGCCGAGGCCATCGAGGCGACCCTCGGCCTTATAAGACTAAAGGGCAAGTACCGCCGACCTTAGCCTCGACCGTCTTACTACTCTTTATATCCCGTTCCCCCCTCGACGCCCCTCGCCTTAGTTTCAGCGAGCGTCGTCTTTTTAAATATAATATCGCAGTTATACCTTATTCCATAGGGCGAGAAGAGAAATGTGATGCTCGGCTTTATACAAATATCTCAGATATACCCCTTGGGAGCGGGAGGGGAAAAATGTTACCCTCGGCTTTTTACAAATAACTCGCATATACCACTCGGGTGCTTCAGGAAGACCGAGGCCATCGAGGCAACCCTCGGCCTTATAAGACTAAAGGGGAAGTACCGTCGACCTTAGCCTCGACCGTCTTACTACTCTTTATATCCCGTTCCCCCCCTCGACACCCCTCGCCTAAGATGCGGCGAGCGTCGGCTTTTTAAATATAATATCGCAGTTATACCTTATTCCATAGGGGGAGAAGAGAAATGTGAAGCTCGGCTTATACAAATATCTCAGATATACCCCTCGGGTGCTTCGGGAGCGGGAGGGGAAAAATGTTACCCTCGGCTTTTTACAAATAACTCGTCTATACCACCTGAGGTTTTAGGAAGACAGAGGCCATCGAGGCGCCACTCGGCCTTATAAGACTAAAGGGGAAGTACCGCCGACCTTAGCCTCGACCGTCTTACTACTCTTTTTATCCTGTTCCCCCCTCGACGCCCCTCGCCTTAGTTTCAGCGAGCGTCGGCTTTTTAAATATAATATCGCAGTTATACCTTATTCCATAGGGCGAGAAGAGAAATGTGATGCTCGGCTTTATACAAATATCTCAGATATACCCCTTGGGAGCGGGAGGGGAAAAATGTTACCCTCGGCTTTTTACAAATAACTCGCATATACCACTTGGGTGTTTTGGGAAGACCGAGGCCATCGAGGCGACCCTCGGCCTTATAAGACTAAAGGGGAAGTACCGTCGACCTTAGCCTCGACCGTCTTACTACTCTTTATATCCCGTTCCCCCCTCGACACCCCTCGCCTAAAACACCCGAGTGGTATATGCGAGTTATTTGTAAAAAGCCGAAGGTAACATTTTTTCCCTTCCGCTCCCAAGGGGTATATCTGAGATATTTGTATAAAGCCGAGCTTCACATTTCTCTTCTCGCCCTATGAAATAGGGTATAACTGCGATATATAATTTAAAAAGCCGACGCTCGCCGCATCTTAGGCGAAGGGCGTCGAGGGGGGACCGGGATATAAAGAGTAGTAAGATGGTCGAGGCTAAGGTCGGCGGTACTTCCCCTTTAGTCTTATAAGGCCGAGGGTCGCCTCGATGGTCTCTGTCTTCCTAAAACACCCGAGTGGTATAGACGAGTTATTTGTAAAAAGCCGAGGGTAACATTTTTCCCCTCCCGCTCCCGAAGCACCCGAGGGGTATATCTGAGATATTTGTATAAAGCCGAGCTTCACATTTCTCTTCTCGCCCTATGGAATAAGGTATAACTGCGATATTATATTTAAAAAGCCGACGCTCGCCGCATCTTAGGCGAGGGGCGTCGAGGGGGTAACGGGATATAAAGAGTAGTAAGGTCGTCGAGGCTAAGGTCGGCGGTACTTCCCCTTTAGTCTTATAAGGCCAAGGGTCGCCTCGATGGCCTCGGCCTTCCTAAAGCACCCGAGTGGTATATGCAAGTTATTCTTAAAAAGCCGAGGGTAACATTTTTCCCCTCCCGCTCCCGAAGAACCCGAGGGGTATATCTGAGATATTTGTATAAAGCCGAGCTTCACATTTCTCTTTTCGCCCTATGGAATAAGGTATAACTGCGATATTATATTTAAAAAGCCGACGCTCGCCGCATCTTAGGCGAGGGGCGTCGAGGGGGGAACGGGATATAAAGAGTAGTAAGACGGTCGAGGCTAAGGTCGGCGGTACTTGCCCTTTAGTCTCATAAGGCCGAGGGTCGCCTCGATAGCCTCGGCCTTCCTAAAGCACCCGAGTGGTATATTCGAGTTATTCGTAAAAAGCCGAGGGTAACATTTTTCCCCTCCCGCTCCCGAGACACCCGAGGGTTTATATCTGAGATATTTGTATAAAGCCGAGCTTCACATTTCTCTTCTCGCCCTATGAAATAGGGTATAACTGCGATATTTTATTTAAAAAGCTGACGCTCGCCGCATCTTAGGCGAGGGGCGTCGAGGGGGGAACGGGATATAAAGAGTAGTAAGACGGTCGAGGCTAAGGTCGGCAGTACTTCCCCTTTAGTCTTATAAGGCCGAGGGTCGCCTCGATGGCCTCAGTCTTCCTAAAACACCCGAGTGGTATATGCGAGTTATTTGTAAAAAGCCGAGGGTAACATTTTTCCCCTCCCGCTCCCAAGGGGTATATCTGAGATATTTGTATAAAGCCGAGCATCACATTTCTCTTCTCGCCCTATGGAATAAGGTATAACTGCGATATTATATTTAAAAAGCCGACGCTCGCTGAAACTAAGGCGAGGGGCGTCGAGGGGGGAACGGGATATAAAGAGTAGTAAGACGGTCGAGGCTAAGGTCGGCGGTACTTCCCCTTTAGTCTTATAAGGCCGAGGGTCGCCTCGATGGCCTCGGCCTTCCTAAAGCACCCGAGTGGTATATGCGAGTTATTTGTAAAAAGCCGAGGGTAACATTTTTCCCCTCCCGCTCCCGAGACACCCGAGGGGTAGATCTGAGATATTTGTATAAAGCCGAGCTTCACATTTCTCCTCTCAACCCTATGGAATGATGTATAACTGCGATATTTTATTTAAAAAGCCGACGCTCGCCGCATCTTAGGCGAGGGGCGTCGAGGGAAGAACGGGATATAAAGAGTAGTAGACGGTCGAGGATAAGGTCGGCGGTACTTCCCCTTTAGTCTTATAAGGCCGAGGGTCGCCTCGATGGCCTCGGTCTTCCTAAAACACCCGAGTGGTATATGCGAGTTATTTGTAAAAAGCCGAGGGTAACATTTTTCCCCTCCCGCTCCCGAAGCACCCGAGGGGTATATCTGAGATATTTGTATAAAGCCGAGCTTCACATTTCTCTTCTCGCCCTATGGAATAAGGTATAACTGCGATATTATATTTAAAAAGCCGACGCTCGCCGCATCTTAGGCGAGGGGTGACGAGGGGGGAACGGGATATAAAGAGTAGTAAGACGGTCGAGGCTAAGGTCGACGGTACTTCCCCTTTAGTCTTATAAGGCCGAGGGTTGCCTCGATGGCCTCGGTCTTCCTAAAAAAACCCGAGTGGTATATGCGAGTTATTTGTAAAAAGCCGAGGGTAACATTTTTCCCCTCCCGCTCCCAAGGGGTATATCTGAGATATTTGTATAAAGCCGAGCATCACATTTCTCTTCTCGCCCTATGGAATAAGGTATAACCGCGATATTTTATTTAAAAAGCCGACGCTCGCCGCATCTAAGGCGAGGGGCGTCGAGGGGGGAACGGGATATAAAGAGTAGTAAGACGGTCGAGGCTAAGGTCGGCGGTACTTGCCCTTTAGTCTTATAAGGCCGAGGGTCGCCTCGATGGCCTCGGTCTTCCTAAAACACCCGAGTGGTATATGCGAGTTATTTGTAAAAAGCCGAGGGTAACATTTTTCCCCTCCCGCTCCCAAGGGGTATATCTGAGATATGTGTATAAAGCCGAGCTTCACATTTCTCTTCTCGCCCTATGAAATAAGGTATAACTGCGATATTATATTTAAAAAGCCGACGCTCGCCGCATCTTAGGCGAGGGGTGTCGAGGGGGGAACGGGATATAAAGAGTAGTAAGACGGTCGAGGCTAAGGTCGACGGTACTTCCCCTTTAGTCTTATAAGGCCGAGGGTCGCCTCGATGGCCTCGGTCTTCCTAAAACACCCAAGTGGTATATGCGAGTTATTTGTAAAAAGCCGAGGGTAACATTTTTCCCCTCCCGCTCCCAAGGGGTATATCTGAGATATTTGTATAAAGCCGAGCATCACATTTCTCTTCTCGCCCTATGGAATAAGGTATAACTGCGATATTATATTTAAAAAGCCGACGCTCGCTGAAACTAAGGCGAGGGGCGTCGAGGGGGGAACAGGATAAAAAGAGTAGTAAGACGGTCGAGGCTAAGGTCGGCGGTACTTCCCCTTTAGTCTTATAAGGCCGAGTGGCGCCTCGATGGCCTCTGTCTTCCTAAAACCTCAGGTGGTATAGACGAGTTATTTGTAAAAAGCCGAGGGTAACATTTTTCCCCTCCCGCTCCCGAAGCACCCGAGGGGTATATCTGAGATATTTGTATAAGCCGAGCTTCACATTTCTCTTCTCCCCCTATGGAATAAGGTATAACTGCGATATTATATTTAAAAAGCCGACGCTCGCCGCATCTTAGGCGAGGGGTGTCGAGGGGGGGAACGGGATATAAAGAGTAGTAAGACGGTCGAGGCTAAGGTCGACGGTACTTCCCCTTTAGTCTTATAAGGCCGAGGGTCGCCTCGATGGCCTCGGTCTTCCTGAAGCACCCGAGTGGTATATGCGAGTTATTTGTAAAAAGCCGAGGGTAACATTTTTCCCCTCCCGCTCCCAAGGGGTATATCTGAGATATTTGTATAAAGCCGAGCATCACATTTCTCTTCTCGCCCTATGGAATAAGGTATAACTGCGATATTATATTTAAAAAGACGACGCTCGCTGAAACTAAGGCGAGGGGCGTCGAGGGGGGAACGGGATATAAAGAGTAGTAAGACGGTCGAGGCTAAGGTCGGCGGTACTTGCCCTTTAGTCTTATAAGGCCGAGGGTCGCCTCGATGGCCTCGGCCTTCCTAAAGCACCCGAGTGGTATATGCAAGTTATTCTTAAAAAGCCGAGGGTAACATTTTTCCCCTCCCGCTCCCGAAGAACCCGAGGGGTATATCTGAGATATTTGTATAAAGCCGAGCTTCACATTTCTCTTTTCGCCCTATGGAATAAGGTATAACTGCGATATTATATTTAAAAAGCCGACGCTCGCCGCATCTTAGGCGAGGGTCGTCGAGGGGGGAACGGGATATAAAGAGTAGTAAGACGGTCGAGGCTAAGGTCGGCGGTACTTGCCCTTTAGTCTTATAAGGCCGAGGGTCGCCTCGATAGCCTCGGCCTTCCTAAAGCACCCGAGTGGTATATGCGAGTTATTCGTAAAAAGCCGAGGGTAACATTTTTCCCCTCCCGCTCCCGAGACACCCGAGGGTTTATATCTGAGATATTTGTATAAAGCCGAGCTTCACATTTCTCTTCTCGCCCTATGAAATAGGGTATAACTGCGATATTTTATTTAAAAAGCTGACGCTCGCTGCATCTTAGGCGAGGGGCGTCGAGGGGGGAACGGGATATAAAGAGTAGTAAGACGGTCGAGGCTAAGGTCGGCAGTACTTCCCCTTTAGTCTTATAAGGCCGAGGGTCGCCTCGATGGCCTCTGTCTTCCTAAAACACCCGAGTGGTATATGCGAGTTATTTTTAAAAAGCCAAGGGGGAACATTTTTCCCCTCCCGCTCCCAAGGGGTATATCTGAGATATTTGTATAAAGCCGAGCATCACATTTCTCTTCTCTCCCTATGGAATAAGGTATAACTGCGATATTTTATTTAAAAAGCCAACGCTCGCCGCATCTTAGGCGAGGGGCGTCGAGGGGGGAACGGGATATAAAGAGTAGTAAGACGGTCGAGGCTAAGGTCGGCGGTACTTGCCCTATAGTCTTATAAGGCCGAGGGTCGCCTCGATGGCCTCGGTCTTCCTAAAACACCCGAGTGGTATATGCGAGTTATTTGTAAAAAGCCGAGGGTAACATTTTTCCCCTCCCGCTCCCAAGGGGTATATCTGAGATATTTGTATAAAGCCGAGCATCACATTTCTCTTCTCGCCCTATGGAATAAGGTATAACTGCGATATTATATTTAAAAAGCCGACGCTCACTGAAACTAAGGCGAGGGGCGTCGAGGGGGGAACGGGATATAAAGAGTAGTAAGACGGTCGAGGCTAAGGTCGGCGGTACTTCCCCTTTAGTCTTATAAGGCCGAGGGTCGCCTCGATGGCCTCGGCCTTCCTAAAGCACCCGAGTGGTATATGCGAGTTATTTGTAAAAAGCCGAGTGTAACATTTTTCCCCTCCCACTCCCGAGACACCCGAGGGGTAGATCTGAGATATTTGTATAAAGCCGAGCTTCACATTTCTCCTCTCAACCCTATGGAATGATGTATAACTGCGATATTTTATTTAAAAAGCCGACGCTCGCCGCATCTTAGGCGAGGGGCGTCGAGGGAGGAACGGGATATAAAGAGTAGTAGACGGTCGAGGATAAGGTCGGCGGTACTTCCCCTTTAGTCTTATAAGGCCGAGGGTCGCCTCGATGGCCTCGGTCTTTCTAAAACACCCGAGTGGTATATGCGAGTTATTTGTAAAAAGCCGAGGGTAACATTTTTCCCCTCCCGCTCCCAAGGGGTATATCTGAGATATTTTTATAAAGCCGAGCTTCACATTTCTCTTCTCGCCCTATGGAATAAGGTATAACCGCGATATTTTATTTAAAAAGCCGACGCTCGCCGCATCTAAGGCGAGGGGCGTCGAGGGGGGAACGGGATATAAAGAGTAGTAAGACGGTCGAGGCTAAGGTCGGCGGTACTTGCCCTTTAGTCTTATAAGGCCGAGGGTCGCCTCGATGGCCTCGGTCTTCCTAAAACACCCGAGTGGTATATGCGAGTTATTTGTAAAAAGCCGAGGGTAACATTTTTCCCCTCCCGCTCCCAAGGGGTATATCTGAGATATGTGTATAAAGCCGAGCTTCACATTTCTCTTCTCGCCCTATGAAATAAGGTATAACTGCGATATTATATTTAAAAAGCCGACGCTCGCCGCATCTTAGGCGAGGGGTGTCGAGGGGGGAACGGGATATAAAGAGTAGTAAGACGGTCGAGGCTAAGGTCGACGGTACTTCCCCTTTAGTCTTATAAGGCCGAGGGTCGCCTCGATGGCCTCGGTCTTCCTAAAACACCCAAGTGGTATATGCGAGTTATTTGTAAAAAGCCGAGGGTAACATTTTTCCCCTCCCGCTCCCAAGGGGTATATCTGAGATATTTGTATAAAGCCGAGCATCACATTTCTCTTCTCGCCCTATGGAATAAGGTATAACTGCGATATTATATTTAAAAAGCCGACGCTCGCTGAAACTAAGGCGAGGGGCGTCGAGGGGGGAACAGGATAAAAAGAGTAGTAAGACGGTCGAGGCTAAGGTCGGCGGTACTTCCCCTTTAGTCTTATAAGGCCGAGTGGCGCCTCGATGGCCTCTGTCTTCCTAAAACCTCAGGTGGTATAGACGAGTTATTTGTAAAAAGCCGAGGGTAACATTTTTCCCCTCCCGCTCCCGAAGCACCCGAGGGGTATATCTGAGATATTTGTATAAGCCGAGCTTCACATTTCTCTTCTCCCCCTATGGAATAAGGTATAACTGCGATATTATATTTAAAAAGCCGACGCTCGCCGCATCTTAGGCGAGGGGTGTCGAGGGGGGGAACGGGATATAAAGAGTAGTAAGACGGTCGAGGCTAAGGTCGACGGTACTTCCCCTTTAGTCTTATAAGGCCGAGGGTCGCCTCGATGGCCTCGGTCTTCCTGAAGCACCCGAGTGGTATATGCGAGGTATTTGTAAAAAGCCGAGGGTAACATTTTTCCCCTCCCGCTCCCAAGGGGTATATCTGAGATATTTGTATAAAGCCGAGCATCACATTTCTCTTCTCGCCCTATGGAATAAGGTATAACTGCGATATTATATTTAAAAAGACGACGCTCGCTGAAACTAAGGCGAGGGGCGTCGAGGGGGGAACGGGATATAAAGAGTAGTAAGACGGTCGAGGCTAAGGTCGGCGGTACTTGCCCTTTAGTCTTATAAGGCCGAGGGTCGCCTCGATGGCCTCGGCCTTCCTAAAGCACCCGAGTGGTATATGCAAGTTATTCTTAAAAAGCCGAGGGTAACATTTTTCCCCTCCCGCTCCCGAAGAACCCGAGGGGTATATCTGAGATATTTGTATAAAGCCGAGCTTCACATTTCTCTTTTCGCCCTATGGAATAAGGTATAACTGCGATATTATATTTAAAAAGCCGACGCTCGCTGAAACTAAGGCGAGGGGCGTCGAGGGGGGAACGGGATATAAAGAGTAGTAAGACGGTCGAGGCTAAGGTCGGCGGTACTTGCCCTTTAGTCTTATAAGGCCGAGGGTCGCCTCGATGGCCTCGGTCTTCCTAAAACACCCGAGTGGTATATGCGAGTTATTTGTAAAAAGCCAAGGGTAACATTTTTCCCCTCCCGCTCCCAAGGGGTATATCTGAGATATTTGTATGAAGCCGAGCTTCACATTTCTCTTCTCGCCCTATGAAATAAGGTATAACTGCGATATTTTATTTAAAAAGCCGACGCTCGCCACATCTTAGGCGAGGGGTGTCGAGGGGGGAACGGGATATAAAGAGTAGTAAGACGGTCGAGGCTAAGGTCGACGGTACTTCCCCTTTAGTCTTATAAGGCCGAGGGTCGCCTGGATGGCCTCGGTCTTCCTAAAACACCCGAGTGGTATATGCGAGATATTTGTAAAAAGCCGAGGGTAACATTTTTCCCCTCCCGCTCCCAAGGGGTATATCTGAGATATTTGTATAAAGCCGAGCATCACGTTTCTCTTCTCGCCCTATGGAATAAGGTATAACTGCGATATTATATTTAAAAAGCCGACGCTCGCTGAAACTAAGGCGAGGGGCGTCGAGGGGGGAACGGGATATAAAGAGTAGTAAGACGGTCGAGGCTAAGGTCGGCGGTACTTGCCCTTTAGTCTTATAAGGCCGAGGGTCGCCTCGATGGCCTCAGTCTTCCTAAAACACCCGAGTGGTATATGCGAGTTATTTGTAAAAAGCCGAGGGTAACATTTTTCCCCTCCCGCTCCCAAGGGGTATATCTGAGATATGTGTATAAAGCCGAGCTTCACATTTCTCTTCTCGCCCTATGAAATAAGGTATAACTGCGATATTATATTTAAAAAGCCGACGCTCGCCGCATCTTAGGCGAGGGGTGTGGAGGGGGGAACGGGATATAAAGAGTAGTAAGACGGTCGAGGCTAAGGTCGACGGTACTTCCCCTTTAGTCTTATAAGGCCGAGGGTCGCCTCGATGGCCTCGGTCTTCCTAAAACACCCGAGTGGTAAATGCGAGTTATTTGTAAAAAGCCGAGGGTAACATTTTTCCCCTCCCGCTCCCAAGGGGTATATCTGAGATATTTGTATAAAGCCGAGCATCACATTTCTCTTCTCGCCCTATGGAATAAGGTATAACTGCGATATTTTATTCAAAAAGCCGACGCTCGCCGCATCTTAGGCGAGGGGCGTCGAGGGGGGAACGGGATATAAAGAGTAGTAAGACGGTCGAGGCTAAGGTCGGCGGTACTTGCCCTTTAGTCTTATAAGGCCGAGGGTCGCCTCGATGGCCTCGGTCTTCCTAAAACACCCGAGTGGTATATGCGAGTTATTTGTAAAAAGCCGAGGGTAACATTTTTCCCCTCACGCTCCCAATGGGTATAGCTGAGATATTTGTATAAAGCCGAGCATCACATTTCTCTTCTCGCCCTATGGAATATGGTATAACCGCGAGATTATATTTAAAAAGCCGACGCTCGCTGAAACGAAGGCGAGGGTCGTCGAGGGGGGAACGGGATATAAAGAGTAGTAAGACGGTCGAGGCTAAGGTCGGCGGTACTTCCCCTTTACTCTTATAAGGCCGAGGGTCGCCTCGATGGCCTCTGTCTTCCTGAAACACCCGAGTGGTATAGACGAGTTATTTGTAAAAAGCCGAGGGTAACATTTTTCCCCTCCCGCTCCAAAAGCACCCGAGGGGTATATCTGAGATATTTGTATAAAGCCGAGCTTCACATTTCTCTTTTCGCCCTATGGAGTAAGGTATAACTGCGATATTATATTTAAAAAGCCGACGCTCGCCACATCTTAGGCGAGGGGTGTCGAGGGAGGAACGGGATATAAAGAGTAGTAAGACGGTCGAGGCTAAGGTCGACGGTACTTCCCCTTTAGTCTTATAAGGCCGAGGGTCGCCTCGATGGCCTCGGTCTTCCTAAAGCACCCGAGTGGTATATGCGAGTTTTTTTTAAAAAGCCGAGGGTAACATTTTTCCCCTCCCGCTCTAAAGGGGTATATCTGAGATATTTGTATAAAGCCGAGCTTCACATTTCTCTTCTCGCCCTATGAAATAAGGTATAACTGCGATATTATATTTAAAAAGTCGACGCTCGCCGCATCTTAGGCGAGGGGTGTCGAGGGGGGAACGGGATATAAAGAGTAGTAAGACGGTCGAGGCTAAGGTCGACGGTACTTCCCCTTTAGTCTCATAAGGCCGAGGGTCGCCTCGATGGCCTCGGTCTTCCTAAAACTCCCGAGTGGTATATGCGAGTTATTTGTAAAAAGCCGAGGGTAACATTTTTCCCCTCCCGCTCCCAAGGGGTATATCTGAGATATTTTTATAAACCCGAGCATCACATTTCTCTTCTCGCCCTATGGAATAAGGTATAACTGCGATATTATATTTAAAAAGCCGACGCTCGCAGAAAATAAGGCGAGGGGCGTCGAGGGGGGAACAGGATAAAAAGAGTAGTAAGACGGTCGAGGCTAAGGTCGGCGGTACTTCCCCTTTAGTCTTATAAGGCCGAGGGTCGCCTTGATGGCCTCTGTCTTCCTAAAACCTCAGGTGGTATGGACGAGTTATTTGTAAAAAGCCGAGGGTAACATTTTTCCCCTCCCGCTCCCGAAGCACCCGAGGGGTATATCTGAGATATTTGTATAAGCCGAGCTTCACATTTCTCTTCTCCCCCTATGGAATAAGGTATAACTGCGATATTATATTTAAAAAGCCGACGCTCGCCGCATCTTAGGCGAGGGGTGTCGAGGGGGGAACGGGATATAAAGAGTAGTAAGACGGTTGAGGCTAAGGTCGACGGTACTTCCCCTTTAGTCTTATAAGGCCGAGGGTCGCTTCGATGGCCTCGGTCTTCCTAAAGCACCCGAGTGGTATATGCGAGTTATTTGTAAAAAGCCGAGGGTAACATTTTTCCCCTCCCGCTCCCAAGGGGTATATCTGAGATATTTGTATAAAGCCGAGCATCACATTTCTCTTCTCGCCCTATGGAATAAGGTATAACTGCGATATTATATTTAAAAAGCCGACGCTCGCTGAAACTAAGGCGAGGGGCGTCGAGGGGGGAACGGGATATAAAGAGTAGTAAGACGGTCGAGGCTAAGGTCGGCGGTACTTCCCCTTTAGTCTTATAAGGCCGAGGGTCGCCTTGATGGCCTCGGGCTTCCTATAACACCCGGTGGTATATGCGAGTTTTTTTTAAAAAGCCGAGGGTAACATTTTTCCCCTCCCGCTCCAAAGGGGTATATCTGAGATATTTGTATAAAGCCGAGCTTCACATTTCTCGTCTCACCCTATGGAATAAGGTATAACTGCGATATTATATTTAAAAAGCCGACGCTCGCCGCATCTTATGGGAGGGGCGTCGAGGGGGGAACGGGATATAAAGAGTAGTAAGACGGTCGAGGTTAAGGTTGGCGGTACTTGCCCTTTATTCTTATAAGGCCGAGGGTCGCCTCGATGGCCTCTGTCTTCCTAAAACACCCGAGTGGTATAGACGAGTTATTTGTAAAAAGCTGAGGGTAACATTTTTCCCCTCCCGCTCCCGAAGCACCCGAGGGGTATATCTGAGATATTTGTATAAAGCCGAGCTTCACATTTCTCTTCTCGCCCTATGGAATAAGGTATAACTGCGATATTATATTTAAAAAGCCGACGCTCGCCGCATCTTAGGCGAGGGGCGTCGAGGGGGGAACGGGATATAAAGAGTAGTAAGGTCGTCCAGGCTAAGGTCGGCGGTACTTCCCCTTTAGTCTTATAAGGCCGAGGGTCGCCTCGATGACCTCGGTCTTCCTAAAACACCCGAGTGGTATATCCGAGTTATTTGTAAAAAGCCGAGGGTAACATTTTTCCACTCCCGCTCCCAAGGGGTATATCTGAGATATTTGTATAAAGCCGAGCATCACATTTCTCTTCTCGCCCTATGGAATAAGGTATAATTGCGATATTATATTTAAAAAGCCGACGCTCGCTGAAACTAAGGCGAGGGGCGTCGAGGGGGGAACGGGATATAAAGAGTAGTAAGACGGTCGAGGCTAAGGTCGGCGGTACTTGCCCTTTAGTCTTATAAGGCCGAGGGTCGCCTCGATGGCCTCGGCCTTCCTAAAGCACCCGAGTGGTATATGCAAGTTATTCTTAAAAAGCCGAGGGTAACATTTTTCCCCTCCCGCTCCCGAAGAACCCGAGGGGTATATCTGAGATATTTGTATAAAGCCGAGCTTCACATTTCTCTTTTCGCCCTATGGAATAAGGTATAACTGCGATATTATATTTAAAAAGCCGACGCTCGCCGCATCTTAGGCGAGGGGCGTCGAGGGGGGAACGGGATATAAAGAGTAGTAAGACGGTCGAGGCTAAGGTCGGCGGTACTTGCCCTTTAGTCTTATAAGGCCGAGGGTCGCCTCGATAGCCTCAGCCTTCCTAAAGCACCCGAGTGGTATATGCGAGTTATTCGTAAAAAGCCGAGGGTAACATTTTTCCCCTCCCGCTCCCGAGACATCCGAGGGTTTATATCTGAGATATTTGTATAAAGCCGAGCTTCACATTTCTCTTCTCGCCCTATGAAATAGGGTATAACTGCGATATTTTATTTAAAAAGCTGACGCTCGCTGCATCTTAGGCGAGGGGCGTCGAGGGGGGAACGGGATATAAAGAGTAGTAAGACGGTCGAGGCTAAGGTCGGCGGTACTTCCCCTTTAGTCTTATAAGGCCGAGGGTCGCCTCGATGGCCTCGGCCTTCCTAAAGCACCCGAGTGGTATATGCGAGTTATTTGTAAAAAGCCGAGGGTAACATTTTTCCCCTCCCGCTCCCGAGACACCCGAGGGGTAGATCTGAGATATTTGTATAAAGCCGAGCTTCACATTTCTCCTCTCAACCCTATGGAATGATGTATAACTGCGATATTTTAATTAAAAAGCCGACGCTCGCCGCATCTTAGGCGAGGGGCGTCGAGGGAGGAACGGGATATAAAGAGTAGTAGACGGTCGAGGATAAGGTCGGCGGTACTTCCCCTTTAGTCTTATAAGGCCGAGGGTCGCCTCGATGGCCTCGGTCTTCCTAAAACACTTGAGTAGTATATGCGAGTTATTTGTAAAAAGCCGAGGGTAACATTTTTCCCCTCCCGCTCCCAAGGGGTATATCTGAGATATTTTTATAAAGCCGAGCTTCACATTTATCTTCTCGCCCTATGAAATAAGGTATAACTGCGATATTATATTTAAAAAGCCGACGCTCGCCGCATCTTAGGCGAGGGGTGTCGAGGGGGGAACGGGATATAAAGAGTAGTAAGACGGTCGAGGCTAAGGTCGACGGTACTTCCCCTTTAGTCTTATAAGGCCGAGGGTTGCCTCGATGGCCTCGGTCTTCCTAAAACACCCGAGTGGTATATGCGAGTTATTTGTAAAAAGCCGAGGGTAACATTTTTCCCCTCCCGCTCCCAAGGGGTATATCTGAGATATTTGTATAAAGCCGAGCATCACATTTCTCTTCTCGCCCTATGGAATAAGGTATAACCGCGATATTTTATTTAAAAAGCCGACGCTCGCCGCATCTTAGGCGAGGAGCGTCGAGGGGGGAACGGGATATAAAGAGTAGTAAGACGGTCGAGGCTAAGGTCGGCGGTACTTGCCCTTTAGTCTTATAAGGCCGAGGGTCGCCTCGATGGCCTCGGTCTTCCTAAAACACCCGAGTGGTATATGCGAGTTATTTGTAAAAAGCCGAGGGTAACATTTTTCCCCTCCCGCTCCCAAGGGGTATATCTGAGATATTTGTATAAAGCCGAGCTTCACATTTCTCTTCTCGCCCTATGAAATAAGGTATAACTGCGATATTTTATTTAAAAAGCCGACGCTCGCCACATCTTAGGCGAGGGGTGTCGAGGGGGGAACGGGATATAAAGAGTAGTAAGACGGTCGAGGCTAAGGTCGACGGTACTTCCCCTTTAGTATTATAAGGCCGAGGGTCGCCTCGATGGCCTCGGTCTTCCTAAAACACCCGAGTGGTATATGCGAGTTATTTGTAAAAAGCCGAGGGTAACATTTTTCCCCTCCCGCTCCTAAGGGGTATATCTGAGATATTTGTATAAAGCCGAGCTTCACATTTCTCTTCTCGCCCTATGAAATAAGGTATAACTGCGATATTTTATTTAAAAAGCCGACGCTCGCCACATCTTAGGCGAGGGGTGTCGAGGGGGGAACGGGATATAAAGAGTAGTAAGACGGTCGAGGCTAAGGTCGACGGTACTTCCCCTTTAGTCTTATAAGGCCGAGGGTCGCCTCGATGGCCTCGGTCTTCCTAAAACAACCGAGTGGTATATGCGAGTTATTTGTAAAAAGCCGAGGGTAACATTTTTCCCCTCCCGCTCCCAAGGGGTATATCTGAGATATTTGTATAAAGCCGAGCTTCACATTTCTCTTCTCGCCCTATGAAATAAGGTATAACTGCGATATTTTATTTAAAAAGCCGACGCTCGCCACATCTTAGGCGAGGGGTGTCGAGGGGGGAACGGGATATAAAGAGTAGTAAGACGGTCGAGGCTAAGGTCGACGGTACTTCCCCTTTAGTCTTATAAGGCCGAGGGTCGCCTCGATGGCCTCGGTCTTCCTGAAACACCCGAGTGGTATAGACGAGTTATTTGTAAAAAGCCGAGGGTAACATTTTCCCCCTCCCGTTCCAAAAGCACCCGAGGGGTATATCTGAGATATTTGTATAAAGCCGAGCTTCACATTTCTCTTCTCGCCCTATGGAGTAAGGTATAACTGCGATATTATATTTAAAAAGCCGACGCTCGCCACATCTTAGGCGAGGGGTGTCGAGGGGGGAACGGGATATAAAGAGTAGTAAGACGGTCGAGGCTAAGGTCGACGGTACTTCCCCTTTAGTCTTATAAGGCCGAGGGTCGCCTCGATGGCCTCGGTCTTCCTAAAGCACCCGAGTGGTATATGCGAGTTTTTTTTAAAAAGCCGAGGGTAACATTTTTCCCCTCCCGCTCCAAAGGGGTATATCTGAGATATTTGTATAAAGCCGAGCTTCACATTTCTCTTCTCGCCCTATGAAATAAGGTATAACTGCGATATTATATTTAAAAAGCCGACGATCGCCGAATCTTAGGCGAGGGGTGTCGAGGGGGGAACGGGATATAAAGAGTAGTAAGACGGTCGAGGCTAAGGTCGACGGTACTTCCCCTTTAGTCTCATAAGGCCGAGGGTCGCCTCGATGGCCTCGGTCTTCCTAAAACTCCCGAGTGGTATATGCGAGTTATTTGTAAAAAGCCGAGGGTAACATTTTTCCCCTCCCGCTCCCAAGGGGTATATCTGAGATATTTTTATAAAGCCGAGCATCACATTTCTCTTCTCGCCCTATGGAATAAGGTATAACTGCGATATTATATTTAAAAAGCCGACGCTCGCTGAAACTAAGGCGAGGGGCGTCGAGGGGGGAACAGGATAAAAAGAGTAGTAAGACGGTCGAGGCTAAGGTCGGCGGTACTTCCCCTTTAGTCTTATTAGGCCGAGGGTCGCCTCGATGGCCTCTGTCTTCCTAAAACCCCGAGTGGTATAGACGAGTTATTTGTAAAAAGCCGAGGGTAACATTTTTCCCCTCCCGCTCCCGAAGCACCCGAGGGGTATATCTGAGATATTTGTATAAGCCGAGCTTCACATTTCTCTTCTCCCCCTATGGAATAAGGTATAACTGCGATATTATATTTAAAAAGCCGACGCTCGCCGCATCTTAGGCGAGGGGTGTCGAGGGGGGAACGGGATATAAAGAGTAGTAAGACGGTCGAGGCTAAGGTCGACGGTACTTCCCCTTTAGTCTTATAAGGCCGAGGGTCGCCTCGATGGCCTCGGTCTTCCTAAAGCACCCGAGTGGTATATGCGAGTTATTTGTAAAAAGCCGAGGGTAACATTTTTCCCCTCCCGCTCCCAAGGGGTATATCTGAGATATTTGTATAAAGCCGAGCATCACATTTCTCTTCTCGCCCTATGGAATAAGGTATAACTGCGATATTATATTTAAAAAGCCGACGCTCGCTGAAACTAAGGCGAGGGGCGTCGAGGGGGGAACGGGATATAAAGAGTAGTAAGACGGTCGAGGCTAAGGTCGGCGGTACTTCCCCTTTAGTCTTATAAGGCCGAGGGTCGCTTTGATGGCCTCGGTCTTCCTAAAACACCCGAGTGGTATATGCGAGTTTTTTTTAAAAAGCCGAGGGTAACATTTTTTCCCTCCCGCTCCAAAGGGGTATATCTGAGATATTTGTATAAAGCCGAGCATCACATTTCTCTTCTCTCCCTATAGAATAAGGTATAACTGCGATATTTTATTTAAAAAGCCAACGCTCGCCGCATCTTAGGCGAGGGGCGTCGAGGGGGGAACGGGATATAAAGAGTAGTAAGACGGTCGAGGCTAAGGTCGGCGGTACTTGCCCTATAGTCTTATAAGGCCGAGGGTCGCCTCGATGGCCTCGGTCTTCCTAAAACACCCGAGTGGTATATGCGAGTTTTTTTTAAAAAGCCGAGGGTAACATTTTTCCCCTCCCGCTCCCAAGGGGTATATCTGAGATATTTGTATAAAGCCGAGCATCACATTTCTCTTCTCGCCCTATGGAATAAGGTATAACTGCGATATTATATTTAAAAAGCCGACGCTCACTGAAACTAAGGCGAGGGGCGTCGAGGGGGGAACGGGATATAAAGAGTAGTAAGACGGTCGAGGCTAAGGTCGGCGGTACTTCCCCTTTAGTCTTATAAGGCCGAGGGTCGCCTCGATGGCCTCGGCCTTCCTAAAGCACCCGAGTGGTATATGCGAGTTATTTGTAAAAAGCCGAGTGTAACATTTTTCCCCTCCCAATCCCGAGACACCCGAGGGGTAGATCTGAGATATTTGTATAAAGCCGAGCTTCACATTTCTCCTCTCAACCCTATGGAATGATATATAACTGCGATATTTTATTTAAAAAGCCGACGCTCGCCGCATCTTAGGCGAGGGGCGTCGAGGGAGGAACAGGATATAAAGAGTAGTAGACGGTCGAGGATAAGGTCGGCGGTACTTCCCCTTTAGTCTTATAAGGCCGAGGGTCGCCTCGATGGCCTCGGTCTTTCTAAAACACCCGAGTGGTATATGCGAGTTATTTGTAAAAAGCCGAGGGTAACATTTTTCCCCTCCCGCTCCCAAGGGGTATATCTGAGATATTTTTATAAAGCCGAGCTTCACATTTCTCTTCTCGCCCTATGGAATAAGGTATAACCGCGATATTTTATTTAAAAAGCCGACGCTCGCCGCATCTAAGGCGAGGGGCGTCGAGGGGGGAACGGGATATAAAGAGTAGTAAGACGGTCGAGGCTAAGGTCGGCGGTACTTGCCCTTTAGTCTTATAAGGCCGAGGGTCGCCTCGATGGCCTCGGTCTTCCTAAAACACCCGAGTGGTATATGCGAGTTATTTGTAAAAAGCCGAGGGTAACATTTTTCCCCTCCCGCTCCCAAGGGGTATATCTGAGATATGTGTATAAAGCCGAGCTTCACATTTCTCTTCTCGCCCTATGAAATAAGGTATAACTGCGATATTATATTTAAAAAGCCGACGCTCGCCGCATCTTAGGCGAGGGGTGTCGAGGGGGGAACGGGATATAAAGAGTAGTAAGACGGTCGAGGCTAAGGTCGACGGTACTTCCCCTTTAGTCTTATAAGGCCGAGGGTCGCCTCGATGGCCTCGGTCTTCCTAAAACACCCAAGTGGTATATGCGAGTTATTTGTAAAAAGCCGAGGGTAACATTTTTCCCCTCCCGCTCCCAAGGGGTATATCTGAGATATTTGTATAAAGCCGAGCATCACATTTCTCTTCTCGCCCTATGGAATAAGGTATAACTGCGATATTATATTTAAAAAGCCGACGCTCGCTGAAACTAAGGCGAGGGGCGTCGAGGGGGGAACAGGATAAAAAGAGTAGTAAGACGGTCGAGGCTAAGGTCGGCGGTACTTCCCCTTTAGTCTTATAAGGCCGAGTGGCGCCTCGATGGCCTCGGTCTTCCTAAAACCTCAGGTGGTATAGACGAGTTATTTGTAAAATCCGAGGGTAACATTTTTCCCCTCCCGCTCCCGAAGCACCCGAGGGGTATATCTGAGATATTTGTATAAGCCGAGCTTCACATTTCTCTTCTCCCCCTATGGAATAAGGTATAACTGCGATATTATATTTAAAAAGCCGACGCTCGCCGCATCTTAGGCGAGGGGTGTCGAGGGGGGGAACGGGATATAAAGAGTAGTAAGACGGTCGAGGCTAAGGTCGACGGTACTTCCCCTTTAGTCTTATAAGGCCGAGGGTCGCCTCGATGGCCTCGGTCTTCCTGAAGCACCCGAGTGGTATATGCGAGGTATTTGTAAAAAGCCGAGGGTAACATTTTTCCCCTCCCGCTCCCAAGGGGTATATCTGAGATATTTGTATAAAGCCGAGCATCACATTTCTCTTCTCGCCCTATGGAATAAGGTATAACTGCGATATTATATTTAAAAAGACGACGCTCGCTGAAACTAAGGCGAGGGGCGTCGAGGGGGGAACGGGATATAAAGAGTAGTAAGACGGTCGAGGCTAAGGTCGGCGGTACTTGCCCTTTAGTCTTATAAGGCCGAGGGTCGCCTCGATGGCCTCGGCCTTCCTAAAGCACCCGAGTGGTATATGCAAGTTATTCTTAAAAAGCCGAGGGTAACATTTTTCCCCTCCCGCTCCCGAAGAACCCGAGGGGTATATCTGAGATATTTGTATAAAGCCGAGCTTCACATTTCTCTTTTCGCCCTATGGAATAAGGTATAACTGCGATATTATATTTAAAAAGCCGACGCTCGCTGAAACTAAGGCGAGGGGCGTCGAGGGGGGAACGGGATATAAAGAGTAGTAAGACGGTCGAGGCTAAGGTCGGCGGTACTTGCCCTTTAGTCTTATAAGGCCGAGGGTCGCCTCGATGGCCTCGGTCTTCCTAAAACACCCGAGTGGTATATGCGAGTTATTTGTAAAAAGCCAAGGGTAACATTTTTCCCCTCCCGCTCCCAAGGGGTATATCTGAGATATTTGTATGAAGCCGAGCTTCACATTTCTCTTCTCGCCCTATGAAATAAGGTATAACTGCGATATTTTATTTAAAAAGCCGACGCTCGCCACATCTTAGGCGAGGGGTGTCGAGGGGGGAACGGGATATAAAGAGTAGTAAGACGGTCGAGGCTAAGGTCGACGGTACTTCCCCTTTAGTCTTATAAGGCCGAGGGTCGCCTGGATGGCCTCGGTCTTCCTAAAACACCCGAGTGGTATATGCGAGATATTTGTAAAAAGCCGAGGGTAACATTTTTCCCCTCCCGCTCCCAAGGGGTATATCTGAGATATTTGTATAAAGCCGAGCATCACGTTTCTCTTCTCGCCCTATGGAATAAGGTATAACTGCGATATTATATTTAAAAAGCCGACGCTCGCTGAAACTAAGGCGAGGGGCGTCGAGGGGGGAACGGGATATAAAGAGTAGTAAGACGGTCGAGGCTAAGGTCGGCGGTACTTGCCCTTTAGTCTTATAAGGCCGAGGGTCGCCTCGATGGCCTCGGTCTTCCTAAAACACCCGAGTGGTATATGCGAGTTATTTGTAAAAAGCCGAGGGTAACATTTTTCCCCTCCCGCTCCCAAGGGGTATATCTGAGATATGTGTATAAAGCCGAGCTTCACATTTCTCTTCTCGCCCTATGAAATAAGGTATAACTGCGATATTATATTTAAAAAGCCGACGCTCGCCGCATCTTAGGCGAGGGGTGTGGAGGGGGGAACGGGATATAAAGAGTAGTAAGACGGTCGAGGCTAAGGTCGACGGTACTTCCCCTTTAGTCTTATAAGGCCGAGGGTCGCCTCGATGGCCTCGGTCTTCCTAAAACACCCGAGTGGTAAATGCGAGTTATTTGTAAAAAGCCGAGGGTAACATTTTTCCCCTCCCGCTCCCAAGGGGTATATCTGAGATATTTGTATAAAGCCGAGCATCACATTTCTCTTCTCGCCCTATGGAATAAGGTATAACTGCGATATTTTATTCAAAAAGCCGACGCTCGCCGCATCTTAGGCGAGGGGCG
Source organism: Ceratothoa steindachneri (assembly GCA_963969495.1). NCBI lineage: Eukaryota > Metazoa > Arthropoda > Malacostraca > Isopoda > Cymothoidae > Ceratothoa > Ceratothoa steindachneri. The sequence continues at coordinate 176,782,091 of OZ018327.1, forward strand.
TCGAGGGGGGAACGGGATATAAAGAGTAGTAAGACGGTCGAGGCTAAGGTCGGCGGTACTTGCCCTTTAGTCTTATAAGGCCGAGGGTCGCCTCGATGGCCTCGGTCTTCCTAAAACACCCGAGTGGTATATGCGAGTTATTTGTAAAAAGCCGAGGGTAACATTTTTCCCCTCACGCTCCCAATGGGTATAGCTGAGATATTTGTATAAAGCCGAGCATCACATTTCTCTTCTCGCCCTATGGAATATGGTATAACCGCGAGATTATATTTAAAAAGCCGACGCTCGCTGAAACGAAGGCGAGGGTCGTCGAGGGGGGAACGGGATATAAAGAGTAGTAAGACGGTCGAGGCTAAGGTCGGCGGTACTTCCCCTTTACTCTTATAAGGCCGAGGGTCGCCTCGATGGCCTCTGTCTTCCTGAAACACCCGAGTGGTATAGACGAGTTATTTGTAAAAAGCCGAGGGTAACATTTTTCCCCTCCCGCTCCAAAAGCACCCGAGGGGTATATCTGAGATATTTGTATAAAGCCGAGCTTCACATTTCTCTTTTCGCCCTATGGAGTAATGTATAACTGCGATATTATATTTAAAAAGCCGACGCTCGCCACATCTTAGGCGAGGGGTGTCGAGGGAGGAACGGGATATAAAGAGTAGTAAGACGGTCGAGGCTAAGGTCGACGGTACTTCCCCTTTAGTCTTATAAGGCCGAGGGTCGCCTCGATGGCCTCGGTCTTCCTAAAGCACCCGAGTGGTATATGCGAGTTTTTTTTAAAAAGCCGAGGGTAACATTTTTCCCCTCCCGCTCTAAAGGGGTATATCTGAGATATTTGTATAAAGCCGAGCTTCACATTTCTCTTCTCGCCCTATGAAATAAGGTATAACTGCGATATTATATTTAAAAAGTCGACGCTCGCCGCATCTTAGGCGAGGGGTGTCGAGGGGGGAACGGGATATAAAGAGTAGTAAGACGGTCGAGGCTAAGGTCGACGGTACTTCCCCTTTAGTCTCATAAGGCCGAGGGTCGCCTCGATGGCCTCGGTCTTCCTAAAACTCCCGAGTGGTATATGCGAGTTATTTGTAAAAAGCCGAGGGTAACATTTTTCCCCTCCCGCTCCCAAGGGGTATATCTGAGATATTTTTATAAACCCGAGCATCACATTTCTCTTCTCGCCCTATGGAATAAGGTATAACTGCGATATTATATTTAAAAAGCCGACGCTCGCAGAAAATAAGGCGAGGGGCGTCGAGGGGGGAACAGGATAAAAAGAGTAGTAAGACGGTCGAGGCTAAGGTCGGCGGTACTTCCCCTTTAGTCTTATAAGGCCGAGGGTCGCCTTGATGGCCTCTGTCTTCCTAAAACCTCAGGTGGTATAGACGAGTTATTTGTAAAAAGCCGAGGGTAACATTTTTCCCCTCCCGCTCCCGAAGCACCCGAGGGGTATATCTGAGATATTTGTATAAGCCGAGCTTCACATTTCTCTTCTCCCCCTATGGAATAAGGTATAACTGCGATATTATATTTAAAAAGCCGACGCTCGCCGCATCTTAGGCGAGGGGTGTCGAGGGGGGAACGGGATATAAAGAGTAGTAAGACGGTTGAGGCTAAGGTCGACGGTACTTCCCCTTTAGTCTTATAAGGCCGAGGGTCGCTTCGATGGCCTCGGTCTTCCTAAAGCACCCGAGTGGTATATGCGAGCTATTTGTAAAAAGCCGAGGGTAACATTTTTCCCCTCCCGCTCCCAAGGGGTATATCTGAGATATTTGTATAAAGCCGAGCATCACATTTCTCTTCTCGCCCTATGGAATAAGGTATAACTGCGATATTATATTTAAAAAGCCGACGCTCGCTGAAACTAAGGCGAGGGGCGTCGAGGGGGGAACGGGATATAAAGAGTAGTAAGACGGTCGAGGCTAAGGTCGGCGGTACTTCCCCTTTAGTCTTATAAGGCCGAGGGTCGCCTTGATGGCCTCGGGCTTCCTAAAACACCCGGTGGTATATGCGAGTTTTTTTTAAAAAGCCGAGGGTAACATTTTTCCCCTCCCGCTCCAAAGGGGTATATCTGAGATATTTGTATAAAGCCGAGCTTCACATTTCTCGTCTCACCCTATGGAATAAGGTATAACTGCGATATTATATTTAAAAAGCCGACGCTCGCCGCATCTTATGGGAGGGGCGTCGAGGGGGGAACGGGATATAAAGAGTAGTAAGACGGTCGAGGTTAAGGTTGGCGGTACTTGCCCTTTATTCTTATAAGGCCGAGGGTCGCCTCGATGGCCTCTGTCTTCCTAAAACACCCGAGTGGTATAGACGAGTTATTTGTAAAAAGCTGAGGGTAACATTTTTCCCCTCCCGCTCCCGAAGCACCCGAGGGGTATATCTGAGATATTTGTATAAAGCCGAGCTTCACATTTCTCTTCTCGCCCTATGGAATAAGGTATAACTGCGATATTATATTTAAAAAGCCGACGCTCGCCGCATCTTAGGCGAGGGGCGTCGAGGGGGGAACGGGATATAAAGAGTAGTAAGGTCGTCCAGGCTAAGGTCGGCGGTACTTCCCCTTTAGTCTTATAAGGCCGAGGGTCGCCTCGATGACCTCGGTCTTCCTAAAACACCCGAGTGGTATATCCGAGTTATTTGTAAAAAGCCGAGGGTAACATTTTTCCACTCCCGCTCCCAAGGGGTATATCTGAGATATTTGTATAAAGCCGAGCATCACATTTCTCTTCTCGCCCTATGGAATAAGGTATAATTGCGATATTATATTTAAAAAGCCGACGCTCGCTGAAACTAAGGCGAGGGGCGTCGAGGGGGGAACGGGATATAAAGAGTAGTAAGACGGTCGAGGCTAAGGTCGGCGGTACTTGCCCTTTAGTCTTATAAGGCCGAGGGTCGCCTCGATGGCCTCGGCCTTCCTAAAGCACCCGAGTGGTATATGCAAGTTATTCTTAAAAAGCCGAGGGTAACATTTTTCCCCTCCCGCTCCCGAAGAACCCGAGGGGTATATCTGAGATATTTGTATAAAGCCGAGCTTCACATTTCTCTTTTCGCCCTATGGAATAAGGTATAACTGCGATATTATATTTAAAAAGCCGACGCTCGCCGCATCTTAGGCGAGGGGCGTCGAGGGGGGAACGGGATATAAAGAGTAGTAAGACGGTCGAGGCTAAGGTCGGCGGTACTTGCCCTTTAGTCTTATAAGGCCGAGGGTCGCCTCGATAGCCTCAGCCTTCCTAAAGCACCCGAGTGGTATATGCGAGTTATTCGTAAAAAGCCGAGGGTAACATTTTTCCCCTCCCGCTCCCGAGACATCCGAGGGTTTATATCTGAGATATTTGTATAAAGCCGAGCTTCACATTTCTCTTCTCGCCCTATGAAATAGGGTATAACTGCGATATTTTATTTAAAAAGCTGACGCTCGCTGCATCTTAGGCGAGGGGCGTCGAGGGGGGAACGGGATATAAAGAGTAGTAAGACGGTCGAGGCTAAGGTCGGCGGTACTTCCCCTTTAGTCTTATAAGGCCGAGGGTCGCCTCGATGGCCTCGGTCTTCCTAAAACACCTGAGTGGTATATGCGAGTTATTTTTAAAAAGCCAAGGGGAAACATTTTTCCCCTCCCGCTCCCAAGGGGTATATCTGAGATATTTGTATAAAGCCGAGCATCACATTTCTCTTCTCTCCCTATGGAATAAGGTATAACTGCGATATTTTATTTAAAAAGCCGACGCTCGCCGCATCTTAGGCGAGGGGCGTCGAGGGGGGAACGGGATATAAAGAGTAGTAAGACGGTCGAGGCTAAGGTCGGCGGTACCTGCCCTTTAGTCTTATAAGGCCGAGGGTCACCTCGATGGCCTCGGTCTTCCTAACACACCCGAGTGGTATATGCGAGTTATTTGTAAAAAGCCGAGGGTAACATTTTTCCCCTCCCGCTCCCAAGGGGTATATCTGAGATATTTGTATAAAGCCGAGCATCACATTTCTCTTCTCGCCCTATGAATAAGGTATAACTGCGATATTATATTTAAAAAGCCGACGCTCGCTGAAACTAAGGCGAGGGGCGTCGAGGGGGGAACGGGATATAAAGAGTAGTAAGACGGTCGAGGCTAAGGTCGGCGGTACTTCCCCTTTAGTCTTATAAGGCCGAGGGTCGCCTCGATGGCCTCGGCCTTCCTAAAGCACCCGAGTGGTATATGCGAGTTATTTGTAAAAAGCCGAGGGTAACATTTTTCCCCTCCCGCTCCCGAGACACCCGAGGGGTAGATCTGAGATATTTGTATAAAGCCGAGCTTCACATTTCTCCTCTCAACCCTATGGAATGATGTATAACTGCGATATTTTAATTAAAAAGCCGACGCTCGCCGCATCTTAGGCGAGGGGCGTCGAGGGAGGAACGGGATATAAAGAGTAGTAGACGGTCGAGGATAAGGTCGGCGGTACTTCCCCTTTAGTCTTATAAGGCCGAGGGTCGCCTCGATGGCCTCGGTCTTCCTAAAACACTTGAGTAGTATATGCGAGTTATTTGTAAAAAGCCGAGGGTAACATTTTTCCCCTCCCGCTCCCAAGGGGTATATCTGAGATATTTTTATAAAGCCGAGCTTCACATTTATCTTCTCGCCCTATGAAATAAGGTATAACTGCGATATTATATTTAAAAAGCCGACGCTCGCCGCATCTTAGGCGAGGGGTGTCGAGGGGGGAACGGGATATAAAGAGTAGTAAGACGGTCGAGGCTAAGGTCGACGGTACTTCCCCTTTAGTCTTATAAGGCCGAGGGTTGCCTCGATGGCCTCGGTCTTCCTAAAACACCCGAGTGGTATATGCGAGTTATTTGTAAAAAGCCGAGGGTAACATTTTTCCCCTCCCGCTCCCAAGGGGTATATCTGAGATATTTGTATAAAGCCGAGCATCACATTTCTCTTCTCGCCCTATGGAATAAGGTATAACCGCGATATTTTATTTAAAAAGCCGACGCTCGCCGCATCTTAGGCGAGGAGCGTCGAGGGGGGAACGGGATATAAAGAGTAGTAAGACGGTCGAGGCTAAGGTCGGCGGTACTTGCCCTTTAGTCTTATAAGGCCGAGGGTCGCCTCGATGGCCTCGGTCTTCCTAAAACACCCGAGTGGTATATGCGAGTTATTTGTAAAAAGCCGAGGGTAACATTTTTCCCCTCCCGCTCCCAAGGGGTATATCTGAGATATTTGTATAAAGCCGAGCTTCACATTTCTCTTCTCGCCCTATGAAATAAGGTATAACTGCGATATTTTATTTAAAAAACCGACGCTCGCCACATCTTAGGCGAGGGGTGTCGAGGGGGGAACGGGATATAAAGAGTAGTAAGACGGTCGAGGCTAAGGTCGACGTTACTTCCCCTTTAGTCTTATAAGGCCGAGGGTCGCCTCGATGGCCTCGGTCTTCCTAAAACACCCGAGTGGTATATGCGAGTTATTTGTAAAAAGCCGAGGGTAACATTTTTCCCCTCCCGCTCCTAAGGGGTATATCTGAGATATTTGTATAAAGCCGAGCTTCACATTTCTCTTCTCGCCCTATGAAATAAGGTATAACTGCGATATTTTATTTGAAAAGCCGACGCTCGCCACATCTTAGGCGAGGGGTGTCGAGGGGGGAACGGGATATAAAGAGTAGTAAGACGGTCGAGGCTAAGGTCGACGGTACTTCCCCTTTAGTCTTATAAGGCCGAGGGTCGCCTCGATGGCCTCGGTCTTCCTAAAACAACCGAGTGGTATATGCGAGTTATTTGTAAAAAGCCGAGGGTAACATTTTTCCCCTCCCGCTCCCAAGGGGTATATCTGAGATATTTGTATAAAGCCGAGCTTCACATTTCTCTTCTCGCCCTATGAAATAAGGTATAACTGCGATATTTTATTTAAAAAGCCGACGCTCGCCACATCTTAGGCGAGGGGTGTCGAGGGGGGAACGGGATATAAAGAGTAGTAAGACGGTCGAGGCTAAGGTCGACGGTACTTCCCCTTTAGTCTTATAAGGCCGAGGGTCGCCTCGATGGCCTCGGTCTTCCTGAAACACCCGAGTGGTATAGACGAGTTATTTGTAAAAAGCCGAGGGTAACATTTTCCCCCTCCCGTTCCAAAAGCACCCGAGGGGTATATCTGAGATATTTGTATAAGCCGAGCTTCACATTTCTCTTCTCCCCCTATGGAATAAGGTATAACTGCGATATTATATTTAAAAAGCCGACGCTCGCCGCATCTTAGGCGAGGGGTGTCGAGGGGGGAACGGGATATAAAGAGTAGTAAGACGGTCGAGGCTAAGGTCGACGGTACTTCCCCTTTAGTCTTATAAGGCCGAGGGTCGCCTCGATGGCCTCGGTCTTCCTAAAGCACCCGAGTGGTATATGCGAGTTATTTGTAAAAAGCCGAGGGTAACATTTTTCCCCTCCCGCTCCCAAGGGGTATATCTGAGATATTTGTATAAAGCCGATCATCACATTTCTCTTCTCGCCCTATGGAATAAGGTATAACTGCGATATTATATTTAAAAAGCCGACGCTCGCTGAAACTAAGGCGAGGGGCGTCGAGGGGGGAACGGGATATAAAGAGTAGTAAGACGGTCGAGGCTAAGGTCGGCGGTACTTCCCCTTTAGTCTTATAAGGCCGAGGGTCGCTTTGATGGCCTCGGTCTTCCTAAAACACCCGAGTGGTATATGCGAGTTTTTTTTAAAAAGCCGAGGGTAACATTTTTTCCCTCCCGCTCCAAAGGGGTATATCTGAGATATTTGTATAAAGCCGAGCTTCACATTTCTCTTCTCACCCTATGGAATAAGGTATAACTGCGATATTATATTTAAAAAGCCGACGCTCGCCGCATCTTATGGGAGGGGCGTCGAGGGGGGAACGGGATATAAAGAGTAGTAAGACGGTCGAGGTTAAGGTCGGCGGTACTTGCCCTTTAGTCTTATAAGGCCGAGGGTCGCCTCGATGGCCTCGGTCTTCCTAAAACACCCGAGTGGTATATGCGAGTTATTTGTAAAAAGCCGAGGGTAACATTTTTCCCCTCCCGCCCCCAAGGGGTATATCTGAGATATTTGTATAAAGCCGAGCATCACATTTCTCTTCTCGCCCTATGGAATATGGTATAACTGCGAGATTATATTTAAAAAGCCGACGCTCGCTGAAACTAAGGCGAGGGTCGTGCAGGGGGGAACGGGATATAAAGAGTAGTAAGACGGTCGAGGCTAAGGTCGGCGGTACTTCCCTTTTAGTCTTATAAGGCCGAGGGTCGCCTCGATGGCCTCGGTCTTCCTAAAACACCCGAGTGGTATATGCGAGTTATTTGTAAAAAGCCGAGGGTAACATTTTTCCCCTCCCGCTCCCAAGGGGTATATCTGAGATATTTTTATAAAGCCGAGCTTCACATTTCTCTTCTCGCCCTATGAAATAAGGTATAACTGCGATATTATATTTAAAAAGCCGACGCTCGCCACATCTTAGGCGAGGGGTGTCGAGGGGGGAACGGGATATAAAGAGTAGTAAGACGGTCGAGGCTAAGGTCGACGGTACTTCCCCTTTAGTCTTATAAGGCCGAGGGTCGCCTCGATGGCCTCGGTCTTCCTAAAACACCCGAGTGGTATATGCGAGTTATTTGTAAAAAGCCGAGGGTAACATTTTTCCCCTCCCGCTTTCAAGGGGTATATCTGAGATATTTGTATAAAGCCGAGCATCACGTTTCTCTTCTCGCCCTATGGAATAAAGTATAACTGCGATATTATATTTAAAAAGCCGACGCTCGCTGAAACTAAGGCGAGGGGCGTCGAGGGGGGAACGGGATATAAAGAGTAGTAAGACGGTCGAGGCTAAGGTCGGCGGTACTTGCCCTTTAGTCTTATAAGGCCGAGGGTCGCCTCGATGGCCTCGGTCTTCCTAAAACACCCGAGTGGTATATGCGAGTTATTTGTAAAAAGCCGAGGGTAACATTTTTCCCCTCCCGCTCCCAAGGGGTATATCTGAGATATGTGTATAAAGCCGAGCTTCACATTTCTCTTCTCGCCCTATGAAATAAGGTATAACTGCGATATTTTATTTAAAAAGCCGACGCTCGCCGCATCTTAGGCGAGGGGTGTCGAGGGGGGAACGGGATATAAAGAGTAGTAAGACGGTCGAGGCTAAGGTCGACGGTACTTCCCCTTTAGTCTTATAAGGCCGAGGGTCGCCTCGATGGCCTCGGTCTTCCTAAAACACCCAAGTGGTATATGCGAGTTATTTGTAAAAAGCCGAGGGTAACATTTTTCCCCTCCCGCTCCCAAGGGGTATATCTGAGATATTTGTATAAAGCCGAGCATCACATTTCTCTTCTCGCCCTATGGAATAAGGTATAACCGCGATATTATATTTAAAAAGCCGACGCTCGCCGCATCTTAGGCGAGGGGCGTCGAGGGGGGAACGGGATATAAAGAGTAGTAAGACGGTCGAGGCTAAGGTCGGCGGTACTTGCCCTTTAGTCTTATAAGGCCGAGGGTCGCCTCGATGGCCTCGGTCTTCCTAAAACACCCGAGTGGTATATGCGAGTTATTTGTAAAAAGCCGAGGGTAACATTTTTCCCCTCCCGCTCCAAAGGGGTATATCTGAGATATTTGTATAAAGCCGAGCATCACATTTCTCTTCTCGCCCTATGGAATATGGTATAACTGCGAGATTATATTTAAAAAGCCGACGCTCGCTGAAACTAAGGCGAGGGTCGTCGAGGGGGGAACGGGATATAAAGAGTAGTAAGACGGTCGAGGCTAAGGTCGGCGGTACTTCCCCTTTAGTCTTATAAGGCCGAGGGTCGCCTCGATGGCCTCTGTCTTCCTGAAACACCCGAGTGGTATAGACGATTTATTTGTAAAAAGCCGAGGGTAACATTTTTCCCCTCCCGCTCCAAAAGCGCCCAAGGGGTATATCTGAGATATTTGTATAAAGCCGAGCTTCACATTTCTCTTCTCCCCCTATGGAATAAGGTATAACTGCGATATTATATTTAAAAAGCCGACGCTCGCCGCATCTTAGGCGAGGGGTGTCGAGGGGGGAACGGGATATAAAGAGTAGTAAGACGGTCGAGGCTAAGGTCGACGGTACTTGCCCTTTAGTCTTATAAGGCCGAGGGTCGCCTCGATGGCCTCGGTCTTCCTAAAGCACCCGAGTGGTATATGCGAGTTATTTGTAAAAAGCCGAGGGTAACATTTTTCCCCTCCCGCTCCCAAGGGGTATATCTGAGATTTTTGTATAAAGCCGAGCATCACATTTCTCTTCTCGCCCTATGGAATAAGGTATAACTGCGATATTATATTTAAAAAGCCGACGCTCGCTGAAACTAAGGCGAGGGGCGTCGAGGGGGGAACGGGATATAAAGAGTAGTAAGACGGTCGAGGCTAAGGTCGGCGGTACTTCCCTTTTAGTCTTATAAGGCCGAGGGTCGCCTTGATGGCCTCGGTCTTCCTAAAACACCCGAGTGGTATATGCGAGTTTTTTTTAAAAAGCCGAGGGTAACATTTTTCCCCTCCTGCTCCCAAGGGGTATATCTGAGATATTTGTATAAAGCCGAGCATCACATTTCTCTTCTCGCCCTATGGAATAAGGTATAACTGCGATATTATATTTAAAAAGCCGACGCTCGCTGAAACTAAGGCGAGGGGCGTCGAGGGGGGAACGGGATATAAAGAGTAGTAAGACGGTCGAGGCTAAGGTCGGCGGTACTTGCCCTTTAGTCTTATAAGGCCGAGGGTCGCCTCGATGGCCTCGGTCTTCCTAAAACACCCGAGTGGTATATGCGAGTTATTTGTAAAAAGCCGAAGGTAACATTTTTTCCCTCCCGCTCCCAAGGGGTATATCTGAGATATTTGTATAAAGCCGAGCTTCACATTTATCTTCTCGCCCTATGAAATAGGGTATAACTGCGATATTTTATTTAAAAAGCCGACGCTCGCCGCATCTTAGGCGAAGGGCGTCGAGGGGGGACCGGGATATAAAGAGTAGTAAGATGGTCGAGGCTAAGGTCGGCGGTACTTCCCCTTTAGTCTTATAAGGCCGAGGGTCGCCTCGATGGTCTCTGTCTTCCTAAAACACCCGAGTGGTATAGACGAGTTATTTGTAAAAAGCCGAGGGTAACATTTTTCCCCTCCCGCTCCCGAAGCACCCGAGGGGTATATCTGAGATATTTGTATAAAGCCGAGCTTCACATTTCTCTTCTCGCCCTATGGAATAAGGTATAACTGCGATATTATATTTAATAAGCCGACGCTCGCCGCATCTTAGGCGAGGGGCGTTGAGGGGGTAACGGGATATAAAGAGTAGTAAGGTCGTCGAGGCTAAGGTCGGCGGTACTTCCCCTTTAGTCTTATAAGGCCGAGGGTCGCCTCGATGGCCTCGGCCTTCCTAAAGCACCCGAGTGGTATATGCAAGTTATTCTTAAAAAGCCGAGGTTAACATTTTTCCCCTCCCGCTCCCGAAGAACCCGAGGGGTATATCTGAGATATTTGTATAAAGCCGAGCTTCACATTTCTCTTTTCGCCCTATGGAATAAGGTATAACTGCGATATTATATTTAAAAAGCCGACGCTCGCCGCATCTTAGGCGAGGGGCGTCGAGGGGGGAACGGGATATAAAGAGTAGTAAGACGGTCGAGGCTAAGGTCGGCGGTACTTGCCCTTTAGTCTTATAAGGCCGAGGGTCGCCTTGATAGCCTCGGCCTTCCTAAAGCACCCGAGTGGTATATGCGAGTTATTCGTAAAAAGCCGAGGGTAACATTTTTCCCCTCCCGCTCCCGAGACACCCGAGGGTTTATATCTGAGATATTTGTATAAAGCCGAGCTTCACATTTCTCTTCTCGCCCTATGAAATAGGGTATAACTGCGATATTTTATTTAAAAAGCTGACGCTCGCCGCATCTTAGGCGAGGGGCGTCGAGGGGGGAACGGGGTATAAAGAGTAGTAAGACGGTCGAGGCTAAGGTCGACGGTACTTCCCCTTTAGTCTTATAAGGCCGAGGGTCGCCTCGATGGCCTCGGTCTTCCTAAAACACCCGAGTGGTATATGCGAGTTATTTTTAAAAAGCCAAGGGGGAACATTTTTCCCCTCCCGCTCCCAAGGGGTATATCTGAGATATTTGTATAAAGCCGAGCATCACATTTCTCTTCTCTCCCTATGGAATAAGGTATAACTGCGATATTTTATTTAAAAAGCCGACGCTCGCCGCATCTTAGGCGAGGGGCGTCGAGGGGGGAACGGGATATAAAGAGTAGTAAGACGGTCGAGGCTAAGGTCGGCGGTACTTGCCCTTTAGTCTTATAAGGCCGAGGGTCGCCTCGATGGCCTTGGTCTTCCTAAAACACCCGAGTGGTATATGCGAGTTATTTGTAAAAAGCCGAGGGTAACATTTTTCCCCTCCCGCTCCCAAGGGGTATATCTGAGATATTTTTATAAAGCCGAGCTTCACATTTATCTTCTCGCCCTATGAAATAAGGTATAACTGCGATATTATATTTAAAAAGCCGACGCTCGCCGCATCTTAGGCAAGGGGGGAACGGGATATAAAGAGTAGTAAGACGGTCGAGGCTAAGGTCGACGGTACTTACCCTTTAGTCTTATAAGGCCGAGGGTTGCCTCGATGGCCTCGGTCTTCCTAAAACAACCGAGTGGTATATGCGAGTTATTTGTAAAAAGCCGAGGGTAACATTTTTCCCCTCCCGCTCCCAAGGGGTATATCTGAGATATTTGTATAAAGCCGAGCATCACATTTCTCTTCTCGCCCTATGGAATAAGGTATAACCGCGATATTTTATTTAAAAAGCCGACGCTCGCCGCATCTAAGGCGAGGGGCGTCGAGGGGGGAACGGGATATAAAGAGTAGTAAGACGGTCGAGGCTAAGGTCGGCGGTACTTGCCCTTTAGTCTTATAAGGCCGAGGGTCGCCTCGATGGCCTCGGTCTTCCTAAAACACCCGAGTGGTATATGCGAGTTATTTGTAAAAAGCCGAGGGTAACATTTTTCCCCTCCCGCTCCCAAGGGGTATATCTGAGATATTTGTATAAAGCCGAGCTTCACATTTCTCTTCTCGCCCTATGAAATAAGGTATAACTGCGATATTTTATTTAAAAAGCCGACGCTCGCCACATCTTAGGCGAGGGGTGTCGAGGGGGGAACGGGATATAAAGAGTAGTAAGACGGTCGAGGCTAAGGTCGACGGTACTTCCCCTTTAGTCTTATAAGGCCGAGGGTCGCCTCGATGGCCTCGGTCTTCCTAAAACACCCGAGTGGTATATGCGAGTTATTTGTAAAAAGCCGAGGGTAACATTTTTCCCCTCCCGCTTTCAAGGGGTATATCTGAGATATTTGTATAAAGCCGAGCACCACGTTTCTCTTCTCGCCCTATGGAATAAGGTATAACTGCGATATTATATTTAAAAAGCCGACGCTCGCTGAAACTAAGGCGAGGGGCGTCGAGGGGGGAACGGGATATAAAGAGTAGTAAGACGGTCGAGGCTAAGGTCGGCGGTACTTGCCCTTTAGTCTTATAAGGCCGAGGGTCGCCTCGATGGCCTCGGTCTTCCTAAAACACCCGAGTGGTATATGCGAGTTATTTGTAAAAAGCCGAGGGTAACATTTTTCCCCTCCCGCTCCCAAGGGGTATATCTGAGATATGTGTATAAAGCCGAGCTTCACATTTCTCTTCTCGCCCTATGAAATAAGGTATAACTGCGATATTATATTTAAAAAGCCGACGCTCGCCGCATCTTAGGCGAGGGGTGTCGAGGGGGGAACGGGATATAAAGAGTAGTAAGATGGTCGAGGCTAAGGTCGACGGTACTTGCCCTTTAGTCTTATAAGGCCGAGGGTCGCCTCGATGGCCTCGGTCTTCCTAAAACACCCAAGTAGTATATGCGAGTTATTTGTAAAAAGCCGAGGGTAACATTTTTACCCTCCCGCTCCCAAGGGGTATATCTGAGATATTTGTATAAAGCCGAGCATCACATTTGTCTTCTCGCCCTATGAAATAAGGTATAACTGCGATATTATATTTAAAAAGCCGACGCTCGCCGCATCTTAGGCGAGGGGCGTCGAGGGGGGAACGGGATATAAAGAGTAGTAAGACGGTCGAGGCTAAGGTCGGCGGTACTTGCCCTTTAGTCTTATAAGGCCGAGGGTCGCCTCGATGGCCTCGGTCTTCCTAAAGCACCCGAGTGGTATATGCGAGTTATTTGTAAAAAACCGAGGGTAACATTTTTCCCCTCCCGCTCCCAAGGGGTATATCTGAGATATTTGTATAAAGCCGAGCATCACATTTCTCTTCTCGCCCTATGGAATATGGTATAACTGCGAGATTATATTTAAAAAGCCGACGCTCGCTGAAACTAAGGCGAGGGTCGTCGAGGGGGGAACGGGATATAAAGAGTAGTAAGACGGTCGAGGCTAAGGTCGGCGGTACTTCCCCTTTAGTCTTATAAGGCCGAGGGTCGCCTCGATGGCCTCTGTCTTCCTGAAACACCCGAGTGGTATAGACGAGTTATTTGTAAAAAGCCGAGGGTAACATTTTTCCCCTCCCGCTCCAAAAGCACCCGAGGGGTATATCTGAGATATTTGTATAAAGCCGAGCTTCACATTTCTCTTCTCGCCCTATGGAGTAAGGTATAACTGCGATATTATATTTAAAAAGCCGACGCTCGCCACATCTTAGGCGAGGGGTGTCGAGGGTGGAACGGGATATAAAGAGTAGTAAGACGGTCGAGGCTAAGGTCGACGGTACTTCCCCTTTAGTCTTATAAGGCCGAGGGTCGCCTCGATGGCCTCGGTCTTCCTAAAGCACCCGAGTGGTATATGCGAGTTTTTTTTAAAAAGTCGAGGGTAACATTTTTCCCCTCCCGCTCCAAAGGGGTATATCTGAGATATTTGTATAAAGCCGAGCTTCACATTTCTCTTCTCGCCCTATGAAATAAGGTATAACTGCGATATTATATTTAAAAAGCCGACGCTCGCCGCATCTTAGGCGAGGGGTGTCGAGGGGGGAACGGGATATAAAGAGTAGTAAGACGGTCGAGGCTAAGGTCGACGGTACTTCCCCTTTAGTCTCATAAGGCCGAGGGTCGCCTCGATGGCCTCGGTCTTCCTAAAACTCCCGAGTGGTATATGCGAGTTATTTGTAAAAAGCCGAGGGTAACATTTTTCCCCTCCCGCTCCCAAGGGGTATATCTGAGATATTTGTATAAAGCCAAGCATCACATTTCTCTTCTCGCCCTATGGAATAAGGTATAACTGCGATATTTTATTTAAAAAGCCGACGCTCGCCGCATCTTAGGCGAGGGGCGTCGAGGGAGGAACGGGATATAAAGAGTAGTAGACGGTCGAGGATAAGGTCGACGGTACTTCCCCTTTAGTCTTATAAGGCCGAGGGTCGCCTCGATGGCCTCGGTCTTCCTAAAACACCCGAGTGGTATATGCGAGTTATTTGTAAAAAGCCGAGGGTAACATTTTTCCCCTCCCGCTCCCAAGGGGTATATCTGAGATATTTTTATAAAGCCGAGCTTCACATTTATCTTCTCGCCCTATGAAATAAGGTATAACTGCGATATTTTATTTAAAAAGCCGACGCTCGCCGCATCTTAGGCGAGGGGTGTCGAGGGGGGAACGGGATATAAAAAGTAGTAAGACGGTCGAGGCTAAGGTCGACGGTACTTCCCCTTTTGTCTTATAAGGCCGAGGGTTGCCTCGATGGCCTCGGTCTTCCTAAAACACCCGAGTGGTATATGCGAGTTATTTGTAAAAAGCCGAGGGTAACATTTTTCCCCTTCCGCTCCCAAGGGGTATATCTGAGATATTTGTATAAAGCCGAGCATCACATTTCTCTTCTCGCCCTATGGAATAAGGTATAACCGCGATATTTTATTTAAAAAGCCGACGCTCGCCGCATCTTAGGCGAGGGGCGTCGAGGGGGGAACGGGATATAAAGAGTAGTAAGACGGTCGAGGCTAAGGTCGGCGGTACTTGCCCTTTAGTCTTATAAGGCCGAGGGTCGCCTCGATGGCCTCGGTCTTCCTAAAACACCCGAGTGGTATATGCGAGTTATTTGTAAAAAGCCAAGGGTAACATTTTTCCCCTCCCGCTCCCAAGGGGTATATCTGAGATATTTGTATAAAGCCGAGCTTCACATTTCTCTTCTCGCCCTATGAAATAAGGTATAACTGCGATATTTTATTTAAAAAGCCGACGCTCGCCACATCTTAGGCGAGGGGTGTCGAGGGGGGAACGGGATATAAAGAGTAGTAAGACGGTCGAGGCTAAGGTCGACGGTACTTCCCCTTTAGTCTTATAAGGTTGAGGGTCGCCTGGATGGCCTCGGTCTTCCTAAAACACCCGAGTGGTATATGCGAGTTATTTGTAAAAAGCCGAGGGTAACATTTTTCCCCTCCCGCTCCCAAGGGGTATATCTGAGATATTTGTATAAAGCCGAGCATCACGTTTCTCTTCTCGCCCTATGGAATAAGGTATAACTGCGATATTATATTTAAAAAGCCGACGCTCGCTGAAACTAAGGCGAGGGGCGTCGAGGGGGGAACGGGATATAAAGAGTAGTAAGACGGTCGAGGCTAAGGTCGGCGGTACTTGCCCTTTAGTCTTATAAGGCCGAGGGTCGCCTCGATGGCCTCGGTCTTCCTAAAACACCCGAGTGGTATATGCGAGTTATTTGTAAAAAGCCGAGGGTAACATTTTTCCCCTCCCGCTCCCAAGGGGTATATCTGAGATATGTGTATAAAGCCGAGCTTCACATTTCTCTTCTCGCCCTATGAAATAAGGTATAACTGCGATATTATATTTAAAAAGCCGACGCTCGCCGCATCTTAGGCGAGGGGTGTGGAGGGGGGAACGGGATATAAAGAGTAGTAAGACGGTCGAGGCTAAGGTCGACGGTACTTCCCCTTTAGTCTTATAAGGCCGAGGGTCGCCTCGATGGCCTCGGACTTCCTAAAACACCCGAGTGGTATATGCGAGTTATTTGTAAAAAGCCGAGGGTAACATTTTTCCCCTCCCGCACCCAAGGGGTATATCTGAGATATTTGTATAAAGCCGAGCATAACATTTCTCTTCTCGCCCTATGGAATAAGGTATAACTGCGATATTTTATTTAAAAAGCCGACGCTCGCCGCATCTTAGGCGAGGGGCGTCGAGGGGGGAACGGGATATAAAGAGTAGTAAGACGGTCGAGGCTAAGGTCGGCTGTACTTCCCCTTTAGTCTTATAAGGCCGAGGGTCGCCTCGATGGCCTCTGTCTTCCTGAAACACCCGAGTGGTATAGACGAGTTATTTGTAAAAAGCCGAGTGTAACATTTTTCCCCTCCCGCTCCAAAAGCACCCGAGGGGTATATCTGAGATATTTGTATAAAGCCGAGCTTCACATTTCTCTTCTCGCCCTATGGAGTAAGGTATAACTGCGATATTATATTTAAAAAGCCGACGCTCGCCACATCTTAGGCGAGGGGTGTCGAGGGGGGAACGGGATATAAAGAGTAGTAAGACGGTCGAGGCTAAGGTCGACGGTACTTCCCCTTTAGTCTTATAAGGCCGAGGGTCGCCTCGATGGCCTCGGTCTTCCTAAAGCACCCGAGTGGTATATGCGAGTTTTTTTTAAAAAGCCGAGGGTAACATTTTTCCCCTCCCGCTCCAAAGGGGTATATCTGAGATATTTGTATAAAGCCGAGCTTCACATTTTTCTTCTCGTCCTATGAAGTAAGGTATAACTGCGATATTATATTTAAAAAGCCGACGCTCGCCACATCTTAGGCGAGGGGTGTCGAGGGGGGAACGGGATATAAAGAGTAGTAAGACGGTCGAGGCTAAGGTCGACGGTACTTCCCCTTTAGTCTTATAAGGCCGAGGGTCGCCTCGATGGCCTCGGTCTTCCTAAAGCACCCGAGTGGTATATGCGAGTTTTTTTTAAAAAGCCGAGGGTAACATTTTTCCCCTCCCGCTCCAAAGGGGTATATCTGAGATATTTGTATAAAGCCGAGCATCACATTTCTCTTCTCGCCCTATGGAATAAGGTATAACTGCGATATTATATTTAAAAAGCCGACGCTCGCTGAAACTAAGGCGAGGGGCGTCGAGGGGGGAACAGGATAAAAAGAGTAGTAAGACGGTCGAGGCTAAGGTCGGCGGTACTTCCCCTTTAGTCTTATAAGGCCGAGGGTCGCCTCGATAGCCTCTGTCTTCCTAAAACCCCGAGTGGTATAGACGAGTTATTTGTAAAAAGCCGAGGGTAACATTTTTCCCCTCCCGCTCACGAAGCACCCGAGGGGTATATCTGAGATATTTGTATAAGCCGAGCTTCACATTTCTCTTCTCCCCCTATGGAATAAGGTATAACCGCGATATTATATTTAAAAAGCCGACGCTCGCCGCATCTTAGGCGAGGGGTGTCGAGGGGGGAACGGGATATAAAGAGTAGTAAGACGGTCGAGGCTAAGGTCGACGGTACTTTCCCTTTAGTCTTATAAGGCCGAGGGTCGCCTGGATGGCCTCGGTCTTCCTAAAACACCCGAGTGGTATATGCGAGTTATTTTTAAAAAGCCAAGGGGGAACATTTTTCCCCTCCCGCTCCCAAGGGGTATATCTGAGATATTTGTATAAAGCCGAGCATCACATTTCTCTTCTCTCCCTATGGAATAAGGTATAACTGCGATATTTTATTTAAAAAGCCGACGCTCGCCGCATCTTAGGCGAGGGGCGTCGAGGGGGGAACGGGACATAAAGAGTAGTAAGACGGTCGAGGCTAAGGTCGACGGTACTTGCCCTTTAGTCTTATAAGGCCGAGGGTCGCCTCGATGGCCTCGGTCTTCCTAAAACACCCGAGTGGTATATGCGAGTTATTTGTAAAAAGCCGAGGGTAACATTTTTCCCCTCCCGCTCCCGAGACACCCGAGGGTTTATATCTGAGATATTTGTATAAAGCCGAGCATCACATTTCTCTTCTCGCCCTATGGAATAAGGTATAACTGCGATATTATATTTAAAAAGCCGACGCTCGAAGAAAATAAGGCGAGGGGCGTCGAGGGGGGAACAGGATAAAAAGAGTAGTAAGACGGTCGAGGCTAAGGTCGGCGGTACTTCCCCTTTAGTCTTATAAGGCCGAGGGTCGCCTCGATGGCCTCTGTCTTCCTAAAACCTCAGGTGGTATAGACGAGTTATTTGTAAAAAGCCGAGGGTAACATTTTTCCCCTCCCGCTCCCGAAGCACCCGAGGGGTATATCTGAGATATTTGTATAAGCCGAGCTTCACATTTCTCTTCTCCCCCTATGGAATAAGGTATAACTGCGATATTATATTTAAAAAGCCGACGCTCGCCGCATCTTAGGCGAGGGGTGTCAAGGGGGGAACGGGATATAAAGAGTAGTAAGACGGTCGAGGCTAAGGTCGACGGTCCTTCCCCTTTAGTCTTATAAGGCCGAGGGTCGCCTCGATGGCCTCGGTCTTCCTAAAACACCCAAGTGGTATATGCGAGTTATTTGTAAAAAGCCGAGGGTAACATTTTTCCCCTCCCGCTCCCAAGGGGTATATCTGAGATATTTGTATAAAGCCGAGCATCACATTTCTCTTCTCGCCCTATGGAATAAGGTATAACTGCGATATTAGATTTAAAAAGCCGACGCTCGCCGCATCTTAGGCGAGGGGCGTCGAGGGGGCAACGGGATATAAAGAGTAGTAAGACGGTCGAGGCTAAGGTCGGCGGTACTTGCCCTTTAGTCTTATAAGGCCGAGGGTCGCCTCGATGGCCTCGGTCTTCCTAAAACACCCGAGTGGTATATGCGAGTTATTTGTAAAAAGCCGAGGGTAACATTTTTCCCCTCCCGCCCCCAAGGGGTATATCTGAGATATTTGTATAAAGCCGAGCATCACATTTCTCTTCTCGCCCTATGGAATATGGTATAACTGCGAGATTATATTTAAAAAGCCGACGCTCGCTGAAACTAAGGCGAGGGTCGTCGAGGGGGGAACGGGATATAAAGAGTAGTAAGACGGTCGAGGCTAAGGTCGGCGGTACTTCCCCTTTAGTCTTATAAGGCCGAGGGTCGCCTCGATGGCCTCTGTCTTCCTGAAACACCCGAGTGGTATAGACGAGTTATTTGTAAAAAGCCGAGGGTAACATTTTTCCCCTCCCGCTCCAAAAGCGCCCGAGGGGTATATCTGAGATATTTGTATAAAGCCGAGCTTCACATTTCTCTTCTCGCCCTATGGAGTAAGGTATAACTGCGATATTATATTTAAAAAGCCGACGCTCGCCACATCTTCGGCGAGGGGTGTCGAGGGGGGAACGGGATATAAAGAGTAGTAAGACGGTCGAGGCTAAGGTCGACGGTACTTCCCCTTTAGTCTTATAAGGCCGAGGGTCGCCTCGATGGCCTCGGTCTTCCTAAAGCACCCGAGTGGTATATGCGAGTTTTTTTATAAAGTCGAGGGTAACATTTTTCCCCTCCCGCTCCAAAGGGGTATATCTGAGATATTTGTATAAAGCCGAGCTTCACATTTCTCTTCTCGCCCTATGAAATAAGGTATAACTGCGATATTATATTTAAAAAGCCGACGCTCGCCGCATCTTAGGCGAGGGGTGTCGAGGGGGGAACGGGATATAAAGAGTAGTAAGACGGTCGAGGCTAAGGTCGACGGTACTTCCCCTTTAGTCTTATAAGGCCGAGGGTCGCCTCGATGGCCTCTGTCTTCCTAAAACCCCGAGTGGTATAGACGAGTTATTTGTAAAAAGCCGAGGTTAACATTTTTCCCCTCCCGCTCCCGAAGCACCCGAGGGGTATATCTGAGATATTTGTATAAGCCGAGCTTCACATTTCTCTTCTCCCCCTATGGAATAAGGTATAACTGCGATATTATATTTAAAAAGCCGACGCTCGCTGCATCTTAGGCGAGGGGTGTCGAGGGGGGAACGGGATATAAAGAGTAGTAAGACGGTCGAGGCTAAGGTCGACGGTACTTCCCCTTTAGTCTTATAAGGCCGAGGGTCGCCTCGATGGCCTCGGTCTTCCTAAAACACCCAAGTGGTATATGCGAGTTATTTGTAAAAAGCCGAGGGTAACATTTTTCCCCTCCCGCTCCCAAGGGGTATATCTGAGATATTTGTATAAAGCCGAGCATCACATTTCTCTTCTCGCCCTATGGAATAAGGTATAACTGCGATATTATATTTAAAAAGCCGACGCTTGCTGAAACTAAGGCGAGGGGCGTCGAGGGGGGAACGGGATATAAAGAGTAGTAAGACGGTCGAGGCTAAGGTCGGCGGTACTTCCCTTTTAGTCTTATAAGGCCGAGGGTCGCCTTGATGGCCTCGGTCTTCCTAAAACACCCGAGTGGTATATGCGAGTTTTTTTTAAAAAGCCGAGGGTAACATTTTTCCCCTCCCGCTCCCAAGGGGTATATCTGAGATATTTGTATAAAGCCGAGCATCACATTTCTCTTCTCGCCCTATGGAATAAGGTATAACTGCGATATTATATTTAAAAAGCCGACGCTCGCTGAAACTAAGGCGAGGGGCGTCGAGGGGGGAACGGGATATAAAGAGTAGTAAGACGGTCGAGGCTAAGGTCGGCGGTACTTGCCCTTTAGTCTTATAAGGCCGAGGGTCGCCTCGATGGCCTCGGTCTTCCTAAAACACCCGAGTGGTATATGCGAGTTATTTGTAAAAAGCCGAAGGTAACATTTTTTCCCTCCCGCTCCCAAGGGGTATATCTGAGATATTTGTATAAAGCCGAGCTTCACATTTCTCTTCTCGCCCTATAAAATAGGGTATAACTGCGATATTTTATTTAAAAAGCCGACGCTCGCCGCATCTTAGGCGAAGGGCGTCGAGGGGGGACCGGGATATAAAGAGTAGTAAGATGGTCGAGGCTAAGGTCGGCGGTACTTCCCCTTTAGTCTTATAAGGCCGAGGGTCGCCTCGATGGTCTCTGTCTTCCTAAAACACCCGAGTGGTATAGACGAGTTATTTGTAAAAAGCCGAGGGTAACATTTTTCCCCTCCCGCTCCCGAAGCACCCGAGGGGTATATCTGAGATATTTGTATAAAGCCGAGCTTCACATTTCTCTTCTCGCCCTATGGAATAAGGTATAACTGCGATATTATATTTAATAAGCCGACGCTCGCCGCATCTTAGGCGAGGGGCGTCGAGGGGGTAACGGGATATAAAGAGTAGTAAGGTCGTCGAGGCTAAGGTCGGCGGTACTTCCCCTTTAGTCTTATAAGGCCGAGGGTCGCCTCGATGGCCTCGGCCTTCCTAAAGCACCCGAGTGGTATATGCAAGTTATTCTTAAAAAGCCGAGGGTAACATTTTTCCCCTCCCGCTCCCGAAGAACCCGAGGGGTATATCTGAGATATTTGTATAGAGCCGAGCTTCACATTTCTCTTTTCGCCCTATGGAATAAGGTATAACTGCGATATTATATTTAAAAAGCCGACGCTCGCCGCATCTTAGGCGAGGGGCGTCGAGGGGGGAACGGGATATAAAGAGTAGTAAGACGGTCGAGGCTAAGGTCGGCGGTACTTGCCCTTTAGTCATATAAGGCCGAGGGTCGCCTCGATAGCCTCGGCCTTCCTAAAGCACCCGAGTGGTATATGCGAGTTATTCGTAAAAAGCCGAGGGTAACATTTTTCCCCTCCCGGTCCCGAGACACCCGAGGGTTTATATCTGAGATATTTGTATAAAGCCGAGCTTCACATTTCTCTTCTCGCCCTATGAAATAGGGTATAACTGCGATATTTTATTTAAAAAGCTGACGCTCGCCGCATCTTAGGCGAGGGGCGTCGAGGGGGGAACGGGATATAAAGAGTAGTAAGACGGTCGAGGCTAAGGTCGGCAGTACTTCCCCTTTAGTCTTATAAGGCCGAGGGTCGCCTCGATGGCCTCGGTCTTCCTAAAACACCCGAGTGGTATATGCGAGTTATTTGTAAAAAGCCGAGGGTAACATTTTTCCCCTCCCGCTCCCAAGGGGTATATCTGAGATATTTGTATAAAGCCGAGCATCACATTTCTCTTCTCGCCCTATGGAATAAGGTATAACTGCGATATTATATTTAAAAAGCCGACGCTCGCTGAAACTAAGGCGAGGGGCGTCGAGGGGGGAACGGGATATAAAGAGTAGTAAGACGGTCGAGGCTAAGGTCGGCGGTACTTCCCCTTTAGTCTTATAAGGCCGAGGGTCGCCTCGATGGCCTCGGCCTTCCTAAAGCACCCGAGTGGTATATGCGAGTTATTTGTAAAAAGCCGAGGGTAACATTTTTCCCCTCCCGCTCCCGAGACACCCGAGGGGTAGATCTGAGATATTTTTATAAAGCCGAGCTTCACATTTCTCCTCTCAACCCTATGGAATGATGTATAACTGCGATATTTTATTTAAAAAGCCGACGCTCGCCGCATCTTAGGCGAGGGGCGTCGAGGGAAGAACGGGATATAAAGAGTAGTAGACGGTCGAGGATAAGGTCGGCGGTACTTCCCCTTTAGTCTTATAAGGCCGAGGGTCGCCTCGATGGCCTCGGTCTTCCTAAAACACCCGAGTGGTATATGCGAGTTATTTGTAAAAAGCCGAGGGTAACATTTTTCCCCTCCCGCTCCCAAGGGGTATATCTGAGATATTTTTATAAAGCCGAGCTTCACATTTATCTTCTCGCCCTATGAAATAAGGTATAACTGCGATATTTTATTTAAAAAGCCGACGCTCGCCGCATCTTAGGCGAGGGGTGACGAGGGGGGAACGGGATATAAAGAGTAGTAAGACGGTCGAGGCTAAGGTCGACGGTACTTCCCCTTTAGTCTTATAAGGCCGAGGGTTGCCTCGATGGCCTCGGTCTTCCTAAAACACCCGAGTGGTATATGCGAGTTATTTGTAAAAAGCCGAGGGTAACATTTTTCCCCTCCCGCTCCCAAGGGGTATATCTGAGATATTTGTATAAAGCCGAGCATCACATTTCTCTTCTCGCCCTATGGAATAAGGTATAACCGCGATATTTTATTTAAAAAGCCGACGCTCGCCGCATCTAAGGCGAGGGGCGTCGAGGGGGGAACGGGATATAAAGAGTAGTAAGACGGTCGAGGCTAAGGTCGGCGGTACTTGCCCTTTAGTCTTATAAGGCCGAGGGTCGCCTCGATGGCCTTGGTCTTCCTAAAACACCCGAGTGGTATATGCGAGTTATTTGTAAAAAGCCGAGGGTAACATTTTTCCCCTCCCGCTCCCAAGGGGTATATCTGAGATATGTGTATAAAGCCGAGCTTCACATTTCTCTTCTCGCCCTATGAAATAAGGTATAACTGCGATATTATATTTAAAAAGCCGACGCTCGCCGCATCTTAGGCGAGGGGCGTCGAGGGGGGAACGGGATATAAAGAGTAGTAAGACGGTCGAGGCTAAGGTCGGCGGTACTTGCCCTTTAGTCTTATAAGGCCGAGGGTCGCCTCGATGGCCTCGGTCTTCCTAAAACACCCGAGTGGTATATGCGAGTTATTTGTAAAAAGCCGAGGGTAACATTTTTCCCCTCCCACTCCCAAGGGGTATATCTGAGATATTTTTTATAAAGCCGAGCATCACATTTCTCTTCTCACCCTATGGAATATGGTATAACTGCGAGATTATATTTAAAAAGCCGACGCTCGCTGAAACTAAGGCGAGGGTCGTCGAGGGGGGAACGGGATATAAAGAGTAGTAAGACGGTCGAGGCTAAGGTCGGCGGTACTTCCCCTTTAGTCTTATAAGGCCGAGGGTCGCCTCGATGGCCTCTGTCTTCCTGAAACACCCGAGTGGTATAGACGAGTTATTTGTAAAAAGCCGAGGGTAACATTTTTCCCCTCCCGCTCCAAAAGCGCCCGAGGGGTATATCTGAGATATTTGTATAAAGCCGAGCTTCACATTTCTCTTCTCGCCCTATGGAGTAAGGTATAACTGCGATATTATATTTAAAAAGCCGACACTCACCACATCTTAGGCGAGGGGTGTCGAGGGTGGAACGGGATATAAAGAGTAGTAAGACGGTCGAGGCTAAGGTCGACGGTACTTCCCCTTTAGTCTTATAAGGCCGAGGGTCGCCTCGATGGCCTCTGTCTTCCTAAAACCCCGAGTGGTATAGACGAGTTATTTGTAAAAAGCCGAGGTTAACATTTTTCCCCTCCCGCTCCCGAAGCACCCGAGGGGTATATCTGAGATATTTGTATAAGCCGAGCTTCACATTTCTCTTCTCCCCCTATGGAATAAGGTATAACTGCGATATTATATTTAAAAAGCCGACGCTCGCCGCATCTTAGGCGAGGGGTGTCGAGGGGGGAACGGGATATAAAGAGTAGTAAGACGGTCGAGGCTAAGGTCGACGGTACTTCCCCTTTAGTCTTATAAGGCCGAGGGTCGCCTCGATGGCCTCGGTCTTCCTAAAACACCCAAGTGGTATATGCGAGTTATTTGTAAAAAGCCGAGGGTAACATTTTTCCCCTCCCGCTCCCAAGGGGTATATCTGAGATATTTGTATAAAGCCGAGCATCACATTTCTCTTCTCGCCCTATGGAATAAGGTATAACTGCGATATTATATTTAAAAAGCCGACGCTCGCCGCATCTTAGGCGAGGGGCGTCGAGGGGGGAACGGGATATAAAGAGTAGTAAGACGGTCGAGGCTAAGGTCAGCGGTACTTGCCCTTTAGTCTTATAAGGCCGAGGGTCGCCTCGATGGCCTCGGTCTTCCTAAAACACCCGAGTGGTATATGCGAGTTATTTGTAAAAAGCCGAGGGTAACATTTTTCCCCTCCCGCTCCCAAGGGGTATATCTGAGATATTTGTATAAAGCCGAGCATCACATTTCTCTTCTCGCCCTATGGAATAAGGTATAACTGCGATATTATATTTAAAAAGCCGACGCTCGCCGCATCTTAGGCGAGGGGTGTCGAGGGGCGAACGGGATATAAAGAGTAGTAAGACGGTCGAGGCTAAGGTCGACGGTACTTCCCCTTTAGTCTTATAAGGCCGAGGGTCGCCTCGATAGCCTCTGTCTTCCTAAAACCCCGAGTGGTATAGACGAGTTATTTGTAAAAAGCCGAGGGTAACATTTTTCCCCTCCCGCTCCCGAAGCACCCGAGGGGTATATCTGAGATATTTGTATAAGCCGAGCTTCACATTTCTCTTCTCCCCCTATGGAATAAGGTATAACTGCGATATTATATTTAAAAAGCCGACGCTCGCCGCATCTTAGGCGAGGGGTGTCGAGGGGGGAACGGCATATAAAGAGTAGTAAGATGGTCGAGGCTAAGGTCGACGGTACTTCCCCTTTAGTCTTATAAGGCCGAGGGTCGCCTCGATGGCCTCGGTCTTCCTAAAGCACCCGAGTGGTATATGCGAGTTATTTGTAAAAAGCCGAGGGTAACATTTTTCCCCTCCCGCTCCCAAGGGGTATATCTGAGATTTTTGTATAAAGCCGAGCATCACATTTCTCTTCTCGCCCTATGGAATAAGGTATAACTGCGATATTATATTTAAAAAGCCGACGCTCGCTGAAACTAAGGCGAGGGGCGTCGAGGGGGGAACGGGATATAAAGAGTAGTAAGACGGTCGAGGCTAAGGTCGGCGGTACTTACCTTTTAGTCTTATAAGGCCGAGGGTCGCCTCGATGGCCTCGGTCTTCCTAAAACACCCGAGTGGTATATGCGAGTTTTTTTTAAAAAGCCGAGGGTAACATTTTTCCCCTCCCGCTCCCAAGGGGTATATCTGAGATATTTGTATAAAGCCGAGCATCACATTTCTCTTCTCGCCCTATGGAATAAGGTATAACTGCGATATTATATTTAAAAAGCCGACGCTCGCTGAAACTAAGGCGAGGGGCGTCGAGGGGGGAACGGGATATAAAGAGTAGTAAGACGGTCGAGGCTAAGGTCGGCGGTACTTGCCCTTTAGTCTTATAAGGCCGAGGGTCGCCTCGATGGCCTCGGTCTTCCTAAAACACCCGAGTGGTATATGCGAGTTATTTGTAAAAAGCCGAAGGTAACATTTTTTCCCTCCCGCTCCCAAGGGGTATATCTGAGATATTTGTATAAAGCCGAGCTTCACATTTCTCTTCTCGCCCTATGAAATAGGGTATAACCGCGATATTTTATTTAAAAAGCCGACGCTCGCCGCATCTTAGGCGAAGGGCGTCGAGGGGGGACCGGGATATAAAGAGTAGTAAGATGGTCGAGGCTAAGGTCGGCGGTACTTCCCCTTTAGTCTTATAAGGCCAAGGGTCGCCTCGATGGTCTCTGGCTTCCTAAAACACCCGAGTGGTATAGACGAGTTATTTGTAAAAAGCCGAGGGTAACATTTTTCCCCTCCCGCTCCCGAAGCACCCGAGGGGTATATCTGAGATATTTGTATAAAGCCGAGCTTCACATTTCTCTTCTCGCCCTATGGAATAAGGTATAACTGCGATATTATATTTAATAAGCCGACGCTCGCCGCATCTTAGGCGAGGGGCGTCGAGGGGGTAACGGGATATAAAGAGTAGTAAGGTCGTCGAGGCTAAGGTCGGCGGTACTTCCCCTTTAGTCTTATAAGGCCGAGGGTCGCCTCGATGGCCTCTGTCTTCCTGAAACACCCGAGTGGTATAGACGAGTTATTTGTAAAAAGCCGAGGGTAACATTTTTCCCCTCCCGCTCCAAAAGCACCCGAGGGGTATATCTGAGATATTTGTATAAAGCCGAGCTTCACATTTCTCTTCTCGCCCTATGGAGTAAGGTATAACTGCGATATTATATTTAAAAAGCCGACGCTCGCCACATCTTAGGCGAGGGGTGTCGAGGGGGGAACGGGATATAAAGAGTAGTAAGACGGTCGAGGCTAAGGTCGACGGTACTTCCCCTTTAGTCTTATAAGGCCGAGGGTCGCCTCGATGGCCTCGGTCTTCCTAAAGCACCCGAGTGGTATATGCGAGTTTTTTTTAAAAAGTCGAGGGTAACATTTTTCCCCTCCCGCTCCAAAGGGGTATATCTGAGATATTTGTATAAAGCCGAGCTTCACATTTCTCTTCTCGCCCTATGAAATAAGGTATAACTGCGATATTATATTTAAAAAGCCGACGCTCGCCGCATCTTAGGCGAGGGGTGTCGAGGGGGGAACGGGATATAAAGAGTAGTAAGACGGTCGAGGCTAAGGGCGACGGTACTTCCCCTTTAGTCTCATAAGGCCGAGGGTCGCCTCGATGGCCTCGGTCTTCCTAAAACTCCCGAGTGGTATATGCGAGTTATTTGTAAAAAGCCGAGGGTAACATTTTTCCCCTCCCGCTCCCAAGGGGTATATCTGAGATATTTTTATAAACCGAGCATCACATTTCTCTTCTCGCCCTATGGAATAAGGTATAACTGCGATATTATATTTAAAAAGCCGACGCTCGCTGAAACTAAGGCGAGGGGCGTCGAGGGGGGAACAGGATAAAAAGAGTACATAGTAAGACGGTCGAGGCTAAGGTCGGCGGTACTTCCCCTTTAGTCTTATAAGGCCGAGGGTCGCCTCGATGGGCTCTGTCTTCCTAAAACCCCGAGTGGTATAGACGAGTTATTTGTAAAAAGCCGAGGTTAACATTTTTCCCCTCCCGCTCCCGAAGCACCCGAGGGGTATATCTGAGATAGGACTAAAATAATGACCCAAAATGGATGACAGATAAAATTAAGCATTAGGACTAAAAATAATGACCCAAAATGGATGACAGATAAAATTAAGCATTATATTGGCATTAAAAAGGGCATTTATAGGAAAATAAAAAATGGAGAGGATCACTTAAGGCAGAGATATAATGAACTAGCAAGAGATGTTAAAAAGTTAGTTAGAGTAGCAAGGAGAAATTATGAAATTAAAGTGGCAAATAGGGCAAAGGAAGATCCTAAAAGTTTTTATCAATTATACAAAACTAAGGTTAGAGATAAAATAGGCCCACTTATAGATTCCAATGGACAATTAGTGAGTGATAGGGACTCAATGGCTGGAATGCTAAATGACTTTTTTCTCTCAGTATTTACACAGGAGGATACTCTAAATATACCTGAGGTGTCAATGATCTTTCGGGGTAATGATGAAGAGAAATTAAAGGATATCTTGATCACAAAGGAGATAGTGACAAAGGAAATTGATAAAATCAAAAGTATTAAAGCACCCGGTCCGGATGAGCTCTTTCCTAGAATTTTGAAAGAATGTAAGGATGTGTTAAGTGAGCCCCTAGCATGCATCTTTAGAAAATCATTGGAGAGTGGCATTGTGCCAGTGGCATGGAAGAAAGCCAATGTGATACCTATATTTAAGAAAGGGGATAAAACAAATATGTCTAATTACAGACCAGTAAGTTTGACATCAGTGGTAGGGAAAATGATGGAATCTATTATAGCAAGGAATATTAGAGATCACTTGGATAAGCATAAGTTGCTAAAAGAATCACAGCATGGCTTTAGTAAGGGTAAATCCTGTCTCACTAATTTGCTGTCTTTTTATAGTAAGGTGTATGAAGCAGCAGATAATGATGAAAACTATGATATTTTATACTTGGACTTTAGTAAGGCTTTTGATCGAGTGCCACACTTACGACTTCTGAGCAAAGTTAAAGCACACGGGATCGATGGCAGTATATTTAGGTGGATTCAGTCATGGCTTGGTGACAGACAGCAAAGAGTTAGTATAGATGGAGTTAAATCTGAGTGGGGGTGTGTTAGCAGTGGAGTTCCTCAAGGATCTGTTTTGGGTCCCTTGCTATTCTTAATTTATATTAATGATCTTGACATAGGTATAAGTAGTGACCTGAGTAAATTTGCTGATGATACTAAGCTAGGTAGGGCCATTAGGGCTGATTCTGATGCTGTTGTAATGCAGGAGGAATTAACCATTCTGTCCAATTGGGCCGAGAAATGGCAAATGAAGTTTAACATAGACAAATGTAGTGTTCTTAGTATAGGTAGAAATAATCCATTGAATAGTTATAAATTAAATGGCAGAATTTTAGGGAGGACTGATTGTGAGAGAGACTTGGGTATTTTGGTAAGTTCAGACCTTCGTCCTAGAAAGCAATGTCTAAATGCTAAGAATAAAGCTAATAGGATATTGGGATTCATTAGGAGGAGTGTAAGCAATAAGAGTGCTGAAGTCATTCTAAAACTGTATCTGGCGCTAGTTAGGCCTCATCTAGACTATGCAGTACAATTTTGGTCACCATATTATAGGAAGGATATTGATTTGCTTGAGTCTGTGCAGAGAAGGATGACAAAGATGATTGGTGGGCTAAGGAACTTACCTTATGGTGAAAGGCTCAGAAAACTAAATCTACATACATTGGAAAGGAGAAGAGTCAGAGGGGAATTGATTGAAGTCTTCAAATGGGTAAAAGGATATAATAAAGGGGATCTGGGTAAGGTTCTTATACTTAGTGAACATGACAGGACACGTAGCAATGGGTTTAAGCTTGATAAGTATAGGTTTAGGAAGGAGATTGGGAGGAATTGGTTTACAAATCGTGTGGTAGATGGATGGAATAGGCTCACTAGGCATGTGATAGAAGCCTCCTCTCTGGGTAGTTTTAAGAATAGATTAGATAAATATATGGATGAAGCTGCTAGATGGGACTGACTTTTTTTTATGTACATATGTATATATTTTTCTAAGGAGTGGGAAGATTATATTTTGCGGTTGCATGAATGGACATAATCCTCTGGATGCATTTTATGTATATTGTAGATTAGATCTGACGAACTCCTGTAAAGGGTGACAATGTTGATGACTTTTCTCTGGTAAGAAATCTTTTGTGTGTTGAATGGAACAGGAGCTGCCAAGTGTAGGCCATGAATGGTCTTTTGCAGTCTCCTTCTTTTCTTATGTTCTTATATTTGTATAAGCCGAGCTTCACATTTCTCTTCTCCCCCTATGGAATAAGGTATAACTGCGATATTATATTTAAAAAGCCGACGCTCGCCGCATCTTAGGCGAGGGGTGTCGAGGGGGGAACGGGATATAAAGAGTAGTAAGACGGTCGAGGCTAAGGTCGACGGTACTTCCCCTTTAGTCTTATAAGGCCGAGGGTCGCCTCGATGGCCTCGGTCTTCCTAAAGCACCCGAGTGGTATATGCGAGTTATTTGTAAAAAGCCGAGGGTAACATTTTTCCCCTCCCGCTCCCAAGGGGTATATCTGAGATTTTTGTATAAAGCCGAGCATCACATTTCTCTTCTCGCCCTATGGAATAAGGTATAACTGCGATATTATATTTAAAAAGCCGACGCCCGCTGAAACTAAGGCGAGGGGCGTCGAGGGGGGAACGGGATATAAAGAGTAGTAAGACGGTCGAGGCTAAGGTCGGCGGTACTTGCCCTTTAGTCTTATAAGGCCGAGGGTCGCCTCGATAGCCTCGGCCTTCCTAAAGCACCCGAGTGGTATATGCGAGTTATTCGTAAAAAGCCGAGGGTAACATTTTTCCCCTCCCGCTCCCGAGACACCCGAGGGTTTATATCTGAGATATTTGTATAAAGCCGAGCTTCACATTTCTCTTCTCGCCCTATGAAATAGGGTATAACTGCGATATTTTATTTAAAAAGCTGACGCTCGCCGCATCTTAGGCGAGGGGCGTCGAGGGGGGAACGGGATATAAAGAGTAGTAAGACGGTCGAGGCTAAGGTCGGCAGTACTTCCCCTATAGTCTTATAAGGCCGAGGGTCGCCTCGATGGCCTCGGTCTTCCTAAAACACCCGAGTGGTATATGCGAGTTATTTCTAAAAAGCCGAGGGTAACATTTTTCCCCTCCCGCTCCCAAGGGGTATATCTGAGATATTTGTATAAAGCCGAGCATCACATTTCTCTTCTCGCCCTATGGAATAAGGTATAACTGCGATATTATATTTAAAAAGCCGACGCTCGCTGAAACTAAGGCGAGGGGCGTCGAGGGGGGAACGGGATATAAAGAGTAGTAAGACGGTCGAGGCTAAGGTCGGCGGTACTTCCCCTTTAGTCTTATAAGGCCGAGGGTCGCCTCGATGGCCTCGGCCTTCCTAAAGCACCCGAGTGGTATATGCGAGTTATTTGTAAAAAGCCGAGGGTAACATTTTTCCCCTCCCGCTCCCGAGACACCCGAGGGGTAGATCTGAGATATTTGTATAAAGCCGAGCTTCACATTTCTCCTCTCAACCCTATGGAATGATGTATAACTGCGATATTTTATTTAAAAAGCCGACGCTCGCCGCATCTTAGGCGAGGGGCGTCGAGGGAGGAATGGGATATAAAGAGTAGTAGACGGTCGAGGATAAGGTCGGCGGTACTTCCCCTTTAGTCTTATAAGGCCGAGGGTCGCCTCGATGGCCTCGGTCTTCCTAAAACACCCAAGTGGTATATGCGAGTTATTTGTAAAAAGCCGAGGGTAACATTTTTCCCCTCCCGCTCCCAAGGGGTATATCTGAGATATTTGTATAAAGCCGAGCATCACATTTCTCTTCTCGCCCTATGGAATAAGGTATAACTGCGATATTATATTTAAAAAGCCGACGCTCGCCGCATCTTAGGCGAGGGGCGTCGAGGGGGGAACGGGATATAAAGAGTAGTAAGACGGTCGAGGCTAAGGTCGGCGGTACTTGCCCTTTAGTCTTATAAGGCCGAAGGTCGCCTCGATGGCCTCGGTCTTCCTAAAACACCCGAGTGGTATATGCGAGTTATTTGTAAAAAGCCGAGGGTAACATTTTTCCCCTCCCGCTCCCAAGGGGTATATCTGAGATATTTGTATAAAGCCGAGCATCACATTTCTCTTCTCGCCCTATGGAATAAGGTATAACTGCGATATTATATTTAAAAAGCCGACGCTCGCCGCATCTTAGGCGAGGGGTGTCGAGGGGGGAACGGGATATAAAGAGTAGTAAGACGGTCGAGGCTAAGGTCGACGGTACTTCCCCTTTAGTCTTATAAGGCCGAGGGTCGCCTCGATGGCCTCTGTCTTCCTAAAACCCCGAGTGGTATAGACGAGTTATTTGTAAAAAGCCGAGGGTAACATTTTTCCCCTCCCGCTCCCGAAGCACCCGAGGGGTATATCTGAGATATTTGTATAAGCCGAGCTTCACATTTCTCTTCTCTCCCTATGGAATAAGGTATAACTGCGATATTATATTTAAAAAGCCGACGCTCGCCGCATCTTAGGCGAGGGGTGTCGAGGGGGGAACGGCATATAAAGAGTAGTAAGATGGTCGAGGCTAAGGTCGGCGGTACTTCCCTTTTAGTCTTATAAGGCCGAGGGTCGCCTTGATGGCCTCGGTCTTCCTAAAACACCCGAGTGGTATATGCGAGTTTTTTTTAAAAAGCCGAGGGTAACATTTTTCCCCTCCCGCTCCCAAGGGGTATATCTGAGATATTTGTATAAAGCCGAGCATCACATTTCTCTTCTCGCCCTATGGAATAAGGTATAACTGCGATATTATATTTAAAAAGCCGACGCTCGCTGAAACTAAGGCGAGGGGCGTCGAGGGGGGAACGGGATATAAAGAGTAGTAAGACGGTCGAGGCTAAGGTCGGCGGTACTTGCCCTTTAGTCTTATAAGGCCGAGGGTCGCCTCGATGGCCTCGGTCTTCCTAAAACACCCGAGTGGTATATGCGAGTTATTTGTAAAAAGCCGAAGGTAACATTTTTTCCCTCCCGCTCCCAAGGGGTATATCTGAGATATTTGTATAAAGCCGAGCTTCACATTTCTCTTCTCGCCCTATGAAATAGGGTATAACCGCGATATTTTATTTAAAAAGCCGACGCTCGCCGCATCTTAGGCGAAGGGCGTCGAGGGGGGACCGGGATATAAAGAGTAGTAAGATGGTCGAGGCTAAGGTCGGCGGTACTTCCCCTTTAGTCTTATAAGGCCAAGGGTCGCCTCGATGGTCTCTGTCTTCCTAAAACACCCGAGTGGTATAGACGAGTTATTTGTAAAAAGCCGAGGGTAACATTTTTCCCCTCCCGCTCCCGAAGCACCCGAGGGGTATATCTGAGATATTTGTATAAAGCCGAGCTTCACATTTCTCTTCTCGCCCTATGGAATAAGGTATAACTGCGATATTATATTTAATAAGCCGACGCTCGCCGCATCTTAGGCGAGGGGCGTCGAGGGGGTAACGGGATATAAAGAGTAGTAAGGTCGTCGAGGCTAAGGTCGGCGGTACTTCCCCTTTAGTCTTATAAGGCCGAGGGTCGCCTCGATGGCCTCTGTCTTCCTGAAACACCCGAGTGGTATAGACGAGTTATTTGTAAAAAGCCGAGGGTAACATTTTTCCCCTCCCGCTCCAAAAGCACCCGAGGGGTATATCTGAGATATTTGTATAAAGCCGAGCTTCACATTTCTCTTCTCGCCCTATGGAGTAAGGTATAACTGCGATATTATATTTAAAAAGCCGACGCTCGCCACATCTTAGGCGAGGGGTGTCGAGGGGGGAACGGGATATAAAGAGTAGTAAGACGGTCGAGGCTAAGGTCGACGGTACTTCCCCTTTAGTCTTATAAGGCCGAGGGTCGCCTCGATGGCCTCGGTCTTCCTAAAGCACCCGAGTGGTATATGCGAGTTTTTTTTAAAAAGTCGAGGGTAACATTTTTCCCCTCCCGCTCCAAAGGGGTATATCTGAGATATTTGTATAAAGCCGAGCTTCACATTTCTCTTCTCGCCCTATGAAATAAGGTATAACTGCGATATTATATTTAAAAAGCCGACGCTCGCCGCATCTTAGGCGAGGGGTGTCGAGGGGGGAACGGGATATAAAGAGTAGTAAGACGGTTGAGGCTAAGGTCGACGGTACTTCCCCTTTAGTCTTATAAGGCCGAGGGTCGCCTCGATGGCCTCTGTCTTCCTAAAACCCCGAGTGGTATAGACGAGTTATTTGTAAAAAGCCGAGGGTAACATTTTTCCCCTCCCGCTCCCGAAGCACCCGAGGGGTATATCTGAGATATTTGTATAAGCCGAGCTTCACATTTCTCTTCTCCCCCTATGGAATAAGGTATAACTGCGATATTATATTTAAAAAGCCGACGCTCGCCGCATCTTAGGCGAGGGGTGTCGAGGGGGGAACGGCATATAAAGAGTAGTAAGATGGTCGAGGCTAAGGTCGACGGTACTTCCCCTTTAGTCTTATAAGGCCGAGGGTCGCCTCGATGGCCTCGGTCTTCCTAAAGCACCCGGGTGGTATATGCGAGTTATTTGTAAAAAGCCGAGGGTAACATTTTTCCCCTCCCGCTCCCAAGGGGTATATCTGAGATTTTTGTATAAAGCCGAGCATCACATTTCTCTTCTCGCCCTATGGAATAAGGTATAACTGCGATATTATATTTAAAAAGCCGACGCTCGCTGAAACTAAGGCGAGGGGCGTCGAGGGGGGAACGGGATATAAAGAGTAGTAAGACGGTCGAGGCTAAGGTCGGCGGTACTTCCCTTTTAGTCTTATAAGGCCGAGGGTCGCCTTGATGGCCTCGGTCTTCCTAAAACACCCGAGTGGTATATGCGAGTTTTTTTTAAAAAGCCGAGGGTAACATTTTTCCCCTCCCGCTCCCAAGGGGTATATCTGAGATATTTGTATAAAGCCGAGCATCACATTTCTCTTCTCGCCCTATGGAATAAGGTATAACTGCGATATTATATTTAAAAAGCCGACGCTCGCTGAAACTAAGGCGAGGGGCGTCGAGGGGGGAACGGGATATAAAGAGTAGTAAGACGGTCGAGGCTAAGGTCGGCGGTACTTGCCCTTTAGTCTTATAAGGCCGAGGGTCGCCTCGATGGCCTCGGTCTTCCTAAAACACCCGAGTGGTATATGCGAGTTATTTGTAAAAAGCCGAAGGTAACATTTTTTCCCTCCCGCTCCCAAGGGGTATATCTGAGATATTTGTATAAAGCCGAGCTTCACATTTCTCTTCTCGCCCTATGAAATAGGGTATAACTGCGATATTTTATTTAAAAAGCCGACGCTCGCCGCATCTTAGGCGAAGGGCGTCGAGGGGGGACCGGGATATAAAGAGTAGTAAGATGGTCGAGGCTAAGGTCGGCGGTACTTCCCCTTTAGTCTTATAAGGCCGAAGGTCGCCTCGATGGTCTCTGTCTTCCTAAAACACCCGAGTGGTATAGACGAGTTATTTGTAAAAAGCCGAGGGTAACATTTTTCCCCTCCCGCTCCCGAGACACCCGAGGGGTAGATCTGAGATATTTTTATAAAGCCGAGCTTCACATTTCTCCTCTCAACCCTATGGAATGATGTATAACTGCGATATTTTATTTAAAAAGCCGACGCTCGCCGCATCTTAGGCGAGGGGCGTCGAGGGAAGAACGGGATATAAAGAGTAGTAGACGGTCGAGGATAAGGTCGGCGGTACTTCCCCTTTAGTCTTATAAGGCCGAGGGTCGCCTCGATGGCCTCGGCCTTCCTAAAGCACCCGAGTGTTATATGCAAGTTATTCTTAAAAAGCCGAGGGTAACATTTTTCCCCTCCCGCTCCCGAGACACCCGAGGGTTTATATCTGAGATATTTGTATAAAGCCGAGCTTCACATTTCTCTTCTCGCCCTATGAAATAGGGTATAACTGCGATATTTTATTTAAAAAGCTGACGCTCGCCGCATCTTAGGCGAGGGGCGTCGAGGGGGGAACGGGATATAAAGAGTAGTAAGACGGTCGAGGCTAAGGTCGGCAGTACTTCCCCTTTAGTCTTATAAGGCCGAGGGTCGCCTCGATGGCCTCGGTCTTCCTAAAACACCCGAGTGGTATATGCGAGTTTTTTTTAAAAAGCCGAGGGTAACATTTTTCCCCTCCCGCTCCCAAGGGGTATATCTGAGATATTTGTATAAAGCCGAGCATCACATTTCTCTTCTCGCCCTATGGAATAAGGTATAACTGCGATATTATATTTAAAAAGCCGACGCTCGCTGAAACTAAGGCGAGGGGCGTCGAGGGGGGAACGGGATATAAAGAGTAGTAAGACGGTCGAGGCTAAGGTCGGCGGTACTTCCCCTTTAGTCTTATAAGGCCGAGGGTCGCCTCGATGGCCTCGGCCCTTCTAAAGCACCCGAGTGGTATATGCGAGTTATTTGTAAAAAGCCGAGGGTAACATTTTTCCCCTCCCGCTCCCGAGACACCCGAGGGGTAGATCTCAGATATTTGTATAAAGCCGAGCTTCACATTTCTCCTCTCAACCCTATGGAATGATGTATAACTGCGATATTTTATTTAAAAAGCCGACGCTCGCCGCATCTTAGGCGAGGGGCGTCGAGGGAAGAACGGGATATAAAGAGTAGTAGACGGTCGAGGATAAGGTCGGCGGTACTTCCCCTTTAGTCTTATAAGGCCGAGGGTCGCCTCGATAGCCTCGGTCTTCCTAAAACACCTGAGTGGTATATGCGAGTTATTTCTAAAAAGCCGAGGGTAACATTTTTCCCCTCCCGCTCCCAAGGGGTATATCTGAGATAT